>OZ005743.1:81977845-83177845 GCA_963930735.1 Dioctria linearis | reverse complement strand
CAAGTCGGAGTGTAGGAAAAGATTGGGATCACACTATAAAGAAGATGGCAATGTTTATAAAAATCAAGCATTGGTTGTCGAAATCAAAAATTTATCGGTAACAGGCTGCGAAAATGTTTGGTTAGCAGATAGCGGTGCCTCTAAACATATGACTTCACATAAGGAGTGGTTTCTGGATTTAAAACCGACAGAATCTGAAACACCAGTACAAATAGGTGATAACTCGATTGTGTATGCTGAGGGAATTGGCTCAATTCAAATTAAAGCATTAGTGCAGGGACGATGGAACCACGTACCCTCGAAGATACGCTATACGTGCCGAGACTGGGGAAAAATTTGTTCTCAATTGGGGCAGTAACGAATAAGAATTTAGAGGTGACCTTCGATAAAAACAAGATCGAAGTTCGAAATAAAGGATTAGTTGCGACTGGAATAAAGCTGAAGAATCAGTGTTACAAGATGCTTTTCAGAACAATTGGTACTGAGCAAGCAAATCTCGCTACAGTAAATCCCGCAACCCTGTGGCACGAACGTATGGGTCATATGAACTTTACTAGTCTAAAACAAATGGCCGATGATGGAAAAATACCGGGTTTGAAAATAAAAGATATCAAGGGTCTTTTTTGTGAACCGTGCCAATTTGGCAAGTTACATCTCAAACCTTACAGAGATAATTTACAAGATCGTGCAAAGAAACCGGGCGAGTATATACACTCAGATGTTTGTGGAAAAATGACAACTACTTCTGTCGGTGGTGCAGACTATTTCATTCTCTTCAAAGATGATTGCACTTCATACCGGTTTACATATTTTATCAAACACAAGAGTGATGTATTCTCAAAATTTCTGGCGTTTGAAAAGTTGGTGCAGAAGCAAGCAGGCAATAAAATAAGAGTTTTTCGCAGTGATAATGGCCGAGAATTTATAAATCAACAATTTATAGATTATTTTAAAAAACACGGCATTATTCATGAAAAAAGCACGCCGTATACTGCTCCACAAAACGGAAGAGCTGAACGCGATCTTAGATCGATCACAGAAAGCACGAGGACGATGCTTAATGCTACCAATCTCCCACGTTCTTTATGGGCTGAGGCAGTAAATACAGCCGTTTACACACTAAATCGACGTCCATGCATGCCAAATAATTCGAAGACACCGTATGAAAAATGGACAGGAAAGGAGCTGACTCTTACGCATATGCGAAAATTTGGAGCAGCGGCCTATGCACACGTGCCAAAACAGTTCCGTTCAAAGTTCGAGAGTAAATCGAGGAAATTGACGTTCGTGGGTTATGACAGCTACAGCACGAACTATAGATTATTAGATAGAAGTTCTGGAAAAGTAATAATAGCGCGAGATGTAAATTTTAATGAAAACGACAATACAGAGTTCCAAAAAGATATTGGTCGGGATGAAGAACACTACTCATCATACGACATGGGAAAAATAGTTGATCCGCAAATAGAAGAGCAAATGGTTCAGGGGATGGAGAGAGAAAATGACAACAATTTGCAGGATGAAAACCACGGAGAAGCCAACGATTCGGGCGAATATCTTGATGACGCAGAAGATTTACCCGAAGATATTGAAATTGAAGTTGAGCCTCGTCAAGAACAACGAATACTTCGAGATCGTACTACTTTAAATCGGCCTGATAGATACGTAGCACACTTAGTAGAGCCTCGTCAGGAGCAACGAATACTTCGAGATCGTACTACCTTAAATCGACCTGATAGATATGTAGCAGATTTAGCATGTGTAACCACTACAATAGAACCACATACATACAGGGAGGCTATGGATAGTGAGAATGCAAGAGAATGGCAGCAAGCTATGAACGAAGAGATTGCATCATTGAAGAAGAACGAAACTTGGACACTACAGTCACTACCACCAAATCGCAAACGCGTAGGCTGCAAATGGGTCTACAAGTTAAAACTCAATCCCGATGGTACGATAAATCGGTACAGATTATGTGCAAAGGGATATTCGCAAAAGGAAGGAATTGATTACAAAGAGATTTTTTCACCTGTAGTTCGATATGATTCTATTCGAGTTCTTCTCGCATTAGCTGCTGTTAATGATTTTGAAATTAAACAATTTGATGTAAAAACAGCATTTCTGAATGGAGAGTTAGAAGAAGAAATTTTTATGACTCAACCTGAAGGTTTCACCAGCACAAATCTTACTCTCGTTTGCAAACTTAATAAGAGCCTGATTTCGCTGGTGATTTGGATACGAGACGATCAACGACAGGTTACATTACTCTGATGGCTGGAGGTCCTGTAACGTGGTCATCGCATCGACAAAAATGTGTATCGCGTTCAACAACTGAAGCGGAATATGTAGCAGCATCAGATGCTTCTCAAGAAGTAACTTGGCTTCGAAGCTTGCTTCAAGAACTTCATGTTGACTTGAAGAATCCAACGCCACTCAACATGGACAATCAAAGCGCTATTCGCTTGACGCATAATACTGAACATCAAGAAAACTAAACACATTGACATCAAATATCATTATATTCGAGAATGTGTTGAAAACGAATATATAAAATTAAGTTACGTTCGTACTGAAGAGCAATTAGCTGATATTCTAACAAAAGCGGTTCCTCGCGATAAATTTTTTATAAATCGAACTTCACTTTCAATCCATCAGTAAATAACGAGTGGGAGTGTCATTATAAATAGATTTAACGTTATTTTCTTTTTGATCAAGTAGACTACGTCATTGCCTACTAATGTTTTGTATCATATGTACGTCTTATGTTTATTTTGTTTTTTTCATGTCCAACTTGTCAATTACATCGTCTCCTACAGAGAATATTTTTGTCTCGTGTAATTAATATAATTAATAAAAGTTCTTTACAAAAGTCAACTTTTAATTCACTAATCAAAAGAAAGTTCTCGCGTTTTCTTCCAATATAAGCTCTCTAAATTCAATACATGTTTTAGTAGGTATTTTCTATTTGTGATTACTTCTACCAAAGTCTTGGGATATTCCGTAGCTGCTTCTATGTCTATACTAGCATCTCATCCGTATTTTTGTGGAATTAAAAGTAATAAAATTTAATACCAAAGAGAAAAAGGAAGTGAATCTCAGTATTAACGAAAATTAAAACTAAAACAAAGTTCTTAATTAATAAAAGGAGCAACCTTAAACCTATAGTCTTATAGGTTTTGATAGAAGGTGTTGTATTAAGAAGTTTTCGTTTTAGCTTTCTTCTTGACTCGTGGAAGTAGAGAGCTGAAATTTTCGACGTATTCATAATAACAGTAAATACATAATCTTAAAAATTGACTAAATCGGGCAACCCCACGGTGTTGCCATACAAGGCTATCGTTTTTCACTTTTATTTTCATGTAGGGTATATAATATTATTGATATTAGGTTCATAGACCAATTATTATAACTTTTTTTTCTTGTTTGATTTGATTTCAAGTAAGGTGCTCGGTTGTTTTCCTAGGTTTACTAATTATAATCTGCTGTTAAGGGATCATTTTGGTTTATAATTTTCAAAAAAGGTATTTTCTTTGTTTTTACATTTTTCGAAAGCATATGTATCTAAAAGTATTGTGTAAATTTTTAGAACGATCAGATTAGTCTAATGGTTACCTTTACTACCTGAGCGTGCTCGCCCAACCTGATTTTCGTCTAATCTGCTCGGCCGACCACACTTGCATAAATCGCTCTCCATGCCTTTATTCATTCAAACAGCTACTTGCTTTTTTTTAGAATTGGACCATTGCTGGTAAATTTGAAAAGTGAAGAGGGACCTTGAAACGTTTGAATAGCAACAGTAACATCAGTTTTCGCTTTTCATTAAAAAAAACTTTAAATGCGATTTTCTCAAAATAACATTTTTTCGGTCGCCGGCGGTGATTTCTTATGAAATTTTAACCACATATTCTATACATTAATAACTTTAGCGCATTCAATAGCCGTATTAAAATTTTAATTTTTACTACTTTTTTTTGCTAAAAGCAGTGAAAAAAACCTAGTTTTTTTAATCCGCCATTTTATTATTTATCAATAAATGTTCATAGAAAGCGCGAGAGCCACAGTCTTACTGAATCTAAATAATTTTGATTTTTTCATTTTCGATGAGCCGTTATCGAGATATCACCGCCGCCAGTGGCATATCTACTTTTCGAGAAGTTATGTCTGCCTGTTATTTTTGTGTATAAAAAGTGTTTAAAACGAATAAAAAAAAATTTAATGTATTTCCAGAGTGTATTTATTAAGCTCAACAAATTTTATATAAATAGGCACCTATAATGATAAATTAAATGTTCCCTTAATTATCTATTGTTGATTTATGTACCTCTAGTTTTTTGTGTTTATTGTATAGTGAGAACAAAATGGATTAAGTGGTAAAATATGCAAAGTCGGTGACCTAATATGATACTTAAGGGGTTATATTCACCTAAAAACAATTTTTTCCGCAACTTTTGGGACTTTTTTTTGTTTTAAACAAATAGTTTGACAGAAATATTTTTTTTTTATTTTGTAGCACAATAACAATAAATTATAAAAAAAATTAAAATTTTGTCCATTGAGGTTGGTGCCCACTTCTGTTGACCATAGTTATCGAAGAAAGCTTTTTCGGTGCCACGAAATTTTCCTATTTTCTTTCAATCGATTTTGCTCAAATTGTGTACATTGGTTGAAAGCTATATTATTTAGTACTTCTCGTAGCCGTTTTTCAAAATAATAGGTTCTAGGAAAATGGTAGCTATTCAAAGTTGAAAAACCGATATTCGGCCAAAATTTGTGAGTTTTATTAAAATAAATATTCTTAATTACATGATATTAAAAAACGCTTACGACAAGTACTAAATAATATAGTTTTCAACCAATGTGCAAAATTTGAGCAAAATCGATTGAAAGAAAATAGGAAAATTTCAGGGCACCGATTTTCAAAACCATGTCTTGAGAAAAACGCATTTAAAGTTTAAACTAATAAAAGAAGCAAATATTTTATATTTACTATTCCATGACCAAAAAAGCTTCCTTCACAGATATTAGCATTTCATAAAAATGGTTACGCTTCTTCCTTTATTCTGCTAGTAGATTGACTTACAGTAAATATTAAAATAGAGAAACTGAAGGATAATCTCAAGTAGGTAAAAACCGGTTTGAGGTATGTATGAATGCCTATAACTGCGATATTTCTGCGAATTTAAGAAAAGAATATTGTAGGCTTATATATAGACCATTGAATAAATAACTAATAAGGAAGCGGGGTATCGTGCGAATACAGTGTACGTGTTTAAGCATTTCAATGACAGTGTGACCTATGGTCGGGGGGGGGGGGGGAAATGACAAGAGTCGTTGATATTTTGTGTCAGTTCAACATTCTGACATTTCATATTATTTGAAAATAAGTTTCGGTTTTGAGTTCGCGATATTGTGAAAAATAAGTAATTAAACGTGATTTTTATGAATAGTAGTGTGAAATAAGTGCGGAATATTTCTTTTGTGAACGACATTTTGTGTAAGAGAGACTCCGGAGTCCTAAATTATCATAATGAAGTGCGCTGTGCTGTGCTGCAGGAAAGAACAGAGTTATTGTCGTGGGAAAGCATTCTTCAAGTAACCTTAATAGCTTTACTTATTAATTATATTGTTTTAAACAAAATAAAAGTGAAATATCTGTAAAAATAAAGAGCCATGGCAAAAGATTTAACATTTTACCAATGCCGGTTTATTTGTTTACAATTGAATTGTCATTGGTTGATAAATTATTCCAGTCATACATAGGCAACGCCAAGAAATATTATCTGAAAATAAGGGGGAGCTAAAAATTTGTTTATTTTACATAGGAATTTGGATTATAAAAAATGTTCCCCTTCAAAATTGCACGATTCCACTACTGCTATGACGAAACGAATACAAACAGAGCACACTAATACATTTCGCCGAGATGCTTACGTTTTCACCCGATATGCCGTTTCCTTATTAGTTATTTATTCAATGATATAGACAACAGATGAATCTATAAAAATATGACATTTTTGAAAAAACAATTTTTCTCAACTGCTTAGGTGGGTATAACCAATTAATACGTAAGTATCAAAAGTTTACAGTCGTCAGATGTAGCTCTATTTACTTCGACATTCACCTTAGTTGCCTTAAAGAGTATTACATAGCAGGTAACATGTATATACAGGGTGGCCCCAAAAGTGACGTCCGAAGATAAAATTTATGTGCCTCATATTGAGCGGTATCCGAATCATCCCCATGTATGTTAAGAGATTTTGCGTAGCTTTGGATTTAAGTTTTTTTTTTTTCGTGATTTTTCACCAAACTTCTAATTTGAACACATTTTTGGTCATAGTGACTTGAATAATTGAGATTAGTTGCTGAATTTGTTTTTTCAATTTAGATGAATGTTAGGCCCATCCAATGCAAAAATATTTGATTCCGTAGCTAATACTATTGAGCCAAAAGAAGTTTTTAAATTACATACACTTTTAAATAATAAAATGTACCAAAATCTTTGAGGTCGATTTAAAAAAAGTCATATTTTTTTTTCACCCAAAACCTATTTTAAAAACCTCCTCATTTCATTGACTATTTACTCATTACCAGCTACAATTCGTAGAGGATTTTTTTTCTCTGGTGCTTAAAGGGTGGGGGTAGGAACTCCCGGAAGGACGGTGGTTCTAATACGACATGCTACATATCAAATTTAAGGTCTCACCGAGTACTATCTGATGGTATACTTTTTTTTCCTGATTCAGGAAAATTTCTCTGGACGGTTTTGTCAGCGAAAAACCCATTTTCATGCACTTGGGTCACATACACCCCAGTTACCACCTTAAACGTATCCAGAATTTTTTTTTCTAAAAATTGTAGGTGTCAATGAGCTGAGGTGAACAGTGAAACCCGTTTTCCGATCGGACATAATCCTACTGAGTTAGAGCCGAAAAATGTAGAATCCCAGTTTGAATAGATTAAAGACTTAAAACGTTTTGAAGTTAATTTTACGTATGATGCCCTAGAGATATCAATATAATGTACACAGTAAAAAGCCAATGAAATTAGGAGGTTATTAAAATAGGTTTGGACGAAAAAAATTATGTGACTTTTTTTTTAAATCACCCTCCAAGAATTTGAGACATTTTATTATTTTAAACTTTATGTAATTTAAAAATTTTGTTTGGCTCAATTGTATGAGCTACGGAATCAAATCTTTTTGCATCTTTATAAAAACATGCCCCCAAAGACGGAAACAAGTTTATAATATTTATTTATTTTTCCCCGACGTTAATCGAACTCACACTTGTTAGAATCGATGAAAGATAGAGAATAGAATTAAGAATTTTTTATGTTTAACAATTCCAAATCAAATCATAAATCCAAGAGGAAAGAACGACCGCCTCGTCCGGGGTCTGAACCCGTGACCTTCCGCTTTCCGGGCGACTGCTCTTACCACTGAACTAAGGAGACAGATGATTTTCCTCTTGTATTTCTTAATTTGTGTCTAATCTATTAACCCACGTTTTGATACCAGCTGGCATTACCAGTAACGATAAAAGCAGACAAATAAATTGTAAATTATATTTTTATTTATTGTTCCCGGATGAGAATTGAACCCACACTTGTTAGAATCGGTCAAAGATGAAGAAAAGAAGAATTTTAAGAACTTTTTATTTTTAACGTTTCTAAATCAAATCTTAAATACAAGTGGAAAATACAGCCGCCTCGTCCGGGGTGTGCAGCCGTGACTTTCCGCTTTCCGGGCAACTGCTCTTAGTTTTATTTTATTTTAACGGTTCTAAATCAAATCACAGTGTGGGCGCGACATGATTACTGTCAAATAGATATCAGTAGTATAGCCAAAGTAGTCATGCAGCATACTACACCGTGCACACTGCGACCATAACAGTTTTTCCCCGGATTCAAGCAGAACGATTTTAGTTTGTATTCGTGAATGTTTTGTTTACAATTTGGCCGAGGTAGTAATAGTTGAGTAAGTCGCCTTTCTTGGAAAATGGCTTTGTTTTTCATAAACAACAATTTATACGAATTTATACTTGCTTTTATCGAGTGGAAGAAATGTCAAACACTTGAAATGGTTCTGTTTCGTTCCTACTCTATGAGCACAGAACTTAGTTATGACATCGTTCTGTCGATTCATACAGATATATTCAGAACGAGAAAAGGAACGAAGCAATAACTATTACAAACAATTTTTATTTTTTCCATCTTCAATCATTATTTTGTGATTTTTATTTTACCCGTCATCAGCAACTGTTATTTTCTCCATCATCGATTTACTGTTATTATGTGGTTTTTTCCATCCATTCAGGTCAATATTTTTTTTTCTAATAAAGTAAAAGAAATTTTGGTGTTTGAATAAAATGTAACCGTTTTAAAAAGAGACTTAAAACGATAAAAGTCGGGAAATTATTGCTATTAGTAGACTTTTATTTACGTTACTGCATGAAATTCCTAGATGATGGTGAACTCATAGCATAATTTGTACCTATCCGTCCGTCTGTACAATAGCTTGAGAACGTATTATCTCAGCTCAAATATACAGGGTGGCTGAGCCGAACTGTTACCAACTTCACACCGATCCAGCTGTCAAACCATTAATGACAGAGCGCTCAAATGTAAACCAATGACAGTTCATTCTATTGTTAACAAGCGTACAAAAGCATTTTCATCTAACGCGTCGAGAAAAAAAGTTATTCGTGATGGAATTCAAGCGCAATAGTGTGATTGCTTTATATTTGGCTGGAAAGTCCCAACCGGAGATTGCTCGTCAGTTAAAACATCTGCAAGTGAATAAAATGTTTGTACTTCGTACCATAAATCGTTACAACGGTACTGGCAGCGTAGCAAAACGACATGGTGGTGGTACGAAACGCACTGCAACATCGTCGGAAATGATTCGGAAGGTGAAGGCCAGAATTGAGCGAAATCCGCGCCGCAGTGGCAGAATGATGGCCCGTGAGCTGAACATATCGCGAGAACGGATGCAACACATACTGAAAAATGAGCTCAAGGTAAGGCCTTACAAGTTGGTAAAAGGGCAAGATCTTACACCGGCGAAGAAAAAAGTTAGACTCGAAAGAGCCAAGGAGCTGCTTCGCTTGCACGAAAGTGGCAGTTTGCCGAATTTGGTGTTCTCCGATGAGGCGCCATTTCCAATTGAGCAATATTTGAACACCCAAAACGACCGAATTTACTTGACAGAGAGGTCCGCCGAAAATTTGGATCTTCGGATGGTCGGCCGGACACAAGCGCCGGCCATGGTGATGGTGTGGGCCGCCGTAACGGCCGATGGTCGCTCTCCGCTGGTATTCATCGACCATGGGGTCAAAATAAATGCGCAAAATTATCGCGAAATCGTTTTGGAAGGAGCGTTGATGCCTTGGGCACGCAAACATTTCGGCCGCAGACCGTGGACATATCAGCAGGACTCGGCACCATCGCACAAAGCGCGCGTCAACCAAGATTGGTTAAAAAACCATATTCCACACTTCATTTCCTCCGCACAATGGATGCCGTATTCGCCGGATGCAAATCCGTTGGACTTTTCCGTGTGGGGTATTTTGAAGAGCAAGGTTGGGCAAAAAAAATACCAAAGCGTCGACTATTTAAAACAAGCGCTTCGCCGGGAATGGGCCAAAATACCCCAGTGCCACTTTCGTGCAGCGTGTGATGGCTTCGTCGGCCGATTGAAGGCCATAATTCAGGCAAAAGGCGGCCATTTCGAACAGAACAAATAAATTATTAAATATCAATGTATTGCGAACATTTTTTGGTTTGGATCAATAAATTTCATCAAAAAATAAAAATTTTATAGCGTTTTGAATTGGTAACAATTCGGCTCAGCCACCCTGTAGTAAAGGGAATTTTTTTATATAAAAATTGTAGTTTTACGTACATAAGCATGTACGTTTAAACTATGTGACCTAGATATACGATGGTATACTGGTATACATTATATTTTTAACAAAATTTGACATATAAAAAACAGAAAACAAATAAAAGTTTTGCAATGATTTAAATTAATTTTGTATCATAAATATTAGTAAAAATTTTGTAATATCTTATAAAAGACATACTAAATAAGTGGACTGAGAAGTGCAGTTCGCAAATAATATGCAGTGTGCTGTACTGGAAACGCGTACAGTGAAAGTGTTGAAAGTATAGAAAGTATTCAAATAACGCGAACAAACCTATGTATGCTCTGAATTTTTCTTCATAATTTTGAGGTGGATTAGAATAAAATAAAATCAAGAATGGTAAGTATTATAAACGCTTTGAAAATAATTCAATTAACTTGGTTATGAAGTCGAATGCTATTTTATAAACATATTATAAAAATATTGCAAATTTTCTAAACTTAAACGGTTGCTGAAACCGTGTGGGAACTCAATTCAATTAGAATGAGTCGAATGTAAAACCTTAATGGCTTCGAGCCTGTATTTAGGAAATCGAATCAATCAGTGTGAGTCGAGTTATATCTATAGAGTTCTTGAATTATTAGTACAGATCCACAGAAGAGTAGAGCAGAGAGGTAGGCGTCTCTTTCTATTTTCTCCGTCAGCTTTCTTGAAATTTTCTTAAATTTTTCATTCTTGTCTATAATTTCACACACTCGACACTTTCTGATCGCATCGATCTCCCTAATAGGGTCTCAGGAAAGCTAAATTTAGTGAATTTGGATGCAACTTTTGAATAGTTTAGAGAATGTTACATGAAGAACTTAATCGGAACACAGACAATATACAACTAGACATAAATCGATTAAACTATAATACATGTAAAGTTAAAGAGCTTTGAAAAAGTGATGCGGGTTTATGTCTAGGATTTCTTATCTAGTTGTATGTTGTCTGTGGTAGGAGTGAGCGAAGTTGATTTGAATTAGAGTGTTCGGTTTTAAAGATTGTCATTATCAGTTATTCCTGATTGACAACACTGCCACCTATTTACCGCTATGCTAATATATATACATGTACTCGTCATTGTACTATTCACAGATCGGAGTGGAAGATATAGGAGCAGCTAATGCTTGTTATAGTAGTCAGTGAGTCAGTACCTTGGACGTTAAGTCCTAACTATCAGTATGAGCCGACAGCTCACTCCGTGAACAGAGTTGCATACAGTGCAGCACTTTAGCACCTCGGCTATTGCGGAAGGGTTGTGGGGTGGGTAAACCAAATACCTGCTGTTAAAAACAACATTAAATAGCCACCTGAAAGTAAAATATTTTAAAGGATTCTAATTCCAAATATTTCTAATGATTGAAAGTAGGTTGGGAACGAAACTATGTAAGCACGTCGATAAGGCAGGTTTTAGTGCAGATAACAATCGACACATTGTGGCTACATTCCACATAAACAAATCCGGGACACAATCCAGTGAGAGGAAAGTAACTTGTCTTCGAAAACATTACGCAAATCAAATGGAATTAGATTAAGTCATCTGTACATTTGAATGTATTTTTAAAGTAGCAAATTAGCAATATTGTAATAGGTATCTTACTGTATAATTATAATCCTAATAACTTTAGCTAGCCAAAATCAGGAACGGCAATAAAAATACTCAATATTCCAGTTGCTTTGCACAGCTGCTAGGGTCAATGTACGCTTCTGACCTATGCACAGCTGCTAAGGTCAACGGATTTTTCTGAAGCATACAGAAAGCAGCCCGCGCATACATGATGCAGCTAGCCTCAGTGTAGCACACTACTGCATGTAGTATGCTACGACCATAACATCGTTGAAGCTGAGGGATTTAAATTCCTCCTTAATAATTATGTGGTTAGGTACATACGGTTCTATCGATTGGTTTTCAGGAGACATCCATTCAATTTTTCTCTTGCTGCGTCCAACCAGCCATACTGCAGGCCCACATAGATGTAGATATTCTGCAAATTCTAAAATTATTTCTGCCATCCGCAGCTAATATGTCTTCCTTTCAGTTCACTTAATTGTTCCGTATGCATTGCTTTAGAAATTTCGTTGATTTTCCTTTTCTTCCCGCACTTTTTCAATATTATTTTATCAAAAACATAGAACCCGAACAGAACTGACCACCTCTTTTTTACTCTTCCTCTCGGTTTTTTCGTTTTGTTCCTAGCCCCCTCTGTCTCAATTCGATGGCGTTCGCGTAGCAAAGTCACCCATGGCAGCATATTCGCTGTGTGGCACTGTGAACACTGCTATGCTACATCTGTCGCCATCATACATGTAGCATGCTGCTGTCTGCAGCACGCTACGACCATAACAGTCTGCCTGGCTTCCAGTGGTGGAGGGCTTTGGTATGACGTAAGTTATATACATTTTTCCGCATCTTTGTTGCCGTCTGCCACCTCTTTCCCACCATCCAATATGTCGGCCATTTTTACCATTGATCATGAAATATAATTATCTGCTGCAACCCCAAAAAGCAGCCTTTATGAAATCACGTAAGTTAACCGGTTTTATTTAGGCCACTGGAAGCCAGGCACACTTCCGAATAAGTTATCAACGATGTTAAGAGAGTATGATAATAGTACGTTTTCACTAGGCCCCAAAATATGTAATTACAAGAAAAAATTTCGAAATTACGAGAAACTGTTTTCAGTATGTTTTTCGCACAGACTTCAACAATATAGACTGCTAGCAGCAGTCCTTTCCCATACAACATTTTTGAAGCCAGCATAACTAGGGGGCAGTGCACCGCCATGTATATAAATGGATTGACTGATCTCCTGTTTCATGTGGCATCAGTTTTGATTTCAGAAAGTATGCTCTCAATTTCAATGCTACCAACTGGCGTAAACTGGCGCTATTATTAAATTATTTGGAAATTTACTTATATGTCATGTCAGTAGGATTTACCGAATTTACCATAAAAGTATTTGGGACTATTTGTATTGCTAAATTTTAATTACGAGTTGAAGGAAGTGTTTTTTACGAGGCCTATACCCTAGATCAGTGGCTCTTAACCTTGTTGGAGGTACTGACCCCCACCAGTTTCATATTCGCGTTCACCGAACCCTTTTTAATTGGAAGAATATATTTTTTTTAAATTCAGAACATAGGTATATATTTATACATAGGTGCACAAAATGAACAAAACCATTAAAGAACAAAACCATTAAGAACAAAGAACAAAACCATTATAAAATGCTTTTAATATAAAAACAAAAACATAATAATGCTGCTCTTGCCTTTTAGAGACTAGTTCAGAAATGCGCGGCTTTATCTTGGCAAGTGCCACTCTCATGTCATTTCCGCAACAAGGTCTGTTCTTTTTCTTCGTTTTTATGTCCAACAGCCTCGAAAAGGATTGCTCGCAAAGATATGTAGGGAAGTATCCGTCGAGAGTTTTTGCAAGCTCATCTAAATGCGTGGCTACAGAAATGTCTCCGATTCCAGATACATCTTCGATCTTACTTACACTGTGGTCTAGCAGGGGAAAGTTTGCGAAGTTATCGTTCTCTGTTCGTCGTTCACATAACGGCAGCTTTTTTTGAAAAGCCTTCAGGTTTTCTTCTGCTTCGATGATGTTGACTCCACCGCCCTACATCTGTTTATTGAGATGATTCAGAGCTGCGAAGATATCAGCCATGTACGCTAAAATGAGAATAAACTCAGAATTTTTGAAGCAATCTGCATGACAATGTGGTGCTCTTGCAAAAACAGGCTAATTCCACACGCATGGCATAAACACGATTCAGCACCTCAGCCGGGGATAACCCCCGAACGTTAGAATGGTACAAAAGTACTTCGAATTCAGATCCCATTTCTTTACACAGCTCCCTGAAGATGCGGTGCCTCAGAGCACTATTTCGCACATAGTTCACGCATTCCACAACAATTTTTAATACTTCTGCCAGTTTTGGAGACAAAGTTTTTGTTGGTATCGCATGCCTGTGCAGAATACAATGCGTAACAATGATGTGTGGTGCATTAGCTTTCACTAACTAGTGCACCAAAACCAGACTTTCTTCCCAGCATGGCTGGGAACACTCTTCTGTGTCCTATCTTATAGTTATTTAATCTTTGGTTTTGACCTCCACCGAACCCGGGAGACCGACTCACCGAACCCCTGGGGTTCGATCGAACCCAGGTTAAGAATCACTGCCCTAGATGAAATCTATAGGGTATACTAAGTTTGTCATTCCGTTTGTAACATCTCGAAATAATGATGATAGAGCAAAATGGATTGGACCCCCACGCATAATATTATAAGTTATTTTGATTTTTGCATGTCCGTCCGTCCGTCTGTCCGTCTGTAAGAGAGCTGAAATTTTGTACATGGACTTTAAAAAAAGTAAAATTAAGTTCGAAAATGAGACAAATCGGGCAACTCCTTCGTGGGGTTGCCATACAAAACTTTCGTTTTCCACTATACAGGGTGTCCCAAACGTACCGCATTTCCTTTATACCCTGAATCCTCACTCAATTTCGAGAAATAAATTGTATGGGAGGATAGCCGGAAAATGCAGGTGTTGACGGTAGGGGGGAGTTTTTTGATTTTGGGTTCTTTTTAACCTAATACCATGTAACGTGGTTATACACCCTATGAAGGTGACTTGCATCTCAGGTAATAGTAAACCCTCTACGGTTTCCAACAAATGCCCAACCACCTCTCTACCCCCTTTCCGTCGGCAGTTATAGGACGTCAAAGTCAAAAAATTGGAAAATTTTGCATGGTGTTTCCATTGTACTAGCAAATAAAATTTCAAAAATGAATTAAATCGGGCAACTCCTTGGTGCTGTCATATAAAAATTTAGGTTTTTTACGTATACTGTGAAAACGATCAGTCCAAGACATTTTTATTGTACTAAAAACTTCTTCAGGATACTAAATCCTATAAAATTGGTTATAATCATTTTTTCTGTCCGACAAACCGTTCTAGAAATATAAGGGTGACAATACGAAATTTCATACGGGCATTCATCTAGGGTATCATAAGAATTGGTCTTAGACCAATTCTAGCTTTTTTACTTGTTTTCTTCTCTTTTTGCTCTAATTTTTGTTTCTTTCACTACTAATTATTATTATTTTTAGTTTGTATTCTGTTTTTTCAATTATTGGTTTTATAACTTTATCTAGCGTCACTTCTTAATTATACTGCAAAAGTTTGTAAATCTTGTGTATATCATCCAGTGAGGAATAAATTATTATTATTCTTAATATTCCTAGGGTATCATAAGAATTGGCGTTCGACCAATATCTAGCTTTTTTCACTTGTCAAAAATTATCCTACATGGCTTTATTTGAATTCAATAATAAACTTTCCTCCCATGAATTTTGAAGGTTTATTAGGGTACCGTTTATTATGAGTCCTTTTTAGTGCTAATAAAACTGGATGTGCGGACTTTGTGACATTCAAATGTGGAAGAGCTGACTATGTTGTTCTTCTCGGTTTTCCAAGTGTTGGATGTCCCAGCTTTACCGCTACAGATGGCTGCTTATCAAAGGGCACTATTAAGTGTGCCTCTAGTACCGAAGACAGATTGGATTCAGGCTTGTTTAAGGTTACTGTATCTGCGAAACCCTTTGTATATGTATCCCTCAGATCTCTAGTCTTGAAAACGTATGAAGATGGTGTTACATATTTATATTATTTACCGTAAACGGAATATAGTGTTATGATAGCATGTTGAGAGTGATTCGCTTGGACGTGAAGTCCAGACTGCCAGCATGAGCTGACAGATCACTCGGTGGACAGCGTTGACTGCAGGGCGGCATTCATTCGGAAGGCACAGATGTTTGGCCTTCTTTGCTCGCCCCAACCACCCAATCGACACTGAGGGCAGATAGTTTTCAGTGTACCTATGTTGACCTGAAAAGAGAAGAGTAGCGGACCTAGACGACCTCCGAATCAAGAGGGCTCCAGGAGAGTGAAAGGAGAGAAAAAGCTTTACCACTTCATTTCGTTATAAACGGCTGTATTATATCAAAATCACAAGTCATTTGGTCTTTTTGTTTTTTTTTTGTTGCTTAAATTCACGCCCGTAGTATTCTGATTCTGGTATCTTACTTCTAATTGTCCTGTCATATTGTACAATACTAAAGTGGATACGACAGAATTTCCTTAAACGTTTATACTACTACGCTACTATACTAGCGTCGCGGAGGCAACCCGAAGAAATAGTTATCAAGCCGAATTTCACAAAATCTTTACTTACGCCATTGATAGTTGGAATGTTCACGTCTCCAGCAGGCCTCCTGAAGCGTTTACTCCAGCTGTACTGAAAAAGAAAAATAATAGACGAAATAAATGATCACGTCCGAGATCCCTTTGGGTTGCACTCTTACAGTACTGCTAGTCTGTGCCTCACCGAACTGGGTATAATCACACCAACTATTTTCTTTCCACTCTTTGTAACAAAACTAATAACGCATCTGTGCCTGACGACTTTAACAAAATTAATGTAGCCTATCAGTAGACTACCTGTGGGTATGTTTTTACTAAATTTCCTAATGCTTATAGGTCCTCTGACACTTTCAAAAGCCGCTAACGAAGCATTTTAGATACGTAAGCTACTGACTTTACAACCAATTCATCTTAAGAAGCGTTAGCACTTGTATCTGACTGGGATATAAACTATCATCACATGATATAGCCTATTTCAATAACAATTGCTAGTATATAAGTAGATAAATATAGTTAGTTTAGCGAACGGAAGTGAATTCCTACATATATATCCAATCAGGAAAGCCGTGTATATCTAAGCGTATAAATATATGTAATTCATTTAACTAATAAGTTGATTTTCAAACATACAATTGAAATTAAATTAATATAACGAAAATACCTTAGTTACTTAATACCTATACATATATATCAGTTCAAAAATATTGTTCATTTAACGAAAATATCTTAGTTATTTACTATACATATATATCAGGTCAAAAAATATAGTTTACTTAATGAAAGTATCTTAGGTATTTAATATATATGTTACAGTCAAAACACGAAATCCGTCAAAACCCGATTTTACTAGGAAATTCTAGTTCTAACAAAGCGCTCTCGGTAATTCTAGTTTTAACTAATATAACACAGTTAGAACTAGAATTAACGAGAGCGCTTTGTTAGAACTAGTATTAACTAAAGAATATTTAGTTAATTCTAATTGTGGCTGAATTCTCGCGTAGCTCTTAGAACTGACTGGTTGCTATTAGTAAATTTGCGTTACATACAATTGAATTCTCTCGCCATTAAACCTTGATGTTTATTAAGGTTGTGGCTATTTATACATACAGTATGCATACGAAAGAGGGGGAGGGGGGCGTACAGATCAGTGAAACGCATCCCGCCCCGCACACGTAGGCACACACACATCCGCGGCGGATGTGTGTGTGAGGGGGGGGGGACGTGTGCGGGGGGCGTGTGTGTCACTGATCTGTATATTTGTGCATTATTAAAGAAGCAAGTTTAAAACAAGCAAAATTAGAATTAATATTTATATTAATGAAAAGCGGCTGTGCGGACTAGTAAAAAACTGAATATTATATTATTATAATTGGTATTTCATAGTGATACTAATTCATTTTAAGTATATATGTATCCTTTTGGCAATTGTTTTGCTTTTAACATGTAATGATATCGTAATGAGTGCACGTAACGCTATCGTAATGGCAGGATCGCCATGTAATGATTGTTCAGGGTCGTCGAACAATCCGTCGTTTTCTAGATAGATGCTGGCGTTAGAGACTGCCTAATAACCCAGGCGAGATCGCTCAGCTGATATGTGTATTGCAATGATGTCAGACAGTGTCTAAGTTTAACGAGGAGCCAGTATATAGAACACCTTGACTTTAAAACATCCTGTGTTTTATTGTTCGAAAATCAACTTATTTATTTTTTCTAAATCTATCCGTACTTATTGTAATATCAAAATCATCAAAAATCGAACAAAAATTATTTGCTCCGATTAATGACCTGAAACAGTTCAATTATTTCAATCTTGGACATTCCAAGCATGCAAGCTCATAAGGGTCATTGTAGAACATAAATGGTAGGAATTGCTGTGTCAGCACCTTGATGCGTGCTGCAATGCACCTTGCATTGTTATTTTCACATTCTTTCGTCAAAGAAAATCTATTAGTCATCAAATCCATCGTGTTAATGAAATTATCGATAATGTCTCATGTTATTGCCACTGATCATATATACATTCCTAGTATAGTAGATTTGCATATCTGGGTGCTTTATTTTTTTGCATTTTTGCAATGCTTTTTGGGGTGATGATGGATGCTTGATGCATTACAAAGTATATTCAAAATATAATATCCTTCGATGAATTACACATATTTGTCAGGAAGGAGAACAGTAGGATGAGGGAATGAGTAAGGTACCATTCAGAGCTGATGAAACTCATAGCCAATCGCTTATATGATTATGCTAATCCTAATCGAGCTTGATTTCCTCATTTTTAAAACCTATATGAAATGTCATATATACCCTATATACCCTAGTTTGTCATTCCGCATAGAAACAATGCTTGTAGAGCAAAATGGATTGGACATCCACGCTTAATATTAATAATTGAAGTTAAAGATAACTCGAGAACCTGTTTACTTAGTTAGAGAGCTGAAATTTAAAATACGGCTATTTTGAAAAAATTGTAGATTGAAATTCGAAAAAGGGTCAAATCAGGTAACTTCTACGTAGGGCTGCCATACAAAAATTTTGTTTTTTACTATATATTTAGATACTGCTTGGGAGCGCGTCGCGACCAGATAACTGACGTTTTCATTTTATTATTATTACTTCAAAAATAGTCTACATCGGGCAACCTCTTCTTTATCTTGCCCTACAAAACGTTCGGTTTTCACTTTATTTCACTTTTGTTTGTATCTAAGGCATAATATTATTGGTCTTATTGTTAGACTAATTATAACTTTTTCTCTCATTTAAAGAAAAATATTATGTCGCAGTCAGCCATTACCAAGGTTGAATCCAGACTAAATCGGTTCGCAGCGGTAATAGAAATTGTTGGCAATGCGGATTTATCAGCTATTTTGAACAGACTGCATTTTTATTATTTTTATATAAATTAGTATAATTGTAGTACATATTGTATGTATATACATATTTAAAAAAAAAAAGCTTTCATTTGATGACCTACTTATTTCAAAATCAAAAAAATTCGCGCCATATTTCGCACATTTTGCAGACGCTTGCATATAAATTTATCGAAAAAATATACGACTAATCTCAATGGAAACTTCTGGCTGTAGGTTTTACAAAAATAAACGAAATTGAGTTGATGTTTGCAACTTATCAAAAAATATTCCTATAGTCAAAAATATTCTTTATGGGCTATAATTTTACTTCAAGTATTCGAAATAAAACAATCAACCAAAAACAAGGAAATTTATATATTATTAATTTTATTTTAATCACATTTGAGTAGTAGAAGTATGATATTTAGATCCATGGAAAACTTGATGTTTCACTTTTCATTTGTCGGCTTCCGTTTTGTGCTCGCGATTTTGAAGAACGTTTACCTCCCCAGGAGTGAAATCGCTGCTTTTTTCCGATAATCACACCATCCCGTTTATCATATAAAGTGTTTTTAGAACATCTTTTCCAGATAGCTTCCATGATAAGGTTGTTGAAGTCATCGTTATTTTGTGTCATAAATAGTTTTGAAAATTCATTAATAGGATTCACTTGGCTATTGTACATAAAGTCTTGTTCCAATTTATATCCAGAAGTCTCATATAAGTCGCAAATATGATCAAAATTTATAGTAAATACAAGAACTAATCTCCTTAATTTAATCAGTTGTTCTTCACATGAATAGTTTTCATCTGCGTTTTCTTTCGCCTTACTACGGCAGGATATGCCAAGTAAAATGAAACCGAGGCAAAAAGCTTTAATTAACATTACGTTTCTTCCTGAAAATGAAAAATAAATTTTGTAACCTCGTCGTTTACAGTTATAAAGTGTTATCTACGAAATATATTAAATGTATAAATGCGAAAAGAAAAACACAAATCAACATTTTGCACAGGATATTACTTATGCTATCCATGTTGATAAGGGGAGACAAGAATGCGCAGTTTGAAAGATCAGAGAGGTCAAAGATTTTCAAATTTTCAGAACGATATGCCCTATAATGATGATTTCAATTTTGTTAGAGTCTATAAATTTTTCTCCTCCTCTGCGTTTTTGCATGGTAAAACCACATCGTCAAAACGATATGCATTTTTGTGTTTGCTTCCCAGTCTTGCATTTGAAAATGTATGCTTGCAAAAATGTCCCTTCTCTCTCATTCATTTGACGCCATGAGCACGAGCTTATGTGTAGTAGTTAATCAGCAAAAACGATATAGTAATACCTCAGGTGCATTCAGCATAATTTAAAACCATGTAGGGGATTTTAGAAGAAAACAGCTGTAAACTGCAACTTGTACTTTCAGTCTTGAAAACAATATTTTATATTATTCGACTTGTCCCAAGCAATTTCTTAGTTTACTAAGTTTACTATATCATAGTATAAAATATTGAGACCAAATACTTCCTTTGATGTAATTCTGGAATGAAATCGAGGAAGCAATTACATTTATGATAATTGACAGGTCAACAGCTGTTTAATTTGACAGCTTACCACTAGTTACATATTTCGTGTATTTATATGCATTCTTCAGCAAACGATATCGTTTTGACGACGTGGTTTACAATGCATTGTAGATTATGCATATGACTCAACAAAACATAAATAAAAAGATTACTCTTTTGGACTTTTTACCGGGTTAAACTTAATTTTGTTCAAGAAAGAATTTTTTGGGATTCTCCGGTATATAGCAAAAGCTAAAAAACCTGGGACCTGTTGATGAGTCAAACCAAGACTTGAAACTTGTCACCAAAAATTAATGAGTTGTGTGATGAAATAACAAATTAGAACATTTTTTAGCTTTTGCTATATACCGGAGAATCCGAAAAAATTCTTTCTTGAACAAAATTTATGAATAGTAGTTTAGGCTCTATGGCATATATAAAGCCAATGTTTAGCACTTTTCCATAAGTATCAATATACTCGTAGAACATTTTAGAAAACAGACTAAGCACGCACACATATAGATTTCTGTTTCATGCCTTGCGAAGTATTCTCGAGGGCTTTGGGTCTGGCCAAAACCGTTCAGAATACTTCAGCCATGAAACGGATTTCCTCACTACCACATGAGAGTTCCAACGGAGTCCTAACATTCTAAAATATTTGCTGTGTTCTTATGTAAAACTGACAAAAGTTTGATTTAAATAGCTCCTCCGCCCTAAACTGCTATTCAGATAGAAAAATTGTGTCTTCCGAACCGAAATAAAATTTTTATAGGTACCTCTCTTATTAAAATTACTTTAAAAAATTTATCTTAATCAAACGACTACGATTCCTCAAACAAAAACTCTTCATTGTATATGTCGCTGCGCCGTGATGGCATGCCGTGGTGATGATATTGAATGTAGCTGGCTACAGATTCAGACCCCGGCTGCACATACAGAGATGCAATTATTACTCAGCTGAGAGTTAGTGAGCGTAAGGTACCTTTGTAATCAAAACTATTTTATTATTTTGTTAAGTAAGGTATTGTTAGGTGCGTGGCCTTAGTTCGTTATTTAAAACAATATTTCGGATATAATTCAAAAGTTCTTTCTTTAGTTAACTTTACTGTTTACTCTTACAAATTCACAAACAATTATCAAATCAACTCTAGTTATCGCTAGTACTGTACTTCTCATTATCACAATCCAAATAGTTTATTTTGTTCACTTCACTGCCTGAAAAAAGACTCGCCTCCTGGATATGAGAACCCCCGTATTTATACTCTACAAATTATTCTAGAACCTTCCCGTAAATTCTATTCTCCGAACCCAAAGTTTACTAAGATGTCACTAATCTAAAGTTGTTTCCATTTCCAACAGATGTCGCGCGTGTCACTTTGTTGCACGTAACAGTAAATAGTAAGTGTAACCTTTGGGAAGGTAAGGAACCAAGCTGTAAATTATCAGAACACTATTTTCCTGTATGGATAGTAGTTCAGTTTCTATAGCATAAATAAAGTCAAAGAACGGACTCTCAACGCACATATACAGATTTCGGTTTCATGGCTTGGGAAGTATTCTCGAGGGTTTTGGTCTAATTCGAGGTGGCGCGAGCTCGTCTGTGCTGACGCGTCCGATCCATTTTGACCCGGTAACTACAAAGGCGCGGCGCAAGCGTACGTGAGGCGACTCGAGCTCTTCCGCACTAAGTGGCTTGGCTCGTGAAACCACGCGCCATGGGAACTTACAGAAAATATTTCAACAGAATTTTTATTCAGTCTGGTCGCCAACTAGAGTTATTTTCAGATACAATGTGTACCGTTGTCGGCCTCCAAAATGCATATAAATTCTAAAGAAAAAATTGAGCACTTCCCTACATCAGGTCGTGGCATAGTTTTTTTTTTATATTGGAGCGAGGCATTGCTGGCTTACCCTTTGATTACGTTTGCAATAGTAGCGCCTCTACAATACAACAAGTAACTAAGTCAAACTTCGTTTCGCAATCATTAGGTAGTTCCATACACTCGGGTTTTATTCAAATTTTTGATATCGCTATTGCTGCCATTATATGAACCGAGTAGCCCCGGGAATGATAAATAAGAATTTACCTTTCAGATTTAAGCATTGTGTGTAGTCGTGAAACGCCGAATACACCACAACGAGGTTGAGGTGAATCACTCCAATTTACTAATTATTAGCAAGGAAACAAAGAAGTTTTTTTAATGGATTGTAAAGTATTGTTGTTATCGCCGAATTAATGGCTTGTATATTCGGGGCTTACGTATCTACGATGCATGTTAAGAAATAAACGATTGCTCATACATCTACGGTCTAAAAAATATTTAGTGGCGTACTGCGGGTACTTGAAGGCATTGCAATGTGAATTAATCCAATAGTGTTTGACAGTTCTGCAGAAAAATATTCGGCTAAATCAGAAAGCTGCGACAGAAGCAGAAGCAAAGATCCGACATTTCTGCTTTGACAAGCACATTGTTATAATTTAAACAAAATTTAACAAAATTGATTAATTTTTCCTCCATAGACATTTTCTTTTTCTCGCATCAAACCTTTGACACTTCTAGCTCTTTTTATATTGGCAGTACTGATACTGAGCAGAAGCAAAATTTTGAGATTGATCAACTTTCAAGCTTTGATTCTGCTGCTGCGCTTCCTCTGCCACAGTATATTCATACAGTAGAAGAGTTCTGTTAAAACTGTCAGTTGAGTAGGATGTTTCTATAATGTGACTATACTTTCTCTTTCAACATTTTTTAACGAACACAGTAGTCAGTTTTTAATACAAAGGCTTCTATATAAATCTAAAGTGGAAGTAGAGAGCTTATAACATGCATAATCTTTTAGTAGAGGAAAAAGTGCAAAATGACAAGCAAGAATATCTCTAAAAAAAAAAAAAAAAAAACAAACGCTAATTACATTTTCCACTTCCCACGTCATTTGGCTTATTAGAATTGTCAAACTGTCACAAATATTATTACAGTCATTTTACTTATGAACGAACATCACTTTACAATAAACCATCTATTTATTAATGGAACAATCCACGATCACATCAAGGATAAACTGCACAAAGCCAGATACGTCTTCTCTTCTTTCTTAAGAGTAATAAAACCTAGGAACATTATTCAAAATAGGATTAAAACCATCTGCTATAAGCACCTAATACGCCCCATATTTGGTTACGCATTTCCCATCTGATTCGACATAAACTCGACCCAAATGGAAAAATAAGGATATTCATACTCAATAAACCCCAGTCGTACAGAGGCCAACAGAAAAAAAACACATCAGGAATTCTATCGGCGCACCGATATCAAGAGGATAGACGCATTTTAATTACAAATGCAATAAAGTACCTAAAAGTACTCAGAACAATCCCCAATCTTATAATAGAGGAATACGCCGAGTACCTGGACAATAATAACATGGAAATTCCCAGACACAAGGCACCGCATGTCCTGAAATGGCTACAAGATATAAACATTCTTTATGACATCGGCAATAGACGTATATACTACCACAAATCCGTTAGGGGAAACAGAATCATGTACAATTTAGAACAATGAACTCAAACAAGTACCCCAATAAAATTTCATGTAAATAATAAATTAGGTTTAGATTTTTTTTTTGAGGCAGGAGGACAGGAGACCCCATCCCAAGCACGGAGGCCATAGCGGCCCATTGTGCTGGCCTGCTAAAATCCCATTCACCAAAACCTTCCTGTCCTCTTAATGAAGCGCATCAGGTCTTGGTGAGGAAGGTTTTTCAGCTCATCCACAGATAGAAGGGCAGACCCTAGAGTATCCAGTCTGCTCCGGACGAAGGCCGGACACGCACGCACAAAGTGTTCGGTTGTCTCAGGCTCTCCCTCCAGGCAGGACAGATACTGAGGGCTGTCAACAAATAAATCCCAGCCTTGTTAAATGAGCGTGAAGTGAGCTGTGGCCGGTG
Source organism: Dioctria linearis (assembly GCA_963930735.1). NCBI lineage: Eukaryota > Metazoa > Arthropoda > Insecta > Diptera > Asilidae > Dioctria > Dioctria linearis. The sequence goes on along the minus strand of OZ005743.1, from coordinate 83,153,362 downwards.
ATGATGCCAACCACAGTTCTACATTGTTTCCTTCCGAGATCCATGAGAAAATGGGAGATGTTCCCATCAGTAACGCGCCCAGGATTTGGCTTTAGGAGGGGACCATAAGTGTCCCAAGTTCTAAGGAGTCAGAAAAATAGGGCTCTAAAGTTGCGTCCTGCCCCCATCTGAGCACTTAAGAACCCTATTGTATATATAAAGGTTTTATTTTATTTTATCGGACTTTGTCATAATATAAAGACTACATTTTATACATAATTTGTAAATTATGTTAAAAAAACTGACATTCTGGAGAGAAACCGGTCTCGTTCGTCGCCACCCTCGGTGCGTCCTGGTTCCCATTAGGCCAATCAAGAAACAGTTTTGTATACCTGCAATACTCAGGTTCGCCCAACTCTGCTGATGCTTTCTATGAACATCCGCTTTGATGAGAGACCCGATACCCGAGGTGGTAACGCCTACGGCGGGTTCCGGTCCCAGGAACGGAGTATCAGAGCCAGCCCTAGCTAAAAGGTTAGCCCTTTCCTTCCCCATGATCCCCATGTGACCAAGAACCCACAGAAAGTAGACTCCTTATTGTGAATACACAACTTATCCACAGTCGACCTGCAATCCCCCCAGTAACTTAGATATTATCCGAGGGCCCACACAGAACCATCAAGGCTGCCTGACTATACGAAAGGATAGACATGTCCTTCCTCTTGATTTGCATATCAAGCGCTAACTACGCTACCATTGATATGGCGAAGACTTCAGCCTGGAAGGCAGTGGTGTATCTTCCAAGGGTGTACTCCATCCCAATATCAGGTTCAGGAAAGTAGATACCCGGGGAAGGCTCTATAAGGCACTTCCCTCAGTCCACGATTCCCTTACAGGAAAGTTCACAGAGAAGCGACGCTCAAAACGAAGCTCAGGCATCACATGGCATACTGCCCAGAGGGTTTTCCAAGTCCAAGACTTAGGCTTAGTATTCATTAGTCTTAGCTATTTGTAGTGTACTTCATGTAAATATTTAGTTAGTCATAGGATTAGTATTCATTAGTGTTAGCTATTTCTATCTAGTATTAGAATTCATAAAACAACACATTGTAACCTTGGTTTTAGAGCGTCCCTTTTCTAGGTAATAAATCATGAGTAACAATAATTAAATACACTAAATATTTATTTAAAAACGTTTTAATAAGCTGGTAAAGAACCAAATATAGTCTGTAGCATATATCTAGCAAGTAAATTTATATAGTATTTTAAGCTTCAAAACATGTTAATCGTGGGCATAATAAAATTGACTTTCTCTGGAACAATCCATTTGTAATATTTTTGCCGAGATGTGTACTAACACTACTCGCTACCATTGTGCAACTGGCTACTGTTCGTCCATTTACTTTCGTATACTTACTGCTGAATGGCAGAAAATAAAGCTCTCGATTTCGAACTTCCAAAATTTAATTATAGTGCCACACGCAGAAGTAGTACTCGCTGTATTTGTATATCTTGTCTTATCAGCAATACATAATTATTCATGTATTGACATGGCAAACATTTTTTCTTCTTTATTTTCTCCTAGGACGCATGTCCGCCATATTGAAGCCGAAGGGTATAGTGTTGTTGTGTTCGGAGATTATTTGCGTGAATTTTGGAACCCGACCATCTCCAATTTCGATGAAACTTTCAGAGTTTGTAGGGAATACCAAAATAGTTCACCCATATTTTTAAATTTTTGGGATTTTTTAAAATTTAAAATGCTTTCATTTCTAAAAATACGCAATAAATTTTTTTTAAAAAACCTACTTAAGTAAGCCGTCATTTTAAAGAATTCTAAGGTCAATTACAAACAACGAGGTAATAACTAAAGAAGATGCAATTATATGTAGGATCCGCGTACGTAACTACGTTTCATTCCAGCATTTTTGGTCTTCGCTGTCAAATCCATACTTAGGTTTGGTTTGTTTTGGGCTTGGCGCATTGACATAGGAAAACCCGTGAAATAACCGTAGAGGCACGAAGCGAACATTATTCACAAACTTTTTACCACTGAACTTTTCTTCTTAATTATTAACTTTTTTATGTTCATGTTTGCAAATTTAGTAAATTCTTTTGAGTATATGAAAACAAAAGCGATTAAAATTGCGCACAGGTTGTACAATTGGGTACAGCTGTACAAGTTTTACGGTGCTTATGTACAAACAATACCAGTGTCAATGTGTTTGAAACGGGTACCTTACCTCTTACCTCGTTGATTACAAAAGAAAAGAACTGGTATTTTAATAATAAATTTTACAATAGGCGGTGCAGATTTTTTTTAACTAGTTAGACTTTTAATTGCGTTCGAGAATTTCATTTATTTTTTTTAAATGAAAACATTTTAAGCACAAAAAGAATCCTTTCCGTACAATATTTTGTTGAGCTCATCGAGACCTATATCTGGATATCCGGTTGGTCGCCTGAAACCACCGGACACAGTGTATAATTTCTTAATTTAAATTTAATTGTTACAGATATATAATTGTGTATCTCAATAGAATTTTACGATAAACATTTTAGTACAAAATTGTTTATTTTAATCGGACACATTAGCAGAGACCAATTCAAATATTCGCAGATATTGAAAAGGTACCATTGGATAGTAGCTCATAATAACTTTGTAAAGCAGATCCTTGATGTAGAATCAGCTAGGAGCTCCACAGACAGATAGAGCCATTGACTCTTAAGAAACGTGCTTGACTTAAGGCACATAAAATTATTTTCTGGTCATATGTAGAGAGCATTGGTATTATTTGGCTTTTTTCAACATATGGCTAGGTAAAAGATACCCTGATTACCTAATTAATGAAAACCCATTATCGAGACAACACGTTAAAACATCAATTTTTGTACCAAAATTCAATTATTTCAGCAAAGAAGAACTGGTGACAGTAAAGACAAAGCAAGTAAGGTTGGTGCGTGTGTCATTTTTGTCTCGTATCACATCAAATATGTACAACGAATTCTAATTGCTGACGAGGTTCGTAAACGCAGTTTTGACTTATTCGAGCGAGATCATTCAAGACTAATGCTCTACATATTAAATTCATGAGAGGCAGATATTGTAGCTAACCAACATTTATTAAAACCCGATAACCATGAGATATTTTGACTTAAGAAACTATAAATGAAATATACAAAACTGTGGAAGTTGTCTGAGTACCCGGAATATATTCATCTTCTCCACCTTTATCTTAAACTATTCTTTATACACGTCATATTAGTTATAATTAACTTTCCCTCATTATTCCGTTACATACAAAGTTGATATACATATGTGACTTTTTAATAAATAAATTTCAGAAACACTTTCTTAAGAAATAAGTTTTCTTAAGAAAAATCGAAAGATGATTAGACACTTTTTCCTCATTTCACTTATTCCTAATAATATTTATTAACACTTTTACTAAACACTATGATATAATATGAAACGTTTTCACTCACTTGAAAAGTATGTATTTATGTATAATAAATTTATGTAGACAGCAGAAATATCTTTTCGGGAGGATGCTCTTAATATGTGAGCAAATGCTGGACAAGTAATACGAGATTCGCAGCATATTTGAGCTTTTATAGTAGCAAGTACAACGTAGAGATTCCTTTTCGTTATATTTATTTTCTGTGCCGTTAATTTTATGATTATTAATACATCAAATATGTATACGAAGAAAACGCAGAAGGTTGCCGTAAAAATTATGAATCAAACGAAGTGATCAGCAGCTTGTAATGAATTTATATTTTTAGTGAAATCTCGATATTAAGAATTACATAGCTTCTGCCAATAAATGAAAAGGGAAGCTAAGGAAAGCACAACATGTTTGGCGCAAAATTATGCAAATAGAGTGTGTGTGGGGGATAATTTGAACCATTACAAACACTGAATGAGAAATTCCAAGTTAAAATAATTCTGCTCATTACCCCCGAATGAGGGCTGAAGCATAATCTTCAATTAAAGTAAGTAGGTTCTTGCCATTTGGTATACTAATAAATTAAAAATCAATATATACCCTTAATTTGCACAAATCCTCGAATATATCAGTTTTGTGTAAATAATAATAATATTAAGCCGAAATTTGTTTTGTGAAGTATTTTTGAGTGTTGAAATTGATTACAGTATACGTTACAAGGGTCTTAAAATAGGCTTATTGCCCAACAAATTTCGGGGCTTTTTTTAGTCCAAGTCTTCGTATAAGATCTGTCTCGTCGCACTGGCGTAAATAAGATGTATGGACCCCCCCCCCCCCCCCCACCCATATCACTGCTACTAGGCATCCGGCTCATTTTTAATTGTTTCTACATTGATTAGTTTATGACTAATGAGTAAAACTTACCTTCTTTACAACTTTCCGATGCGCCTTTCTTTTGATGACAAGAATTCGTCCATGACTGTCAATATTAATATTCTGGCGTTCTTGATTTTCGATGCTCAGTATCGCCAGGGAGTTCAGCGGTATCTGTGACATGGTACGTCTTTATAACTTATAAGTTTTAGATTACTGGATGAACGTTCAAGCGTTGCTGTAGTATAGTAACTGGTAATGTGAGATAAAGCTGTAGAGCTGTACACAGGTCCGGGACACTTCTTGTCATAGCAGAGCTATCTACAATTAAGAGTTCAGCTAGCTCTTTAATAGCTGAAATTCCTCGAATTCTTTCCAGCATCACGGATGGAAAACTGAACAGTTAGTTATTGAGGAAAAGTAGGCAATAAATCTTCAGAATAATACTCGTAGAGGCGATTAGCTTTTTCAACAATTTCTTTATCTGTTAAGCCGCTGAGAACTTGCGGTTAAAACAGCGAAAATCTTTCCGTCAAACTATTCATACTTTCATAGCCAACTGTCAATTGTTGAATTATGATATCCAGACATCGGTTAAAAACAAAATTTCGGAATAGCCAACGTATCAAAAACTTTTTCATATGGCGCTGGTGTGTTTTTTTTTGAAGCTGGATTTATTTTCCAAGACCACCTGGTCGGACAAAGTTTTTTAAACATTCGTTTGGTTGTAGAGTTATCCAAAGCACTATTCAATGTCTGCCATCGAAGTAAACTTGCATTAAGAAACACATAAATTGTTTGCAAAGTCGCATAAAAATTCTGATTTCTGCAATATCACTAAAGGATTCATTCAGTATCAAATTCAAATTGTGTGCCGCGCATTGTATCTACAGGGTGTTCCAGTTTGACTATGCAATACTGAAACTCCTAAAAGATGAGGTGATTTGTAATCGAAAAGGTTATTATACATATATTCATTGTTTTCGAAATTACAGGGGATTTTAGATTTTTTTCGAAAATATGGTCCTTGCAACGCTTTCTTGGCTGTAAATTAGCTTGTTTTGCTGACTGAACCGCCATTTTGGTCTTGCTTTCTTCGTATTACTACTGGCCTTCATTTGTATTAATTTGCTTTAAAAAACCTGTATATAGATAATATATATCTTCAAAAATGTGTTTCTCTTCGAAAAATTACCTTTTTTTGAGGGTCAAAAATCTCCGGAAGTAGCCAAACTGTTCCGTACCCACAGAAACATCCCTAATCTGTTAACTTTCAGACAAATCTAATATTATTAACCTAGATCAAGTACTCCCCGACATACAGGAAAAGACGTCTTGCAACATACCTCGCCCATACTTGAAAGAAATTATTTGGAAATTCAAAATTTTTTATAATGGTGGGAAAACCAAGCACTTAAGCAAAAAAAATCGAGTGAAAGCTACTTCATAATTTTAAAGTTTATGTTGCACTATTAATTTTAATCTGTCGTTATTAAATGGGCTAAATCAGGCAAACCCTTCTACGTGTTACCATATAAAAATTTGGGTCTTTTACGTATTCTGTGAAAGCCATTAGTCCTAGACGTTTTTATTGTACTGAAAAGTTCTTCAGAATGTGAAATCCTATGAAATTGGTCATAATAATCTTTTCTGTCCGATGAACCGTTTTAGAAATATATACGAAAAACCACTTTAGCAATCAAACTTGCACAGAGAGGTTACGAAATTACATACGATTCATAGAGCATCATAAGAATCGGTCTTGTTAGATCAATTCTAGGTTTTTTACTTGGTTTTTTTCCATTTTTTGTAAGTTACACATGAATTGAGATGAATGACTAGGGCTGCCATCTCTAAAATTATGAAACTAGGACAACGAGCTCGAAAGCCCCGGATTTGTTAGCATAAAACCCGGACATTCTTCCCAGATAATGTTCCTTATTTTACTTACTAATGAAATGGGTTCAAATTTTTATACCTTGTCTTTCCTTATTTTTTTACTCTAAAATTAGTCAGTTTACAAAAAACAGTAAAACAAAACGATGCCAACGAAAGAAAATAAATCTCTCTTCCATTTAGGAACAAAAATAAATCTTCTTAAAGTTTAAGATGTAATTTCTGTAGAAAGAAAACATAAATTATGTCATATTAACTAAAAGAACTAAAAACAACTTATTGCATATTATACCATTTAGTCTGCCATATAGCCCTCAAAACAGCAAGGAAGCTGTTTTAAAGAAGGAAAAATTAATAAAAATCAACACAATTAAAATCTTTGCAATTGCCAAAGTTGATTTGCCGTTAAAGCCTGTCTTGGTCGCTTAGATTTTGATTGAAAGTTTTTAAATTCACCCAGTCATCTATCAAATTTTTGTGATTAATTTCGATGTTCTTGTCTTGTAGAAATAAAACAGTATTTTCAATTGCAGTGCATCGAGTATTTTCAGTTGTATGTATTACGCAAAACATCCAGTAAAACTTATCAAATTGTTGTAAACTTGCACTGGGCCGTGGAACAGCATGTTCTTAGTAGATTGCACACGCCCACACTTACCGTTTTCATAAAAAACTCAGATGTTTTTCTCTTTTATACGTGAGTATTAACTCTTTATTAAGTTATACCAAAGAACATATAACTTAACTGTTAGATGTTCTTTGGTTATACCCATTCTATATCTTACATAATTTTTCTTTTTTTTCTTTATTTTTATGAATACAAGGTTCTCTTTTATATGGGTAATCTTTTTCTCTCGTGAAATGTCGCCAACTTGGGCTACTTCCCGTATTTGAACGCTGGTATATGCAGTTATTTTATTTACGTGAATTGACACACTGTAGTATCGATTTTATATTGATTACGTGCGCGCGCGGAGCACAATACAGGGTGTTTCCCACTAGGAGGTCAGTAGAGCGGGAGATGATACTCACTTAGACGAACCAAAAATTGTATGGCAGGGTGGGGGGCCATATCAACCGTTTAAGAGTTACAGGGTGATTAAGAAAAAAAGCCAGTTTTTCACAAAACACCCTGTATCTTTTAAACTACAAAATGTACGGTCACACTTAAGAGCTCATTGTACGCAGAACTTCATGGCCTTTCCAACGACTCAACCACCTCCACACCCCTCTCCAATCATAAATTATGGTTGTCTAAACTAAGAATTTCGGATTTTCTTACCTTTTTTTTTAATTTAACCTCTATTATTTTTGAAAAAAGGTCGTTAATATAACTTTTTTTTTATAAAAACTATAAACTGTCGACTCTTCTCTTTAAGTTAATCTATTACAGCCTATGCGTTAACTGTAGCCGTTAAACAGTTATTAACTCATAACCTATTCAGGTCACACCGAAATTAGACGATATTTTTGAAAATGACGTGCTAAGGGAACAAATTATCGTTGATAATTGGTTTGAAAATAGGTTTGAGAATAGGTTTAGTGCTAATAACTCTTAAAGGGCTTCAGATCGGACTTTGGGTTTAATAGGTCAACTTAAAGAGGAGAGTCTACAGCTTACAGTTTTTATAAGAAAAAGTTATGTTAACGACCTTTTTTCAAAAATAATAGAGGTTAAATTAAAAAAAAGGTAAGAAAATACGAAATTTTTAGTTTAGACAACCATAATTCATGATTGGAGAAGGATGTGGAGGTGGTTGAGCAGTCGTTGGAAAGGCCCTGAAGTTCTGCGTACAATGAGCTCTTATGTGTGACCGTACACCCTGTAGTTTATAAGATACAGGGTGTTTTGTGAAAAAACTGGCTTTTTTTTCTTAATCACCCTGTAACTCCTAAACGGTTGTATGGCCCCTCCACCCCTGCCATACAATTTTTGGTTCGTCTAAGTGAGTACTATCACCTCCCGCTCTACTGACCTCCTAGTGGGAAACACCCTGTATACAGGCACACAACGCAGGTTACACAAGCAACGGTCGTACTGTTCTCTTTGCTACTGAGACGGTAAGAGACACCGCCGAGCATTATTATTTGGATCCAAATTTTCGGAAAATATATCCCGTGATCCAGAAATGTATCCACTTTTATTTTTATGATATAACTGCCAAAATAACAATGATAGCAATTTGTGTTTTTCATATGCAGTGGAAATCCCTGATTGTCACACTACTAGTAGATAGGTCTGCATTTCTGATGCTGACATATTTTGACTCGTCGAATGTGCAAATTAACTTTTTTGCATCAAAAAATAAAATTTTTCCCCAGTTGACTATTTATGATTTATAACGATTTAAATTTAACCATATGTGATAAATATATAGAAAAGCCCAGACTCTATCTGTAACGCGGACAAGTTCAGCATCCTTTTTTTTTAAATAAAAAGAAAATTAAAAAAAAAAACAAATTAAAGAAATTAAATTAAATTAAATCAGTAAAAAGGGTATAAGCAATTCTTTCGATAATCTAGAAGAGTTCCCGTATGTAGTTTTGTACGGTCACCTCTATGCAAATTTGATCGTTGAAGTGGTTTTTCGCATATGTTTCTAGAACGGTTCGGCGGACAGCAAAAACTTAGCAAAACTAATTTTATATGATATCATATTCTGAAGAACTTTTCAGTACAAGAAAAAGATCTAAGACTAATCGTTTTTACAGTATACGTAAAAACCATCAATTTTTGAATGGCAACATTGTTATGGTCGTAGCGTATTGCATATAGCAATATGTACATGTCATACTGAAGCGTATATGCCCGGCCTGCTGCCGACTACAGTATGAAAACTGAACGCACCCGACCGAGAGAAATGCGTTTCCTTAAGCTCGGGGTGACATGTTGACGGTAAAGACAAGTAAGAAGAAGGCAATCAATCTGTCTTATTTCTCGAAAGTGCGTGCATGGGAGAAGTCCCAGAAAAATTCGATTATCAAAAATCCTCAACGACATCTGGCCTAAAAAGGTAATAATCTCGATAAATCTTGGTAGTGTCTCATCCAATAAACCAATCCAAATAAAAACCCTTAGAAATTTCCAGAAAGTACCGGATAAATAAGAAGGAAAACAGAAAAAGAAGAAACTGCAGTGGTTCTACTTCGTAACGAGAACAGGACAAATAACTTGGTTCTTAATTAGAATTCCATTACTGTCAGGAATCTTATGAAGTGATAATTTTACAAAATATTTCGTGCACAAGGAAATGAGTGTACTGTTTCGCAAAAGCAATGAGAAAAATTTGACTGCGAAATGTACTTTAAGTAGAGAAACTGAGGGCAGTGTAGAAGTGAAAAAGGGGTCCCTTGAGACTCTGATTTGTACTATTGTGACTTTCTTTGAGCCAGAGCATTGTGAATACCAAAAAAAGGTCCGTGGACTCGTTTTGTCCAACTGTACAAGAGCAGGCTCCAAAAGACTCGGAGAAATCGATGTTCTACACACGTTCTCAAATTACAAAACAACGGAAAAGGGTTGAGCCGGCAAATTCTTTATATATGTCTCTGCGATAACTGTAACGCGGAACTTTACTCCTATAAAAGGAATTATCCTTGGGATGATAACAATCAGCGTTCGTAAAATAACAAAGTTTTGTTGGCGCACTTAGGTAATTTATATCCCGTCGCGGAAATCAACTATAATTCGAGCTATGTTTGCTTAGACCCCCGGCGTGGAAATAACAAAAGCAACAAAACTGTAATTCCTAAAAAGGAAAACACCAATTTAGAATGACACCTGAAGTTAACGATTTTGTTCAGGGCAATAATAAGGACTCAAGCTGTCAGTTTCCTGGCGATATGTCGCAAAGCAAATTCATTTCCAAGTAAACTATTGATGAGTGGATGTAAGCTGGAGCTCTAGCGTTAACTAAACACAAAGAAAATATTGTATCTAGTTAGATATTTCCAAATTAGGGCTGAAATAATTTCGAAAAGATACTAATACGTCATCTGAAAAAAAAAAAAACACCAACCTACTGACGTAGAAGGAGTGCAGGTGAATCACCTGAACCCTATTGCTGATCGTTGTGTTGAGTAGTAAGAGCCTTTATCTTAAAATTAATTAATTTAACCAGGATCAATTTGAATACCGAGGATATGTTTTTTTATATAATAATTTGTGTAGCAAGTGACATCAACCTTAGTACCACCCAACAGAAAGTGTTCTTGTGATAGAGCATGCAAGTCGAATTATCCAATTCCAGTTTAACTTTTATCCAGGAGGCGATGCTGAAGCGCTTCATCATGCCGAGGATTGTTAAATGTGAGTAATTTTAATATATGGCGGTTTTCTTTTTGACGTATATACATACACTTTGGCTTCTGCAGAGACTCGCACTGCAGAACCTTTTCGTATTGATAATTTTTTTACATGTTTATATATTTTAAATTTAAAACTATATTTGCATATATATATGTATATCTTCATAAGTACACTTATCTACCTATGTAGTTTGGAGTCCTGATCTTATTTTTCTAGTTACATTTAAGCGCATAGTTTTGAACTGGAAGATATGCATATACATAGTAGGTATGAAGTATGAGTGAACTAACAGTCTTCAATCGCTAAATTATTGCAAAGTAAAGTTTTCAAAGGAAATTATTTAGAGATAAAGTTTTCAAAGGAAATTATTTAGAGATTAAGTGTAAAATAATATGGTTTTGTAAGATATAAGCTTCTATCTTAATTATTCAAAGCCTTCAATTTTCGTAAGACTTTGAAAACGCGCGGTTACATAGAGGTGTCATTCCTAGTTACCCCTTTAAACTTATCTTTTAAAGAATTTTATATATAAATAACTGGTTGTTAAGATTTCTTTATTTAAAATCTTATTTTCAATCCTCTGTCATGACTTGAATACATTTGTCTACAGTAAGTAGACATGCAGGAAATCAATGCAAAATAGGCGATGACTTATAATTATGTAATGAATGAAGCAGTTGTTTAAGGTGAAAAGTATTAACTTGGTGATATTACGATATGTTACTTAGATTTTTCCTTTTTATATTTTCCTATTAAGGGTTTTGGTCGCAAAGCTCATAGTTTTATTAATATTGTCTACTCCTAAAGTAATGGTATTTAAGTTATCGTGTTTTCTCTTGTAATACTCCGAAATTGTAACGTAAAAATGAGAAGCTGAACGTTTTAATTCTTCCTTCACATCCCGGAGACCTCGCACGTGAAATGAAGGTCGTCTAGGCTCACCTAGTCTCTCTCTCTCTCTCTTTTACAGGTCAAATAGGGACACTGTGAACTCGCTGCCCTCATTGTCAAATGGGTGGTTGGGGCGTGCAGTAAGGCCGAAACATCTGCGCCTTCAATTGGTCTTGTAGTTGAATTAAATTAAAGTAATGTTTGAAAGTTTTTGAAATTTGTTTCTCGATTTTGAATTAAAGTAACGTAATGTTTGAAAGTTTTTGATTTTTTTTTGAAGTTGAAATTCGACTTTAGGTTTGACCTTGGTCAAGCCTCAAGCCTGAACAATTAGTTGATTTTTTTGAAATGTTTGAAAGTTTTGATTTTTTTGAAATTAATCTTTCCCGCTGGCCTTCTGTCATGGAAATGGTAGGTAGCCTCACCAGAATTTTTTGTGTGAGCTCTCACGGAGACATGTCTCTGTTGGCCAACTGGCTGGACAGAGTTATGAATCTGTGAGACGACTTTTTGGCTTCCAGCTAACTAGTTGACCAGATTCATGACTCTGCCCGGTTGGAAGGTTAGCTGGACAAGACAATCAGATGAGGAGGAAGGAAGGAGTTGTTGGAGGATGGAAGTGATGCTGGAGACCTTCAGTAATCAGGAGTTGGCATACTGCTAACTGTCTGGCTGAAGAATCTCTACTACCATTTTCAGTCTCTAGCTTCTTCAACCCGACTCTTCCCAGATTACGGTGGGAGCTCCACATTTTTTTTCAGTACATAAAAGAGAGACCACCATCACCTTTTGGTCAGCCTACTGGTCAGCCCAGACCGAACTTCGTACCACCTCAGCCTCCACCACACATTCGTCACCCTGCAAACATAGGACACCGACGATCAGGCAGTCCTATCCGAAGATGGAACTTGACGTATAACGGTAACAACTCAGAGCTCTCTGTGGATGAATTCATTTTTAGAGTCGAAGCGCTCACGCACTCTGCTCTAGAAGGGGATTTTGATCTCCTAGTCAGAAAAATGCTTACGTTATTAACAGGACCAGCGAAGGACTGGTACTGGTCTATACGGCATAACCCTTTTCCAACTTGGGAATTCATCAAGACGGGATTGTCCATCGAATGGGGAGCGCCCAAGGATGATCTAAAAATACGATTACAGCTGATGTCTCGAAAGCAAAATCCTGGTGAACTATTCGCCATGTATCACCATCATTTAGGGTTGCTGCGTGATCAGCTACAGAACGCCATGCCAGAGTTTCTGGAGATTGTCAAATCGAACTTATTGCCTGAGATTCAGGAAAAAATATGCCTGCATCCCACCGATACGATAGGACAGCTGAGATCGCTTGTTACTCGTATCCAAGGTACGCAGATACGAATTGCGACAGCTGGTAGTTGGAACCCTTACCGGAACCAACGGGTGCACGAAGTTGACAACTTTCAGACCTTGGACCCTGAACTGGCAGTAGCAACAGGCAGTGACAACAGCCTAGGTGACGTGTCGAGCATTTCGGCCAAACACACTATTGTATGCTGGAATTGTGACCAGCCCGATCACTCATATCAAGACTGCAGGCAAGAGAGACAAGTTGTGTTCTGCTATGGAGGCGGACGCAAAAACGTTTTCAAGCCTGATTGTCGCCATTGTAGACAGAAAAACTTTAGACGGGTCGGGAATACCACCACCTCTTTCCGACCAGCGTCAACGTCACAAGCAGCAACTGTAACGAACCCTCCAGTTCAAGCTCCGAACAAGGAGGAAGGTCCGCTCCATTAGCAGATCACATTGACGAATCTCTGACTTGTCCACTGATATCATTCAGTGATTCTGATGATATCAGCAAAACACCTGCAAGTATGAATACTTCATTGATAGAGGCGGAGAACTTAATAGACTTCTCCGCAGATCTTCAAGCTCCCATTTCCATGACATTATTAGACACTTCTTTGGAAGAGTCTTCAATTTTCGATGTCCCGATAACACCTGCAGCACCTTTAGCTGACAAAGTTACTGAGCAGGAGGTTTGTCCTCCTGTCATTTCTATATTAAAACGGCCACGAAGCTCTGTTATGACGAATGGGCGTGAGCCAGTTTTACATCCGCTGACGCCGTATCATACGCGTCTGCAGAAATACAACGCAGCAAGAGACCGAATCTTCTCCTCAGTAGCGGAGTTAGCCGAAATAATGTTTCCTGACTTGGATATGAGACCGAAAAAGAAAAGATCTACCGTTCGTTGGCGGGAATACTGCCGACGGATGAGACTAGAGAGGAAAAAACTGGCACAGGTTTCCGTGTCGATGCCAGACGACATTCGACCGTACGCCGAAATAGGTACAGCTACTCGGGCGAACTGAGACTGGACTACTTGATAGTGGTGTCACTGTCAGTATTCTAGGTCAGGGAGCTCTAGAGAAGCTTGCAGAAGCAGACACAGGACCAAGTAGCAAATGGTGCCATGACGACTGTGCATGGTCATGTGGACTTGGATGTCACTTTCCGTGATAAGACCCATAACGTGCGTTTTTACGTGGTTCCTGGGCTCAAACAGGCACTATATCTGGGAATAGTCTGGCGTCTATTTGGGTTGGCTCCAGATGTCCTGGGTATGGTCGTAGAGGTGAATCCAAGTGTAATAGCTACCTCTGACACCGACTGCCATATCCTTTCTAGTCTCGATCAACAACGCTTAGAAGCCACAAAACAGCTTTTCCCCTCTTTCGCCTCCTTAGGCCTGGGAAAAACATCGGTGGTCACTCACAAGATTGAAACAAATGACGCAGCTCCGATAAAACAGAGGTTTTATCCGATTTCACTGGCAGTACAAAGTTTGATGGATGCCGAATTAGAGCGAATGCTATCACTGGGTGTGACTGAGGAGAGCCAGAGTCCTTGGAGCTCTCCAGTTGTTCTGGTAAGGAAGCCTAGAAAGGTTCGGCTTTGTTTTGACGCCAGGAAGGTCAACTCTGTTACGAGGACGGATGCCTATCCGCTACCGCAGATAGACGCACTTCTGAGTCGACTTCCTCCGGCAAAATACATAACGAGCCTGGACCTGAAAGACGCATTCTGTCAGATCCCACTAGACACTGATTCCAGAGAGAAGACCGCTTTTACAGTGCCTGGTCATCCTCACTATCAGTACACGGTGATGCCATTCGGCCTATGCAACGCTCCACAAACGATGTGCCGCCTCATGGATAAAGTCATTCCTTTTGATCTTCGTGAGAACGTTCTCGTCTATCTAGACGATTTGTTAATTCTGTCATCAGACTTTGACTCGCATCTCACGTTACTATCCCGTGTAGCGGATTGTTTGAGGAAGGCTGGCCTCACTATCAATGTCGAGAAGAGCAAGTTTTGTATCAAAGAGACCAAATACTTGGGTTTTATTGTCGGAAAGGGAGTTATGAGAACTGACTCTGACAAAATTTCTGCTATAGTTGACTATCCGTCACCTAAAACTGTTCGGCAGGCCCGACGCCTACTAGGTATGGCGGGATGGTATAGACGGTTCATCCCGAACTATGCTGACTTGACTGCCTCCATTACATATACCTTGAAAAACCCTAGTCAGTTCAGATGGACACCTGAAGCCCAGACGTCTCTTGATCTTTTAAAGCAAAAATTTACCTCTGCTCTGTTGTTGGTGAGTCCAGACTTCACCAAACCATTCGCTATACAGTGCGATGCGAGCCAACAAGGTATTGGTGAAGTGCTGATTCAACTAGATGACGAGGGCCACGAGAAGCCAATAGCCTACGTCTCGAAAAAGTTGAACTCAGCACAAAGAAATTACACCGTCACAGAGCAAGAATGCTTAGCCGCAATCTTGAGCGTACAGAAGCTCCGGCCCTTCATAGAACTCATGCCGTTTAAGATAGTGACTGATCATGCGAGCTTGAAGTGGCTGATGTCTCAAAAGGGCCTCAGCGGTGGACTTGCGAGGTGGAGTTTGAAGCTTCAGGGCTTCGACTTCACTATTGAGCACAGAAAAGGAGGCCTGAACGTTGTCCCTGATGCGCTGTCACGCATTCATTGTGACAGCCTGTCCACAAACGAAGATCCTGGCCCGGAAGTTGACTTTAGTTCGCCATATTTCAACTCGTTGGAATATGAGGAACTGAGGCATAAGGTTAAAACGACTTCTGGTAAACTACCAGATCTTTGCGTCAGGGATGGCTTCGTTTACATTCGGACTGTTCCGAGAACAGGCGATCCGACCCAGGAGGAAGAGGCCTGGAAGCTTTGGATTCCACGAGGGCTTGTCACCGACGTCATTTCAAGGGCTCATGATCCGCCACTGGCTTCACACGGAGGTATAGGGACACTGTGAACTCGCTGCCCTCAGTGTCAAGTAAGGCCGAAGGCCTTCAAGGATGATGTACAGGTAAGTGACGTAAGGGTCCCTTCAGGACCGAATGTGTGCCGGCTTTTTGTGTTAGGTAGGCACGATTTTTTTTTTGATTATGGCTGACGGCAGCGGCAGGTCTTTTGTGGAACCCTCCCCCCCCCCCCCCCCCCAACACTCTCCGCCAATAGTTGAGGCGAGCTAGCGTGCCGCCCTGCAGGCAACGCTGTCCGTCGAGTGATCTGTCAGCTCATGCTGGCAGTCGGGACTTTACGTCCGATGTCAATCACTCACTATAGTTCCATAACAACATCATGAACGTGTTGCCCGATTTAGACCATTTTTATACCATAGATGAAATCTATAGGGTATACTAAGTTTGTCATTCCGTTTGTAACACCTCGAAATAATGATGGTAGAGCAAAATGGATTGGACACCCACGCATAACATTAAAAGTTATTTTGATTTTGCATGTCCGTCCGTCTGTCTGTTTGTCCGTCCGTCTGTGCGCACGAAAACTCGAGAATGCGTATATTGAGAGAGCTGTAATTTTGTACATGGACTTGAAAAAAAAAGTAAAATTAAGTTTAAAAATGGAACAAATCGGGCAGTCCCTTCTGTTGTGTGTTCGTATGCCGTGCTCTGTGAAGAGAGCACACGACCATCGAAATTTGCTTTAAAACTCAAAAACATAAGCTTATTCCTTATTCGAATTCAAAAGAAAACAGTCATCTATAGCACTTTTCACAATTTATTAGTTTTCTCCTTGAGAGAAAAAAAAGGTTTTTTTTGTTTATACAGAAGTTCTGGCACGTAGGCCGTGCTCTGCGAAGAGAGCTCACAACGTCGAGATTTATTCTTTAGAACCAAAAGATAGGTTTATCCTCTTAGCACTTAGTACAGTTTTTATTAGTTTATTCGTTTATTTCTTGAACAAAAGGTTTCCCATAAATCACTTAATATCATTTATTAGCCTATAGCACTTTTCACAATTTGTTAGTTTTCCGTAAATCACTTAATATCATTTAATAAATTAATCAATTTCTTGGCCTAAAACGCCAGGAGCCGGACTTCTTACTCTCGGCAGTTTAAAAAACAGACTCCTCGAGGATCGGGCTTGATGGTCCCAGGTACCCACAATCACTTTCAAAAGCTTTTTTATCTTTTTATTCTTTTCTCACGACGTTGAAAAAACGTACGCGAGAAAATGCAAAAGTTCTTTGATGCGAGCTGTATGCATCAATGCAAAACGGTAATCCGATATGCACTTGTGCGCCCGTCTTGAAATATTAATTTTAAGAGGGCGCGAATAATTTTGATAATTGTATGTATGTATGTACAAACAATTAGATTGGAGGAAGTTTGTAATGTACGTATGTACATAGTAGATACGGAAAAATAGTAAGAAGACACTGTATGTAGGTAAGTGAGTGGAATGTGTGTCTGATAACAAAATGCAATTTATGCTAAATTGCATTTTGTTATAATGTGGGAATGCATTTTGAATTTTTATATGAAATTTTGAATGAAATTTAAATTGAAATGTTTTTTTTTTCAGGGTCAATTAATGGTACATCAATATATCGTATTGGACGATATATTGATGTATCGGTATTATGGTTGTGGTTCGGGGCAAAGGTACCTGAGTCACAACACTTCTTGCCATATAAAAATTTAGGTTTTCTACGTATACTTTGAAAACGATCAGTCCAAGACACTCCTTCAGAATATACGAAATCATATAAAATTGGTTATAATCATTTTTTCTGTGCGACAAACCATTCTAGAAATATATGCGAAAAACCACTTAAAAATCAAACTTGCATAAATTGGTGACCATACGAAATTTTATACGGGCATTCATCTAGCTAGGGCATCATAAGAATTGGTCTTAGACCAATTCTAGCTTTTTCACTTGTTTAGTCTATAATCAATTTCCAATAATTCTTCCACTTGATTCATGTTAATTGTAAAAGTCAATGTTGTCATTTGTTATAGTTGTGAAAACTCGTATGTGTTATTTGTGTGGTACCTACTCGTGATTATGGGTATATTGAGGAGTGAATAAAATATTTAAATAACTTATATATTTAGTTTTCTTTTATTTCTTCTATATTAATATTTTATACCCTAGATGAAATCTATAGGGTATACTAAGTTTGTCATTCCGTTTGTAACACCTCGAAATAATGATGGTAGAGCAAAATGGATTGGACACCCACGCATAATATTAAAAGTTATTTTGATTTTTGCATGTCCGTCCGTGCGCACGATAACTCGAGAACGCGATCACTTAGAAAGTTGAAATTTTGTACACGGACATTAAAAAAAAAAAGTAAAATTAAGTTCGAAAATGAGACAAATCGGGCAACTCCTTCGTGGGGCTGCAATACAAAAATTTCGTTTTACATTATATATTTGGACAGTACCAGAGAACACGTCGGCATAGAAAGCTGAAATTTGGAACATTGTGTTTTGATAGTAATAGCAAATAAAATTTCAAAAATGGACTAAATCGGGCAACTCCTTGGTGTTGCCATATAAAAATTTAGGTTTTTTACGTATACTTTGAAAACGATCAGTCCAAGACATTTTTATTGTACTAAAAACTTCTGCAGAATACGAAATCCTATAAAATTGGTTATAATCATTTTTTCTGTGCGACAAACCGTTCTAGAAATATATGCGAAAAACAACCTCAAAAACCAAACTTGAATAGATCGGTGACCATACCAAATTTAATACGGGCATTCATCTAGGGTATCATAAGAATTGGTCTTAGACCAATTCTAGCTTATTTACTTGTTAGAATAATCATTTGCTTCTGGCGCAATACACTAGTTCACTTGTCATATTATTCCGCCTGCCATGCATTCAAAGATTGATCATTAGAGACAAAGACTACAAATTAAGTTAGTAGTATTTTATTTATATATTGTTGAAAACAAATTTATCTGATGTTTTGAAATTGTGACCATTCTTAACATGAGGGGAGGCTTAAAGCACCATTAATTTGAGAAATAGTTCAACATGTACTTTCTTTAAACATACATGAATCAATTTTTAACTTCTCTTGCAGGATCAATGTTCACTAATATTGATTGTTGTTGTGATTTTTTAGATTGGCTACATGTACAAAAAATTTTCATCTTATGTTACTTTGTATATCTAGTAATTTAAATTTAAAATTGTTTCAGAAATTCCATTTTTGCGGTGAAAATGACTGCCCTGATTGGGTTTTAGCAGAAATTCATTCAACATTAGCAGTTTTAAGTTCGATAAAGCTGCGTGCGTTAACTCAATGTGTGGCAAAAACAATAAGCGGAGAGGAGATTGTGGTATGTATATAGTAGTAATTACACTGACATTCTAAAGTCCTAATTAAAAATTTTCAAATGAAGAGAAAAAAATAAAAATGTTATTGATTTCATGGTAGTTATAAGTTACGGTATTTTATGTATTTTTATACGCTAGATGAAATCATAGTGTGTACTAAGTTTCTCATTCCATTTGTATCGCACAGGAATAAAGCTGGTAGAGCAAAATGGGTTGGACACCCAGGCATAATATTAAAAGTTATTTTGATTTTTGCATGTTCCTCTGTCCGTCTGTTGTCTGTCCCCACAATAACTCGCGAACACGTCCGCTTGGAGAGCTGACATTTTACAAATGACCTTCCTAAAAAAAATTTAGACTTAGGTTCGAAAATGGAATCAAGCATGTAGCTCCTTTTTAGTGTTGCCATACAAAAATTTCGTTTTTCACTATATATTTTGACACTGCCTGTGAATGCGTCGACGTGGAAATGTCGTGTTCCAATGCAATCGACCAATAAACGGAAAAACTATTCAATTACATTAAACTCCAC
This sequence comes from Dioctria linearis, assembly GCA_963930735.1. Classification (NCBI taxonomy): domain Eukaryota; kingdom Metazoa; phylum Arthropoda; class Insecta; order Diptera; family Asilidae; genus Dioctria; species Dioctria linearis. Next base: position 83,133,743 of record OZ005743.1, on the reverse strand, counting down.
TTTTTCAAAAATAAGAACAGCACTGGGATTTCTTTATCACATACATTTCTTTATTCATCACGAAACTGACATATCCTAACTGTTCCGAACCGAACGGAATTTGGCCCACTCTGATAAAAAGATACGACGGGACTGCTGACTGATCGCAACTCGCCAGCCAAGTTAAGGTGAAAGCCCAAAGAACGCGGCAGGCGTCACGTCGCTTTGACAATTCAATAGAATATACGTGTTTAAGTCAACGAGGTAATAACTAAAGGAGATGCAATCATATGTACGATCCGTGTACATGAGCGTACCCAAAATTGCACTGCATTTGTGTATGTTTCATTCCGCCATTTTTGGTCTTCGCTGTCAGATCCATACTTGGTTTGGTTTGATTTGGGCTTGGCGCAGTGACGCCGGAAAACTCATGAAATAACCGTAGGGGCACGAAGCAAATATTACTCAAAAACTTTTTATCACTGAACTTTTCTTCATAACTATTAACTTTTTTATGTTCATGTTTGCAAATTCAGTAAATACTTTTAAGTATGTGAAAATAAAAGTGATTAAAATTGCAAACAGGTGTACAAATTTTATGGCGCTTATGTACAAACAATATCAGTGTCAATGTGTTAGAAATGGGTACGCGATATTTTCTCATTTGCATCTCCTTTAGTTCTTACCTCGTTGGTTTAAGTTAGTGCTGGCCAAATGGCTGCCGCGCTTGCCGGATTCGACACGACAGTAGAGCAATGCTCTACTTTTAACGCGCAGTAGACGCTTAGAGCTATGATTGATTTTAAACTGTTTATATGCTTGGTAAGCTGCAAATGCAAGAACTGCCACATCTAATAACTCTGATATATCCACTAAATCACTTTTAAATAATAACTCAAGCTTTTCTATCACTTTTTCCTTTTATAAATAAATATTAGAGTAGAATATTTGAACTTGCTCAAATCCTACACGCGTCTGCCGCGGAGAGCTGTCAAAGCGACGTGACGCCTGCCGCCTTCATTGGCTTTTCACTTTTATTGGTCTTTTTGTAATGTGTGAGGAAGCTAGGACTGAAAGTCTTAAAATGAAAGATTTTGCTCGACTAGGAATTAAAGCTAGCATTAAGTAAAGAGTATTCAGGGTTATGTATACTATAACTAAACCTTAATAAAATTATAACATTAAATAAATACAATTTTTCAAACCTTAATAAAATGAGAAATAGAATAAAACCAAAATAAATAATATTAATCAATAAAACCATAAAAGTAACATTTAATAATCGCAACCTTCATCAAGCCGCAAAACTTAAAATGATTAAATCGATTAATAATTTGACAGCGAATTCGATATACCGGCAGTGTCGTCGAGCCTTATTCCCAGTATAATTCGAGATAGCTTTTGGCTCCGGAGAGAGTTCAGTGGATGGGTTTTCGGATTTTTCCGTTTTTGGTGCCTGGTGGTGCGACGGCTGTCAGAGAAGAAGTGGCGTTTTTGTGCAGAAAAGTTTTTTTGCACACGGATAAAAAATTATGAAGGAAGAGAAAAATAACCTAGCCAGAAGTGAAAAGTTTCATCATAAAACTCCGTCATCAACAAAGGGCGCCTCAAGCAAGATTCCAGCGCAGGATTGATTAAGAATACCAGCGCGGTGAAGTCGAGACCGATCACGTTTTGGGAGCAGGACCACAAAGTTTAAGTAGCATCCATCATATAAGAACTTAAATAGATAACACCTTCAATAAACAATACATAAAAAAATATAATTTAAACAGGTAACACCTTAAATAAACAATACATAAAAAAATATATAACTAACCTAAATAAGCGCATAAATTAGATGTAAGTGGAATTATACCATTAATTAGCTCAATTGGTAGCAGGACGGCCGTAGGTAGGAAACAATCATTGTTCACTTGTTGTAACTACGTCGAGCTAAATCCAGAAATTTTGAAATACACATGTTCATTAATCCTACGCCGCGTCCTATCATCTTTTTTTGTCTTAATAAATCTCTACTTTCAGATTTCTCTAAAATTTAATGCAAGCTGAACCACCCCCTAGGCCAGGTTCGGCTTACATTTTGGGGGCTCAACCGGGATTTGTGCCTTTCCGATAGAACATATTACATTTTCCAAAATATTTACGAGAAAATCAAAAGTTTAGTTTTGAATTAGACCGTAGCAGTCACAAGAAAGAAAACAAAAGAAGAACAGAATACTTCCTAGTGGTTAAATCATTACAAAAAAAAAATGGAAAAACAAAACAAAATAACTATAAAAGCAGAATGATTTGCGTTGATAACAAATTTGTTACTTTCAGTGGTATGCGTATATATTTTCTTAATTGAACCCCATTGTTTACGGTTAACACTCAGAACTTTCAGCGCCCAAATAGTCTTAACACTAGTACGAGGACAATTAAGTGCAGCTTGTAATAAGCATTTATCCCACAAGGGACCGATGGTTGGATTATACCTATCTAGAGCTTTATAATCGGGTGTTGTGACAGGTCTGCAAGTGAGCAAGTGAGTAACAAACCGGTGAAAATCTATTGTAAATTAATTGCTATTGCCCAGTGTGTTTTAATGATTGAAACCTAATAATTCCAAGGCCAAGTCCCTTAAGTTTTTTTTAAGTGCTAAATTTGTTGTGCCTGTGCGTACCAATATTTACAACAGCTGATCAGCTGACCTGATAATTGCCACAGTGCATTGTGCCAAGCTTATTTTTTTTATCTCTTTTTTTTTCATTTAATTAAACAAGCAAAATAAATTAAGTCTGCCTTGTCTGGATTACATATTAAAGAACAGAATTTATTCGTAGGCAGTTTAAATCACATTCGGAAGACTGGTAGTAATAAATGCTAATAATTAAATTATAATTGGAAGATTATTGCTATTATGCATTTAACGTCTCAACTTGCTTAAATGGGAGAAAGTGCAAGGAGGTCTTCGTGTATTATTCTTAAGTGCTAAAAATTGTACTTACAATTTTAAGATTTCATATGAATTTAATAGTGTTTTGCTTAAAGCGTAGAATATTTTGGTGGTAATTTAATGACATTTCTAATAAAATCATAATGTAATGTCATTTGAATTATGGGGAGTAATGACAAGAATTTCCTAATTTTGTGATAAATAGTGCTCGGTTATGTTGGTAAGCTAACCTTGAGTTACCTTGAATTTATTTTTATTTTAATCCAAATTCTGACGCAACTTTTAGTCAATGTGGGGATTCTTGCAATGTTTTCATTTATGTCCGCATAAACAGTGTGCTTTATTTAGAGGATTTTTGTGAAAGAATAAAATCACAACAGAATTACTAATTTAATTCCATAGTGCCATCCATCAAAGTCGACGACATTATAAAAATTTTATTTAAGATATAATTTTCCTTTTCACTATAAATATTCCAAATTGAACTATTTTGCTGGAATTTCGCTAGATTTTTCTTTTTTTTCCAATTCAAATACTAATTGAATTTCAACCCAAATCATTAATCATCATTTGTTGAGTTCGAAATACTATTAAGCCCTTAATCTTCAGTGAAATAATTATGTAGGTATACCTATATGTATTAATATCGCGGAATTTTTTTGTTATCACAATTTAGGTTTAGCAGTATATAGATCAAATGGTATAAATATCTAGTGCTAATTGAGTTAGTGCGGTCATTTGTCTTGTTTCCCTTTTGGCTCTCAGAGACCTGCCCCTTCATTAGTTTATTACTCCAATAAGTATCCTATCGCCAGTGAATGTCGGAATTCTTCTCTTAATTAACTTGAACGTTCTTTTGCGAGGGGTTGCTACGAAGAAAATTTTCAGAATGTCTTTTGATCAAATAGCCAGTTTTTGCTCGGACTCGGATATAAAATACGAGATGAAATGTCTAAATATCTCGCCCGAAAATTACACCATCGAAGGTAGATGCCTCTGGTGGGGAAAACAATTAAAAAAGGAATCTAATACTGATCCCTCGTCCCTCATAATTAAATCTTACCTGTCGCCCGATGAAGATCTCGAGTGCTGTGAAGAACTACTATCCGAATTCGGTGAAGATTGTAACTGCGAAAACTTTTACAGTGAGGTTGTCTCTGTTAGGTTGGGATTCCTTAAAAATCGACTCAAGAGAATTTTTCCGGATGATACAGATAAAATCTCTCTAAAAGAAACCCTGATGAAGAAGACACAAGTTTTAATTCAAAAGCTTGAAATGGTTCAATACAAGAAGTGGAAGTCTAATTTTGTAAATGTGCCTAGTCCGAGTTCTTTCAGTGCCAGAATGGAAAATTTAAATTTGGGCGCAGATGCAGGGGAGGTTGGACACCCCTGGCAGTCCATCTGATATTGCTTCAAAAGGAGTGCCCGTGGCGAAGCCAATTGATGATCTAGAATTAGATAAATTCCCAAAAGACTATCTCGGAGCCAATCTTAAAGCCGAACGTAACATGAACTCTACTATTGATCAGCATTTAAGCAAGATTAGGAATTCAGGAGATCCCTTCTTATTTTCGAAATCACCTCCCAACCTATGCAAGTGGGGATTAAAATTTACCGGCGATTATGACAGTTCAGCATCGTGTTTCCTACAACGTGTTGCAGACTATGCACGATCTAGGCATGTAAGTGAGCTTGACCTTCTACACTCAATCCGCGTTGAGATGGTTTCGTAGAAAGCGAAATACAATTTTAGATTATACAGAATTCGTAAAACGTTTCCTAAATGAATTCGAGCCGTTGTTGCAAACCGATCACTTGCTAGAGTTTTTAAGGAACCGTAAACAAAAGGACTCAGAGTCAATTGTCCAATATATTTCTTTTATGGAAGATCAATTCTTGCGTCTTCCACGAATCCCCCCAGAGAAGGACAGAGGGACCATAATAAGGCGGAATCTACGGCCTAAGTTTATACGAGCTCCAGCGCTTATGGAATTCGCTTCTGTTGACAACCTTGAAGAGAATTGTAGGAAAATAGAAGTGAGCGATGCTCAAGCCAATGCTAACTGGGAAAATTTTAAGAATAAGGGTGATCTTACTAGGCCGTGGTCCCAGCATTCAAGTTTCCCATCGCGCACGATATTTCCAGACCAACGCGCATTAGAGAAAATTTCCAACGAAGTAATCACTTACAGCTAGCTAACGCTTCCAAGCATCCTAACTCAAATTATTCAAATAACATCCGCCATACCACAAATATGAATAAAACTTATAGAACCGGGAATTACGATAGGGGAGCTAGCTTCCAAAACTGGAATGATAAGAGGGGCTCTAACCACCCGTCGAATGATCATGCTACAAATAACAATAAAGTTATAAATATTGATTATGTCGACTCACCTCAAATAAAACGTAATGTAGAACCATGGGGTTTTCATTACCCTAAGTCTGTCCGAGATGATAGTTCTTTCAACGCCATAAGAGATCAAGTTACGTACGATGATAAGGATGTTAGAGAAAGCTCAACACGAGGTGCAAAATCGCAATCAGTATACTTAGCTGAATCTAAAGGCGATAAATTATCCTGTTATCAATCGGAAAACCGAACAGGAGCAGTACCCAAGTGGACCAGTACCGCTCCAAGTCCATCAGGTCCATTGAACCCAAGTTCTTAAGTCTCAGTACTGACCCACGCCCATACCTAAATGTTCGAATTTTATGTTCTGAAGTCAAGGGTCTTCTTGATTCAGGAGCAAACGTATCTATAGTGGGCAACCCTGGAATAAAATTCTTAGAGGCTATGGAGTTATCACTGCAAAAGGGGGAGCAATCCACTATAAGAACAGTAGATAATTCTCATCATGAAATAATTGGATACTTTAACGTTCCCATTGAATTTAAGAGGAAGTTAAAGATAATAACAATGTTGGCAGTCCCAACGTTACCACACAAATTTATCTTCGGAATCGATTTATGGAATGCATTCCAATTAACTTTAGAGCGCAGATCCGGTATAGAATGGGTTTGCTACAACCTTTCCACTAATGAAAATCCCATTGATGATAGTATTGGGATTCGTTCACCAACGTCAGCGCAGCTTCGAGAGATCGAAAGCTGCGTAAATAAATTTAATAAGCTCGATAGAGCGGAGTTAGGAAGAACTGATTTTATTGTCCACGATATAGATACAGGCGATGCACAGCCGATAGTTCATCGGGGCTATGAAGTATCGCCGGCGGTACAAGCTTGACTAGGTAGGGAGTTAGATAGGATGAAGGCACTGGGAGTAATAGAGCCGTCGATTAGCCCCTGGTGCTCCCCAGCGGTACTAGTAAAGAAATCGAATGGCAAAGATCGCCTTTGTATAGACAGCCGTAAACTGAATTCGGTTACTAAAAAATGTGCTTATCCCCTACCCAGAATCACAGAAATCCTTAGTCGATTAAATAAAGCGAGATATCTATCCTAAATTGACTTGAAGGATGCATTCTGGCAAATACCCTTGACGGAGACTGCTAGGGAGAAGACTGCCTTCTCAGTGCCCGGACACGGCTTGTGGCAATTCGTTGTCATGCCGTTCGGACTCACGAATAGTCCGGCTACCCAGCAGAGGCTGATGGGCAGATTATTTGGTCCAACAGAGCAACATATTTTCACATATCTAGATGATTTAATTATAGCCACGGAATCATTCGAAGAGCACATCGATACTTTAGAACGTGTAGCGTATCGTTTATATCAAGCCAATCTAACTATCAACAGGCAAAAGTGTCAATTTTTCCGTACTAGTTTAAAATACTTGGGCTATATTGTTGACTCGAGTGGATTGAGGACAGACCCAGAAAAAATTCAAGTTATGCTCGACTTCCCCCAACCGAAAAACTACACCGAATTGAAACGATTTATTGGGTTAGTTTCTTGGTATAGGAGATTCATACCTCATTTCGCCCAAATAGCTTCGCCATTACATGATTTAACCAAGGGTGGTAAGAAACGTCAACAACTTCAATGGAAAGAAGAAGCAGAGAAAGCTAAAACTCCTGTCCTTATTTCGCCAAACTTTTCTAAGCCTTTTTTTATACAGTGCGATGCATCTAATCGAGCTGTAGGAGGAGTGCTCTTCCAAAAGGATGATAAAACTGACGACGACCACCCAATAGCATATGTTAGTCGCAAACTTCGCGGCGCAGAAACAAACTACTCAGTCACTGAGAAGGAGTGCTTCAGTATAATATTTACTATCGAGAAGTTAAGAGGTTTTCTTGAAGGATATAAGTTTTTCATCCTGACAGACCACTCACCCCTAACTTGGCTTTTTCGACAACAAAATATTACCGGGCGTTTAGCACGCTGGATTCTCCGATTACAACATTTCGAATTTGAAATAAAGTACGTAAAAGGAAAAAATAATGTAGTCCCGGACGCGCTCTCGAGGATTCCGGAGATTAGTCTAATAGACTGCTTTCCAAATGATGAAGACAATTGGTACCACAGCATGGTCGATAAGGTTAAAACGAATTCATTGGATGTATTGAACTGGAAAATTGAAAATGGTAGATTACTTATGAAGCCCAAGTACGACTTAAGACGAGTACAAGAAGAAAAATGGAGAGTAGTTGTGCCTGAGTCCAATCGATTTAAGGTTATAAAAGAATGTCACGATTCTCCTTTCGCTGCTCATCTGGGTGTTAGAAAAACTCTACAGCGCGTACTAGATCGTTATTACTGGCCGGGAATTTCGAAAGATGTCTCGAATTACGTGCGAAAATGTGCAATATGCCTCCAGTCAAAGCCTACTACGAAACCACCATTTGGTCCAAGGTGCAAATTTAAGGAAGTCACGCGTCCATGGCAAATGATTGCACTCGATCTAATAGGTCCCTTACCAAGATCGACGAAGGGAAACACCTTCCTGCTCGTCGTTTGCGATTGGTTTACGAAGATGCCATGTTTATTTCCGATTCGCAGAGCGACGGCAAGGTAAGTCTCAGAAATCGTAGAAAATCGAGTTTTTCTGGAATATGGGGTACATGAGATCGTAATTTCTGACAATAGTCGACAGTTCGACTCCAGTGAGTTTCGGAAACTGCTCAAGAACTATGGAATAAAGAAATTCTGGTTAAACTGTAGGTATCATCCGCGTAGCAACTTTTCAGAGCGATGGAATAAAGTTATTGGTAGCGCTCTTAGATCATACATTAGTGATAATCACAAGATTTGGGATCGGGAAATTGGACCAATAACTGTTGCTCTACGCACTGCCGTGAATAGCATAACCGGGCATTCTCCTTTCTTTCTCAACTTCGGGAGAGAATTTATGCTCTCAGCTTCCGACTATGAACTTTATGATCGCGTAGAAGGATCACCCTTAATCCACCGAATTTCTTATCAAAATTAGAATCACTATACGATGAAATCTATAAAAGAATTTTCAAGGCATACGAGACTAATAAGAAATATTTTGATCGCAACAAGGTATCGTATAAATTTAATATAGGCGATACAGTTTATAAACACAATTATGTTTTGTCTGAGGCTGCAAACAATTTTTCTTACAAGCTAGCACCTAAGTTTATTAAATGCATTGTGGTAGATAAGAAATCGGATTTAGTATACCGCTTAACGAATGAATTAGGAAATAATCTCGGCTGGTGGCACATTAAGGACCTAAAACATGTGTAGGGTAGATTAGAGCTTAAGAAATTAGAAGACTTGATAATTAATTAGACATAAGATAAACATAGCTTTTAAAACGAATAGTTTATGTATGATGAATAGGATCAGCCAGGGTCTACAGCTCTCTCCTATCTTGGTGAAACTAGGAGATGAGTTCAGTTAACTGCTCCTTATGTTAAAAGTTCTATTAGACATATACTAAAATATAAATCACAATCCCAATCGAACAACACGTGCGCTAAATTTAATCCTAATACAAAACAAAAAACTATAATAAATTTTGATTAACTCATTATGCAAAGTATTATTAAATTATTAACATGTCGAGGATCAAGACTCAGCATGCACCATGCTCACTTGAAAATCTCGCCGATCTTAACAACATATGATTTACTATTGCCTTAATGCCTCAGAACATACTAAAGTATCCTGAGGACGTAGTAACTTGTATTCGCTTTGCATATATTAGTATATATAGCGAGTGAAAGTACACCAGGAGCACACCTGATGTATATAAAAAAAAAAAAGAGACGAAAAATAAAGTACACATTTTCATTTCTCTCTCTGTTTTTTTTTGTTACCCATCCATGGGGAAATTTGTAATTCTCCCCGCTAAACAAAAGATAATGCAATTATTGTCTTACTTAACTCTACTTGGTAGGCAGTACAAGCGCTTATTCGCTGACTACCTATCAGTAGCTATGAGTTCAGTAAATATTACTCATCATATCAAAAAAGCGCATTGGGTTCAATAGGCTTAGCTTTCGGGAGCTCACTATTCCATTATGCAAAATTAGTACGACAAGCAGTTAAGAAATCAAGTAAAATCGCGACAATTACAAATATACGTTTAAGATCTAAAGCAAATAAAATGAAATATATATCTAAAAATTTTATCAGCTGAATAATTACATATAGTAAGCACACGAGACACAATATCAATTTTGGATGTCATAAACGCCAGATAATATCAAGGCTCAGCATGCTCACTTGATATAAATCTGAATACAAATTACTATTGCCTTATTGTCTCACTTAATGTCATTCGAGCATCCTGAGGACGTAGTGGTTGTATCCAGCCATAATTAGGACTATTCTAAAGGCTAGTTGAAAGTAAGACATATCGTTCCTATCTCGTGTTAAGACTGTGTGGGCATACATAAAAGTAAAAGGAGTAAAAGTTAAGGGGAAATATTACAATTTAAAAGGAAATATTTAATGGTTAACATATTATATAAAAGTAATGATTACAATGCTATTAAGGTGATTATCATTCCATCCATTATTAAAAAAAAAAAGGGAAAGGTTATTTATTTATATATGTGTATACACACATATTTTTTTTCTCTTCTTTTTTTTTTTTTTACCCACCAAAGGGGAAAATGTAATGTGTGAGGAAGCTAGGACTGAAAGTCTTAAAATGAAAGATTTTGCTTGACTAGGAATTAAAGCTAGCATTAAGTAAAGAGTATTCAGGGTTATGTATACTATAACTAAACCTTAATAAAATTATAACATTAAATAAATACAATTTTCAAACCTTAATAAAATGAGAAATAGAATAAAACCAAAATAAATAATATTAATCAATAAAATCATAAAAGTAAAATTTAATAATCGCAACCTTCATCAAGCCGCAAAACTTAAAATGATTAAATCGATTAATAATTTGACAGCGAATTCGATATACCGGCAGTGTCGTCGAGCCTTATTCCCAGTATAATTCGAGATAGCTTTTGGCTCCGGAGAGAGTTCAGTGGATGGGTTTTCGGATTTTTCCGTTTTTGGTGCCTGGTGGTGCGACGGTTGTCAGAGAAGAAGTGGCGTTTTTGTGGAGAAAAGTTTTTTTTGCACACGGATAAAAAATTATGAAGGAAGAGAAAAATAACCTAGCCAGAAGTGAAAAGTTTCATCATAAAACTCCGTCATCAACAAAGGGCGCCTCAAGCAAGATTCCAGCGCAGGATTGATTAAGAATACCAGCGCCGTGAAGTCGAGACCGATCACGTTTTGGGAGCAGGACCACAAAGTTTAAGTAGCATCCATCATATAAGAACTTAAATAGATAACACCTTCAATAAACAATACATACAAAAAATATAATTTAAACAGGTAACACCTTAAATAAACAATACATAAAAAAATATATAACTAACCTAAATAAGCGCATAAATTAGATGTAAGTGGAATTATACCATTGATTAGCTCAATTGGTAGCAGGACGGCCGTAGGTAGGAAACAATCATTGTTCACTTGTTGTAACTACGTCGAGCTAAATCCAGAAATTTTGAAATACACATGTTCATTAATCCTACGCCGCGTCCTATTATCTTTTTTTGTCTTAATAAATCTCTAATTTCAGATTTCTCTAAAATTTAATGCAAGCTGAACCACCCCCTAGGCCAGGTTCGGCTTACATTTTATGCCCCAATATCCAGAGGTAAACTTTGCTCACAACGCGGATGTGTAAACAAACGACAGCAACCTTGTCGTTTGTTCTACCGGTTGCAGCACTTGAGTCACTTAATAGTAAGTAATATCCTTACATAACAATTACCTTGCGATTTTAATTATTATCGTAATCGTCGATTGTTCAACTAAGCGCTCTTCGCAGAATTCCCAGAATTCGCCCTTGGTTGTTGGAAGAATCTTCCGTATATTGGGCCATAACATCCCTCCCCTTTGCAAAACTAGTTTCCGCATGAAACTAGACCTGGAGGGTGCACAGTCTTAATTAAAAATTGAAAATATTTTAATATCCGTTCGGTTCACATTGTTTTACATTTTTCCTTACATACTTAATATCTTAATTTTCGTATTTTCCTTTTTCTATATTTCATTTCTTAATTATTTTTTTTATTTTACAGTTTTTCTTTCACATTGAATTTCTCTTTTAATTTGCTTCTCACATTTAATTTCTTTCTTACTTTTTCCCATATTTAAAACCTCTCTTATTATCTTTATACATCATGTCTAATATGTCTTGTAGTTTATTTAATGTTTTTTTTGTAACTAATTAACAATAATATGAATAACTGCATACTTATTTTTTTACATTCTTCTGTTATATTTCTTTATTCTATTTTTGTAGCTTCACATATCTTTTATTGTGAAATTTCCTCCACTTATCGTAATAAGCTATTTGTTTCCATTACATTAAAATTTTATGACTAACCTATTGTACAAGAATTCCTTGAGTAATTTACACGTATTTCAATGTGGAAAGCATTACGTACTGTCTATATAATAACAAAATAACAAAATGTAACAACAAAAACTTCCTTTTACTTTACAATCATTTATATTAATAAGAATATTTACAAAAATATTATCTAAACCCTAACAAAAAAAATGTTTTCTACAATAATTCCAATTTTTACCGTCAGCTTTAATGTTATATTTTCTTTGGGTGCCCAAAACAATTAAATTAATTACAATACTGCAACTACTCTACTATTCCAATTCTACCAGATGCTACCAGACGACGGTTGGTAAATTGGCGCTTGGCAGGTTTGCTGCTGGTGGGAAGATTACTTCAGTATACTGACTTCGGCTTGTTTGAATATCCTGTGGTGTGGTTAGCCCTATCGATGGATTGCTGTTGATGGCACGAGCAGGTTCGCTTTTATGACGTTTCGAGTGGCACACTACTCCTACTAATACTGCTAGGGTTTGATCGCCCTTGAATTCCAAATGAGATTTTATGCTGGAATGCTAATCTATCCCATTAATTACTCGGATTGTATATTTCATCTACACTGCATTACCCGGGCGTTACACGAGATGGTACAGCTTGCATACAAGCCTCCCTTCCAACGTGATCTTAAACTTCACAGCAGAAGGTGGTTCGATTGATGTCTTATCGTCTTGCATGCAAGTTCATTTAAAAAATGGCATTGAGACGTAAAGTTTGCGTAAATTGGAAATTTGTTATGTGCTTTCTTTCATATTATCCAGGGGTAAGGACTGAGGACCTTTAGTTCTGTCAGCTGAGCTAAGCAGGCGCGCACCCCGTGACAGTTATCGGCAGGCTGGCATGCTTGTTGCTAGCTTTGCGGGGATATGGGGGGGGGTTCAAAATGTAACCTGCCTCTTGCCACAAAATCATAACAATAAATTTATCATGCCAAAATTTAATCAAGGTTAGGATGAGGAAAGGAACGTAATCGGGCATCGAAGATTAAGGGAAAGGGAACAGTCAGCATGACTCAACCATGCCGCTATTAGGATTTGCTGGTGATGGTCCCAAGTGTTGGCCATGTCCCATCCATCTAGGGCGGCCATCTGTAAAATCATTAAACTAGGACAACAAGTTCGAAAGCCCCGGACATTTTAGCTTGAAACCCGGACATTGTTGCCAAATAATTTTCTGTTTTATTTACTAATGAAGTAGTTTGAAATTGTTATGCATAGCGTATTTTTTTATTTATTTAGTATAAAATTAGTCAGTTTACAAAAAATCGTAAAATAAAACGATGTGAATGAAAATGATCTAAATCTCTCTTACAATTAAGAACATAAATAAATCTTCTAAAAATTAGAAATGCAATTTTACATTTACATTTAATGTGCCATATATGTAGCTTTCAAAATAGCTTCATTTCTCGGGAAAGGTGAAGCTACATGGCGAGAGACTTTAACTTCAAGAGACCACTTTCTTGATCTCTGGACACCCAGAGACGCATGCATACACTTTGGAGATGCAAAAAAATCTCTAAAGATACCAAATTACTAGAAATTTTGTTGTTCTCCAGCTCCGGTCTCCCGTCGTGTGTTTCAAATCAATCGGGTTTCCATGCTCGGTCTCTAGTCTTCGAAGTTTGCTCATTTTTCGTTTCTAGATTTCCGGAGACTATTGTGTGTTCTGCTGTTAAGTTAACTGTGGAGTGAGTTTGGCAAGGTTTTTTGTTAATTTTTATTTAATTTATCATAGGGTAATACCATCGAAAATCGAACAAAATTTACCATTTCCCAACGTTCTTCTTTTGCTGAAAGCTAAGTTTTTTTGTCGTGCGATGAATACTGAATTTTTGGTATGTGTTTGATTTTTGAAGTGGTTTTTCGCATATTTCTAGAACGGTTCGTTGGAAAGTATAAATGAAAATGACCAATTTCATAGGATTTCATATTTTGAAGAACTTTCCAGTGCAATTAAAACGTCTAGGACTGATCGTTTTTACAGTATACGTACAAATATGAAATTTTTATATGGCAACACCAAGAATCCGTTGCCAAATTTAGTCCATTTTTGAAATTGTATTTACTATTTTCATGAAAACACCGTGTACAAAATTTCAGTTCTCTACGTTGACGCGCTCTCAGGCAGTGTGCAAATATATACAGTAAAAACCGAAATTTGTGTATGGAAAATCTAGGAAAGTGTTACCCGATTTGTCCCATTTTCGAACTTAAATTTACGTTTTTTTAAAGCCCGTGTGCAAATTTTCAGCTCTTTAAATATACGCGAAGAACAGACGGAAGTCTCAAGTTGGGATAGTAATGGGTTTAAATAAGAGAAATTTTTTCGTCAATAGGGGGCTGTTTATTTTTGAAAAAAAAAAATCACACTTTGTTGTGTTGTCCTTTATTCCGTAAAATGTTTGCATAAATTTTTTAAAGCTTTTTCACTTTCTTTCTAACAATGTACATAAAACAAACACAGGTACACAAGGCAAGTTATACAAGCAATTGTCGTACTGCTAGCTTCGTTACTGAGCTAAAACTGGCTGGGAGCAGAAGAGAGAACTTGAGTGAAAGTCGAGTCGGTCTGACTGTCGGCATTATCAACTACACCGCACATACACAAAAAATTAAATTTTTATTTAATTGGTTGCCGTACTGTTTAAATATCCCCATATTTGCTATTAAGCTACCACGACGTCGGGAGAAGGAAAGGTTTCGAGAGGGAGTGGTCTAAATAATTAAAGTCTCATGACATCTGATGAATCACATAATATGAGCTTTATTGATAATGTTATCAGTTCAGTTCTTTTTTTTCTAACAAAATACATCGAGTTCATCTAATACGACGGCTTATCGCCTACCTACCTATATATATCGCTTTTAGCTTAAGGCGTTATTGAATGTCCTTGATTATAGTCTACCTCTAGTCAGAATACCAACTCGTAAATACCAGAAGGGCAGCTTACACATTCATAATATTATTACTACTAAGCCTATATCTATCACTAATTATATGATATATACATGGTACACTTTCGTATGGCCTTGGAAACGTGAAGTTCTCCCAAATGGGTAAATTATATGGACGATTCTTTCCGGCCTCTATACATATTGATTGTTATAGTTTTCTTTTGTTATTCTTGTTTTGTTTAGTAATATTTTACAAGTTGTAAGCGTTATCTTGGGCTCCAATTCTATTATGTAAGGTCAACATTATTTATCTATTCGTATTGTGTCTATCTGAAGACACGTTTATGATATAAACAAAGTTAAAGTCTTTAGGCAATTTATATCCCTATCTTTTCATACTTATTGATATATTTCTTTTCCTCTAAAACATAAATCGAGTTAAAGCTGTCTACTTTAGTTAGCCTTCTTTGGGTGACTGTATTTCAGCGGATTAAGTTAATTTATTATTTATTAATTTTATGATTCATAATTGAGAACACCCAGTACGGAATTTGCAATTTAGTCTCGGCAAGTTTTCCTTTTTTTCTTTTCTTTGTTAAACTTACGACTAAGAGTATCATGAACAGCATATAAATATTTACGTAATTATTAGTAAAAGAAATATATTTAAAAAATCTTGGAAGTTACTCACGGTTGCATCTTATCCCTCGTAGGGGCGCCTCTAGATTGGTGCCGATGACTTCCCTGTACAAAAAAAAACTTGAATGAGCCCTAATCAAGCCCGAGAATATGTAGGTACATACGTGCAATGCGAAGGTTACTTCTTCCTTTCCTTTCTCGTTTTATAATAGCGGACTAGAACAATTGGTTATAAAGGTAATCTATTGTATTCATCTAATCATTTAGTACTCTATAACAATGAAACTGACGTCTATAAAATTCGAACTTAAGATTTGATTCCGGTATAATCATCCAATTAACATCTATACCCATCTAAGAGATGAGCAAACGGGACAGAAGTCACGCGTCTAGAATATTATTTTTAGAAAGGTTATGTTCGTTCCACGTTATAAATCTTTCACGTATCTAAGTACATTTCCTTTTCAGGTTAGAAGCTATTAATGAGTCTGCACATAAAACCCGTGGTATAGTAGTTTAAGTCGCTTTGTCCCGGTATAGGGATTCTTGTAGCGGCGCGATGAATTTGCGGAGTTTGTCTATATTCTATATTACTGGGGAATAGATCTGCTCATAGGCATCTATGCTTGGGACGATATTGATTAAAGCTGGGTCCGCCGCAGTCTGGCAGATAATTTAATTATTTCCTACACCGTTTCAAGGCGGCTTCCTTTGGTTTTCCCAACCGTGGCTAGATGTATAAACTTAATATTAAATTTGACTTAAGGAATATACTTTAACCTTGAATATGCCAAAGGATTTACCTTAATAATTCTTGTAGGCTCTCGACTTTTGAGGATTCCCGTCTTACACGTGCCGGCCAAGTCTGCTTCCCGTTATATAAACGCTTTTCCTCCCTTTTCCTATCGGATTTGCTTACCCCTAAATTAGAGAGTAATGACTGAACACTCGATCACTCCGCTGAATTTTGCACTTATGTAATATATGTATATACTTGATAAACTGCACAATTGTTAAGGTTAACTGATTATCGCTTACTGCATGTATCATGCCGTGTCACTCTGTACCCAAAATGGCACTTGCGATCATATCTTTCGCGCATTTTCTACTTCTTCTCCAGGCACCTTAGCATGTGTCTTTTTAATTTCGAAGGTGGTACTCCCGACATCTCCGGTCGGGCCGACTTCTGGGAACGAGACCAACTACGTGTTGGTCGAAAGAACCGAAACGGCATAGATTTAAGAACATTCCCTGCTGGGATATATATATGACCTGGGGTCTGTTCTCGTCGGCGACTGCAGTCGACTTTGGTCAAAAAGACTGCAGTCAAATTAACTCGGCCTGGAGAATGTGTGAGTAAACGTCAAAGAGGTAAAATGTTTAAATGCACGGCAGACGAGAAACTTGTGCTTCGATTATTAATTATTCGTTTAAGCTTCCTCGTACCCTAAAAAAAAAACTTTGAAATTAAATTCTTTTATGAGATTTGTTACATTTTTAGGTCTTATCTGATTACTATCTATTACTTCCGGCCTTGGTGGATAAATTTCTTCTATTATGTATTCCTCGTAATCTACATATAAAAAAACCCCAAAATTAAAAATCTTTTATGATATACCTATATTGCAATTTTAGCTCTTACCTCTTTTACCAATAATCATAAAATTATTATCGCCCATTTCCATTTTGAAAAACTTTCCTATTTCCCGCGCGAGTTAACTTACTTCCACCTCAGGAGCACGAAGTTAAATGACTCAAGTCGACTGCAGTCAATTTGACTTGGCGACGTGAACGCAAATTGGTGTATATGAACACTCCCTAAAATGCCCCGTCCGCCTACACATATAATTAAAAGAGCCGTGCCCATGTACACTTCTGAGTACGACATTTCCTGAGTCAAATTGACTAAAGTCGACTGCAGTCGACTGCAGTCGCCGACGTGAACACAGCCCTGATAGTTTAGCTGTCACATGTCAAATGTGACGTTTCTGCCTCATAATATTGTCAACGACCATAACAAATTTTAGCAATAAAGGAAGCAGCAGAATGGTAAAAACCCAAGAAAGGAGGAAGGCGTTGGTAAATGATGTAATGCAAATGATCCCAGAAAATCTCAGTTTCCCAGTATAAATTTATTAATTTCTCTCAAGCATTTATAGTCCGCCATCTTGAAAACTGCATAATGTCAAAATACTATCAACTCAGCTGCCATGATTTTTCATCATGCAAGTTCGCTGAAAGCTGAGCTGCCAGCATGGCAGTAGGGATTACATGTGCAAGAAGTATGGCAGTGCAAGTTGCATGCAAACTGTACTATCTCGTGTAACCTCCTGGTTACTGGAAACCCTTAAATCAGTTCGTAGCTAGAAATTATGACCATTTCTTGCTACATTCACAACCAACATATCAAAGACAATTTTTTTACGGCCGATAAAACATAAATTTGTGTTTTTCTTAAAAATCTGAAATAAATATACTATTTCCTAAGTAATATTCTTAGTTTATCCTATTTCCCATTGTTTTATTAATCATTGGAGTAAAAATCTTGTTTTAAAGTGGAATAAATTGAGTTTTTCGGTTTACATTTTTCGGTTCTTGTTTTTGATGTGAAAGTGCTCTCCTATTATTATTATTATGAATTATCAAGTTTCAACTTTCTCCTTTGTGGGACAAATCTACTCAATTTTATCAGTTTTACAGCACATTTTTAATTCTACCACAACCTTCTATATATTACATGCCGAGAAGTGAAATTTTGCGTATGTGTGAAGTAGTGCTGTTTTTCCTCCATACCCTCTGACGATTATTCACTTGATTCAGTTTCAGTAGTGCTATATTCTTTATGGATAGAGGACGCGCATTTTAAATTACCTGGGAAGTGATTATATTTGTTAATTGTTATGTTTAAAAATAGTTGAGATACATATCCCAATTCGTTCCGCGCGACTTAAATTTTTCTTTTTAAGTATTTTTCTTCTTTTCAAGAAATCTTTTTTAATACAAAATTGATTTTTTTTACAGAAATTCTATTTCGCGATATAGGGATCTGACTTCAGCCAGACGACCGTTGATTTACAACTAACTTAATTATTCCTTTACTTAATTAAATCTCACCTTCTTAACGAAATTCTTTATCATCGCTTTTCGTGAGAAAGAATTTCGTCTGGAAATATAAAAGCGAAATGTGAGATTTTTGTTTGTTCACGACTTGACTTGAAAAACAAAAATCTCATATTGCAATTCCGTACTTCGCTTCAATATTTTTCCGAAGCTAATTTTTTTTGGTGAGTCAGGGTTAAATCCTGATGTAACTCCTCCATCCTTAAATCTTGGATTCTCCTGAATCTTTTGTTTTATCTTTACATTTATCGCATTTTTCTTGGAAAAAAAATATAATGCCAAAATACATACAATTGCAATTACTAAAGTAAGTGATCCTATACCATAGCAGTAAATATGTTAAGTGAATTTTAGTTCAACAATTTCTTTCATATTTTTCTCTTGATTACAAAACAATTTCTTCAAATGATAATTCGGTACTATTTCTGGAGTTATTTTCGATTTTGTTATGGTCGTAGCAATATGCTACACTGAGCTAGATACACGTCTAAGCTACCCATAGCAGCATCAGGTGGGCGAGAACTATTTTCTGTATGGATGGAGATCGAGACGCGCCGAACGCACGCAAAAAAAGAGGAGAAGAAGAAGAAGTTTTTTTGGGCGGAAGAAGATTGTCAAAAAAGGTGAAAAAGGGGGATGGAAAAAGTTCTTAAGGTCCGGGATTAAGTCGAAATCGCGAATTATCTTCCAAATCCTGCAAAAAACCTTGCATCAAAGAAGAAAAAGGGGAACGAAAAACGTAATTCTGAGAAGGAAAAGTGGTGAAAATAGGTTGTGTCCGCCATCGACAAAGAAAGATAGTAAAAATTAGAAAAGTGGACATCAAGTGTCCCTGAAGTATCAGGAGAAATATAAAAAGAAAAAGGAAAGGAAAAAGGGGTAACAACAAAACCGAAGCAGAAAAGAAAGGGATCCTGTGAATAGAATAGTCATCATTGCCGGCAGCTGAGACTCCTCATGCCGGATTCCTACAGACATCCAGCAATAACTAAGCGTGTGGACCCCACTAAATCTACAGGTCCTCGAGGCGTTATCGAAGAAGCCTAAAACCAGGCAGAACAGCTGAGTTGCACATATATAATTTTTCTAAATATTTAATTCATAAACATAAAACTTTCATTGAGAAATTTCATATTCAGATATACATAAATATATTTAATCATTCTTCACGTCATATTTATGGAGGCTTCAAAAGCTACTCCTCAACGTTCATTCCATCGCAGGGTCGGACTTAAAATTCCGTATTGATGATGTAATTAAGTACGTATATATACAGTAATCCTCAACAAATTACCGCCCGCAAAAAAAGGAAAACATTTCATCACGTGAAAGGGCATATTTGAAAATTAGTCAAGTTTTTGGGTTGCGGCGATATCATAAGGAGATCAAATAGAGATCAATAGATTGTTTGTTTTTTTGTTATGTAAGCAATGAAAGTAAATTAGCAGTAAAACTTCATCTTACGTCGCCACAGATATCGGTGGGAATTAAGCGTTAGTAGCAAGATATCGCATTCTCTTACTATAGGTAAACCATTAATCATGTCTTTAGTACCTCGGGATACATTTGGTTTGGTATATTTCGAATTATCAAGAATTTTCCTGATAGAATTCTAGTGGAAGCATTCTTATAAGCATTAGTAGCTAGATTTTACAGTTTTTATATATATATATATATAAATCAATGTGGGAGATCTTGTAATACCTACATAACCTCAGGTATGGAGGATAATACCTATGATGATTTCTGTGTTTTGTCGTTGCATAGGCAAAGAAAGTGAATTAGTAGTGAAATGTCATAGCACGTCGCAACCTATATCAATAAGAATTAAGAATTAGTATGTAGATTGTTGCAGTTTCTGACTATATATGTACCATTAAGAGCTCGGGGAACGTTTCGTTTAAAACTTATAAATATAAAGATTTTTTTTTGGATACCTAACTTTGTAACAGTACCATAAGAAAGAAAAAAAAACCCTTACTTGCGCCGAGCGAGGAGGGTAAATTAGTTTCAATAATTTCGATTTAATGGGATTACAGGCCGTCGCTTGTTCAGTATGTATGCACTCTCTGGGGCGACATTATAGCTCGACATATCTATATAGCCTAATCGTAGCATAGAACCATATCGATTCGGTGACATATTAAAGCAGAGGTTCAAAATAAGTCAACATATATAATTATAAGGAAAATTTCAAGCGTAATTGGCAACACCATTAGCTGTAGTCCAAACCCATATTCGTCTCAACCAAGACATCGTAGATGGCAGGTGATGACACTTAATTCGGAACTACATGATCAGAATTTAGGGACTTGGTAGTTGACTGGTACAAAAGAACGAAACCATCTAGTGATGCCTAGGCCGAACTGAGTAGACGTCACTTAGTGACAAGCTTGTAATAAATTGCTCAGGCGTGGAGGGATAAGCGGTGAAAACACCGCAAGGAATCCGAAAACCGTTAATTTTGGAAGCCGACTGCCACGAGAGAGAAGTTTAGCAGTGACTCTAATTATATTTAAAACGTGTTAAGTGCTAAGAAGGCATAAGAAGCCTAGTTAAGTTCGAGCAAAGGGGAAATTAATTTAGCAAAACCCCGCAGACTTTTATCACCTCTGGAATTTTCAAGGGCATAAGCGAAATTAACCCTCTCGGGAGCGGCATAAGAATTACTGTGCCAGAAGCGTTAAGTATTTAAGGTAAGGAACAAATTATAAGAAGTAAAGGGATGGAATTGTTAACAACTTTTTGTATCCGTTAGCTTGTGTGTTGGGGGCGTAAGGTCTCATTTCGAAGGCTCGCCTCCAACCATTTAGGTTGCCTTACAACAGCAGTAGGGAATTCAGAAAGGCCATACGCCGAAGAAGAACCAAGCAAGGAGACAGATTCCAGAATCCTTTTAACTCACCCTAAATAACTAAAATTAAAGTAGGAAGATCCTACGAGGATGGAGATCGAAGCTATGGGCACTCTATGTGTTGTTATATGTAGCATCACCTTAAGGAATCAATCAAGCAGCGGTGGAAATTGCAAAGCTGATTACTAACTAACCTAACTATATACGTAGTGCTTAAGGAGGATAAGCTAGGACACGTACAATTAGTAATTAAGACAACCCAAGAATTTTTTTATAAATTTTTCTACAGCAGCTGCGTCGTCACAAATGCATTTGGGATACGCAGGTGAGTACCAAAGTCATTAAATTTGCATATTACAAAATCATTGAAGTAGTTAAGTATACTCGATCCGTATAGGCCATCATTTTAGACTTTAACATAGGTTACAAGTAGCAATCAGCCGCATTTCCAGTAGTTGTGTCATTTAAATTTGAACGAAGAAACGTAAAATATTTGGTTTTTTTTTTTGTGAAACCGAATTTTACCTGTGGAAGTTCACGTGGTTAGAACCACTAAGAACAATTACCTTAGAAAAAAAAAAAACAAACAAAAAATTTATATAAGAAAAAGAAAATCAAAAATTTAATTAATTACGTGATTTGCACATGGAGCGGCACCTAGCGGTAATTTTGCTGTAAAGTGGTTGTGATAGAACACAGCTGTAATAAATACAGCTTGAATGTAAGTCGAGGAAATTAGTATGAATTAGTAATTGCAGTTTATCTGTTCCGACACCAGAAGTGTTTGCTCTTTTTGTGAAATCCTGATAGTCAAAGGAAGCAAAACAAAAAAAAAAATTTTAGAGAGGATAGGAGCTTATTCACTTATAACGAAAAAACCCATTTTTTTAAATTGTTCGGATACGCTGGTGGAAGTAAAGATATTTAATAAAACATGAATACCCATGAGTAAGTAGTTATCAATAAGGCACCCTCTGTCCGATCCTTGCCGTGGTGATAATGTCTGGGGCTGCACAGTGTGTCCTGAGTGATGTGACCAAGTATAGTATGAGGAGCATCTTATCGTTGACGGTGAGGCGTCCTCGAGCCCTTTCAAAATTGTTGTATGCGGGTAGTCTGGTCATGTCATATCGGGTGGGCCCTCAGGCTAGATGAAATAGGAGGTTAGTAGTAGAAGTAGAAGGTTTGTGGATTAATGATTTCGGCCGCCACTTTTGCCTGGTCTTCCGCCCACACCCATCCGACGACCTTAGCCAACATTGTTTTTAGGAGGTCGAGGAAGAGGGTACTTGTGGATGACTAGCTGCTCTGTCGTGTAGACCTCCGAATTATGTGAATATGGGCCCTCGAGCTAACCCTTAGGTCGTCCACAGATTGGCGAGCGATGAGCTGTGAGCGTTGCCTTTAACAATACGACCAAGAACCTGAAATTTTATATTATACCAAGTCTAAAACGGCAATTAATATTAGGAATAGATTTCTGGTCTGCATTTAAAATCTTTCTCTTGGTAGTATCTGAGCTAGCGATGGAAGAAAATGCTAGCGAATTGACAATTGAGCAAAGACAGAAGCTAGAGGAATTAGTGGCGGAATTTCCCTCATATAGTAAGAATGGCTTGGGAAGAACGACTATGCTTAAACACTGTATTGATGTGGGAGATAGCAAGCCAATTCGACAAAGATACTACCCGCTGTCACCTCCGATGCAGAAGGTCCTAGATACTGAAGTAGACAGAATGTTGAGTCTGGGAGTTATAGAAGAAAGCCAAAGTGAGTGGGCATCCCCACTTGTGATGGTGAAAAAACCAGCGGGAAAATCCGAAGCTGTTTAGATTCCAGAAAAGTGAATGAAACAACGAAAAAGGACGCCTATCCCCTGCCACACATTAATGGTATATTAGGACAAGTTAGGGCAACGAAATTTATTTCGACTCTAGACCTAAAGGACGCATTCTGGCAAATTAAGTTAGAGCCCGCCTCGAGAAATAAAACTGATTTTATTGTGCCTGGTCGGGGGCTGTACCAATTTGTAGCTATGCCGTTTGGACTAACCAACTCTCCTAAGACGATGTGCAAGCTCATGGATAGAGTGATACCGTACGATCTGCATGAAGACGTTTTCGTATATTTAGACGATCTTTTAATTTTGTCAGAAGAGTTCGAGACCCACATTAAAATTCCCCGCCGAATAGCGCAGTGTCTTAAGAAGGCTGGGTTAACGATCAACATCGAAAAAAGCAGGTTTTGTCAATAACGTACAAAGTATCTGGGGCACATTATCAGTGACAAGGACATCCACACAGATCCTGAAAAAATTTCGTCCATTGTAAACTTTCCGCGACCCAAAAGCACATATCAAATTCGACGCTTCCTAGGTCTAAGCGGCTGGTATAGACGCTTTATACCGAACTACGCATTTATGGTCTCCCCTATAACGGATCTTTTGAAAAAGAAAACACAGGGTACCTGGTCTGACGAAGCTGAGAAGGCTTTTGGCGACGTCAAGAAGTCATTAACGGAAGCTCCTGTTTTAGCTAGTCCAAATTTTGAGCGACCATTTGTCATTCAATGTGACGCATCCTCAAGAGGTTTAGGCAGTGTACTTCTTCAGCTGGACGAAGAAGCTTTCATGTCCCAGAAATTAAACACTGCTCAAAAAAACTACAGTGTGACAGAACTAGAATGCTTAGCCGCAGTACTGAGCATAAAGAAGTTTAGGCCTTATGTAGAGGGATCTCGATTCACTATCGTGACCGATCATGCGAGTCTCAAGTGGTTTATGGGACAAAAGGATTTGACAGGTCGCTTGGCGATATGGAGCCTCAAGTTACAGGGTTACGACTTTGAAATTATACACAAAAGGGAATCAGAAAATATTGTAGCGGATGCTTTGTCACGAGCGGATATGGAAGAAGTAGGAAAGTTAGAGATTTATACTATTCTCCTCTGTCTGCACATTGTGGCATCACAAAAACTTTAGAGAAGCTCAAGCGGCTGTATTATTGGCCTCACTTGGCTCAACAGGTAAAAGATTATGTGCTAGGGTGCCGAACTTGCAAGGAATGCAAACCTCCAAATGAATGCCTTAGACCTCCAATGGGTGAGCCCTCACTACCATCGAGACCTTGGCAGCACATTAATATAGATTTTTTAGGACCATACCCGCGCTCTAAAGCAGGCAACAGCATGCTTATCATAGTCCTAGATTAATTTTCAAAATTTATTTTCCTTAAGCCTATAAGGAAGGCGACTGCGAAAGCAGTCGTTGCATTCCTGGAGGCCGAAGTTTTTCACCTAGTAGGCATACCAGAAAGCTTGACCTCGAATAATGGCGGACAGTTTATTTCAAGGGAGTTCCGAGCACTCTTAAATTTGAATGGGGTCAAGCATAACAGAACACCGGTTTATACCCCGCAAGCCAACGCTTCCGAAAGAGTAAATCGCACCGTCCTGTCCGCTATTCGATCTTATATCGAGAATGATCACCGGGATTGGGACCAACACATCTCTCACATAGGCTGTGCTCTGAGGAATGTGACACTTGAGTCTACAAAATACACCCCATATTTTCTAACCTTTGGTTATCACATGGTTACCCATGGGTCGACATATGAATTATTACGCCAGCTGGGGGAATTAGAGAATGGGGAAATTGGCATCTACAATCCCAGCAAGACTCACGGCCAAGTACACTCAAAAGTGGTACAGAACTTAAGAAAGGCGCAGAGGCGTCATGCAAAAAACTATAATCTTAGGTGCAAGCCTCGAAAATATCTCCCGGGACAAGAGGTCTTAGAAGGAATTTCGCTCAAAGCAATACCGCAAAGAACTATAATGCCAAATTAGACCGAAAATTTTTGAAATGTCGCGTTGTAAAAGCAGTTGGATCAGCGTGTTATGCCGGGTGCGAGTCCACTCATATAGTAAATATAGTAATTTCCTTTTTTGATAAGAATGAGAAGGAAATGAAAGGAAATGGTTCCTTGTAGTTACACATAGTACCTATGTTAAGTGTATGAATATTGCTGATCATCTTATCTCTCCACAAAATATTGGTTCATCACTGATAATCAATCTTTTTTAGTGATATGAACTAAATGGTAAACATCAATTGAGTAGGGACTCAACCTACTCCTGATTTTGTAGTATACTCCCAATAGTCTTCAATATGCTGAAACTTCCCGTAAGTTGTTGGAACCTACAGTTACTTACTTACTCTCCATTTTAGCTTTTTGATTTTCTCAACCCTCAGTTGAAACTGCTTAGAAATGCACATTTAGTTACTTCTTCCTTGTTAAGTTGAGCAAGGATGCCAACGCAAATTATACAACATGAAATAATATGCAAATTTCAACCGAGTGGTATAAAATTTTTGTACACAGGACATAACTTTTAGTTTTTTTTATCTCCTGTTCCATATCATATCATTTCCTAGAGCTAGCTTAGACATCAGATATATATTTTAATAATAAATTTTCTGTACATATTATACATATGTATGTACATACCTTACATACATGCCTATTAAAAAAAAAGCAGCTACCGTTCAAATTGGTACCTTTCTTCAATTGATGAATCCTTGTACCAACATTTTGATTTTATTCCTTTAGTTTAATTTAAAAGTATTATCCTTAATTTTGTCTTTATCCTGCATGCATATATATGAAAGCCAAATACAATCTCTTAATTTTTGTTCTTAAGGAAAAAGAAAATGCATTAATATAATTTTAATGTCAGGCGGTATAAATTTTGAATAAACTAAACACATACACTAAAGAAAAAAAAAAAGGGATAATCTGAAATTCAGTTTCACGAAAGAGGATAACTATAATTCTGTCACTCTACCTTTGGAAAAATTTCATCAGTTGATTACGTTATCTATCTGAGAGCTATATTATCTATTCAAAAGCCATCAATAACAGAGATATGATTTGTATAACGTTCATTTTGATATAATGGCTGATAAAGCAAATTCAGCCAAATAAAGTTGAACTCCAGTCTCGGAATACTACCGGCCGGAAGTATTCCGAGCCTGCCTTGTAACAGTAGCATAAGAAAGAGAAAAAAACCCTTACTTGCGCTGAGCGAGGAGAGTAAATTAGTTTTAATAATTTCGATTTAATGGGATTACAGGCCGTCGCTTGTTCAGTATGTATGCACTCTCTGGGGCGACATTATAGCTCGACATATCTACATATATAGCCTAATCTTAGCATAGAACCATATCGATTCGGTGACATGTTAAAGCAGAGGTTTAAGATGGGTCAACATATACAATTATAAGGAAAATTTCAAGCGTAATTGGCAACACCATTAGCTGTAGTCCAAACCCATATTCGTCTCAACCAAGACATCGTAGATGGCAGCTGATGACACTTAATTCGGAACTGCATGATCAGAATTTAGGGACTTGGTAGTTGACTGGTACAAAAGGGTGGAGCCATCTAGTGATGCCTAGGTCGAACTGAGTAGACGCCACTTAGTGACAAGCTTGTAATAAATTGCTCAGGCGTGGAGGGATAAGCGGTGAAAACACCGCAAGGTATCCGAAAACCGTTCATTTGGGAAGCCGACTGCCACGAGAGAGAAGTTTAGCAGTGACTCTTATTATATTTAAAATGTGTTAAGTGCTAAGAAGGCATAAGAAGCCTAGTTAAGTTCGAGCAAAGGGGAAATCAATTTAGCAAAACCCCGCAGACGTTTATCACCTCTGGAATTTTCAAGGGCATAAGCGAAATTAGCCCTCTCGGGAGCGGCATAAGAATTTCTGTGCCAGAAGCGTTAAGTATTTAAGGTAGGGAACAAATTATAAGAAGTAAAGGGATGGAATTGTTAACAACTTTTTGTATCCGTTAGCTTGTGTGTTGTGGGCGTAAGGTCTTATTTCGAAGGCTCGCCTCCAACCATTTAGGTTGCCTTACAGCAGCAGTAGGGAATTCAGAAAGGCCATACGCTGAAGAAGAACCAAGCAAGGAAAAGGAATCCAGAATCCTTTTAACTCACCCTAAATAACTAAAATTAAAGTAGGAAGACCCTACGAGGATGGAGATCGAAGCTATGGGCACTCTATGTGTTGTTATCTGTAGCATCACCTTAAAGAATCAATCAAGCAGCGGTGGAAATTGCAAAGCTGATTACTAACTAACCTAACTATATACGTAGTGCTTAAGGAGGATAAGCTAGGACACGTACAATTAGTAATTAAGACAACCTAAGAATTTTTTTGTAAATTTTTCTACAGCAGCTGCGTCGTCACAAATGCATTTGGGATACGCAGGTGAGTACCAAAGTTATTAAATTTACATATTACAAAATCATTGAAGTAGTTAAGTATACTCGGGCCATATAGGCCATAATTTTAGACTTTAAAATAGGTTACAAGTAGCAATCAGCCGCATTTCCAGTAGTTGTGTCATTTAAATTTGAACGAAGAAACGTAAAATATTTGGTTTTTTTTTTTGTGAAACCGAATTTTACTTGTGGAAGTTCACGTGGTTAGAACCACTAAGAATAATTACCTTTTTTAAAAAAAAAAAAAAAACAAACAAAGAATTTATATAAGAAAAGGAAAAGAATCAAAAATTTAATTAATTACGTGATTTGCACATGGAGCGGCACCTAGTGGTAGTTTTGCTGTAAAGTGGCTGTGATAGAACACAGCTGTAATAAATACAGCTTGAGTGTAAGTTGAGGAAAATAGTATGAATTAGTAATTGCAGTTTATCTGTTCCGACACCAGAAGTGTTTGGTTCTAATTGTGAAATCCTAATAAAAGCAGCAAAACAAAAAAAAAAAAAAATTTTTAGAGAGGATAGGAGATTCACTTATAACGAAAAAACCAATTTTTTTAAATTGTTCGGATACGCTGGTGTAAGTAAAGATATTTAATAAAACATGAATAACCATGAGTAAGTAGTTATCAATAAGGCACCCTCTGTTCGATCCTTGCCGTGGTGATAATGTCTGGGGCTGCACAGTGTGTCGAGAGTGATGTGACCAAGTATAGTATGAGGAGCATCTTATCGTTGACGGTGAGTCGGCCTCGTGCCCTTTCAAAATTGTTGTATGCGGGTAGTCTGGTCATGTCATACCGGGTGGGCTCTCAGGCTAGATGAAGTAGGAGGTGGAGCTATTAGTGTGTTGTCGGGTCGTTAGTAGTAGAAGTAGCAGGTTTGTGGATTCATGATTTCGTCCGCCACTTGTGCCCGGTCTTCCGCCCACACCCATCCGACGAGCTTAGCCAACATTTTTTTTAGGAGGTCGAGGAGGAGGGTACTTGCGGAGGACTACCTGCTCTGTCTAGTGGTTCTGTACGATGAGCACTGGTGTTGTTAAGGAGATCCAGTGACCAGCGAGGACAGGCAGCTGCCGACCAGGTAATTGGATTTCTGTGTCTTAGATACATCAGCCTAGTGACGGCATCTAACAGTTGGGGGGGAGCGTCTCCCCATTGAACCTTAGGGCAGCTAGCTTCGGGTCGATTAATTCGTGTAGTCCTCCGAATTATATGAACAGCAAAGTAAGTGATTTTTATTAAATTTTTTTGTTGAATTATGCTTTCTATTGTCGGCTTAGTTACATCGCGCCTTCGGGTAGCCATTGGTTGTCGCCAAAAGTTTTTTTTGATTTAGTATGAGGATTCATTTCTATACCAGCATATTCTGATTAAGTCCATAGTGGTGATAATACCAGATATCGAGATTTCTCTTTGAACCCTCATTTCACTTCAGTAAATTTCTTTTCTAAGAGTCACGTGAGCGAAGGTATTCTCCAAAGTCATTAAAGTTTCCCCGATATGCTCATTTCAGTAATTAATCAAAGTCAGAAGATAGTGATAGGTCAGCTGTAAAGTTTTGACTAACTCCCGACCTAGAGGAGAAACAGGAAGTTTCGCTTGAAGTAGGTTAAGAGATCAAAGTGGATGTCATCTAATAAATTAATTATAACGTAATGCCTCGCTGAAAGTTTTAATTTCTCTCCCTCACTCTCCCGGAGTCCCCTTCGCTTGATATGGTTGACTGAGGTCCACTACTCCTCTCTACTTTCAGGTCAGCATAGGTACACTGTAAAAAAATCTGCCCTCAGTGTCGTTGGGTGGATGGGGCAAGCAGTGGAAGGCAGTCCAGCTGTGCCTTCACGCAGGTAAGGATAAGTGCCGTAAAGGCGCCTTTAGGGCTGGAGTGTGTGCTACGGCTTTTGTATCGTCAGGTACGATGATTTTTTTTATTATGGCAGGTGGCAGCGGCAGGTTTTTGGTTAACCCCGCTTATAACTCTCCCGCAATAGCCGAGGTGCTAGCGTGCCGCCCTGCAGTCAACGCTGTTCACCGAGTGATCTGTCAGCTCATGCTGACAGCTGGGACTTAACGTCCAAAATAAATCACTCTACACATATGTACCATAACAAATGGCGCCCAATGGGGGCCACGTTTGTTAGACTTCGGCGGTCTAAGTATGACTTTTGCTGAGGACTGAGATTGCTTAGAGATATGGACATTTGGCTATCAGCTAAATTGTCTGACTCGGTAATCTCACAATCAGTGGAAGTTATATGCGGACTTGAGTCTAACTGGTATTGTGATTTAAAATTTTTGTAGAGTAACGTGAAAGTTTTTAAAGTTTTGAGAAATTTGAAAGTTTTCGATTTTGATTAAAGTAAAGTAAAGTGTTTTTGAAAGTTTTTCTGTAAGTTCGACTTTAGGTTTGACTTTGTTCAAGCCTCAAGTATTGAAAGTTTAAATATTTGTTTCTTTTGAATCTTGTTGAATTGTTGATCTTTTCCGCTGGCCTTCTGCTATGGAAATAGTAGGTGGCCTCACAAATTTTTGATTGTGTTCTCACGGAGGCATGTCTCTGTTGCCCAACTGGCTGGACAGAGTCGTGAATCTGTGAGACGACTTTTTGGCCTTTAGCTAACTAGTTGACCAGATTCGTGACTCTGCCCAGCTGGAAGGTTAGCCAGATATAACAATCAGGTGAAGAGGGAGGAAAGAGTTGTTGGAGGATGGAAGTGATGCTGGAAACCTTCAGTAATCAGGAGTTGGCATACTGCTAACTGCCTGGCTGAAGAATCTCTAGTATCATTTTCAGTCTCTAGCTTCTTCAAACCGACTCTTCCCGGATCTCGGTGAGAACCCAAGTTTTTCATGGACACCTTCACATTACTTCGATAAAGAATGACTTCTGACCTGATTGGAGATAGTGAGCCTGAGACCTCTTTGTGTTGAGAGTTAGCTCTTGGAGAGAGGGAGGAATCTTTCATGATTTTTGAATTAGTTTTGCACATTTTGAGTTTAGCTCAGCAGAATTTTTTTTTGAGTTTAGCTCTTGAGAAATTGTTATGAATTTTTATCTTTTTGTGATAGATTGAGTTTCGCTCACAACCAGATTTTGATCCTGTATGGTACAGTTTATTTTGTCTGGAATATTCTTGCCGGTGTATACTACATTAAAAGCGATCCTGAATTTAAGCTCCGATCTTTCCTTAAGACCTCGCCGTTTGCGTTGGTACGATTATACATTGATTTTTTTTGGATCTTGGAAGTTTACTGATAGACTTTTTTGAATTATCTTACTAGGAGCTTAATCACATGTTAGCTATATGTTCATGTGAATTTAGAGCCTGCATCGTATTAAAATTAAGTAACAACTCTGTAGTTGCTCCATTACCTTTAGTTTAAGCATCAACATTTAGTTAGAGAAATTTTTGTTTGAATTCCTTTGCATTGGTCGTTCTGTATCTATTTTTTCGTCGGATTTCTGTACACACGGTATACACCCAGCTTGCTCAAATCTGAACATTGGGGGGTATATTTTAAAATTCCTAGTAGTTACGCTATGCGGATCCTGGACCACTTTTCCATACAAAAAGTGTCCGGAAAATTCAAACTGTTTTAGTCTACGTCACAGGGCCTGCCTGGGGGAATTCCTTCCTACCGTCTGGCTGACCAGGGTATGACGTCATCTGGTTGGCTGATCCCCGTAAGCTGTTCAAGCTCTTGTCTTAGCTGATTTTTTAAATAAAATGATGTTGGATTTTTTGCTGTAATCGAACCGAGAACGCTTGGTTTTGTAAAATCCGATGCGCTCTACCATGAGACCATGGAGGTGTTGTGTGAATATTCTTTAAAGTTGCTATATATGTTTAGAGTTCTGGGCCAGAGTTTTTTAACTAGAACTCTCACCTGCAGATGGCACCATCATCGCTAGGTGGTTTTGAGTCCATACTAAATATGTGTTTGTGTTTTGGATGTACATTGAGTCTTGACTGGCTTATGTCTTGGATACACCATTGAGCTTTGACTGGCTTATGGCTTGGATGTGTCATTTGGTCTTGACTGCGCCCTAGCGGTATTAGCCGGTACTACCAGCATGCTCCGGTACTACGGTTTTCTTGGATAGATATGTGGTGCGCCTAAATGTAGGCTTTTGGTTTGGGGTTTGAATTAATATTAGTAATAATTAAAGTTAACGCTAGGAAATTTTTGTTCATGCCAATGGATTTGTGTGACTCGAGCTCTACCCTTAAGAAAACACTAAATACATGGTAACGCCATGAGCCGCTGAAACAAGTTCGAGCTCGCAAAGAAAACCCGCTGTATCCAAAAGTTAGTTGGTTCGAGAAAAAATCTCGTCGTGTGCCATCCATCTTGTTATCTACTCGCTCGCAGCAACAAGTCACATGTAAAAACGCGTTCAGTATTCGACTAAGTCATCAAGTAATTGTTTTAAGTTTTAAGTAAGAATAGGAAGCAGTAAAAGTTGTGACGGTAGTTTAGTGTTTTTAAATAAAAGTACTCAAACTGTTAAAGTCGGCCTTTCAATCAATCAACCCAGGCACGACAATTGGTGACCCCGACGGCCGACAAACAGCGTAAAACGTTCTCTCAGCACAGTTTAAAAACGAGCGAGTGGAAATAAAATCTATTTCAAGCCAAAAAGATCATAAGGTGATACAAGCAAATCTCCTGAAAGCTTCGGCGTATAAAGGTCATATACAGGTCATAAGGAAACAAAGCATCTAGCGGTCCACGCTAACAGCAATTCCGTGGATGTAAGAACCAACAGGCAAGTCGCATGACCACAGGCAAATATCAGACACAAAACACAACGAAGCATATAATCCAGGAAATAAATCGTCATCAGTACCGAGTTGCCAAAATATTAATAGCATCACACACACACACCACCATCAGGCAAGCAAGCGGCAAAGCAGCATACTGACGCGTCAACAAAATCAGCAAAAGGTATCGCCACAACGCAATGCGATAGCCAGACGCCCAGTTGGCAGCACAAGCAATCAAGTGCATAGTACCAGCTGCATATGAAATGGCACCCACATACGTCATCAAATACTAAGTACAGGTCAAGGTAAAGTTATTTCATTTAGTGAGAACAGTGGAAACTTCACATCAGGCTGGATCAAGTACGTACTTAATCGTGCGACATAAAGAACATTTATAGGGTTTTTTTTTTTTAAATTATCAAAAGAATTATTTTTTGAACTGAATATTTGCAACATATATTAATATATTATCTTTTTGCGAATTGAATTATCGACAAAATAGATTCCGAATTCTAAAATATAACACATCAACAATTGAATTATTACAATATACCTTTAAAATAGGTAAAGTTTTTTTCAAATTAAATTATCGACAAAACAAATTTCGAAGTCTAGGATATAACACATCAAGAATTGAATATTTATAAGATACATTTAAAATATATTTATAATTTTTTTTGAATTGCGATTATAGACATAATAAATTCTAAACTCCAGGATAGAACACAATAACGATTGAATAGTTACGGTTAGCGTAAGGCAAGCTTGTTCAGTGTAAGCAAAGAATACGCAACTTATTGTCAGATATTATCACAAGCAATAATTTTTTTTACCTGCACCTTTTCGCTCGAATTATAGACTCATTATATTAGACTTCTAATCATATACTTGATATACCATGTTTAAACCTCATCATAAAATAAATAAGCAATAGAGTGATTTAGCATAACAATCCCCAAAGCGGATATAGTAATTGTAAGTGAGCAAGTGCATAACCATACGGATACGGCACATATATAGGACTTCGGGAAAGATAGTCCGGCAAACGTTTCCTTGCGAATTTGGACTCGAACTTACAATATACACATAACAGTGACAAAATAAGTCCCATAATGGGAAATGAAAAGAACGACGAGAATAAGGACGAGAAAGATCCAGAATCTCACTCCTCCAGCGAGCTAGCTTCAGTTGCGGTTAGACTTCCGCCGTTCTGGGTCAATTCGCCCACAACCTGGTTTGCACAAGCGGAAGCGCAATTTATCATCGGAAGGGTGACAAAACACATATACAAATACAATTATGTCCTAGCATCCTTACCTCAAAGCGCACTTGAGTCTGTTCTTGATTTCATCCAAAAGCCCCCAGAATCGAATATGTACGAAAATTTAAAAAAAAAACCTTGATCGAACGACACTCTCTCAGTGAGGAACGCAGATTAGAAAAACTTCTCTCATCAGAAGAAATAGGTGATCGGAAGCCGTCGGAGTTTCTCAGATCATTAAAGCAACTAGTAGGGACCTCCGCGGCAATAAGCGATAATTTAATCAGAAAGCTTTGGCTAACCAGGCTTCCTCGAGTCATAAACATCGCATTAATCTCTCAGCAAGATATGGAGGAGAGAGATCTCACTTCTCTTGCTGATAAAATTTGGGAAGCCTCAACACCTCTCCGAGGTATATCATCGATTAACATTAAAGAATCTTCAACGGATTCCGCTACAGATCATTCACTCATTCGCGAAATAAAAGAAATTAAATCCATGATGAAGTCACTTACAGTAAATCCCGGCCGGAGTCGTCGGTCATATCAAAGCAATTCACAACATCCAAACAACTCAAGACAATTTCGAAGTAAGTCACTGCAATTTCATAACAACCCACAACAGCACCGAAGTAACTCCAAAAGTCGAGAGCGCTCAGCAATCTCAACTCGGAACATGTGCTGGTACCACACCACCTTTGGGAAACAGGCACAGAACTGCCATCAACCATGTAGCTATAAAAAACCCAGAGAAGTTCAAGCAAACGAAGATCAGAAAAACTAAGTCACTCAGCTGCTACCGCGGCAAGCAGCGAGGGCTTAACATCTTCACGCCGCTTATTCATTCGGGACTTTGAGAATCATCTCACGTTCCTAATAGATACCGGAGCAGATTTGTCAGTCTTACCCGCGTCACTGTTTCCCGAAAGTAAAACTGAATCTTATCTTTTACTTTCCGCCGCCAACGGATCAACTATCGAAACGCGCGGTACAAAACTGTTAAAATTAAACCTAGGGTTAAGGAGAAACTTCGTACATCAATTCATTTTAGCCGACGTCAGCAGACCAATAATAGGAGCTGACTTTCTCGATAAATTTAATCTAGTAGTAGATGTGTGTCAAAGAAGATTAATTGACTCAACAACAAAATTGTCCACAAACGCTGACCATGCCTATGTTGATACACCAACCCTACGGCATTTTTCACTTGACAGCGACTTTGGAAAAATTCTACACGAATTTCCATCGTTGCTGCAAACGCCGAATTTCAACAAACCCGTAAAGCACAACGTTGTGCACCACATTAACACAAAGGGAAATTTACCATTCGCAACACCTCGGCGTCTACATGTAACCAAACATAAAGCGTCGGTTTTAGAATTTCAACACATGATAGACTTAGGCATCTGCCGACCGTCCTCCTCACCTGTTTCGTCCCCATTACATATGGTCAGCAAAAAGGATAGTCTGATGTAAGTAATATGGTGATAATACCAGATATCGAGATTTCTCTTTGAACCCTCATTTCACTTCAGTAAATTTCTTTTCTAAGAGTCACGTGAGCGAAGGTATTCTCCAAAGTCATTAAAGTTTCCCCGATATGCTCATTTCAGTAATTAATCAAAGTCAGAAGATAGTGATAGGTCAGCTGTAAAGTTTTGACTAACTCCCGACCTAGAGGAGAAACAGGAAGTTTCGCTTGAAGTAGGTTAAGAGATCAAAGTGGATGTCATCTAATAAATTAATTATAACGTAATGCCTCGCTGAAAGTTTTAATTTCTCTCCCTCACTCTCCCGGAGTCCCCTTCGCTTGGTATGGTTGACTGAGGTCCACTACTCCTCTCTACTTTCAGGTCAGCATAGGGACACTGTAAAAAAATCTGCCCTCAGTGTCGTTGGGTGGATGGGGCAAGCAGTGGAAGGCAGTCCAGCTGTGCCTTCACGCAGGTAAGGATAAGTGCCGTAAAGGCCCCTTTAGAGCTGGAGTGTGTGCTACGGCTTTTGTATCGTCAGGTACGATGATTTTTTTTTATTATGGCAGGTGGCAGCGGCAGGTTTTTGGTTAACCCCGCTTATAACTCTCCCGCAATAGCCGAGGTGCTAGCGTGCCGCCCTGCAGTCAACGCTGTTCACCGAGTGATCTGTCAGCTCATGCTGACAGCTGGGACTTAACGTCCAAAATAAATCACTCTACACATATGTACCATAACAAATGGCGCCCAATGGGGGCCACGTTTGTTAGACTTCGGCGGTCTAAGTATGACTTTTGCTGAGGACTGAGATTGCTTAGAGATATGGACATTTGGCTATCAGCTAAATTGTCTGACTCGGTAATCTCACAATCAGTGGAAGTTATATGCGGACTTGAGTCTAACTGGTATTGTGATTTAAAATTTTTGTAGAGTAACGTGAAAGTTTTTAAAGTTTTGAGAAATTTGAAAGTTTTCGATTTTGATTAAAGTAAAGTAAAGTGTTTTTGAAAGTTTTTCTGTAAGTTCGACTTTAGGTTTGACTTTGTTCAAGCCTCAAGTATTGAAAGTTTAAATATTTGTTTCTTTTGAATCTTGTTGAATTGTTGATCTTTTCCGCTGGCCTTCTGCTATGGAAATAGTAGGTGGCCTCACAAATTTTTGATTGTGTTCTCACGGAGGCATGTCTCTGTTGCCCAACTGGCTGGACAGAGTCGTGAATCTGTGAGACGACTTTTTGGCCTTTAGCTAACTAGTTGACCAGATTCGTGACTCTGCCCAGCTGGAAGGTTAGCCAGATATAACAATCAGGTGAAGAGGGAGGAAAGAGTTGTTGGAGGATGGAAGTGATGCTGGAAACCTTCAGTAATCAGGAGTTGGCATACTGCTAACTGCCTGGCTGAAGAATCTCTAGTATCATTTTCAGTCTCTAGCTTCTTCAAACCGACTCTTCCCGGATCTCGGTGAGAACCCAAGTTTTTCATGGACACCTTCACATTACTTCGATAAATAATGACTTCTGACCTGATTGGAGATAGTGAGCCTGAGACCTCTTTGTGTTGAGAGTTAGCTCTTGGAGAGAGGGAGGAATCTTTCATGATTTTTGAATTAGTTTTGCACATTTTGAGTTTAGCTCAGCAGAATTTTTTTTTGAGTTTAGCTCTTGAGAAATTGTTATGAATTTTTATCTTTTTGTGATAGATTGAGTTTCGCTCACAACCAGATTTTGATCCTGTATGGTACAGTTTATTTTGTCTGGAATATTCTTGCCGGTGTATACTACATTAAAAGCGATCCTGAATTTAAGCTCCGATCTTTCCTTAAGACCTCGCCGTTTGCGTTGGTACGATTATACATTGATTTTTTTTGGATCTTGGAAGTTTACTGATAGACTTTTTTGAATTATCTTACTAGGAGCTTAATCACATGTTAGCTATATGTTCATGTGAATTTAGAGCCTGCATCGTATTAAAATTAAGTAACAACTCTGTAGTTGCTCCATTACCTTTAGTTTAAGCATCAACATTTAGTTAGAGAAATTTTTGTTTGAATTCCTTTGCATTGGTCGTTCTGTATCTATTTTTTCGTCGGATTTCTGTACACACGGTATACACCCAGCTTGCTCAAATCTGAACATTGGGGGGTATATTTTAAAATTCCTAGTAGTTACGCTATGCGGATCCTGGACCACTTTTCCATACAAAAAGTGTCCGGAAAATTCAAACTGTTTTAGTCTACGTCACAGGGCCTGCCTGGGGGAATTCCTTCCTACCGTCTGGCTGACCAGGGTATGACGTCATCTGGTTGGCTGATCCCCGTAAGCTGTTCAAGCTCTTGTCTTAGCTGATTTTTTAAATAAAATGATGTTGGATTTTTTGCTGTAATCGAACCGAGAACGCTTGGTTTTGTAAAATCCGATGCGCTCTACCATGAGACCATGGAGGTGTTGTGTGAATATTCTTTAAAGTTGCTATATATGTTTAGAGTTCTGGGCCAGAGTTTTTTAACTAGAACTCTCACCTGCAGATGGCACCACCATCGCTAGGTGGTTTTGAGTCCATACTAAATATGTGTTTGTGTTTTGGATGTACATTGAGTCTTGACTGGCTTATGTCTTGGATACACCATTGAGCTTTGACTGGCTTATGGCTTGGATGTGTCATTTGGTCTTGACTGCGCCCTAGCGGTATTAGCCCGTACTACCAGCATGCTCCGGTACTACGGTTTTCTTGGATAGATATGTGGTGCGCCTAAATGTAGGCTTTTGGGTTTGAATTAATATTAGTAATAATTAAAGTTAACGCTAGGAAATTTTTGTTCATGCCAATGGATTTGTGTGACTCGAGCTCTACCCTTAAGAAAACACTAAATACATGGTAACGCCATGTGCCGCTGAAACAATTTCGAGCTCGCAAAGAAAACCCGCTGTATCCAAAAGTTAGTTGGTTCGAGAAAAATCTCGTCGTGTGCCATCCATCTTGTTATCTACTCGCTCGCAGCAACAAGTCACATGTAAAAACGCGTTCAGTATTCGACTAAGTCATCAAGTAATTGTTTTAAGTTTTAAGTAAGAATAGGAAGCAGTAAAAGTTGTGACGGTAGTTTAGTGTTTTTAAATAAAAGTACTCAAACTGTTAAAGTCGGCCTTTCAATCAATCAACCCAGGCACGACAATTGGTGACCCCGACGGCCGACAAACAGCGTAAAACGTTCTCCCAGCACAGTTTAAAAACGAGCGAGTGGAAATAAAATCTATTTCAAGCCAAAAAGATCATAAGGTGATACAAGCAAATCTCCTGAAAGCTTCGGCGTATAAAGGTCATATACAGGTCATAAGGAAACAAAGCATCTAGCGGTCCACGCTAACAGCAATTCCGTGGATGTAAGAACCAACAGGCAAGTCGCATGACCACAGGCAAATATCAGACACAAAACACAACGAAGCATATAATCCAGGAAATAAATCGTCATCAGTACCGAGTTGCCAAAATATTAATAGCATCACACACACACACCACCATCAGGCAAGCAAGCGGCAAAGCAGCATACTGACGCGTCAACAAAATCAGCAAAAGGTATCGCCACAACGCAATGCGATAGCCAGACGCCCAGTTGGCAGCACAAGCAATCAAGTGCATAGTACCAGCTGCATATGAAATGGCACCCACATACGTCATCAAATACTAAGTACAGGTCAAGGTAAAGTTATTTCATTTAGTGAGAACAGTGGAAACTTCACATCAGGCTGGATCAAGTACGTACTTAATCGTGCGACATAAAGAACATTTATAGGGGGGTTTTTTTTTTAAATTATCAAAAGAATTATTTTTTGAACTGAATATTTGCAACATATATTAATATATTATCTTTTTGCGAATTGAATTATCGACAAAATAGATTCCGAATTCTAAAATATAACACATCAACAATTGAATTATTACAATATACCTTTAAAATAGGTAAAGTTTTTTTCAAATTAAATTATCGACAAAACAAATTTCGAAGTCTAGGATATAACACATCAAGAATTGAATATTTATAAGATACATTTAAAATATATTTATAATTTTTTTTGAATTGCGATTATAGACATAATAAATTCTAAACTCCAGGATAGAACACAATAACGATTGAATAGTTACGGTTAGCGTAAGGCAAGCTTGTTCAGTGTAAGCAAAGAATACGCAACTTATTGTCAGATATTATCACAAGCAATAATTTTTTTTACCTGCACCTTTTCGCTCGAATTATAGACTCATTATATTAGACTTCTAATCATATACTTGATATACCATGTTTAAACCTCATCATAAAATAAATAAGCAATAGAGTGATTTAGCATAACAATCCCCAAAGCGGATATAGTAATTGTAAGTGAGCAAGTGCATAACCATACGGATACGGCACATATATAGGACTTCGGGAAAGATAGTCCGGCAAACGTTTCCTTGCGAATTTGGACTCGAACTTACAATATACACATAACAGTGACAAAATAAGTCCCATAATGGGAAATGAAAAGAACGACGAGAATAAGGACGAGAAAGATCCAGAATCTCACTCCTCCAGCGAGCTAGCTTCAGTTGCGGTTAGACTTCCGCCGTTCTGGGTCAATTCGCCCACAACCTGGTTTGCACAAGCGGAAGCGCAATTTATCATCGGACGGGTGACAAAACACATATACAAATACAATTATGTCCTAGCATCCTTACCTCAAAGCGCACTTGAGTCTGTTCTTGATTTCATCCAAAAGCCCCCAGAATCGAATATGTACGAAAATTTAAAAAAAAAACCTTGATCGAACGACACTCTCTCAGTGAGGAACGCAGATTAGAAAAACTTCTCTCATCAGAAGAAATAGGTGATCGGAAGCCGTCGGAGTGTTATGAAGCAAGAGCATGGTGCATGGTTCTCACGAATTACAAGTCTCGGGTTTCATGTGCACATTTTAAAAGATACCCGTGCCACATAAATTTTACTAATTCAGTACCGAATAAACAAAAATCATAATTTATCGCTCTATGTTGCACACAAATCGCTGAGTCAAGTGTTCACTCATGTTACCAAAGTGTACACAATTCATTTCATA
The DNA here is from genome assembly GCA_963930735.1 of Dioctria linearis. NCBI lineage: Eukaryota > Metazoa > Arthropoda > Insecta > Diptera > Asilidae > Dioctria > Dioctria linearis. Next base: position 83,093,562 of record OZ005743.1, on the reverse strand, counting down.
AATGCGAACCATATGAGCTCTAATTTCGAAGTTGCAAGAAAGCATTATCGCTGAGTCAGGTACTAATGTGTGTGAAAGAACCATACTCCATGCTCTGAAACTGATAACCGGCGAGTTGACTTCGGGTTGCCGCCGCGTAGAGTTTACAAGTTACTTTTGTATTACTATTAATTCGTATTTTTCTTAAAAATAAAGTGATTGAATAAAATAGTTTGTGTTGTAAAAGAAGAGTTACATTTCAATTCAGTTTCCTAAATTTCCACCTGTCCCGGAGTTAATCCCTTTTACCTACGTGTAGGTAATCGTAACAAACTGGTGGCAGCGGTGCGGTCCATGTCGCAAGAATAGCGCGCGGATCTACCAATTACGTAACTAATTCATTACTAATCAGCGGCGGCAGAAATAACAAAAAAAAAATCTAAATCTAAAAGTGTCTAAATCTTGCTTGTGTGCAATCTGAATTTATCAGAGCTCGAATCAAGGAAAATTGAGGAATTATTACACAAAATCCCAGTACAACAGCAGTACCTACCTACATACATATGTTAACTAGCGTTATCAAGCGTAATGGAAATAATGGAATGCAGAAGGATATTAGCGTGAGTGGTGTCTAGCTATGGACCAAAATCAATATCTCTTTTTGATTTCAATTTGTATGTACTTTCATCTAAATTCTCTGAACCAAAATCAATATTTTTTTTGCTTTCTATTTGTATGTACTTTCATCTAAAGTACCTAATTACATGATATGGCACTAATTTTAAAACAGAATATCAAAAGGTCTTTTATCTAATAAATAAATAGTTTTGTGAGATTTATATACTTATATCAATATTTGAAAAGAAATTTCTACTTTTAATGAGTATTAATAGTCTTGCGGACAGCACGTAAATAGTAAACACAAAAAAAAAAAAAAAAAAATCTTTTGTCTTCTTATCTCTTTTGTTTAGAAATAAATATATAATTAAAATATCTAAAGTATCACATAGATCTTTTGTCAAGATTTTATATTATGTATATTCACAAACAGGTATGTGCTATTTTAACATTTTTTTTTTACTGTGAAAGTGATATTTCTGTTATCGTTGCAATTTGTTTTCGTTATGAAATTAACTTTTTATTCGTTAGTTTTTCTTCTTTTTATTAATTGTTGATGTTCGACGCCTAACACACACACACACACACACACAAACCAGTGCAATAGTTTTTATGTATCAAACAAAATTCAAAAAAAAAAAAAAAAATCATTTTTTTAAGTAAATTATGTCCCACTTTGCAATGAAATATGTACGTGCGTAGTTCAACGCAGAAATGAGGTTTTATTTCATATATCCGTTTTCAATGCATCGCCTGTGATAGTAGGTTCTTGTGTTAAAAGTGTAAAATTAATGCTTCAGTAACCGTAATTGATTCCTATTGAAAGTTGTATATTGACTTTTGCCATATTAGTTATACTACTCCTTGAATTCTGTACTACATAATATGTACATTGGTATACACATACGGAATACTGTCAGGTTGTGTTCGTTCAAGGGCTCAAATGTGATTACAAAATTTAGTAGTGCGTATTTTGGTCTTCGTCGATGAATAGTTGTTCTCGTAAATGTAAAATCATAAATAGTATACTCGTGTCTTAACAAAACCTCTCTGGTACAAGTTCTCCATAAAGGGTGAATAAAAAGCACATGTCGATCTCGGTAAACCTTTCTTTAAGGAACGGGAAGAAAATTAAAAAAAACCAGCGAATCTGAAGAAGCTGAACTCAACGATTCCGATAGTTTTGTTTCCGGTCGTGAAGACGAGCCTAGTGAAACCGAGAAAAGTGCGGACTCCTCATCTTCTTTCCAAGAGTCGGACATTTTATCAAAAATGACGACTCCAAACAGTACTTTTAATATATCTCACGCTATTAAGCTTATTCCAGAGTTCGATGGGGACGCCACAACTCTCACTAGATTTCTCCAAATAGCTAAAATACATTATACCAAAGCCTCCACTAATGCGGATAAAGCCGAGTTCGTAGATTTAATTAAATCAAAGCTCACGGGAAAAGCGTATAATGCTATTCTGAGATACAATGATTATGATAATTGGGGTGACTTGGAAGCTGCAATTAACAAAAATTTTACTAAGTTCAGGTCAGCACAAGTTATTCAAGCGGAACTTTTTACGATCAAACAGGCATCTCGTGAAACAGTTTCAGATTACGCGGGTAAGGTAGAAAGGTTGCTTGATGAACTAAATATATCAAGTACACAAGGTGAGTCTTCCGAAGGCTCCAAAGCCATAAGAAAGCTTAACGAAAAGACAGCAATAAACAATTTCAAAAGGGGACTTAAGCCACCTCTGAAACTAATCGTTAAATCTACAAAACACGAATCTATCACTTCAGCAATTGAATATGCCTTGGAAGAGGAAAATATTGCTGAAAGTGAAAACATCAAAACAGAAATGCCAAGGTGCAATTACTGCAAGATTCCTGGACATAGTACAAATGAGTGCAGGAAACTGAAAAGCCAAACCACCTCATCTTTCCTTAATAAAGAAAATCGTCCAATGTTTCCTAAATTTCCAAATCAACGCATCAATACTGTTCAGAGTGAGCAACGGTGTAGGTATTGCAAAAATCTGGGCCACTCTATACAAAATTGCAAGAAAAGACAATACAACAACTCACGGAACAACTCTCCAAATATCGTTTCGCCAAACTCTTATAGCAATAACTCTTCTCGAACAAATTCAAATAATGTGCAAATGCAAATGCAAACAAGATCAAACGAGAGACTCATACGAGGTACAAATCAGGGAAACGCCAATATGCCTGGCACCAGCGGCACGGTTGTCCAGGTTCGCGAATTGAATTAGAGTGTCGACGTGAAAACTACTTTGCCAATCCAATCGAAACCAATTCAAGAAACAGTTTTAACCGTAAATTCGAAACTACTAAATCTACAACATTTAACGTTAACGCAAAACCTAGTCCAATTCTAAATCTTGACACTCGTACAACCTTTCAGAGTGAAATTGTTCTGAACATTTTAAATTGTGCTTCTCCAAAAAACTCTTTCCTTCTGGATACGGGAGCGTCCATAAGTTTAATAAAAATTAGTGCACTTAAACCAGACGTAGACGTGTACACTGACTGGGCTGTTCCACTTAGAGGGATTTCTACCCAGTCCATTAACACAAAAGGTATCTGCCATTTGCACATCCAACTAACTGAAAGGATCTCATTGAAGCATCCTTTCCATGTAGTCCCTAAAAATTTCCCTATAAACGGAGACGGTATTATAGGAGAAGATTTCTTCTCAAGAACGAATTCTGTTCTTAGTTACAAAACTCAAACTCTGATATTGAACATTAAAGACGAAGAGGTAGAGCTTCCTTTCAAATATTTAAAAAAAAATATTTCAATACCTGGCAGGACCGAAACGGTACTGCGATTTGGGCCTATAGTTGACAATGAGGAGGTAGTATGTTTTCCTACAGAAATAGCACCTCAGGTATATACCTCCGGATGTATTGCTAAACCAAAGAATGGATACATTGCGGTAGCCGTAATAAACGCAACTGAGAATAACGTAGAAATCAGTAACGATGTCGATTTAGAATATGAAAAACTCCACTGCTACGAAGTGTATAGCCTCACTGGTGTCCATATCTACAATAAAATAGAAGAGCGACTTTCGAAACTTGCTTCTGTTTTAGATCTACAACACCTGAACGTAGAAGAAAAACAATCGATCGAGAATATCTGCCGAGAATTCAACGAAATTTTCTTTCTGGAGGGTGATAAACTGACTTTTACCCCTACCATTTCCCATACCATTCCCACGGTGTCGAATCAAAGTCCTGTAAACGTGAGACCATATCGTTTACCCGAGATTCATAAGAGTGAAATTAGGAATCAAGTAAATGAAATGTTGGAGGACGGAATTGTACGACATAGTACCAGCCCATGGAATGCTCCTTTATTGGTCGTTCCCAAAAAACCAGATTCTCAGGGAAACCAGAAATGGCGAGTCGTAGTAGACTTTCGCAAACTCAATGATTTAACTTTGGCTGATGCACACCCTCTTCCTAACATCGAGGAAATACTCAATCAGCTAGGAGATTCAAAATATTTTAGTACATTAGATCTGGCAAATGGCTACCACCAGATCCAAGTAGCAGAAGCTGACAAACAAAAGACAGCATTCAGTACGCCACATGGGCATTTCGAATTTAATCGCATGCCTTTTGGCTTACGAAATGCCCCACCTACATTTCAGCGATTAATGAATAAAGTACTAACAGGGCTACAGGGTATACGTTGTTTCGTCTATTTGGACGACGTGGTCATATATGGCAGGGATTTAGATGACCACAACCGAAAACTGCGAGACGTATTCGAATGTTTAAGGCGGCATAATCTCAAACTTCAGCCCAATAAGTGTAAATTCCTTAGCAAAGAAGTTAGTTACTTGGGGCATATTATAACTGACCAAGGAATAAAACCCGACCCGCAAAAGATCTCAGCTGTCGAAGCTATAAATCCACCAAAGAATACTAAACAGTTAAAATCTTATTTGGGACTCGTGGGATATTACAGGAAGTTTATTCCCAAATTTTCAAAAATTGCTAACCCCTTAAATAATCTGCTAAAGAAAGATGTTCCCTTCAATTGGGACGCTCATTGCGATGAGTCTTTTGGATTGTTAAAAAAAGCAATTATCCAAGCCCCTGTTCTACAATATCCTAACTTTGAAAAGCATTTCTTCATTACTACAGACGCCAGCAATGCAGCCATAGGCGCGGTGCTTTCGCAACGAACAGATTCTGATGGTACGGATTTACCTATTGCATTTGCAAGTAGGGTCCTGAACAAGGCCGAAAAGAATTATTCAACGATAGAAAAGGAAGCGCTCGCGGTTGTATGGGCGACCAAACATTTCAGACCATACGTATACGGCAGAAAGTTTACTGTGGTAACGGATCATAGGCCACTGGTTTGGATTTTTAACTTAAAAGATCCTTCCTCCAGGATTATGCGTTGGAGAATCAAGCTCGAGGAATATGATTTCAAAGTTGTTCATAAATCGGGTCACTTAAATACAAATGCCGATGCTCTATCTCGATTAAATATAGAAGATATTAATGTCGTTACTAGATCCCAAACAAAAACTGACTCGGAAGTTAATTTAAACAATAATAATAATGCAAGTAAAGAGAACACCGCCAGCTCGACGTCGAAGGTGAATAGAGCAGAAATTCCAGTTCAAGACCTGAAAGAACATACAGATGGCACCCTAAATGGCAGCAACGAGGCTACCTTTACTTCAAACGAAACTCGTAATAATCACAGATTTACATCAAGCCCAATAATTTTAAACAACGAAGAAGAAATTAAGCGAGTTCTTCGTGAATATCATTTTTCCCCAACTGGTGGACACCAGGGAATAGCTCGAACCATAAAGCGAATTAGGCAGAAATACCATTGGAAAAATATGTACAAAGATATAAAAACTTTTATATCCTCTTGTGAGACATGTCAGAAAAGTAAGGTGACCCATAAAATAAAAATCCCAATGAAGATCACTACTACATCTAAAAAACCGTTTGAACGTGTATCCTTGGATGTCGTGGGACCGTTACCAGTATCGGAAAGTGGGAATAAGTATATCCTCACTTTTCAAGACGATCTGACGAAGTTCATACAGGCAATCCCTATTCCTAACCAGGAAGCGGAGACGATTGCAGACGTCTATGTTCGGAAGATAATATGTCTTTTCGGTACCCCACAGTGTTTATTGACGGATCAGGGAACCAACTTTCTTAGTGACTTATTTAAGAAAACTTGTAAGTTACTAAAGATACGAAAAATGCAAACGACGGCTTATCACCCGCAGTCCAATGGATCGCTTGAAAGATGTCATCGCACTTTAGGTGACTATCTCAGAAGTTATGCAACAAAAGATCCCAATAATTGGGATACGTGGATAGATTTTGCTATGTTCTGCTATAATACTACTCCAAATTCTGCAACTAATTACTCTCCTTATGAAATTTTATTCGGGGTGAAACCGGAAATTCCATCTTCTGTAGCTAAGGCGGTGGAACCAGTCTATAACTACGATGACTTTGTCATAGAACTAAAGGCCAGACTTCAGAACAGCTACGCACTAGCCCGTGAGAATCAAATCAAAGCAAAAGAACGCTCAAAAATGTACTATGATCGTGGTGTTAAAGGAAACATTTTTACAGCAGGAGACAAAGTATTGCTGGAACAGAAAATAAAGAAGAACAGAAAACTCTCAATGCTATATGAAGGCCCATACGAAGTTATAGAGACTCCATCTCCGGAAACATCATTGATACAGATTGGAAGAAAAACCAAACTTGTACATAACAACCTGCTCAAAACTTTCATTTCCTGAGATATAAATTATACAATGTGAGCAATTCACCTAAAGACTTCCTTTATCTAACTATCTCTAACCGAACTTTTAACCTTTCCACCTCAAAGCAAAATTATCATCTACAAGCATTACATTCCTTACAGGATCATTCTGGTATTGTCTTTCTACGAAGCCCATGGTCGAATTACCGAACCAAAACATGTGAACACACCTATCAGTAACTCCAGTGGAATTTTTTTTGAGGAAACAGGGACACTTGGGAAATCGACATCATTCTGGAACTTGGTTGTATATTTCGACTTAACCAAATATGAAGAAGAAGAGGACCAACTTCGATGGCAATATGCTGAACTCTCCAAGTTCTGTGATGAACTCAGATCGTTCGTGATGGATCCTTGTAAATTCACTCTCAAGGTAATAAACGCAACGTTCAACGAGGTTGTGGAAAATAATAATATCCTCCGACAAGTATTCTACCCCAAACAAGAACGCAGGAAACCAAGAGGCATCATCAATGGAATAGGTAGATTGTCGAAATTCCTCTTCGGAACAATGGATGACGAAGATTCGAATAGAATCGAGAGTATGGTAAGTACACTCAAGGAGAACCAAAAAATATTACACCACTCTGTGGTATCGCAAACCTCGATCATATTAAACGTAATCGAAACCTTAAATAAGTCCGAAATAGTGTTAAATCAACGTTTTCAAGAGATCGAAACAGTTCTACACACCTTAACAGAGAATTTCAATAACCGAACTAGGGCGATGCAAACTTTACATTTCTTCGACGAATTGGCAAACATTATGACACTCTCCCTAGGAAGATTTCTCTCAAAACAGGAAGAATTAAGTGGTATAATTCATGAAGCTAAATTGGGAAAAATGGATAAGCACCTGTCGAGTTCGCAAAGCTTTGTTCAAGTACTTAAGGAAATACAACTTGAGCTACAACATGACTTAAAATTGCCAGTAAAACCATCTGTTGAAAATTTGCCAGAAATAGAGAAAATTTCTCGAGTAATTCCATTATATACTTCTAATTCTTTAGTACTTAATATAGAAATTCCCCTAATCGGTGACCTTTTTAAATTGTATAAACTAACCAGCATTCCTGCAACCTATATGAACCACTTGTACTATTTCATTAGACCAGAGTCTGACTTTGTAGGCATCAACGAAAAATTAAGACAATACATATTTTTGAAACAAAATGAATTCGACAGATGCCAAAATGTGAACCATAATTTTTATATTTGTAACGAAAACTACCTGACATATAATGAAAATAACCAAAATTGCATAATACGATTGAACCTAGGCTACAAAGAAGTAGACACCTGCGAAGTTAGAATCTTTAAAGCCACTCAGGAAAAATGGTATGCGTTAATTAAAGCCAATACATGGTTGTATGTACTTCCGGAACAAAGTAACGTTAGGATAATTTGTAATGACACTGCATATTCTATAAAAATTTCGAAGAGTGGTATTTTGGAACTGTTTCCAGGATGTAGAGCATCAACAAAGTATATTAACCTTGAAACCAAAAAGGAAGTTAATGAATCAAATTTAATAATAGAATACTTTGATAGTATTATTGCAAACGATATCAGAAATATTACAGTAAATTATAACAAAACCTCATTTAACGCTCTTGTGAGAGCTCACATAGATAGCTCTGATTTCGAAAAGATGAGCATAAGTCTAAAAAAATTAAGGGACGAAACCAAGCTGCATAACGAAAATTCCACCCCTCAAATATCAAATAACATTTTTACCACTATTATAATTTTACTTTCCATAGTCGTACCTTTCCCCATTATGTATTTACTTTATAAGAGATATATTAAATGTAAAATTAACGTCAATACTGAAAATTCATAAAAAAAAAAAAAATAAAAAAAAAAATAAAACACAAAAAAAAAAAAAAAAAAAAAAAATTGTAGACATAGCCTAAAAGTTTTTTTTATCTTTGTAAAGGGGGAGGAATGTTATGAAGCAAGAGCATGGTGCATGGTTCTCACGAATTACAAGTCTCGGGTTTCATGTGCACATTTTAAAAGATACCCGTGCCACATAAATTTTACTAATTCAGTACCGAATAAACAAAAATCATAATTTATCGCTCTATGTTGCACACAAATCGCTGAGTCAAGTGTTCACTCATGTTACCAAAGTGTACACAATTCATTTCATAAATGCGAACCATATGAGCTCTAATTTCGAAGTTGCAAGAAAGCATTATCGCTGAGTCAGGTACTAATGTGTGTGAAAGAACCATACTCCATGCTCTGAAACTGATAACCGGCGAGTTGACTTCGGGTTGCCGCCGCGTAGAGTTTACAAGTTACTTTTGTATTACTATTAATTCGTATTTTTCTTAAAAATAAAGTGATTGAATAAAATAGTTTGTGTTGTAAAAGAAGAGTTACATTTCAATTCAGTTTCCTAAATTTCCACCTGTCCCGGAGTTAATCCCTTTTACCTACGTGTAGGTAATCGTAACAGGAGTTTCTCAGATCATTAAAGCAACTAGTAGGGACCTCCGCGGCAATAAGCGATAATTTAATCAGAAAGCTTTGGCTAACCAGGCTTCCTCGAGTCATAAACATCGCATTAATCTCTCAGCAAGATATGGAGGAGAGAGATCTCACTTCTCTTGCTGATAAAATTTGGGAAGCCTCAACACCTCTCCGAGGTATATCATCGATTAACATTAAAGAATCTTCAACGGATTCCGCTACAGATCATTCACTCATTCGCGAAATAAAAGAAATTAAATCCATGATGAAGTCACTTACAGTAAATCCCGGCCGGAGTCGTCGGTCATATCAAAGCAATTCACAACATCCAAACAACTCAAGACAATTTCGAAGTAAGTCACTGCAATTTCATAACAACCCACAACAGCACCGAAGTAACTCCAAAAGTCGAGAGCGCTCAGCAATCTCAACTCGGAACATGTGCTGGTACCACACCACCTTTGGGAAACAGGCACAGAACTGCCATTAACCATGTAGCTATAAAAAACCCAGAGAAGTTCAAGCAAACGAAGATCAAAAAAACTAAGTCACTCAGCTGCTACCGCGGCAAGCAGCGAGGGCTTAACATCTTCACGCCGCTTATTCATTCGGGACTTTGAGAATCATCTCACGTTCCTAATAGATACCGGAGCAGATTTGTCAGTCTTACCCGCGTCACTGTTTCCCGAAAGGAAAACTGAATCTTATCTTTTACTTTCCGCCGCCAACGGATCAACTATCGAAACGCGCGGTACAAAACTGTTAAAATTAAACCTAGGGTTAAGGAGAAACTTCGTACATCAATTCATTTTAGCCGACGTCAGCAGACCAATAATAGGAGCTGACTTTCTCGATAAATTTAATCTAGTAGTAGATGTGTGTCAAAGAAGATTAATTGACTCAACAACAAAATTGTCCACAAACGCTGACCATGCCTATGTTGATACACCAACCCTACGGCATTTTTCACTTGACAGCGACTTTGGAAAAATTCTACACGAATTTCCATCGTTGCTGCAAACGCCGAATTTCAACAAACCCGTAAAGCACAACGTTGTGCACCACATTAACACAAAGGGAAATTTACCATTCGCAACACCTCGGCGTCTACATGTAACCAAACATAAAGCGTCGGTTTTAGAATTTCAATACATGATAGACTTAGGCATCTGCCGACCGTCCTCCTCACCTGTTTCGTCCCCATTACATATGGTCAGCAAAAAGGATAGTCCCGATTGGCGTCCTTGCGGCGACTATCGGAAATTAAGCGCAGTTACGATATCAGACAGATACCCGATTCCACACATACAAAATTTTTCAATGTATTTAGAGGGTTGCAAGGTATTCTCAAAAATTGACTTGGTGAGAGCATACCATCACATACCGATAGCTCCCGAGGACATACACAAGACGGCGATCACGACTCCTTTTGGACTGTTTGAGTTTATGAGAATGCCTTTTGGTCTCAGAAACGCTAGTCAGTTTCAAAGATTTATAGATGAGATAACGAAAGGACTCGATTATGTATTTGCGTACATTGATGACCTGCTAATCGCTAGCAAGGATCAAGAGGAGCATGAAATGCATCTACGAATTGTACTTAAACGACTGGCTGATAGCGGATTGACACTTAAACCCTCAAAATGTATTTTTGGTGCTAACCAACTCAATTTCCTAAGTCACACAATCTCTGCAGATGGTATCAGACCACTACAAGATAGAGTGGATGCAATCCTTAAACTCACTCCGCCCACATCAATACGACAAATACAACAGTTCATAGGAATGGTCAACTATTACGGTCGATTCATTCCAAAGCTAGCTGAACTCTTGAAACCAATGTATACACACCTGGCAAAATTGATTAAGGTAAAGAAAAACACAAAATCATTCGTTTGGCCACAAGAATGTCAAGAAGCATTCACAAGTGTTAAACAAGCCCTCTCTAAGACCACACTATTAGCTCACCCATTAGAGAATGCTCCTTACAGCATCACTACAGATGCGTCAAACTTTGCGGTCGGAGCCGTCCTACAACAAAAGAACAACAATAGCTGGCAACCACTAGCATTTTTTTCCAAAACGTTAGCACAATGCGAGCAAAAGTACTCTGCTTTCGATCGAGAGTTAGTTGCCATCTATCTTGCGATCAAGCACTTAAGGCATTTCGTAGAAGGCAGAGACCACAGACCACAAGCCCTTAACTAAAGCACTAACAACAAAAACTGAGCGCAGTCCCCGACAGTCCAGACAACTGGATTACATCTCTCAATTCACGAGCAACATAAAACATATCTCGGGCAACCAAAACGTAGTAGCAGATCTACTGTCAAGATCACAAAATTGTGATGAAATTAGCAAAGCTATTCTGAGTTTAAAAACATTGTCCGAATCGCAACAAATTGACAACGAATTAAAAGAGTTAATAGCAAAAAAATCTAAACAAGCTTCAAAGTACACGCTAGAACTTATTAACGTACCAGTCACAGGAGAGGAAATATGGTGTGAGATAAGCACAAAAATGAATACGTCCCAAGTGAACTGCGCAAAACGGTATTCGAAACAATTCACAGCCTAGCTCACGACGGAATTCGCGCCACGCGTAAGAAAGTAACCAGCAGATACTTTTGGCCGGCAATGAATAAGAACTGCAGCGAATGGTCTAGAGCATGCATTTCTTGCCAAAAGTCCAAAATACATCGCCATACAAAATCACCATTTGAACGTTTCGACATTCCACACAAGCGATTTGAGCATATTCACATGGACATCGTAGGTCCATTACCTCCCTCAGAGGATAATTTCTATATACTCACGATAATTGACAGATTCACCAGGTGGCCTGAAGCAATACCCATTAAGGATATTACTGCCTTAACTATAGCGAAAACCTTCATATCTCACTATGTTTCACGTTTCGGTGTACCCTCAGAAATCACAACTGACCAAGGAACCCAGTTCGAGTCAAAATTATTTTCAGAAATTACAAATCTACTCGGCTCAAATCGAATTCGAACCACTGCCTACCATCCACAGGCAAATGGCATGGTAGAAAGGTTTCATAGGCAGCTGAAGTCATCATTGATGGCGAGACAAAATACAATTAATTGGTCTAACGAATTACCACTGATCCTGTTAGGGATACGAACGGCGATAAAAGCAGATTTAGGATATTCACCTGCCGATTTGGTCTACGGCCAAAGTCTGAAACTTCCAGGCGAATTCTTTACTCCACTTACACCACATGACACGGTGGAGACGAACACTCTACTAAATGAGCTGCGAAAATCAATGCAGACAATTAAGCCACAAGACACAAGAGATAATTCAAATAAATTTTTTTACGTCCCAAAGAACCTCAACGAAGCAGAGCACGTTTTCGTTAGAGTCGACAGAATCAGAACAGGACTCAAACCACCCTACGAGGGACCATATAAGGTACTTCGCAAGCTTCGAAAGCAATTCATTCTAAATATTAATGGTAAAGAAACATCTATCTCTATAGACAGACTCAAAGTTGCACACGTACTACGCGACCAGGATCACTAGAGCATACTTACAAGCTTTTACAAACCTCTCTGGATCGACGCTACGCTGGAGGGGGAGTGTGTAGTGACTCTAGCTCTACCCTTAAGAAAACACTAAATACATGGTAACGCCATAAGCCGCTGAAACAAGTTCGAGCTCCCAAGAAAACCCGCTGTATCCAAAAGTTAGTTGGTTCGCGAAAAAATCTCTAAGTCGTCGTGTGCCATCTTGTTATCCACTCGCTCGCAGCAACAAGTCACATGTAAAAACGCGTTCAGTATTCGACTAAGTCATCAAGTAATTGTTTTAAGTTTCAAGTAAGAATAGGAAGCAGTAAAAGTTGTGACGGTAGTTTAGTGTTTTTAAATAAAAGTACTCAAACTGTTAAAGTCGGCCTTTCAATCAATCAACCCACGCACGACAGATTCTAGATGGTTGGGGTGTTGGTATTAAGGGGGCGAAATTTTCATCAGAAATCCTGTACGTGCTCTGGTTTTTGAGATATTAGCGATTTTACCTTTTCAGATATAGTGAATATTATTAATAATTCAAGCTACCTAGGATAGTTTTGTTCATGTCAATAGATGCTAGAAGGTGTTAGAGGGGTGGGGGTTAGAGGGGGATTACATTTTTGTTAGAAATCCTCTACGGGCTATGATTTTCGAGATATTAGCGCTTTTACCTTTTCAGATATCGTTACTATTATTAATAATTCAAGTTACCTTGGGAGTTGTAGATATCAGCATGATGTCGCCTTGGATATGCTGTTTTATTACTTGAATATTTGTTAGCGAGGAATTTGTAGATATCAGAAGTTCTGGATCACTTTCTATGAGGATGATGGGTATCAAATATTAAATGTTTACCAAACATTAGGCATGCATCCCCTGTTTATGATGTAATTTGATATCACCGCTGTAAACAAATTCGCATTTAAGCTGAATGGTTCATACACACCTGTGTAAACTTCCTGTTTACAAATTCGCATTATAGCTGAATGAGTCATGCACACCTGTGTAAATAAATTTAAGCAATATCAGCACATTTATTCCTTTCATGTAATTTGATACCACACTTCCTGTAGGCATTCAAAAATTTTATTGTTCCAAAAATTTTACCGATCGAAACGTTTCATTGGAATTCGCATAAAGTAAACAGATTTTCACATTTTCTTTTTATCTTGAAATGCATTCATGTAAACAATCTCATTTGATATTTGCAATTTCAACCAGCAGAATAAAGTAATCAAATTAATTTGAATGATTTATGTTTTTTTGTTTATCGTGTAATTCGATATCATCTCAGCCTGTAAGCAAATTCGTTCGAATTCATCCTGTGCAATGATTATTGTCGCAGCAGAATCATTCATGTTTACAAACCGTTCCTATAAAAGCCCAAGCAAACTCTTGGGGAGCATCAGTCAGTTTTAGTGAGTCTCCGTGATAGTACATAAAAAATAAAAATGTCTTCGGTGTTAGTAAATAAAAGTTTTTCAATAATTAAAAACTTGCGGAAGGATGTGTCGAAATGTTTAACAAATTCAGAGAATAAAGACTATATTGTTAAAAAATGTAACAGAAACATACATAAATTTCAAGTTGCATTTCGGGAATGTAATAAGAGTGCTAGGAAACGACATTTCGAGAGCTGTCTCGAGCAAATTAAAGCATTGAGAGCGCTATTGAGAACTCTCCATCGAGGTGGAGGAATTACTTGCGTAAGAAGAAGTGATTTTGTAAAGTATACTAAAGTGCAACTAGAGCTGATAACTGATGTAGACATACTGCTATTCATAAAGAGAGGTGTTCGGGGCGGTATAAGTGAATGTTCCAATAGATACAGTAAAGCCAACAAAAAATATATGGATGATTTTAAACCTGAGGAGAAAGAGAAATACCTGATGTATTATGATGTGAATAACCTTTATGGATGGGCCATGTCACAGCATTTACCTACCGGAGGATTCAAATGGGCTGATGTTGCCATTATCGACGTTTTCGAAATTCCTGCTGATTCACGAATTGGATACATATTCGAAGTCGACTTGGACTATCCTCAACATCTACATGACTTACCGTTTTGCTCTGAGCATGCAGCACCACCTGGAGCAAAATTAGAAAAGCTTTTGACTACATTACATCCTAAAACTAAATATGTTATACATTTCCGAAATTTGAAGCAATGCTTATCAGACTGCCTCATCCTGAAAAAAGTGCACCGGGTTCTTCAATTCAACCAATCAGCATGGCTTAAACCATATATTGACTTAAATACCACCAAACGGAAGCAGACTACCAGCGATCATGAGAAGGACAGCTATAAGAAGATGAATAATGCAGCTTTTGGTAAGACCATGGAAAATGTTTGCAAGTATAGCGATATAAAGCTTTGCGTAAAACGGCACCCAACTTCCACAGTGCAACGATATTTGATGAGAATTTAGTTGCTGTGGAAGTAAGGCGACTCAAAATCTTATGCAATAAGTCGCTCTATATTGGAATGGCAGTTTTGGAAATTTCAAAGATATGCCTCTATGATTTCCACTACAGTTTTATGCGGCGTGAATTTGGAGATAAATGTAAAGTCATGTATACAGATACAGATTCTCTAATATATGAACTTGAAGAGAAAAATGCATATGAGTTTATGGTCGAAAATATAAACAAATTTGATAAAAGTGATTACCCAGAAGATAATCAATCCAGAAAACATATAATCTAAGGCTAGTCTAAGATATGTATTGTAAATAAAAATTGTATTATAGCTAAAATACCATTTAATGAAATAGTTTGTAACGTCGGTAGTTGGTGTGCGGGCAGTCAGGAGATTGTCCAGGGCCGTTTTCCGACGTTGCTAGGTTCAGAGCGCTGTTCTAGCTCTGCGGTTCGGGCGGTATACGTAACACACACTACTTAACCTACACTCACTCACTTACTTACAATAACTTAGGACTACGCGGCGTAGGTGCGGGGTAGGAGCGTGCGCTTACCATTCCTTAGACCAACACGATTAACGTGCGCTTGTCGTTAGGAGTAGTCAACACGGGGGATGCGGGACGGAGCGTGCGCTCGCTTGTCGTCAGAATAGCCTACACGGCGGTACGGGGACGGAATGCGTGCGCTTACTAATTCTCAGGCCAGCACGCTTAACGTGCGCTTGCCGTTGAACTAGTCAACACTACTTGCGGATAGGACTGGACGGGAGATGTGTCTAGTCGAGCTTCTGGGAGGCAACTGACTAATCTTTCGGTACTTGACTGACTTTTATAGCCAGCCTTCTGGTATTCCACTGGTGGGGGTCAACTCTGTTCACTTTGGAGTTGTACTCTCGCGGTCGGATATTTTGCTGATCGGTGACTTGTAGTTTTCGGTTGTGTTCACTTCGATGCTTGGTGATCGACTGAGTGATCTTACTACTGGCTGCCGGCTATTTATAGGCAGTCTGGCTGATGGCGTCGGGTGTAGAATGCTCCCTTCTACTATCACGCCACCAGCACGGGACACTACTGAGCTGCTTATCAGTAGTGTGCTCTCCTCTGGCGGCTGGTTTACATTATTGCGGCTGCTAGACACTCGTTTTCGCTGGTGTCTAGCTGAAATGTATGTAACTTCGTTACATCTCCCCTTTCTTCGCAAAAAAAAATTGTAACGATTTATATTTTTTTTTCTACGCGGCCGGGCTCTTCTTACGGTAGGTATTTTATTGTCATTCCAGGCGCATCTGGGTGTTATGTTGATTCTGTATATTTCACTGCTGGTGTTGGGCAGTGGATGTCGGGACGGTTCATCGGCTACAATATTTTGCTTTCTTTTTCGGTATTTACTGCTGGTATCTGGTGCATGTGATGTCTGGCTACATCGGCAGTCTTTTGATAGGAAGCCTTGTTTTGTGCATCGTGAACAGAATATTTTTGCCTGGTTTCTACAGTGCATGCTTGTATGCCCTCTTTGTCCACACCTCCAACAACACTCATTTCTGGAATGTGATCGAGAATGCGTTATGAGGTGGCCCGAAGCGTCTCTTTTCTTCTGGCGGATTAGCTTTCGGTTTCATCTTTCGTCCTTCTTCTCTTACCAATTCATATTCTACGGCTTCTTTTACTAGGTCGGCTAGATTTGTAAAATCTCGGGGCGGATATATAATCTATACTCTGGTAATAGATTCTCGTATATTCGGTTTAAATTTTCTTCGCTAGTGTTCCTCTGTTGCCATCGCATCAATGATTGAATCGCCGTGATGTACACTTTCGCCTTTTCTCCGGGTTTCTGTATTCTGGCTCTGATTTTATCTGCCAATTTGATTTCGAAACGTGGTGGCAGAAAAAATGCTTTTAGGTCCTCTACGAAGTCATTCCACTTGGACCAGTTCTGGCGGTTGTTTCTATACCATTGGAGCGCATTTCTATGCATTAGCTCTGGTAGTGCTCGTAATAGCCGGTCTGTCGGAATTTGATAGCAATCGGCCAACTCTTCTACTCTTTCCAAGAAGATCAGTGGCTCTTGCGTCTCATCAAGTTTCACATTCCACTTCCTCACTTTGTCCATCACCTCGGAATCTGTGATCTGAGAAGTGTTCGTTGCTGCTGGCAACGATGACGGTATAGGGGTTTTATATGGCTGTGTGCAGACAGACGGTGCTGATGTCATGGTCGTGATCTGATAGCTAGTTATCGGTGTGATACAATCAGTTGTTCTGGTTCTGGTCACACCACTCACATTACTAGTCGTAGTTATGATACTTGTTGTTGTCACAGTGTCACTTGCTATAGTAGTGACAACCTCCCTGCTTGGTTTGACTTTTCTCTGGCTCTCTTGTTTGAGATGTTCGCTCAGCCTTTTCCTTAATTCATCGGCTGTGCCGGTACAGTCTAGATCTCGTTGACTTAATTCTATAGCCAAGTCATCCTTCTTTAGTGTGTATACCCAACTGGGGCTCTTTTCTGGATTCATCTCGCTCTATCTATTCTGGTTGAACAGCCGGTCCCTGCTCGGGCGCCAAATTTATGTAACGTCGGTAGTTGGTGTGCGGGCAGTCAGGGGATTGTCCAGGGCCGTTTTCCGACGTTGCTAGGTTCAGAGCGCTGTTCTAGCTTTGCGGTTCATTCGGTATACGTAACACACACACTACTTAACCTACACTCACTCACTTACTTACAATATCTTAGGACTACGCGGCGTAGGTGCGGGGTAGGAGCGTGCGCTTACTATTCCTTAGACCAACACGATTAACGTGCCCTTGGCGTTTGGAGTAGCCAACACGGGGGATGCGGGACGGAGCGTGCGCTCGCTAGTCTTCTGACCAACACGATGACGTGCGCTTGTCGTCAGAATAGCCTACACGGGGGTACGGGGACGGAATGCGTGCGCTTACTAATTCTCAGGCCAGCACGATTAACGTGCGCTTGCCGTTGAACTAGTCAACACGACTTGCGGATAGGACTGGACGGGAGATGTGTCTAGTCGATCTGCTGGGAGGCAGCTGACTAATCTTTCGGTACTTGACTTACTTTTATAGCCAGCCTTCTGGTATTCCACTGGTGGGGGGTCAACTCTGTTCACTTTGGAGTTCTACTCTCGCGGTCGGATATTTTGCTGAACGGTGACTTGTAGTTTTCGGTTGTGTTCACTTCGATTCTTGGTGATCGACTGAGTGATCTTACTACTGGCTGCCGGCTATTTATAGGCAGTCTGGCTGATGGCGTCGGGTGTAGAATGCTCTCTTCTACTATCACGCCACCAGCACGGGACACTACTTAGCTGCTTATCAGTAGTGTGCTGTCCTCTCGGCGGCTGGTTTACATTGTTGCGGCTGCTAGACACTTGTTTTCGCTGGTGTCTAGCTGAAATGTATGTAACTTCGTTACAAGTTTGATTTAATTGTATTATAGTCTAAGATGATATACATTATTGTAAAATAAAGGAAAATATTATAATTATAGGGTAACCGATTTAAGGATGTCTAATATAGAATGATACCTTAAGAATTAAATGTTAATATAGAATAATACCTTAAGAATTAAATGTTAATATAGAATGATACCTTAAGAATTAAATGTTAATATTTTTCAATTTATAATAAATCAATAATTATATTTTATATATGGTATTCTTTTTATTCAATTTGCCCACTAAGTCCAGAGCTCCTGAAGGTATTCTTTATCAATATTTTCCCACTACAGCGAGCTCCTAATCGGGCGGTTGAGCGTTTTACCCAGAATGCTATGATGGCTTGAGAAAAAAGATTTACGCGTGGGCTCAACCTTGACCCCCGGCATCACCTTTAAAACCGAAAGAGTATCTGGTCCTTGACCTTCATCCGACCTTGATTCATAACCAACTACATCACGGAAAATTAAACTGCGGGATGATTACTTGATTAACGATGAATCAGTCTTTAAATGGATGAATGGCGAATTGGTCTGTGGATACAACTGTGGAATAGAGGAGTTGAATAAACTGATAAATAAAAATTTCAATAATATCAATGAATTATTTAATTATTATAATTGGATGGAATTCGTTGGAAAAATCTTTGGGTCCTGGGTCATATCCAAGGTAAGTACCTTGTACCATCCGGCGAAACGTGATATACAATTTTTTCCTCCAGTCCTATTTCGGGTCAGATTTAACGGACCTATTTTATCAATATGTTTTGTTAGTTTCAACGTACCCTTTTACGGCATCCCCTGAGATCGCCGTCGGTGTAGAAGGAAGTTGTAATTGCCCTTATGGTCCCATACCGGTCATCTAGAAAATTTACGAGATTCCTGTTGTCTATGCGAAGAATACGAAGCTTCTACGAAATAGGTGGTTGCACTAGCAATTCTTACTGATGTCCGTGCATCCCCCAGTCTATTTCCGCTGTTCCCATAGCATTTCTGTTGTTTTCTCCCCTCTTCACTGAATTCTTCGACTCTTACATTGTCAAATACCGCACTGACATGAGCTGTGGAGAATGTTTTCTCCTATTTGTTTTGCCGGAATGGCTCCTCGAATATACGTATGCTTTTCTCTCTTACCTGAAACTTTCTCTACATTACGTGCCGGACTTTTCGCTTCGAAGTGTCGGTCATAAGCGCAAGATGCGATGATTTCCGTCATGTGTTATGAAGTTATGTGAAGTCCAGACTGCCAGCATGATCTGCCAGATCACTCGGTAGAGAGCGTTGAAGTGGAGGGCGGTACGCTAGCTCGCCTCGGCTATTGGCGGAGAGTGTCGGGGGTTCCACGAACACCTACCGCTGTCACTTGCCATATACAAAAAATTTTCGTGCCAAAAGGAAAAAGCCGCAACACACTCAGTCCAGCAGGGACCTTTACATCACTTACCATTACCTCGTGTTAAGGCGCAGATGTAATGCCTTCCTTCTGCTTGCCCCATCCACCCAACGACACTGCGGGCACAATATTTTCCAGTGTCCCTATGATGATCTGAAAGAGAGAAAAAACGAACCTATTCAATCATCAACTAGAGGAGGGCTCCGGGAGAGCGAAGGAGAAAGAATAAACTCTAGAACTTCATTACGTTATATTGATATCTTTATTAACTAATACAAAGTTCTTGCTTTTATTTAACTTCACTATTTACTTTTATAACATTTACAAATAATTATCAAATCAACTCTTTATAGTTATCGCTAGTACTGTACTTCTAATTATCGCAATAGTTTACTTCGTTCATTTCACAGTTTGAAATAAGACTGCCTCCTGGATGTGAGAAGCGCCGTATTTATACTCAACGAATTATCCTAGAACCTTCCTGAATATTCCGTTCTCCAAACCCAAAGTTTACTAGGATGTCACTAACCTAAAGGTGTTTCTATTTCCAACAGATGTCGCTTGTGTCACTTTGTAGCGCGTAACAGTATGTTAGGTAGACTTTCAATGAAAATCAAAAACTATTCTAACACAACCGTGTTCATATAATTATAACGAGTTACATATAACTATGCCCTGTCTTTATTTATTCCAGCTTAATTTTGCGAAACTAATAACATGTACGTATAGCAAACATTGAACGATAATATTGTCGTAAATGATTCCGAAAGGCATTACATCGTTAAGGCATCCCAAGGTTGTTAGAATTAACTTGAGGTATGACTAAATTAGCACTAGGTGAGCTAGGAAAGTAATAGTCGAACCGGTGAATACGTTATGGTTACAGCTACATCGTTTATCTAACCTACCCTGTTTACCTAACACGGATCCATGCGTACGATTATGTGCAGAATATCAGTCATCGAGTCATATTCTGAAGGTTATTTTAGAAGTTCAACTTTCAATAAAATTCAATCAAAATATAGTACTATTACTTCTATTACTGTTCCTTTCCCAATCTGGCTCTATTCTGAAAGTTATCTCAATTCAATTTTCATGTAAAAATTTTCAATGGTCAATATTATTATTAGAACCAACAAATGTAATTCAAACGTTCGACATTGAATCTCTAAATATTAGTAACTCCAGTAAAAATTTATAGGCTTTCAGTTCTCAATTGCGGGAACAGTTTCGAAATTTAAATTTAGTATACTAAGAATTTATTTCGATTTGCATAAATCCAGTAAATGTTTTGTTATCAATATAGCAATATAGTTTCCCTGCAATTCTAAATTGAGATAAAAATATCAAAAAGATAATATGTACGGTCATAATTCAAATATTAGCATCTAGTTTATAATATCAACAATAATTAAAAAAAAAAATCTACAATAATTAAATACCGACTTGCATGAAGATCAATGAGTCCTTTAATTACACAAGCTGAACCATGGGTATTACTGCAGCAAATCCACTGGAACTAAGCGCAGACGTGACGGAATGATGGGAGTTCGTTTTCCCCCTCCCCTGTTTTTTCTTCGAGACCAAGTCTTGATGTTACTGGTATTACTTTTCTTGGCGCGGAGGCTGAATTGAGTTACAGGAGCACCTTTAAAAATTGCAATGCGTCTCCCTTGAAGTTGGTCACCACAAATCTAGCAAAAACAAAACTGGATGACGAAATATCGCTGGCGATGAATGTAGATAGTCTGATGCAACTTTTAGCACCCTCGCACAATAGCTTTTTACTTAACAGCAGCGATTGGAATTTCTGAGCCGGATTAATTACGTTTCTATTTGCACTTGGTAGGTAGGAAACCACACATGATATCTCGCCAGTAATGTGATTATGATGGAGATACTGTGATGGCCTCTTCTTGTCTTTCTTAGCTAAAATGTATGCTACACCATAGCGTTCACCCTGCCGGGGCTTGAGGCTTCCAAGGTGATGAGCTACAAGAAACCAGTGACTGCGCGTTCTTCCAGACAATTACAAATTGTTTCCAAATGGTGTGATACTTGACTGAGTCTGCGTCGAGAATAGCGGGATAAAACTCTAACCTTTATGGCACTAATGTTTTTTTAAAAGGAATAAACGGTAAATTATTTAACCTCTTCAACGTGAAGAATGTTACATGCATATCATCCTCCATAAACGAGATGCATATCATCCTCCATAAACGGGATACATATCGTACATAACATTGCACAGATGTACTATATGTAATATTATAATGTACATATATACATATGTCATGCTTGCTTCATGCGGAATTACAATTCCTAGCAATAAAGAAATGTAAACAGGTACATACATACATACCTACATCATTTCCATTGGAAGCAGAGTTGTAATTCCTATCAATGCATGTACGAACATAGCTACATACAAAAAGCCATTCATAACTGACCTACGTCAATTGCTTAGTCATTTGAAGAAACAATTGAAGGTAAATCAAGTAACATAATACCCCTGCGCGCAAGAGTTCACACGTTGCAAAATGATAACCTTGCGCCAGCGGTAGAACATGAATGGTTCACATTGATGATGCCCTAATAACAAGCGGCAACCGCTTTATGATAATTGATATTCATGTGTATATATGTAGCAATGGCAAAGCGAAAAAGCTTTGCGGAAATAAAAGATATGTAACAGCAAAGAGCTTTGCGGAAATAAAAATATATATGTAACAATAGCAAAGCGAAAAGAACTTTGCGAAAAAAGATGTTTAAATACGGAAACTGATGTACATATGTATATACATGAAGCAGCGAGTGCCATAAGGAAATAGAATTAAGAAATGTAACCAATGTCACTTTAAGAAAAGTAAGTGAGCAATTTTGTATAAATATTCTTGTATTTTTAGAATAAAGCAAGTCTAAAGTCGTGTCTTAAGAGGTGAAGAGCCTACATAAGCCAAGTGGTTTTATTTACAAAGCGAGCCAAGCTTATTCAAGCTACTCCACTATACAAACAAAGGGAGCCAAGCTTATTCAAGCTACTCCACTATACAAACAAAGGGAGCCAAGCTTATTCAAGCTACTCCACTATACTTACAAAGGGAGCTAAGCTTATTTAAGCTACTCCAAGACAGACTACTGTATAGAAATCTATACAGACCAATCAACGACTGAAGACGTCCCCAGGAACATTCTTATGAGACACTCTAGGTGTAGCTCATTAGGTATATGAGAATATACCTAACAAGAACACGAGAAGAAAATTCCGTATTCCTGAACGCAAAACGAACTGATGATCTCTTCTTCTTCCTTGTCACCAAACTAGCTATAAGCTATAGCTATAAGCGCTGCTCTGTGTCAATTAGGTGGTGTTCGGTTAGCCGAATCAAGTCGCACCGTCCACATAGGCAATAGCTTACATGTAGCTGGCTGTGGCTACCTTCAGTGTAGCATACTGCTGCATACAGTATGCTACGACCATAACACATGTTAATGTTAATCTCCAGCTGTTGTGATTCAGGCGCCAAAATCACAACCATAAAAGTCCATGCACCCATATAATGGCCTATGCAATATATTGATGTATTGAAAAGTCTACAAGTTTCTCTAATTAGTGAATTCAAGAAATTAGTTCCTGGGTCAGTTAAAATAGCTTCGGGTAAACCATGTCTACATTCCATGTTTGTTACGAACTGTTCGGCTACCGTCTTGGCTTCTGCGTCCGGTATCGGGACTGTTTCCGAAAACCTAGTCAAGTCATCCTGGAAGGTAAGGAACCTACAATATCTAAGTAAATTTTTTCGAATGGTTTACTACTTTTAAATGGTAATTTTCATAGGTATTTTCCTGTTTGAACTACATTTGTGTTTTTGACACGAAGAACATTTATTTATATAATTTTTTATATATTTAACCATTCCTTGCCAGAAGTAAATTCCTTTTAATTTCTTAATCGTTCTTGTTTCTCCTTGCTGTCCATTTAGTGGGGTGACGTGGTAGTCTCTGATTACTTGTTCGATTTCTTCGCGATGATTTAATTGAATGATTTGCTCGAGATAAAAAATAGGCTTATAGCTTGTAGTTTGGAATTGTTTTAAATAGATAAGTTTTAACTTGAAATAAGAAGCGTTATCTCGATTTGGGATTCGGATATGAATTATTTTATAGAAAGGGGGATTGAGTTTTTATTCATTGGAGACTCATAGAGTCTCAGGTAATTTTTCAACCTACTGCATTAAGCAGAGAATTAAACGAATAGTACCGAGGTACTGTCAGTTTGTTGGCTTACAACCGCAAATCAGAGTTTCATGAAGAAATTCTGAGAGTATACTGTATGTACTCGTATATGTTTCGATCAGCAGTACAGGGCGATCTCATCAGGACAGCAATAATACCCAGTAGTTACGCTATGGGAGTTCTGGAACAAAGCTTTTGCTTCCAGGATTTCGCCACAGATGGCGCATCGTCGCTAGATGGTTTGAGTCCATACTAATTATGCCCTGCGTCTTGTATGTACTGGTTTATGTCCTGGATGCACCGTTGGCTCTTGACTGCACTGATTTATGTCTTGGATGCACCACTGAGTCTTGACTGACTTATGTCTTGGATGTGTCATTTGTTCTTGACTGCGCCCTAGCAGCATTAGCCGGTACTACCAGCATGCCTTGGTTTTGCTGTTTTCTTGCTTGGCTGTGGTGCGCCTAAATTTAGGCTGTTTGATTATGGTTTTGCTGTTTTTAAGTGTTGTGCTTAAATTTAGGCTTTGGTTTTGAATTAATATTAGTAATAAAGTTGACACTAGGATATTTTTGTTGATGCCAATAGATTCTAGATGGTGGGGTGGGGGTGTTGGTTCCAGGGGGCCGACATTTTCATCAGAAATACTCTACGGGCTTTGGTTTTCGAGATATTAGCGATTAGGTTTTGAATTAATATTAGTAATAATTAAAGTTAACACTAGGAAATTTTTGTTGATGCCAATGGATTATAGATGGTGAGGGTGGGGGTGTTGGTTCCAGGGGGACGAAATTTTCATCAGAAATCCTCTACGGGCTTTGGTTTTCTAGATATTAGGGATTTGGTTTTGAATTAATATTAGTAATAATTAAAGTTAACACTAGGAAATTTTTGTTGATGCGGATGGATTCTAGATAGTGGTGGTGGGGTGTTGGTTTCAGGGGGACGAAATTTTCATCAGAAATCCTCTACGGGCTTTGGTTTTCGAGATATTAGCGATTTGGTTTTGAATTAATATTAGTAATAATTAAAGTTAACACTAGGAAATTTTTGTTGATGTCAATGGATTCTAGATGGCGGGGGTTTTTGCTCTAGGCGGTCGAAATTTTCATCAGAAATCCTCCACGGGCTTTGGTTTTCGAGATATTAGCGACATTTGTTCAAACTAATAATTTACAATTAGCTAATTGGCATTTATATAATTACTAATTGGCAATTAGCATCTTGGTTGGTAATTAGCTAATTGGCAATGAGTAATGTGGTGAGATGCGTTTTACTGGAATTTTCATAAAATAAACAAATTTAAGTAATATCAACACTTGCGGATAAGAAATATTAGGCATATTGAAGCAATTTCAGCAAATCTCTCCTTAATTCTGTCTACATGTAAACCAATTTAGGTAATATCAACCTTTGGTTTAACCCTCGCGCAATGTATTGTGTATAACGAAAGTAATTTATGATTGATCGAAGCTATAAATATATTTAATAGAAAGTAATAGAAAAGTTCAAGTTAAAGGTAAAAAATATGGTTGCTGGGAGGTGTTTTGATACAATTTCTTTTGCTGAAAAAAATGCTATCAACTATAAATAATATACCAAATTAAATTTCAATATTTATTCACATCAAAATCATTATTTATTTCTAAATCTTAAGTTATAAACTTTTTCCCTATGTTCTATATTCAAAATTGACAACAATATGAGTGAAGTTCTATGTATACGTATCTATCTTGGAAACGAAGCGATCCAAAGCATATGTCATATTGAATTATATAAATTTGTGGAGCACTAGTACTAAATGTAATCTTCATTATCACTTATAATTTAGAAATATTAATAATAATAATAAAAAACTAGTTTCACCTTATTAAGTTTTATTTATCGTCCATAATATGTAATTGGATACAAATTTGTGTCATTCTGAGTAAATTCAATTTTGTATGAACGTGCGATTGATCCTTTATTAATTACATAGAAGTCACCCTTGGTATTTATTTCATTCAAAGAACCATCTGAAACTCTGCTGTACCTCGAAGAAAGAAAAAAATGGTAGTTTTCACCTCGAGAACCACACGATCTCCAAATGCAGCTTTACATCGCCTTGCTGCAACGTTCTTATATTCCTGACCCAGCTCCATTTGGGATGTCTTCAGAGGCGGTGAGTACTGCTTCCGTGAATTCCTAAATGAAACTGAATGAACGTTTAATCCTGTTGTAAACAAATTTATCAGCACTTGATTTAATAAATGAATGACTCACGTTTTTCCATAATGTAATGTGATATCACACTTCCTGTAAGCAACCCAATTCCAAGAATTTCTTGCTGCAAACCAATCGAAGCGTTTCACTGGAATTCGCATAAAGTAAACAAATTTTCACATCCTGTTGTAAACAAATTTAAGCAATATCAGCACATTAAGTTAAATGATTCATGTTTATTCTTTTCATATAATTGTATACCACACTTCCTGTATGCAGCCAAAAACTTTTATTGTTCTAAGAATTTTTTATTGCAAACCGATCGAAACGTTTCATTAGAAATCCCATAAAGTAAACATATTTTCACATTTTCTTTTTATTTACATAAGAAATTCTTGAAATGCATTCATATAAACAATCTCATTTGATATCATTCACATTTGCAAATTCGACCAGCAGAATAAAGTAATCAAATTTAAGTTATTAATTTGAGTCATTAATTTTTTTTGTTTGTAGTGTAATTCGATATCATCTCAGCCTGTAAGCAAATTTGTTGGAATTCATCCTGTGCAATGATTATTGGAGCAGCAGGATGATTCATGTGTGAATAACTTTGTTGTCTCGTAATCGAGTGCTGTGTTATTAAGAATAAATTGGATACTTTATTGATTTTCTTTGTTAGAGCTGAGAAGCTCAATTCTCCAAAAATCCACCAATGTTGGAGGTAGAAACTCAATATCTTGGTGTCGGTGTATCTTTTTAACAGGAGCTGAGAAGTACATTACCTGTTTTGTCCATGTTAGAGCTGAGAAGTTCAATATCTGGTCTCAAGAAAACGCCACGAGAATTACTGGTTCAATTCTGATTCTTTATTTCCAATAGCGCTATATTTATACTATATTAAAAGTGCTTAATTTACTAAACCTAAAAATGAAATTTCTTTCTCATGGGAAAGACTAAAAGTGTAAAAAACTAGAATTGGTCTAGACCAATACCCTAGATGAATGCCTGTATAAAATTTCGAATTGTCACCGATCTGTGCAAGTTTGATTTTTGAAGTGGTTTTTCGCATATATTTCTAGAACGGTTCGTCGGACATAAAACAAGATTATAACCAATTTTATGGGATTTCGTATTCTGGAGAAAATTTTAGTACAAGAAAAATGTCTAGAACTGATCCTTTTCCCAGTATATGTAAAAAACCTACATTTTTATATGGCAACACCAAGAAGGGGTTCCCCGATTTATTCCATTTTGTAATTTTATTTGTTATTACTATAAAAACACCATGTACCAAATTTCAGCTCTCTATGTCGATGCGTTCTCAGGCAGTGTACAAATATGGGAGTTGCCCGATTTGTCTCATGTTCGAACTTAATTTACCTTTTTTTTAGACCGTGTACAAAATTTCAGCTATCTAAGTGAACGCGTTCTCGACTCATCGTGCGCACGGACAGACGGACGAACATGCAAAAATCAAAATAACTTTTCATATTATGCGTGGGTGTCCAATCTATCCAGCTCTACCATCCTTATTTCTGTGCGTTACAAATGGAATGCCAAACTTAGTATACCCTATAGATTTCATCTAGGGTATAAAAATAGCAATGAAGTGTTCGGCCAGTGCTTGCAATGATAAATCGGAATATAAACTAGGGAAAACGTGTTTCAGGCAAGTACACTATGTAACTTCTCGTTTTTGTTAAGCAAAAATTTATATAATTTATATTTCAAAATAAAGTAGAAAAAGAAATTGTTGCCGCAGATGGCGTGTAAATACATGTAAAACATTGACTACTAACACAGCCAGAATTCATTACGCAAAATCTGGTTTATCACCATTCCTGTTTGCTATATATTCTAAGGAAATAAGACTCGGCTCCTGAGGCTGGATTCAGTAACATGGAGAGTAGTGGAGATGAGAGTTCTTTTGACATTTAACTCTCCACTCGGAGCTCTGTAATCTCTCCTCTCGGGGAATTTGTATTGAGAATTACCAAACTCTCTATTTCACTCGATAAAACTCTCGGCTGTTTTAGTTGTGGAGAAGTAAAAAGAATATTTCCCAACTAACAGTATTGTTTGCTTTTGTTGTGTTTTTGAAGAATTTTTAACTTAAATTGTGGATTCACCGCATATCATGGCTATATTTACAAAAACAAATTATGGAAATCCTTGCAATTCTTACAGACCAATATGGATTTTGGTGTCTCAAGGTACCCGGTAAAAATTGTCAATCACGCGAATATGGTAAATTTAGTCGACTTCCAGTACAGAATAGATGCTATAAAAATTTTAATTATGCACGATAAACCTTGTATGTAGGATGAAATCGCGTTTACATTTTTTCCCCTATTTAGAGATGTAATTAATTTTTGAGTCCGATAAATGGTTTTGGCGGTAACTGCAAAAGAAGTGAATCAGTCCTTCTTAAGATGAAAAAATTGGCCATTTTTTGGTACAAAAATGGACATATTTTCAACTCATCATTATGAAGAACTGGTAAGTCGTAGAAATTCACTTTCCATGAGAAAACTTTTCACCACAGAGTACTATTGGATGTGAAACAAAGAACGGAAGAAATACATATACATATGCAAAATATAGAAACTAGGGTAAACGGGTAACGGCGGTTAAAAGTCAGTCATGACGTTAAAATGATCAAAAAGAAACTACACCAATTGATTAACCGCTCCTCCTTCTTTGATTTGATAACAAACATGACATATTTTGGACAAGCCCCAATAAGTGGTGGAACGAACTCCCCACCATCAAAGGCCCTGACCCATATTTTTGTACTCTAGACCCTAAATTCGTAGGAAAAAACAGCAATGCTCTACGACCCTCCCACACAGAGTTAGCCGTCCGTACATAAGCTATGAGAGTTGTGCAGCAAAATCCCATATTATTTCTTATTGAGGTCCCTATTTAATTTTCCGCTATCTTAAATTTTGACCGGAAGTAGGGGAAGGGTCTATTCTTTTGTCCCACGCAGTAGTTGTTCTATGACAGTTCTGGAACAGAGTTTTATTAAGAACCCTCACCCACAGATGGGTTCGATTCCAGGCTAAAGGGGGAACGTGAGTTTGCGTCTTGGATAGATATGTGTTGTGTCTAAGTTCAGGCTTTCACTGGATGGGTGTTGCGGCTAAATTTGGGTTTTTTTATAGTGGTTTTTTTTTAGGGGGAGAAAATATTAATCAGAAATCCTCTACGGGCTATGGTTTTCAAGATTTAGTGATCTTACCTTTTCAGGTATAATAATATATTTCGAGAAATTTGTAGATATCAGCATGGTATGAGCTTGGTTTTGGTGTTTTCAAGTGCTGCACCTAGGAAGTTGAAGATATCAGCATGACGACACCTTGGTTTTATTCTTTTCTTGCTTGAAGATTTCTTAGCGAGGAAGTTGTAGATATCAGCATAATATCACCTGGGTTTTACTGTTTTCAAGTGCTCCATTTAAATTTAGGCTTTTACAGGATGGGTTTGCCAGTATTGACAAAAATAAAGTGTCGCGCCTAAATTTAGGCTTTTACAGGAAGGATTTGTATCTTACTTGAAGTTTTCTTAGCGGGGAAGTTGTAGATATCAGCATCAGTCGAATTTTCGCAACATGACATAGACTTGGTTTGATGTTTTCTTTGCAGTATTAAATTATTATTGGGTCTAGGGGGTATTTAAAAGTCTATGTTGACTTAGATAAGTAATGGAAATTAGTAAAAGCCTAATGTTTGCTCTTCAGGAGTAATGCTTTTAATTTGATTCCTTGCGTAAACAAATTCGCAATCGAATAATGTAAACAAATTCGCACAGCAGCCGAGTAAAGTAAACAAATTCTCGCAGCAGCTGAGAAAGTAAACAAATTGAGTGACTTATGTTTTTTTTAATGTAGGATTCCCAATTTCTTTAGTTGAAAGAAAACAACAACAAATATAACGTAAGCTGTTGATTAAAAGCTGTAACGTCGGGTGATGATATCAATCTGTAGGTATCTTTTATAAACAAGAGTGATCATATTATTCGATATCTAAAAATGGATCACATGAAGCCGCTGTAATATTGGGATGGTAAGAAGCAAGAAATAATCGAAATTAAACCCTAATCAGAAAATTTTCGCCTCTTACATTCCCACAGCCAAGTAAAGTAAACAAGTTGGGTGATTTATGTGTTTTTGTATCTAGGAGTGTATATTGAAAAATCTTAAGTTGTATGAAAAATTGTTTTTTATTAATATTTATTCACATCAATTTCATTATGTTTAAATCTTAAGTTATAAACTTTTTCTCTGTGCTTCTTATCCAAAATTGGCAACAATATATCTGAAGTTCTATTAATCCTATCTTGGAACCGAATGCGATCGAGAGCATATGTCTCCCATGATCATTTTCTGGCTTCATATTCAATTATATAAACTTGTAGAGCAGGAGTACTAAACTTGACCTTCATTACCATGAATAATTTAGGAAACTAATAAAAAAAACTCGTTTCACATTATTGACTTTATTCAACGATTTTAGATACAGTTTTATATCATGGTGGATAAATTCAATTTTGTATGTTCGTCCGATAGGGGGCCTCTATTTATTATATAAAAATCTCCCGCTGTATTTATCTCCACTAAGGTATCATCTGAAATTTCGTTATGTCGTTTGGATTTACATCTTCTTGCGCCCAGAATCTTGTATTCCTTATCCAAATCCATATAAGTTGTCTTTAGGAATGGTGGGGACTGCTACAACTTCTTAAGATTCTCCAATGCGTTTTCTCCTATTCGTTTGAACAACACAATGAAAATGATAGTCAATCTGATTCAGCTCCAAATAGCAGTACCTCAGCCGGAGTTTATCAGTTAGTGATTGACGTTCGAAGCAAACAGTTGCTTTGTATTGCGAACTTCGGCTATATTCGTATTTTTTCGGATTTCTTTGACTTTTTAATTTTCTGGTCATACAACAAGATTATTATATGAATAATAGAGTTTAATATTTACTCTCATCCGTTGGCAAACTCTCAAAGAGCAACCATCGTTGCAGAGAACACAAGTCAAAGAAATACAAGAGTACATATAAAAATGAAGGAAGAAATATATGAAGATAAAAAGTAAACAACAAAACTGGAACAAATGGGACTTGAAGTGAATAATCTAATTAAAGAAACAGAATCAGCACTTTCCAGTGCTAAAGAGAACCCTGAACTGTTGGACGGAGCTATAAAGCAATGCAGTCAGAACTTAAGAAAATTATGGACAGCATTGAAAGTGATGACAACTCTTGGTGGAAAAAATTACCTAACCAATGGCATATGTACCTTAAGTGGCTTTCGGTCACAAATGAAATAGCTGAGATTAGTTGCAGGTGCTGGATATAAAAAACCCCACCCAAATAGAGCAAACTACAACAGCAGCGGGGTTAAATGGAAAGAAAGTCAGCGTTCCAGAATCGTTTGCGGACTGGAGTAAGAGCCAATTTAACGCATAAAAAACCTTCCGCCGTCGTATCAACAACG
Source organism: Dioctria linearis (assembly GCA_963930735.1). Taxonomy (NCBI): domain Eukaryota; kingdom Metazoa; phylum Arthropoda; class Insecta; order Diptera; family Asilidae; genus Dioctria; species Dioctria linearis. Next base: position 83,061,891 of record OZ005743.1, on the reverse strand, counting down.
CTTTGGAAAAGGAAGTGGCGCTTAAAGTTAATGCTGTGTTTTGTGGCGAATTTGGAATTGTGAAGCGCCCCCATTTACAATAACACAGACTTCTTCGCTTGGGCGGTAATCTCAGCCCTACATCCAGCTCATGAAGACATATATATTGTTCCAGTATTCCTCGCGTCTGTATGTGTCGCACTGAATTTGTTGTAATTCTCCCTCCTCTATTATTGTGGTACCTGACCACCTGGCCGAGCGGTCTCCAATTTGATTAGGCTATGCCGGAGCGCTTCACTAGTCGAACAAAGTCACAATGTTACCTTCTGCCTGGCGTAGAGAAGCTCTGTTTGCCCTTAATAGTGTCGACAACGGAAACTGCAGCAGTTGAAAGCAAAAAAAAAAAAAAAAACAATAGCTTCGTGTGTGCAAAATCAAAAATCCCAACTCTTTTATTTCACAAAAATAATTTGCTGCTTATCATGCAGACTTCAGATCATAAACATGAACTATATCATGGAGACAATTTTTCGTGCCTCTCCGTCTATCTCTAGTACTACCTATTACATGGGTTTTTTACCATTCGTCTACTCAGCGACCCGTAGGAGTTAGTAGCTCCTGTGGCGAGGCCACTCTGACCTAATCCACTACACTTAATTTTCTTTTTACAGGTTAAAATCTTATCTAATTACATTTTATTTTAATACTCCTGACAGGTTAAATTCTCTTATCTAATTGTATTTCACTTTCTATAATTTTGACAGGTTAAATTTTCTTATCTAATCACATTGCGCTTCTTGGGCAAGTTAAATTTTTCTTATCTAATTACAATACTCTTTCTCTAATTTTTACAGGTTACATTTTCTTATCTAATTACATTTCACTTTCTATAATTTTCACCGGTTAAATTTTCTTATCATATTACATTTCACTTTCTATCGATATTGCAAAGATTCTGTGATTTCTATTTTAATAAGGGTAAAAGTGTTTCTACCGTTTCCATTTTAATAAGTGTCGAAATGTTTCTTTCATTTTTATTTTAATAACTGTCAAATGTTTCTATAATTTTCGTTTTAATAAATGTCGAAATTTTCTATTATTTTCTTCTTTCAATTACTGTCAAAAATCTACTGTTTCCATTTTAATAAATGCCAAAAGGTTACATTCATTGTTATTTCACTTTTAGGTTGGCAATATTCATTTTTTACTGGAGAGATGTTGGAATAGTTTATTTCACTTTTGGGTGAGCAATATTAATTTTCGATGTCAAAATAGTTACTTGCAAATTATTGCACATAAGTCCCGCAAAATGCTCGTGCTTCTTGCTGTTACGTGTGGTTTGGCCCTTTCTACTTCGATTGAAGTAGTTCATTTAAATTGGACCAGATTTGAAGCAGAGTTGTAGTGACGGGTTTGAATCTGAATTGGGTTGGGGTGAATCCTTAGTTTGTCAATTCGAAATGTCAAGTTCGAGATTTTTTTTATTGTTCGGGGGCGATTGCGAGATATTTAATGTTTACGATCTCCAGCAGCAGAATCTTCTTAAGTATTTGCATACCGTATTCGCTCTTAAGCGTTTTCTTGTGGCACTTGAAGTTCCATATATTTCATCCGCTTTCATGGATAGGAAACACTCTAGGAGTTTTCTTTTCATTCTACACATGGCTATGCATAATGCAATCGGACAACACTGTAATTTTCTACGGGATGTTCTTGGGGAACACATTCCGCAGTAAATAATTACTACCCACTCGATTTTCATAAGGAACGGACATAGCTGTGAAGAAAATCGTATCATCTTTGCTGAATTTCACAGCCAGATTTTTAAACACTTGGCTGTACTCTAGCTTTCTTCATTAAAGTTAACCGTGATACGTTGTTTTGTTACAATATATTGAAGAAGGTGACCAAAACGCAAGAAAGATAATTCATCACACTACCAACATACCTGACAAAGAATGAAAAGGAGAAACACATCTTTTAATTATCCAGAATGAATATTACGATGAGGATGATAACGAGAAAGAAGACAAGAATGCTGCTGAATCCTTCAAAGACCATTACGTTTGGATTAAGAATTTATCCCGGCTTTTATCATCGCAACTCAGTGCACATAATAGAGTGTAATATTTCAGCGACCGCTGCCTTCACTTCTTTTACACATCTACTACATTAAAACATCACATGGAGGACTGCAAGAAGCTGAATGATTGCAGAATTCGATTGCCAACAGAATACTAAAAGGAGTTAGCTTTTAAGAACTACAGGAATAAGGTAGAAGGACCCTTTACTATATACGCTGACTTAGAATGTCTATTAATAGAGTAAGAACAAATATCAAATTCATCTTCGTGTAGTATAGGATGTTTTGCGAAATGTTCATATGACCCAACGTTATCCTTTGACAAATGCTATCGTGGTGAGGACTGCATTGATTGGTTTACGGGTGAATTGAGTAAATTTTCTGAGGACTTGAAAACAGTTTTACTTTGCCCTCTACATATGAACCACCTTACAATTGATGAGCAAGAGAATTATAGCAGAGCCATAGTCTGTCATATTTGTGAAAAACTGTTCGTGCATGAATATATAAAGGTACACGATCACTGTCATCATTCAGGATAGTACATAGATCCAGCAAATGAGAGGTGTAATATTAATTTTAAAGATAGTCACACAGTTCCAGTCATTTTCCGCAATCTTAGCGGTTTCCAGTTCACATTTCATTATAAAAAATCTAGCAGCAGACCTAGGAGGCCGCGTTGATTTACTCCCTATTAACATTATGTTTAGAGTATATAGTGAACGCAGAGGCAATGAGTTCACAACTCAATAGATGGCTCTAGATGTACCGAATCGAAGAAATTCTCTGTTCACATTAAATGTGAGTATATATATGTATTTACTCTTTGGTTCTTGTTCGTGCTGCAGTGCAGCTAGATTTGCGCATCGCGTCACTGTTTATGGGATATTCTTCTTGTTCGTTGTCGCCTTCCCGTACCATAGGCGCTGTTTTGTGTTTGTGTGGTGGCTCACCCATAACTACTTTGCATAGAATAAGATTCGTGGGCGAAACGGGCAGGCTGCAATAATTAATTTAGCTATGCATTGATGTGGCGGATTGTTGGGATCACTGACTTTTGCATAATTATGTACTAAGAAAAACAGAGGAGTAAATGTATGTTTTCTTAGAAGGGAGCATGATAAGAAAATATACGTAGATAGACCTGGGGATTACACGAGGAAGTACAGCTTGTATGCAAGCCTCCCTTCCATCGCGTTTTTAAAATTGACAGAAGAAGGCAGTTCGATTGATATTTTATCAGCTTGTATGGATAATTATTTATAAAAATGGCATTGAGACAAAGTTTTATGTATGTCGGCGGAAGTCGCTTTGCAAACTTTGATATTAGAAAATTTTCTGGAATTTAAGAAAATAATTTTTGTGTATAAAATTTTCATGAGTTACTTGAATTTCTTGTGTCAGAACATTGTTCAATAAATTATCTATATCTATGATGCAAATACTTATACTATCAACTACACCAGCCTACCCATATGCTCGGCTCAGTTTTCAATTCCACGAAATATTTCTAGTTTACCTATATTTTACCAAAAAGAATATCTAAGCATGTACGTACATATATTAACAAAAAACAATAAAAATGGGAGAGCAGAAAGTGAGTACAAGCAAGAACAGAGGAAAAAATTGGTATATTCGTACATATATATAAATTATCCCAAGAAGGAAGTCATGGATTCTCTTCTAACGAATCAGCATTGCAAACAAAATTAGAGCAATTCAACGGCCGACAAAATTCATCACATCATCTGACATCATTATTGTTTGCCCGTCTCGAAACTATTCCATGCAAAGTAGAAAAGGAAGCCACGCAAACACCGCTGACAAACGACGGTACGAGAACGCCACGAAATATGTGCCGAAGTGTGAGCGGAGCATGCCAGCCAGCGGGCTGGGGACACTACAGTGAATAGGCTTGAGTCTCGGATAGTACAGCGACGTGGCGCCTCTAGCGAGCAGTGTACCCAACAGCCGATTTCCATTCTTGCGTTCACTATATACTCTAAACACAATGCTATTAACAAAGAAAGTTATATATGATTCACGAAACATTTAATTGATCATCCAATTAATTTTAGATTCATTGATTTATTTAGATTTCTTGCAAGTAGCTTAGATACCCTCTCCTCTTATTTAACCTTTCTACCCAATTTAAAGTCCTAATTTCATCATTTATCCGATAATCAGTTTCAACTCTTAACACGATTTCTTTCGATTATTTCAATGACTCTTCTAAATCCTCTGAAACTTCTTTACCTTCCATTTCACAATTTTACAATAAACTTAATGACTCTAATGTTAGTCAAGAAGAATATGCACAGCACATGCTCACAAAGTCGAATGAGTTTTCGATGCAAAATTTTGGGCGAGTACTCCGATTTGTATTTAAAGTCCGAAGTTCTTCTTTAACAGTTATTCTCAAGCTAATAATAAATACATGTCCGATCGCACACAGCCCTCAAAATTTGTAATTTGTAATGATATTAGTAACCAGTATAGATGGGCGATGTCGAAGCATTTACCCTATGGAGGATTCAAATGGGTTGAATCCAATAAGAACTTTAATATCTATAACATTCTGAATGATTCACCAGTTGAACTAAACAAATCAGAAATATATTTCAATAAACCAATCTATGTAGGCATGTGGATGGCAAAGACAACCATTTATAAATTCCTTTACGATTATATGATTCCCCAGTGTGGTTCGAATTGTACTGTTTGTTATACGGATACAAACAACCTAATTTATGAAATTAGCTATCCCGACTTATATAATATTATTAAACGGGACTGTCATTCTCGTTTTGACACCAGTAACTATCCTCCCAACAACATCTGGGATATACCTCTAGTCAATAAAAAAGTGCTGGGCCTCATGAAAGATGAGAACAACGGTTGTATTATGACAGAATTTCTGGGTTTAAGATCAAAAATGTATGCGCTCAGGGTAGAGGGCAGGATGAAACTAAAAAATCCAAGGTGGTGAAACGGCAGATAATGAAGAATAGAATAACTTTTAATAATTACGTTGAATGTTTGAACTCTAACAGTGAGAAAATAGCACGCCAAAATTTAATACAATCTCAAAAATATGAAATTAGCACTATAACTAAATCAAAATCTAAGTCCTCATCATGATAAAATATTTTTAATTAAAGATAGCCATGAAACGCTACCATGTTTATGTACTTAAGCTCAAATACTTCTTCATCCCACTTCACAATTTTAAATTCACCAAAAAACACAGCATTAACTTTAAGCGCCACTTTCTTTTTTCTAAGCGTTGTTGATAAGACGGCGGAAGGTTCTTTATGCGTTAAATTGGCTATTACTCCAGTCCGCAAACGATTCTGGAACGCTGAACATCTTTCCATTTAACCCGGCTGCCGTTGTTGTTTGCTCTATTTGGGTGGGGTTGTTTATATCCAGCACCTGCAACTAATCTCAGCTATTTCATTTGTGACCGAAATCCACTTAAGGTACTGTTGTGTATAAGAATTTTAAGAACTTTTATTTTTAATGATCAAATTTATAAATACAAGAAGAAAAAACAGCCGCCTCGTCCGGGATTTGAAACCGGGACCTTCCGCTTGCCGGGCGACTGCTCTTACCACTGAGCTAACGAGACAGATGATTTTCCTTCTTGCATTTATCAAATTTGTAACTAGCCTACTAAGCCACGTTTTGCTTTCAGCTGGCATTAACCAGTAACGATGAAAGCGCACAAATAAATTGTAAATTCAATTTTATTTATTTTTCCCGCGGACGGGAATCGAACCTACACTTGTTAGAATCGGTCAATGATGGAGAAATAAGAATTTTAAGAACTTTTATTTTTAATGATTCTAAATCAAATTTATAAATACAAGAAGAAAAAATAACCGCCACGTCCGGGATTTGAAACCGGGACCTTCCGCTACTGGTTAATGCCAGCTGAAAGCAAAACGTGGCTTAGTAGGCTAGTTACAAATTTGATAAATGCAAGAAGGAAAATCATCTGTCTCGTTAGCTCAGTGGTAAGAGCAGTCGCCCGGCAAGCGGTTGAACGTCGTAGAGTTGCTTCTTGTATATGTGTCGATGACTCATTTCGGACATTTTTAGGCCCTTCAGGATTTCGGCTGGTGTGACTTCCTTCGGTCGAACTGGTAGCCTCAGGTTGTATTGGTTGGTGTGAGTTTTGTGCATTTGCCAGAAGATCCGTTGGTGGCCAGAGAATTCTATTAGATAGGTTTGTGTTCGTTAGGTCTTGGGCGGTTGTCTTGTCAGGTATTGTATTTGTATTTGTCAGTGGCTGTTCACTTATTTGTCCTTTTTTAAAGTTCTCGATTAATGACGGATTGTCGTTTGGTTCTTTACAACTCGTTGATGTCAGTTGATCGATATGACGAAGATGTTTTTCGTTATCAATTTGTACAATATAATGTAGCTTTCCTTTTCTTGCATAAATACTTCGATTATTATAGAATCTGGCCTGAACTAGATCCGCCACTTGAAATTCTCTAATTTTTGTTGTAACTAAGTCTCGTTTTGCCATCAGTTTATTGTGTATATTTGGTGCAATTAAATCGATCCGTGTACGCAATGGTCCCTTCAGCATCAATTCAGCTGGACTGACTCCTGTCGTGGAATTGGGAACTTTCCTATATTGCATCAATAAACGACATAATTTGCTGTGAAGATCTCCTTTCTCTTCCATCATCGTTCGTAGACCCTGTTTGATTGTGAAGACATATCGCTCGGCCTGGCCGTTCGTGGCTGGATGATATGGAGCACAGTACTTATGAACTATTCCATTTGACTTTAAGAATTCTTCAAAATCGGTCGATCGAAACTGAGTCCCATTATCCGATACCAATGTAAGAGGAAGACCAAAACGGGCAAATATGTCCTGCAGTATTTGCTTGGTGCGGTCGCATGAAGTAGGTTTTGTTGGCACTGCTTCGACTCATTTTGAGTAGGCGTCCACTACAATTAAGAAGTAGGTTTCCATGAATGGCCCTGCATAATCTACATAGATTCTTTGCCATGGTTGTTGCGGGTAGTCCCAGGGGTGTACTGGAGATTTCGCCGGATTTACTTTAAATTTAGCACATCTTGGACATTGTCGTGCAAGTGTTTCAATGTCGTGGTCAATTCCTCGCCACCATACGTAACTCCTGGCGAGGGCTTTCATTTTCACAATACCAGTGTGTGCTGCGTGCAATTCGTCGAGTACTCTTTTACGTAAGGTTTTGGGTATCATCACTCGTATTCCGTTGAATATGCAGCTATCTTGAAGTGTGAAGTTACTGTGCGGTTCTCCAAGAGGCAGAGTACTACCGGATCGTAAGGCAAGGTAGTATTTTCGGCATTCTTCATCTTTCATTGTTTCCTTCCTAATTTCATTGCAGTCAACTGGAAGTGTATATGTTTGTTGAATCTGAAAAATAGCATCATAGTTACATGTTTTATTTGGTGTATTTAAATGAAATTGTGAAAGATAATCGGCATTACTATGATCTTTTGTATTTCTGTATCTAATGTCATAATTGAAACCCGACATAAAATTGGCGTAATGTAGTAATCGAAGAGCGGAGGCCGCTGGAAGGTCCTTAGTTGGATGAAAGATGCTAACCAATGGTTTATGGTCAGTTACAAGGGTAATTCTTCTTCCGTAGCAGTACTGGAAGAATTTTCGTAAACCGCAGACGATCGCAGTAGCTTCCCTGTCAATCTGTGAATAATTTGCTCCTGATTTCGTAAGGGAACGGGACGCGAACGCTATTGGTCTTTCCGCTCCGTTGTTGGTAATATGTGATATTACTGATCCTAAGCCTGTGGGTGAAGCTTCAGTGGCTAGCACAAGAGGTAAATCTGGATTATATGACATTAAAGTATCAGCACTGGTTATTTCCTTCTTCAAACTTTCAAAAACTTCTTTACGTTCCTTTCTCCATTCGAATTGAACTCCCTTTTTGAGAAGATTATTTAGCGGCTTTAATTTACTGGCTAGGTTTGGCAAAAATTGTTGGTAATAATTTACCAGGCCCAGAAATGTTCGAAGCTCTGATAGGTTTCTTGGCTGGTGACTTTTAGTGATGGCTTCAACTTTGTCAGGCATAGGCCGAATACCGTCAGCATCGATAACGTGACCCAAGTACGTTATTGAATTTAGCAAGAATTGGCATTTTACTTTATTGAGATGCAGCTCATTTTTGCGTAACCTTTCAAGGACCCCTACAAGATTGGATAACAATTCATTATATGTTCTTCCTTGAACCATGATGTCATCAAAGAAACAAGATACTCCAGGTAAGTCATAAAGAATGCGATCCATGTACCTCTGCCACATATTTGGTGCGACCTTTACTCCGAACATTAGCCTCTTAACGTTGTAGTTTCCTCGATGGGTACTAATTGCTTGCATTTGTGCACTATTCTCATCAACACGCATATGCAAATACGCTTGATGTAAGTCAAGCGTGCAAAAGAATTTTCCACCTCCCATCTTTGCAAAAATATCTTCCACGCGAGGTATAAGATAGTTATCATCACAGATAACACGATTAATTGTGGCCTTGTAGTCTGCACATAATCTTAATTTCCCATTCTTTTTGATAACTGGTACAGCTGGGGTTCCCCAAGGAGCATGGTCAGTTTTTTTCAATTATACCACATTTTTCAAGACGGTCGAGTTCCGTTTCAATTTGTTCTCTCAATGCGTACGGCACTGGACGCGGCCTTACAAAAATTGGTGTAACTTCTTCAGCTTTTAATTTAAATGAGCACTTGTAATGTGGTATAATTCCTACAGCATCTGTAAATATATCGGCATATTTTCGTGTAAGAAGGTCGATTTCCTTTCTACATTCTATTTTCGAGATATCGCTTTGTATTTGATTTACTAGATTGACCTCTAAGCCCAATTTCCTAATTAAATCTCTTCCCATTATTGAAGAAACGTTCTGCCGTAAAACGTAAATGTCACTGCACACAGATTTATTTTTGTAAAAAATATCAACCTTACATGTTCCAAGTGGTTAAATAACTTCGCCTGTGTAAGTTTTTAAACGCGCAGATGTTTTCACCAACGTAGCTTTAGGACATAAACTTTTATAAGTCGATTCTGAAAATGTTGATACTGCGGCTGCGGTGTCGTATTCCATCTTACAGAGTTTATTATTTACTAAAACGTTGACTAACACCTTACCAGTTTCGATAACATTGCAATTCATAATAGTTTTCATGTAATATTCTTCGCCGCTTTTTTTACCCGATTCTATTTCAAGGGCACGTTGGTCCATTGACTTATTGCTCATGCTAACACTACGTACATGGCCCTTTTTATTGCATTTAAAACATCGTAAATCTCTTTCTGTACATTTGTTGACCATATGGCCCGCATTACCGCATCGGAAGCATTTACGATTATTTTGTTGTAATGACGTCGACTGAAGATCCCGTTTATTACTATTAGGCTTGTTATTGTGTTTGTTTCGTGATTTTTCCTGAGGTTTCTTCACTCGGTTTACGGCATATTGATTGGGATTGACCTTGCATTTCTTTGCTTTCGATTTTGGATGCCTCCACGGATAGCGCTAATTTGACTGTTTCGTCGAATTTGCTACTCGAATCTTGTTGTAAAAGACGCCCCCTAATATTATTGTCTCGAATTCCGCGAATGAATTGCGATCGGAGATGAGTCACTATTGTAGATTTGTTGCAGTGCTCGCATGTAAAATTGCTGGCAAGTTTCCTTGATTCGGCTTGGAAAGGGGCCACACATTCCCCTTCATGCTGGACACGCATTGAAAATTTGTGTTGCTCTGAGACCTCACTGGGCTTAGGGCAAAAATGTTTACGTAATAGATCAGTTAATTCTTTATATTTTTTTGTTTTTGGTGGATCAGGTGCAGTTAAGCATGACAAGGTTTGATAAATTTTAGGTCCAACACAATTAATGAGGATTCGCGCGCAAATTTTATCATTTTCTTGTGTGTTATCATTTATGTTACGCAGCTCGAGATAATTTTCCACTCGTTGTAAATATATTTCAAAAGTTTCATTGTTCTCGTCGAACGGTTGTAATTGCAGTCCACGGCAATCATTTCTTGGTGTATCATGGTTTGCCTGTAGTCGTTCCAAAATTTGTGAAATTTTACTGATTGCTTCCTCCATATCGGTGGTGAATTTGTATGTATTGTGGGACGAATGTATATACGTATGATTTGTAAAAAAAAAACGAATGTACTTGCCGGATTTCACTGCTTGTTGTTCTGCTAGCTTGTATATATGTAATGTATGTATGTGTAATAAACCTTTATTTTATGTCCAAATGCACTTTTTAATCATGTTATTTTTACCGACACAGCTAATTTAAATATTTGTTTTTATTTTAGCCACTGATTGTTGTTCATATTAGTAAGTAAAGAAAAAAAAAATTTTTTTTTTGTACGTATCGTATGTGTATTATCTGTACTGTACTGTAAATGTAATGTATTGTCTTACCTCAGCCTTCAGCGCCTTTTTGCTGGTAAAATTTCTTCGTCTAGTCTATAAAATCCGACATCCTCGTCGCCAGTTTGTTGTGTATGTTAGTAATCCAATAATAACATCAATGTATATGAATTCAATGTGATTTATTCTATATTTATTCAACTAGGTTTATCTTAAATTATAAGTACACGAAGTGAGCTGATCAGAGATCCGTAGTAGACTGCCTTTGACTCTGTACATCCAAGTGAAGCTCACAAGTACAAGGGCAAAGTGTTCCATTAGTATATGTAGGTTATCGTGCATAGCGAGCAAGAGAGATAACAGGTACATATGCCATTGGTTAGGTAATTTTTTTCACCAAGAGTTGTCATCACTTCCAATGCTGCCCATAATTTTCTTAAGTCCAGACTTCATTGCTTTATAGCTCCATCCAACAGGTCAGGGTTCTCTTTAGCACTGAAAAGTGCTTTCTGTTTCTTTAATTAGATTATTCACTTAAAGCACCATTTGTTCCAGTTTTATTGTTTACTTCTTAATTCCACTTTTTAGTACTTTTCCTCCCATTATTTCTTCTTCTACTTTTTATATGTACTCTTTTATTTCTTTGTCTTATTTTCTCTGCAACGATGGTTGCTCTTTGAGAGTTTGCCAACGAATGAGAATAAATATTAAACTCTATTATTCATATAACAATCTATTTGTATGACCAGAAAATAAAAAATCAAAGAAACCCGAAAAAATCCGAATAAAGCCAAAGTTCACAATTCAAAGCAATTGTTTGCTTCGAACGTCAATTAGTGACTGATAAAGTCCGGCTGAGGTACTGCTATTTGGAGCTGAATCAGATTGACTATCATTTTCATTGTGGGGTTCAAACGAATAGGAGAAGGTAATAATGGCAAACGCATTGGAGGAACTTAGGAAGCTGTAGCAGTCCCCACAGTCCCCCCCCCCCCCCTAAAGACAACTTATATGGAGTTGGATAAGGAATACAAGATTCTGGGCGCAAGAAGATGTAAGTCCAAATTTGGGCTTCATGCCGTCCTGGACTTGCAGGACTGTCAGCTTTTTCTTCCTGCACGGTATAATGAAATTCCAGATGATACCTTACTGGAGATAAATACAGCGGGAGATTTTTATATAATAAACAGAGGCCCCTTATCGGACGAACATACAACATTGAATTTATTCACCGATATAAATCTGTATCCAATGACTTGTTATTATAGTCGTTGAATAAAGTCAATAATGTGAAACGAGTTTTTTTTATTAGTGTCCTAAATTATTCATGGTAATGACGGTCAAGTTTAGTACTCCTGCTCGACAAGTTTATATAATTGAATATGAAGCCAGAAAATGATCATGGGAGACATATGCTCTCGATCGCATTCGGTTCCAAGATAGGATTAATAGAACTTCAGATATATTGTTGCCAATTTTGGATAAGAAGCACAGAGAAAAAGTTTATAACTTAAGATTTAAACATAATGAAATTGATGTGAATAAATATTAATAAAAAACAATTTTTCATACAACTTAAGATTTTTCAATATACACTCCTAGATACAAAGAAACATAAATCACTCAACTTGTTTACTTTACTTGGCTGTGGGAATGTAAGAGGCGATATCACGAACCACCTGGCTGCAGTAAATTTTTTGGTAAGGCTTTATTTTCCATTATTTCATGCTTCTTACCATCCCAATATTACAGCAGCTTCATGTGATCTATTTTTAGATATCGAATAATATGATCACTCTTGTTTATAAAAGATATCTACAGATTGATATCATCACCCGACGTTACAGCTTTTAATCAACAACTTACGTTATAGTTGTTGTTGTTTTCTTTCAGCTTAAGAAATTGGGAGTCTTACATTAAAAAACATAAATCGCTCAATTTGTTTACTTTACTCAGCTGCTGCGCGAATTTGTTTATTTTACTCGGCTGCTGTGCGATGTTGACATTATTCGATTGCGAATTTGTTTATCGGCTGTGCGAATTTGTTTATGCAAGGAATAAAATTAGAAGCATTACACCTGAAGGACAAACATTAGGCTTTTACTAATTTCCATTACTTAACTTATCTAAGTCAGGCACTTTCACATCAAAACCGAAAAATGTAAACCGAAAAACTCAATTTATTCCAAGACAAGACAAGACAAGATTTTTGCTCCAATGATTGCTAAAATCATGGAAAATAGGATAAATTAATAATTTTACTAATAAAATAGTATATTTATCTCAGATTTTTAAGAAAAACACAAATTTTATCTTTTTTCGGGCGAAAAACGAAATTTCGGTTGTATCTGTCAATATCTTTTCGGTTTCCACATGTGGAACGTTCCGGGACGAAAAATTGTTTCGGTCGTACTAAACCTTACTTTTGTGTTTATTGAAAAATATATTTTTTTATTTTATTATTTATTATATTATTATAATATGGATAAGGATTTCGAAGTAAAATTAAAATACGCTTTTTCGTATGACCTCTCATCTCAAGTTTTATGATAATTAACTGTTATTTCTATTTAACTGAAAAAAAGGTTTCGCTTTTTGATGTGAAAGCAAAAGCGAATTTTCGGTGTAGAACTTATCGGTTTTCGGTTTCGATGTGAATGTGCCTTTAGCCTTTTAAATACACACACCCCCTACACTTCAAATAAGATACATACTCCTCCTGTAAAAGCCTATATTTAGGCGCGACACTTTATGTTTGTTTTTTACTGGCAAACCCTTCCTGTAAAAGCCTAAATTTAAATGGAGCACTTGAAAACAGCAAAACCAAGGTGATATTATGCTGATATCTACAACTTCCTCGCTAAGAAATCTTCACTCAAGAAAACAACAAAATCAGGGTGACGTCATGCTGATATCTTCAGCTTCCTGGGTGCAGCACTTGAAAACAGTAAAACCAAGCTCACATCATGCTGATATCTACAACTTTCTCGAAATGTGTGTCAAACAATATATTAATTATACCTGAAAAGGTAAGATCACTAATATATTAAAAATCATAGCCCGTAGAGGATTTCTGATGAATATTTTCTTCCTCTAGAACAAACACACCCCACTGACCACTTGTAGAATCTATTGGCACGTACAGTTATTACTAATACTAATTCAAAACTAACCTATAAAAAGCCTAAATTTAGGCGCAACAGCCATCCTGTAAAATCCTGAATTTAGGCACAACACACATCTATCCAAGACGCAACACGTTCCTTTAGCCTGGAATCGAACCCACCTAGCGGCGGTGGAGCCATCTGTGGATGAGGGTTCTAAATAAAAACTTTGTTCCAGAACTGTCATGGAACAACTACTGCATGGGACAAAAGAATAGACCTTTCCCCTACTTCCGGTCAAAATCCAACATGGCGGGAAAGCAAATTGGGACTTCCATAAGAAATAACTTGGGATTTTGCCGCAGAACTCTCATAGCTTATCTACCGCCGTCCGTCGAACTGTCCTAGAACCTTTCCGAATATTCCGTCCTCGGAACATCGATACTCCAAAATTAAAGATGTCGCTTGCTCTTGCTGTAATACGATTCTCCGAAAGTTTTTTATACCCGTACTTAATTGGTCATTCCATGCCGAGTATGTAGATGTCGCTTCTCCTTTTTTATTGCACACAACAATATTTAATTAATTTTCAGGGAGGATAAATATTTCATGAAATAAAATTCGCGAAAATGCGGTTTCTCTCTTTCTCTTATGGAAAGATTTATAATTTACAATTGTCCAGTAACAGTAAGATGTATAAACTTTTCATATATTAGAAAATTTTGGTAATCGAATAACCACTAATGCCTATGGAAAATATAATCCAAATATAGCAGTCTGTAACCGAGATTAGTAAAACCTATGAAATTCGGAAGAGGTCACCGACGTAGTTTCCCAGATAAAAAAAAAACAAACATACGGTTAGATAGGGAATTTCGTTACCTTTAATTTAATACCAGAGCAACGCCGTGCCTAGGGTTCGAGCAAAAGGGCAGCTGCCCCAGGCGCGGTTCAATGAAAGAAGGGGCTCGCGTAGTGTTTTTGTGTTTTTTTAATAAAAGAAAAAAACTTTTGAATTGGAAAATGATAATTCACCGAATGACAATTCATCGAAAAATCTATTCGACACACCCCAACACAACCCAACTTAATGTATTAATGACATCTATATACGACGATCGTGCTGTATGAAACTTATTATACGTTTATACGTATGTATTTATGTATATATACAAAAACCATCGATATATTTGATAGTATCAATAGTTTTATGCCGAAACTACAATAATATCGCGAGGTCAAAGTATCGATGTCTAAGCAACACTATGTACAATCTGCTCTCGTAACAAGGGCGCTCTCAATTAGAGATGAGTAACTCAGATCTGAGACGAGACAAAGATCCGGTTCTCTAAAGTGAGTCAAGTGACCCAGTTCTTACATTTAACACCAGATGGTTCTAAAAGAGCCATTAAATTACGCCTCAATATTTCATGCCAATGCGATGCTGTAGTATCCCATCTCTGACTCTGACTCTCAAAGCTGTCAATGACATGCGTTCGTTGGGAAAGTAGGGTTGATGCCATCAATTGCCAGCAATTGTGGAAATTTCGCTCGATGAAAAATGAGATAGCCTATCTCGAAACATGAGGCTCAGTGCTTAGCCCAATCCATCGTGAATATTAAATTCATTTGTAGCTTGATCAATTAGTTCGATATTCTAAACAAAGTTAATGTCGCTTCAAAATTATTACTAAGTCCTGCATTGAATATAGTTGAATTCTGTAACATTCCGGTCTGCGTTAGCCGTAAGAAACGTAGTTGCGTAAACGAAGCTTGAGATAAACATGTAACATAACAGATCCGAATTCTTTTACCACGTCGTTGATACATTAGTAGTATCAATGGAAGAGAGATTTCAACAAACGGACAGCATTGACTTAATTTTTTTGGTGATATTCATGCTCTCAAGTCTTCAACGAAAGAAGAAATGATGAAGAGCTGCAAAGATTTGTATAGAATATTAACAGATGGGGACAACATGGATATTGATATCATTGATCTATGTGACGAAATTATAAATCTGACTGCGATCTTACCTGATGATCAATCCCCAATTGGTGTCTTGAATTTCATGGTAAATTTGTACCCAACTTTGTCATTGCCTTGCAGATATTGTTTAGTTTGTTTCAGTTGTGTCAGGAGAGCAGAGTTTCTCGTAACTGAAAATTATTAAAAATTATCTACGATCGACAATGAGCCAGAATGGCTTAGTAGGATTGGCCACCATATCTATTGAAAACAAATTATATGTGATCGCATCGACTGTCAGGAAATTATAGGACACTTTGCAAAAGTAAAAGCATGATAAATAAATCTTGAGTGCAGGCTATTTTTGATCAATCGAAAATTATAGCGGCTTGGAATCAGTAAAAATGGTGGGAGTGAGAAACCACCGGGACTATCAATGATTTGTTAATTTGGGTTAAATTTTGTATTAGTAGTTTGGAGTCAATAAATACGATGAAAGTGACGAACCACTATAAATTATTTGTTAATTTTTTTTTTAATTCTGTATTAAAATATTAAATCGGAAAAGGTTGTATTAAAATAAGTATTGCAAAAGACGGGTTCTCTCAACTTCCCCGCAGGTGCCACAAGGGTTAGGCACGGCGCTGTACCAGAGGTCCGTCCTGAGATGAGGCATAATGACACAGAATGCGATAATTTGAAATAGTGGTTTTCAGATAAATTTTTACGAAACTTGTGAGGGAGAAAATAATATGTCACGAAGTAGAACGGATTGAAAATAAATCGAATAATGTCAATTGGTAGAGCTCTTTCTTAGGACACCCTATGTTATATTACGGTTTAAAGGGAAGTAAGTTCCCACCACAAAATCCTAGCGCCCAACACATTTTGTCAGAGTATTAAGTACTTTATTACAGTAAAAACGAATCTGAAGTAAGTTTTTTAATCCGAGCTCTCTCACTCCATTAGAGGCGTTCAATTTAAGGACTTAAAGGGTGAATTCCCCTTATTCATAATCGAGTCATAACAAGCTTTATTGCGATAATACATATCCTATTACAACCATGAAGTGGTAATATTTCGACAATTATATAGTTAATTTTATCATTTTTTGTGGCTTTGGCGAAATATGTCAACTGCAACAAAGTCCAGTTTTTCGCATGTGACAAAATCCAAGTTGGCTGTAAATGCTATACGTTGTCAAATCATTACCATCCTATTTCAGTTACTACATTTATAAACGCAACTCTGAAGCAAGGGGTGACATTTCCTCCCCTCTAACTCCACACCCAAAAAATACATTCAAAAAACCCCATTTTGAAAGAATCGTAATATTGCATAATTTAAACATACTTAGTGCCGTAAACTCCAACCAGAATAATCCATATTCACGTGTACTACACAAACACGAACCAAGATTACTCGCGATTTAATCCATCGTATTACACCGGTGTAATATTTTATCCGAGATTTTCTGGGGGTAAAATTTCTATTCGAGGATTATTCCGAATAGGTCACATATGAGCAAAATTTTAATTTAAATGACAATTACAGCAGACAACAAAGAATAGCATGTTTCCGTGGCAACGATATTTTGGTTAGATGCACTTATCTTAAGTTCTTTCTCTACTAAATTTTTTTTTAATATTATGTAAAAAAGAAAACTGAAGATTAAATTAATTTTGTTCATTATATTTCTTATTCAACATTTCTTATTTTAAAACGTAATACCATAGACAAACTAATAACATGCAGCTCAGCAATCAAGGCTACATTTGATCTCAACTTATTTACTGAGAAGACAGCTGAGAAATCTCAGTCTACAGCAAATTTCTTTGAAAAAATATTTAAGATTTTTGACTGCTTAAACAGTATTGAGAAATATAATAGAAATTTCTATAACAGTGCTCTAAAAAGAACAGGTTTCGTTAAAGACTTTCTACAGAGTATGATTCCGTATATAGATGAAATTGCTGTTGATAAAAGTAAAAAGAATTATTGTTTTAAAGGTTTAAAACAGTCGGTTACCGCAATACTTAGTATGGCGGATGATCTATTCGATGAATACGACGATTTTGACTACTTTCTCACAAAACGAGTTCAACAAGATCAAATTGAAAATCTATTTGCTTTAATTCGAAATAGAGGTGGTAATAATAAAAACCCTTCAGCTTATGAATTCGGCCATATCATAGCACGCATTTTATCTACTAAAATTTTGGCAATGGAATCGCAAGTTACCAATTGTGAAGTATATAAAGAGGATGAATTCATTGTAAATGATATATTAGTACCTAGTGGCACTGAACACAATAGAGACATGCAACTTGATATTTCCCTTAACTCCAATGAAAAGTCTGCTTCAAATGATATGGAATATTCTCACGAAGACGAGCTTGATTTATTCTTCCAAGATGAATTTGATATTGTAAAAGAACAGGAAAATGTTACAATTGAAGACAATTCTCTCCGGTACTTTATGGGATACGTGCTTCATAAATGGTTTTTAAAAATTAATTGTAATATTTGCTATGAACATTTACAAAAATCGGGAGAAAATATGTCTATGACTACTCACTCAGAATTATTTTTATTTTACAAAAATTATTCTTCTAAATCGGATTTTGGTTCTCTAATTCCTCCTACAGATTTTTGTTTTCAAATGTCGAAGCTACATCTTAGTGTTTTTAAAAAAATATTCACAGAAGCCCACATTAAAAAAATAAAATCAAAAATTTTGAAGCAAATCATTACTGTAACAGAAGAAGTTCCAATATTTAAGGGTTGGTTTTCTCAAAACTCACAATGTTATTTGCACCACATGCTTCTATTGGACTTTTTCATTTTGGTTTTAATACGGAAGCATTGTTTGTGGAGAGCAAAAAGTTTAACAAACAATTACCAAAATAAGTCTAAAATGGAACTTTTTGAATTATATGAAATTGCGGGACCTAATATGGAAAATTTAAGAAAAGAACTTTTAACTTTTAAGGAGCAATAAGTTGTTTCACTAACATGGGCCTTGTATTTCGAGGAGTAACGAAAGAAGCAACGGAAAGCTTACGAAGGGTTGCGTAAATCTTAGACACAATACTGTTGACATGGTCAGACCACGTAAGTGTAGTGTTAAAAATGATGCCAAGATTCCTTACCGACCTGCTGTATGGAATAGGAGTTTCATCTAATATCACCTCAGGAAAGTCTGTGATGTCGAGATTATTTCTATATAATAGAATTACTTTAGATTTTAATGGGTTTAGAAGAAGCTTATTCTGTAGTGCCCACCAATATATTAATCTAAGGTCTTAATTCAATCTACATACCGCATCCTCCGTCAATCCACGTGGTCTTGAAATATATAGCTGGCAATCATCAGCATACAAGTGAAGTTTACAATTCAAAATGACTGAAGAAATGTCATTTATGAACACAGAAAAAAGCAAGGGCCCGAGGATTGACCCCTGTGGAACACCACTACATACAGGTAAAAATTCAGAGGAGTACTCACCACAGCAGACCTTTTGCTGGCGGTCTTCCAAATATGACCAAATAAGCCTGCAAGCACAACTAGAGAAATTGAACAATCTTTTAAGCTTGTATATGAGTAGTGAGTGATTAACTTTATCAAATGCCTTGGAGAAATCTAAAAGAGAAAGAACAGTTATCATATCAGAATTCATAGACAAGCGAATATCATCAGATATCTTTAGTAGGGCTGTCGTACAACTGTGTTTAGGTCTAAATCCAGATTGTAAATTGGACATTAGGTTATTAGTTTCAATATACTTAAGTATTTGCTGATGTATAAGCCGCTCAAAAACCTTGGACAAGAAAGATAAAATGGAGATGGGTCGGTACTCCTGGGGATTCTGTTTAGGATTCTTAGGGATGGGGATGACCTTGGATAGTTTCCAAGATTCAGGGTATACAGACGTGAGTATTATAGTGTTAAATATATACGTCTGATTAGATATAATAATATGCAATAACAGTTTAATAAATTTGGGATGTATATTATCAAGACCAACAGCATTTGATGTGACCGAGAAAACGGCTTTAAAAACTTCCTCTTGGTCAACCTGTGCAAAAGAAAATCCATCATAAGATGAATCAAAGGCAGGAATTTCAAGAGGATCCGATGATGTGTCCGGCACTGTACCAACGAACATGTTATTGAGATCATCAAGGTCTGGATTGCAAGATTTATTGAGACCAAAGTTCTTAAGATTTCGCCATAATATCTTAGTAGGAAGCTTGCTATCAAACTTGGCGTAGCGTCTTTTAGAATATTTAATATCCAGATTTACAGCATTGCGCAAAACACGATAAGCCTCCCAGCACTCTGGTGTTCGAAAACGTTTCCACCTTCCGTAAGCAATATTTCTCTGTAGGATTAATGTCCGAAATCGAGATGTAAACCAGGGGCAGTTAGTGTCAGCAATATAGTGGGTCTTTAGAGGGACATATTTCTCAAACAGATAATATATGAGATATTCAAAATAATATATCTGTTCATGCACGGATGTTGTTCGTCGCAGACATTCAGACATTCACTGGAGCTCAGATGCTTCACTGAAAAGAGAGCCGCAATCTATGGCATTGAAATTTCGATATGTGAATACATGGGATTCACTACTCCCACTAAGATCAATATCATATGTTAGAAATATCAAATCATGCTTTAAGAATGCTGAAAATGACAGCTGATTTTGATACATCACCCGATTTTGGTCGGCTAAAAGAAAAAGATCAAGTAAAGTGGAAGATGTTGATGTGAAATGAGTAGGAAGAGAGTTTATTAAAGATAAACTATAAGACCCAATCACTTCATGAACAGGATTGCCTCTATTTGTGTCATTCAACATGTCCACATTAAAGTCTCCTGATATTATAATATGTTGGTAAGCATAACAGACAGCTGCAAGAAAATTGTTAAGAGGACTAAATTCAGTTGAATGAGGAGGCCTGTACACAGAACCCAACAAGCATTTATTACTACCGGCAAATATTTCAACAAATATATATTCTATTTCAGCACCGGGATCAGAAAGAGAAACAATACGGCCACGCAAAGAATTTCTCAAAAAGATAGCTACTCCTCCACCAGTACGATTAAACTGATCGTTGCGAAAAAACCTATAACCAGTAAGAGCAATAATCTCATCGGTAATATGAGCCTTTAACCATGTTTCTGATATGCATATCACGTCCAATAAGGAAGCATTGAAAACCTCTTTAAACTCATCGATCTTCGGCAGTATGCTCTGAGCGTTAAAGTGGCATATCCGTAAACCATTGTGTCTTTTGCACAAAATATCCAGCAAAATTCGAGAGTTACTTATCCCACCAGGAGCCGGAATACTAGAGTAATTCATTATAACTCAACTACTAGTTGTTAAAAAAACAAATATATATAATGTACATAAAAGAGTGAGCAGCGCAAATCATAGTCAAGAACTGACTACATTCTGTATGTTTATTGAAGAAAACTAACACATAGAGCAAGATAAGTGATCAAAATCCATTAAGCAATATTTAGCAAGTGTATTGGCAAGAGAGTAAGTAGTAATAAAAGTTTCGATAAAAATACTTAAGCAGTACATTAAAGAGTTCAATTCACAGATAGCAATTAATAGTAACAAGAGAAAAAATTCATAAAATATTAATAGTACATTGCTTACTCGTGTATATCTAGAAAGTTCATCATCATTTATAACTAAAAGGTCGCGAAGAAATTCATCCGAAAATTGTAAACGTAACAACACATAGATATAGTACAAAACATCATGCAGGTAGGTTGTCATTGCCATTGTTTATATCGATATTTAAAGCCGTTGGAGCTGCGAATTTCTCCAATAGATTGCAATCTGAGACAATTTGGCTATTATGATGATTGATTGATTGATTACGCTTTTTAAGACGTTGGGCTTCTCGATAGATTATATAGTTTCGTTTGGTTAAGCTCTCATTAATATGAATTCGCCTATCAGAGTTGAATCCAGCATTACGAAGTGTAACTGCCATACGTCGCTTTGCATTAGCACTGACCGCTATGAAGAGATTGTTTTTATCAAATGTGGAATTAAGTTTAACGATGATAGAGCCATCATGATTCGTTTTATGTTTTACTCGGAAAATATCTTTTATTTGTGGAGTGGGAATATTGATAGAGCTGCAAATATTGTTGAAAATCTCCGTCAAATTTTCATTTTCAGCGCACGGAATACCATTTAGTATAATATCCTTACCAAGATGTTGCCGCTCAAGATTGTCCATACGATCTTCAATTTTAGCAGTAATACCTTTAATTTGTGCTGAAACTGTGCCAAGCCTTTCTTCAACAAGTTCATTAAATCTATCATGAATAGAATTTATTTGTTGTTGCAAATCATTCTTAAACTTATCCAATTTGTCACTCAAGTTATTAACTAGCGTTGTTATCAGCATCTGGAGATCACTATGATCTTTTTTTAGAGGGTCACTGTACTGATTGGAAATTTTTGCATCATGAATCAGAGCTGGGCTTTGTTGTGATGTAGTGGACGGTGTTCTATTCTGCTTACTCTTGGAGGAACGAGTGTCTCTCGTAGCTGTGTCAATACCCAAATTGGAATTTTGTAATGTGGATAGTTGTCCGGTGGTATTGGTTGCCATTGTATTAACAGATGACAGTATATTCTGCTCGTATAAAGTTTTAAAGACGATTTCTGTCGAAATACGAATAAATAAATCAAAGAAAAGCAAACCGAGCACTAAGCACTTAACAAAACAAGTTATCGGATACTTTTAGCCAATTATTTAAGACAAGAACTAGGTGAAAAATCAAGAAATCGCGCACACGACTTACAACGTGACTAATGGCTCATAGATCACTCTCTACTCAATGTCCAGTCTTTGTATGTTATTAGTTTATCTATGATAATACTCTTTTAATTCGACATACCGAAAATATCCGAAAGTAATGCCACATAAGCAAAAAACTCATTGTTTTACACAAGTTGGTGTTTACGACCAAAGCAAGCAGGATTATTCTCGGATAGGAAAAATCTTTACACAGGAAATAGGATTATCCTCGTTAGTGTTTTCGTACTCAAATTTCGAACTTATCTTTCCAGCATTGAAAAATAATATTGTTTATAATAGACATATCAAAACTTCATAAATATCACTTAATATCTACTACTAGGTATATACTATTTTACGCCCAAGATTTATTTAATTATATTGCTGCCATTACGGTTTTCAATATGTACTGCTTTGCTCGCAAGGATTAACCATATCCAGGCCCTCGATTGGATTTCAATGAATTTAAAACATATTTTTAACGATGAAGTTATTTTATGTTTTTTGTTTTATTTAGCAATATGTATTTATATAAATATATATTACAAGAAATTAAAATTACAATATTAATATTCCAGGACGACAAAATTAAGGATATTTTTACAAATAGCAAGATAGAACCAAGTGGGGTTAAGTCAGCAATAGCATGTATACGCTTTCTATTAATAAGTGCTTCAAAATACAATATAAATGAACATATCTTTGATGCTGAACTTCAACAGATTGGCTTACCAAAAGAGCATTCATCTGCAATTTGTCGCGTACTCGTTGAATATATACTAAATATAAGAAAAAGATTAGTACAATCACAGTTGACAGGTAACGTACGCTGAGTATTATCTACATATTAAACTATATTAATTTTTGACATTTATCTTGCATTTTCAGTAAATCATCTGGATAAAATAAAGTATGACTCGTTTAATAACGTGAGAGATTGTATCAAACTACAAGTTGAAATAAAGAATGAAATCCTTAATGGCTCTTCAATATGCAATAAACACGAAATAAATGTTTATAAGGTGGACTTACAGCTCTTATTAAATGAGTTAAAAATGATAAATACTATAATAGAAAACTATAATTAGAATGTAGAATATTGTTTAAAACAACAACTACAATATATATTACTTATATTATAATATTAAAAGGAAAGTTCTATGGTTTGTGCTTTTATAATTTCGATGCTTTGGTAACTAAAACCGGAATTTTTTTCTTATTTCTATTAGATTATCTCCCATTTCAGTTATTAATCCATTACACAGTGTATAAATTGTTATGGTAGCGTATCAGGGAGTATCAGAAGCCCTGAAGTCCAGTCTGTCAGCATGAGCTGACAGCTCACTTCGTGCACAGCGTTGCAAGTGCAAGCCGGCACGCTGGAAATTGGGATATTGCGGGAGAGTTGTTGGGTGGGTAACCCAAATCTTGCCGCTGTCACGCCCCATATACGCAAAAAATATTATGCCTGCAAAAATAGCGAAACACCACATCAAGTCCTGAAGGGACTTTTACGCCACTTACCTTAACTTACTGAGAGCCCTGATGGCCTAGGCTCGTGCCATCGCCCCATCCTCTCTGCGACACTGCTGGTACATGTGATATGCACTGTCCATTTGACTGACCTGACCTGGAAAAGTAGTGGAGAAGTGCATCTTATCAACCTTTCATCCTAAGAAGGGCTCCGGTCACACTATGGAACTAGGAACTGCTAGGAGGGAATGAAGTTGGCCCCAAGTATGAGATCAGGGAAAGAAAAACATTTCATATAAATATATAAACGTTGGTGAAAAGAAGAAAACTTGTTTTAATATCCCATACCAGCTACATTTAAATTATTAAACTCAGGGATACTATAACTGCTCATAAATATATAAAGTCAACATTTAATTATTTAATTGCCCATTGCCTTATAGTCAAAAGAAATTTAGAAAATGTGAGCTACCTACGTCTTATTGTATCTTAGAATGACGCTACATATATGATCTCTTCCAGTATCTTAAAATGACTCAAAAAAAAAATCCTCTTACTTTTTACACAAGTTTGTCAATGCATATAGCTTTAGAACCTGTACTAAAGGTGTGTAAGTATATAATTAATTACGTATGCATCGTATTTTACGCGCTCGGCTGGATCGAGAACGCGAAGTTCAAGCTTTCATGCATCATACTATAATATAAAATGTCATTTTAGAAAATGAAAAATAAAGTTTTTAAGAAATATCTAAATACGTATAGTCTTCATTTCTTTTGTTCTTTTGGTTTTGAAAAAAGGTTCTATATGGAGCAACAACTTACGGTCTTATCTTGTTTCGTGGATCCATCGAATAGGCGCCTCCCTGATGCTCCGATTGACACTATTGAAATATATATATATAAAAACAAATCTTGCTACGCTTCTTTCCTATTTTAGGATTCCAAAAGCTCAAAAATGATCGTTACTTCAGTAACACAGCATCAGAAAACTACTGGCGTCTTAGACAAGTTATATGAATTAATCGTAGTAAAATTTTTATTATAACACCTTGCCACTGGAAGAACTTTTAATCGGAGCTCCAGCTTATGAGCTGATAAGATTTGGGCTAGCTCCCTGCTTACAAATGCTCTCTACGGAAGTGCGGCTGAAGACAGGGTGTGCGCGAGTGGTGGGGCGGAGCTCAAACAGAGCTTGTTCATGCGACAAGCAATGCCAGAAAATGTCTGAGTGAATGCGAGACTGGCTTATGATTCTACATGTACTCTTTGGTTTCAGAATTAGTTTACACTACATTCAGTTGTGACATTACGCTTAAAATTGAGAAAAACTAAAACAGTGACTTTTCGGATCACGAATTTTTCATTTTTTTTATTACTTACGTAAATAATGGATTAGATTTCAATGAAAGAATGTACTTTAATGTAATATTACTAAAATTTAATGAATTTAATTAAGGAAAGTGGCGGAAACCATCCTGAAACGTAAGGGAAGGTTACCCTCGAGAGACATGAAAAATGCATGAACTTTGGGAATTTTATTTTTACATAAAATAAATATTTTTGGAAATTAGTTTTAATTTATTTTATTCTTCTATCAATGGAGATTAAAGGCCAATTTTATTTATAAAAAACGGCTCAAGCTCCCGTCAAACAAAGCCCTGTGTTTTGGTCTGCGCTGGACGCTCCACAGCTCTGCCAGTTCAATCGAATCAAATAGGGTTGAAAAGTATTAAACTAGATGGGGAATTTTGGAGGCCTCATCGGTCTTCGCTTTCAAAAAAACCTCCGAATAACAAAATGCCAGCCGTTTTGAAGAAAAACAAGATTTTTTCACTGTTTTTTTTTGCTTCAACATTTTTAAATAAATTTTTGAATTTCCTTTCAATTGCGGAAAGATTCATGTGGATCGATTCATTCGTTGAAGCTGTAGGTCGAGCGCCCCGCGCGCTGAAAAATGTTCCCAGAAAATCTATGAAATCTATTATTGGAAATAATTTTGGTAGCGTTAAATTTGAAAGGAAAAACAAAATATTATATCTCAAAATACTTCAATCATAAATAAAAGTTAACGATGAAAAATTAGCCATCAACCCTTTATTATTATTCCAAATAATTTCATTAAATTTTAACACCAAAAATTTACAGAAAATGGACTCAGAAAAAACACAAAATCTGTACGGTGAATTTACAAGCATTAATGCTTTGCCAGCCTGTAACAATATTTTACATGTCGTTGACGATGGGTTCGTTTTTTTTTTTAAGGCAGGAAGACTGGTGATGCTATCCCAAAAAAGCACGGAGGCCAAAGCGGCCCATTGTGATGTCCTGCTAGAAGGCCATTCACCAAAACCTTCCTGTCCTCTTAATGAAGCGCATCAGGTCTTGGTGAGGCAGGTTTTGCAGCTCATACACATATAGAAGGGCAGATCCTAGAGTATCCAGCCTGCACCGGGTGAAGGCCGGACACAACAAAAAGTGTTCGGTTGTCTCAGGCTCTCCCTCCAGGCAGGACAGAGACTCAGCGCTGCCAACAACTCCCATCCTTGTTAGATGAGCGTGAAGTGAGCTGTGGCCGGTGATGATGCCAACCACAGTTCTACATTGTTTCCTTCCGAGACTCATGAGAAAATCGGAGATATTTTCATTGGGCCCATCAAGAAACAGTTTTGTCCACCTGCAAGTACTCAGGTTCACCCATCTCTGCTGATGCTTTCTACGAAGATCCGCTTTAATGAGAGACCCGATATTCGAGTTGGCAACGCCTACGGCGGGTTCCGGTCCAAGGAACGAAGAAACAGAGCCAGCCCATAGTCCCCATAATCCCCATGTGACCAGGAACCCGCTGAAGGGACACCTTTTTCTGGATACACAGCTTATCCACAGAAGCCCTGCAATCCCCCAGAAACTTATATGTTATCCGAGGGCCACTCAGAGCCATCAAGGCTGCCTGACTATCCGAGAGGATAGCAATGTCCTTCTCCTTGATTTGCATGTCAAGGGCCAACTTCGCTGCCATATATAAAAAAAAAAAATTTTAGAGCGGACCGGGGAAGGCTCGATAAGGCACTTCCCTCAGTCTACGATTCCCTTCCAGGAAAGCTCACAGAGAAGCGACGCCCAAACCGAAGCACAGGTACCATCGCATCACGTGGCATACTGACCAGAGGGTTTTCCAAGTCCAGCCCGTATTCCAGAGAGCAGTGAGAAGAGCCAGTCCAGTCGTACCCCCAGCATTCTCATGAGCGCAACCTGCACACAGCCCTCTTGACATCTACCTGAATGACTAAATCCAGGAGTGGCAGATTGAGTAGGACCTCCAGAGCAGCAGTAGCATGGAGCCCGTAATACCCAAGCAGGCCTGCCAGCTTCCGGATCGCAGTCCCCACAAGCGTCTTCGGCCACAAAACACAGGAGTCATATGTAAGCATGGGTCTAACGATCGAGGTGTACATCCAGTGCACGACCCTCACCATTATGAGTGAGTCAACCAACATACACCAGAGTACTGGAGAAAGCACGCCACCTTGCGTGCAGCCTCTCTCCACCAGCACACTGAGAGAGGTTCGACCTCCCACCTCCACAGTTAAGTATCGTCGTCTTAACATTTGGTTAGGTTCTTACTACATAAAGTCATTTGGCAAAAGAACGATACTATTGAAGAAATTTCAAATAAATATTTTAATTATGTTCGAAGCCATTATGCAGCTAATAGTTTTATAGTATTCGATGGGTATCCCGAAGTAAATAAAACTGTAACAACAACACTTACAGCATCTACTTCTACTTCGATGGGCACGAAACTGTTGAATATATGTAGTGGTAGCGCTCACAATGTTGGAACAGTTCAGATCATATCCCAACTCAATGTATATATCTGTGAAAGTTAGTCTAAGTTGAACCTTCACTGAATAAACATCTTTATTATTTAGCATAAACAAACTTCTCTTTTATAGTCTCATGCGGTTTCCTGCAATCATGGTAAAGTTAAGGTTCATATTTCCAACAGGTTATGGGCCCAGTGAGACAGAATAAAGAGTTTGAGATTTGCTGAATTTTATGTAAAAGTAATTTAGACTCAATATAAAGAAAGTGACAACGAAGTAGATTTCAAAATGGCCGACATCAAAATTTGCTGATGACAAAATTAAATAGCACAAATTATGGAAACTGGAAATTTAAGGTTGAGCTATTATTACGGATCAGAAATCTATGGAAAAAGGTAATAGAAGCAGAAAAACTAGAACCAAAAGTGACACTGGCAGTACAAATGTAACGAATCAAGCGGAAATCGATACATGGTGTGAAAAGGATGACGAAGCCAGAAGTATTATCGGCTTGTCAGTTGAAGAGGACCAGATTGCTTTAATTCGCACAAAAAGGACGGCAAGAGAAACATGGAATGCATTGAAGGAATATCACAAAAAAATACATTAACCAACAAAGTATTCTTAATGCGACAAATTTGTTCATTGAAGCTGATTGAAGATGGCAACGCCAAGGCACACATAAATAAGGTGTCAGATTTATTGACAAAATTAAGTGATATTGCGGGCGAAAAGGAAGCTTTATCAGATGGTTGGAATGCGGCTATGTTATTGAGCAGCTTGCCAGCTAATTACGACGCATTAATTACAACTTTGGAGTCACGAAAAGAAGATGAAATTACGTTCGCGTTAGTTAAGCAACGGGTTATAGCTGAATACGAACGTCATTCACCAGTTAGCTGCAATGGTGAATGTGATTCTATTTTAAAAACAGTTGCATTGGGAAGAGCGTGGTTCTTCTGTAAAGAGACATCACACATAAAGAAAAACTGCATCAAATACAAGAATTGGCTGGCAAAGAAGGGAATCAATAGCAACAAAGCGAGTAACAGCAACAGCAACAAAAATAAAGTCAACAGTGTTCAAGAAAGTGAAACATCTTCAAATACAGTTAAGGTATCGAGAGATTTTCTGTTTGGTATGAGTGGTGGTAATCATATCGATTGGATTATCGATTCGGGAGCCACACGGCATGCGGTAAATAATAAAAGTTTGTTTCACAGTATTGATGAGTCATACAGGAGTATGGTCAAAGTGGCGACAGGAGAAAAGTCAATTGTGTGGGGCATAGGGTCAGGTTATTTGACGTTTTCGGATGAATGCGGAATCACACGACGAGCGTTGGCTACTGAAGTTTTGTATGCTCCTGATTTAGTCGGAAGTGTAATTTCGGTCAAGAAATTAACTAAAATGGGTTTGCGTGTCGAATTTGACAACACAAAGTGTGAAATTATACATAAAGGCGCACAAATCGCAGTTGGCGATGTCATTGGTGAGCTGTATGTATTAAGGCGTCCAGACAGAGTATGTACGGTATTAGAGAACGCAATGACAAATGTATACATACACTACATCGAAAAATGGGGCATCGTGATCCAGAGGCTATCAGAAAAATGTTTACAAATGGTTTAATTAAAGGTTTGGAAATCATTGAATGCGGAATTAAAGAAGTTTGTGATGTTTGTATGAAGGGAAAATTAACTAGGTTACCTTTCCCAAAGAAATCGACAAGTGAATCTTCAGGTACAATGGATTTGGTTCATACAGATGTGTGTGGTCCAATGAATGCAGTTACACTAAGTGGAAAGAAATAGAATGAGACATTTATTGACGACTATTCGTGCTACACAATTGTTTGTTTACTCACGCACAAATCAGATGTTGAACTGACTATAAAAGAGTTTATAGAATTTTGCAAAACAAAATTTAATCGAAAGCCGAAAATAATTCGTTCTGATCGTGGCGGTGAGTATACTGGAAAGTCACTTAAGTAGTATTTCAAGTCGGAGGGTATCCAGTATCAGCTTACAACAGCATACAGTCCACAACAGAATGGAAAAGCAGAAAGAAAAAACCGCACGTTAATAGAAATGGCTACTTGCATGCTTATTGATGCGAAATTGCCAAACAGTTTATGGGGTCAAACAATTGCAACGGCCAGCTTTATTCAAAACAGAGTTATCACCAGAACAACGAACACAACCCCATATGAGCGTTGGAATGATACGAAATCAAGTATAAAAGATTTTCAAATATTTGGTTCGAAATGTTATGTTCATGTTCCAACGGAAAAGCGGCAAAAATTAGACAACGTCGCGAACGAAATGGTTTTTCTCGGTCACGATGAACAATCAAAGGCGTATCGTTGTTACAATGCTGAGACTAAAAAGGTGGTCATCAACAGAGACGTACGTTTCGGACATACATACGTCAACGAAAGCAGTTTTGTAGAACATCCATTAGAGTCACAATATGGGAATGTTGCAATACAGCCGGAGAATAGCGAAAATGGTGTTGGTGTGGATACACTTAGTGATAGTGTCCAGGAGGAGACACAAAATTATGCAGATCAAGCGACTGTACGTGTTTCGGAGCGGCAGAACAAGGGCATTCCACCAAAGAGATTGATCGGAGAGATAAACATAGTACATGAAGAGAATTGGCTTACAGCAATGCAGTGTGAAATGGAATCACATCAACGAAACAACACTTGGGAATTGGTCGATTTACCAATAGGTAGAACGGCAATTGACGGAACGTGGGTGTTTAAAGTAAAGACGAGCACTGATGGTGAAATCACTCGATACAAAGCCAGATTCGTTGCAAGAGGGTTTTCACAGAAATTTGGGGAAGATTACGACGAAGTTTTTTGCGCTGGTTGTGTTATATACAACGCTAAGAGTTTTATTATCGGTGGCAGCACAGCGGAAAATGATGGTACATCACTTTGATGCAGAGACAGCTTTCCTCAACGCGAAATTAAAGGAAACAATTTACATGCGACAACCGGAGGGTTTTCATTGCAGCAATTCATCAAAAGTTTGCTTGTTAGGAAAAAGTATTTACGGTTTAAAGCAAGCAGCTCGGTCATGGAATAGTACATTGAACAATGTGCTAGAAACAGCAGGTTTTCAACAAAGCTATAATGATCCGTGTTTATATTCAGCGCAACTCAACGGCAACTATTGTTATGTTATTGTTTATGTTGACGATTTATTGGTGATGTGTGAATCGAAGAGCAAATGAAATCAGTTGAAAACATATGCAAGCAACAATTCAAGATGCAAAATATGGGTCCAATCAAGCAATATTTGGGCATGAAAGTGTCAACAGATGAATATGGCAATTATGAGGTATGTCATCCGGCATACATTCAGCGAATAATAAATGATTTTGGTTTGAAAGATGCGAAACCAGCAAAAACACCAATGGAAATAAGCTACGGAAAGTCCAACACAGGTGAAGTTTTGGAAAGTAACTCAAGGTACAGAAGTTTGGTAGGACGATTGTTATTTTTAGCAATTAACACTCTACTAGATATCGCAGCGAACAACAGGCGAAGACTGGAATCAGCTGAAACGTGTTGTGAAGTATTTAAAGGCTACAATGAAATTCAAATTGAAGCTAAGCAATATTCAATTGAATGATTCATCATTATACGGTTATGCAGACGCAACATGGGCGGACGATAGAAGTGATCGAAAATCAAATAGTGGACAAATTTTCTATCTCAACGGTGGTACAATAAGCTGGACTTGTCATAAACAAAGTATTGTCGCGCAGTCATCTTGTGAGGCGGAGTTTATTTCAATGGCCGAGGCAGTAAATGAAGCGAAATGGTTACGGCAATTGCTCAAGGAAATGCATATGGACTTTGATTCAGCGACTATTATGTACGAAGATAATCAAGGATGCATCGAATTACTACGTGATGGTAAATTTTCATATAGGACCAAACAAATTGATACCAAGTATAAGATGATCAGAGATATTATTAAGAAGAAAATAATCGAATGTGTATATTGTTCTACTGAAGAAATGATAGCTGATTTATTGACTAAGCCTTTACCTTTTGTTAAGCATAACTATTTTAGGGAAAGATGCAATTTATTGTGAACGAGGAGGAGTGTTGAATATATGTAGTGGTAGCGCTCACAATGTTGGAACAGTTCAGATCATATCCCAACTCAATGTATATAGCTGTGTAAGTTAGTCTAAGTTGAACCTTCACTGAATAAACATCTTTATTATTTAGCATAAACAAATTTGTCTTTTATAGTCTCATGCGGTTTCCTGCAATCGTGGTAAAGTTAAGGTTCATATTTCACGTTCACGTCGTAAGAGATCTGCAAGCATCCCTACATTTGATTATCAAGATATAAGTAAAATACCGTTTTCGCAAGATAAATTTTTGTCCAATCAAAGTAATAAAGAGAATTTATACAAACTATATCAGATAAACTACAATCAGACGGATTTTTGTGTAAACAAGCTCCCGAAGACGCCGATATATAAATACTGCAATTGTACTAGCAATACACGATGATAAGACTGTCGTCGTCGTGGGTCAAGATCTTGATTTACTAGTACTTCTGCATTACCTAAATTCATATGGTCTCAGTATTTTTTTCCGACAAAACCAGGCTCAGGCAATGAAAAGGATTCATTTTATACATCTAATTGTTTCAAACACCAAACGTACACAAATATAATAGAATTTTTTCACTCCTTTTCGGGTTGGGCTAGATCTTCCGGTCTTACTGGAAAAGAAAAAAACCAATAGTAAAATCATTATTGAGTAAAAAGAAATCAAGCTTAGCAAGTCTTTTTTTTTATAGATGCAGACCAAATAAGCATTACAAAAAATGGATCTCAAGGTGGTATTTACAAAAGTATAAAGATGGATATTGTTACCTGCAATAGAAAGAGACAACTGGTGATATCTACTGGCAATAAACAACTTCAGGTTCGGAGAGTAAACGACTTCAGGTTCGGAGAATCGATTATGAAATCTACAGGAATAGAACAAATAGAATAGTCAAGAAGCTTTTGGAATAGAACACTCCAGAATAATCCGGAGAGTTTCTAGGGTATAAATATAACAGTTGTCATCGCCAGAAAGAGTCTTGTCTTAGACGTTGCAGTGTTAAGAAGCGAAAGTAATAAAGAAGCGATAGTGTATGTAATTAGATTGCGATAATTGAAAGTACAGTATTAGCGATAATTAGAGTTGAGTTGATTAGATGAATGTTTGTGAACTTTTATATGATTAGAGTGAAATAAAGAACTTATATATTAATTATTTAATATTGTGTTTTAAATAACGAACCAAAGGCCACGCTCGCAACAACTGGTGTCAGAAGTGAAATAAATTCGCGAAATAAAGTGGTGGCAATTGACTAAAAATTAAAAGAGTGATTAATTTTGAGAAATTGCGTTAAATTGTGAAAGTTCTGGAAAATAATTTATATTCATCTATAAGAGAATTACTAAAATAATGGGGCGCAAAGTGGACGAGCTTCGAACGCAGGATTTGAAAGTGGAGTTAGGGAACCGGTCATTACAAACGACAGGCATAAAGAAAGTTCTAGTCGAGCGACTTAGACAATCTTTGATAGAGGAAGGAAAGAATCCTGAAACATTTGTTTTCGAAGAGAACTTGGAAGAAATCGAAGTTGAAGAAGCGCCTACGATGAAAATGGAACAGCTTTTGAGTACTTTAATGAGTAAAATGGAAGCCCGTTTTGATGAGCAAAAGAATTCTCTCGAGGAACAGAAGAAATCTATGGAAGAACAAAAGAATTCTCTCGAGGAACAAAAGAATTCTCTCGAGGCACAAAAGAATTCTCTGGAATCACGTTTAGATGAACAGAAGAAATCTATGGACGAACAAAAGAAATCTATGGACGAACAAAAGAAATCTATGGAAGCCCGTTTTGATGGACAAAAGATTGATTTTGAGGAACAAAAGAAATCTCTGGAAACCCGTTTGGACGAACAAAAGATCTCTCTGGAGAATTGTCTAGAAACTCGTTTGGAGGAATAGAAGACTTTCCTGAAAGACTCATTAGACGAACAAAATTTGAAAATTGAAGGAATCGAGCAGGAAGTGGCGGAAGCTCAACAAAAAGTCACCGAGCAGCTTGACAGTTTTAAATCAGATCTGGAAAGAATAAAGCATCGTCAGCCTCTAAACGTAGCAACTGAAATATCCGGTGCAGGTAGAATGAAACCTCCCATATTTGATGGACAAAATTCGTGGCATATCTTCAAGAGACAATTCGAGGCAGCTTCAGAGGTAAATGGATGGAATGATGAAGACAAAGCTATAGCTCTGGTGTTAGCACTTCGAGGTCCTGCGTCAGAACTCTTACAAACTGTACCGATTGAAAATCAACGTAATTACTCTTCATTAGTACAGGCGATAGAATTACGTTACGGAGATGAGCACATGCAGCAAGTATATCGCCTACAGTTGCGCAACAGGATTCAAAAACATGGCGAATCACTACAACAACTGCAGGCAGATGTAGAAAGATTAGCGCATCTTTCATACTCCAGCGTGAATGCGGATTTTCTCAATGAAGTGGCGACGGAGGCATTTGTGAACGCTATTACAGATCAAAATTTACAACAATCATTAAGGCTAGCAGGAAAGAAATCAACACCAGAAACACTAGCCTATGCATTAGCATACGAATCCGCCAGACAAGCTTAACGGAGTGCAGTACGAGTGAGAGAAATTTCAGTGGAAGAATGTACTTGTAATAGAGTGCAATTATCACAGAGCCCGCCTTCACGTGGTGTCCCTCGATGCTGGAATTGTAATAGACCAGGGCACCTTCAAAGAGACTGCAGAAAACGTCGACGAGTGGAATCACCAGAAGAAGAGGGGAAAGAAGAACGTCAAAGATGTCGAGCCAGGGAACAAGCTATTCGTGGAGAGACTAGATATCAAACAGCGACTAGTCGCATCGTCTCTCCTCTTGAGCAGTCGGAAAACTAGTAAAAGCCAACTTTGTGGGGCAGAAGTTGGTTGGTGGAATCGACAGCCCCGACGTCATCATCCAAGTAAGTCAGTTACAGAGAAATAATAGCAGTCTTGTTATATATGGAAGTGTAGGAAAAAATGACTGCGCAGTTACTATCGATACTGGAGCTTCAAGATCAATTATTAGAGCAGATCTTGTTAAGAACAAATGGCTTCACAACACCACCAAATATCTACTAAGAACAGCAACTGGAGCGGCAGCACAGGTGTTTGGAGAAATAACTTTAGATGTTCAACTAGGCAAACTACTATTTCCTCACACTTTCCTGGTTGCAGGCATAATGGATGACTGCATTCTTGGAATAGACTTCATGACCACATGCAAAATAAATCTGGATGTCGGAGAGCGGATTCTCAAATATGGCAACATAGAAATTCCTATGAAACTAGGAGAAGAAGCAGATCATCCTGCGAAAGTAAGGACGATGGTTTGCGAAAATATTACTCTTTCGCCATGCTCCGAGACACTAATATGGACAAAGCTTACTGATGACACCGAGACCTGCCGATTCTATCTGGTGGAGCCTAACCCCACAAAAGTTACATCGAACATCATCGTTGGCAAGACTTTAGTGAAGGCAGAAGGTGCAACATTAATTCCAGTCAGAGTGCTTAACACATCCGAAAACGAGGTACAACTAAAAGAAGGTGCTATAATTGGAAATTGTGAACCCGTTTACCAAATCGTCAATTTAGATAATGGTAGTAATATCAAGGAGACAAAAACTATACCAGCTACTACCCAACAGGTTCAGAAACTTCTTTCGTCCAGTGCCTTAAGTGAACAACAACACAACGATGCCAAAGAGGTGATCGATGAATTTTCGGAATTATTTGCAATGAATGATGATGACTATGGTAAAACAAATCTTGTCCAGCATCGAATCGATACAGGAGATTCCAGACCCATTCGACAACAACCACGAAGATTGCCATTAGCCAAACAACCAGAAGTTGCAGACATGATGAACTCCATGAAGAAACAAGGCATCATAGAGGAATCTAACAGCCCTTGGACATCGCCGGTTGTTCTGGTTAGGAAGAAGGATGGCAGCACCCGATTCTGTGTAGACTACCGCCAACTAAATAACGTGACGAGAAAAGATAGCTATCCATTACCAAGGATTGATGACACATTGGATACCCTTTCCGGAGCGCAATGGTTTTCCACGCTGGATTTGAAGAGTGGTTACTGGCAAGTGGAAATACATCCCGAGGCCCGAGAGAAAACTGCTTTCTCAGTTGGCAGTGGCTTATGGCAATTCAAAGTAATGCCATTTGGGTTATGTAATGCTCCAGCCACATTCGAACGACTAATGGAATGTGTTCTACGAGGTTTAACCTGGAAAACATGTCTTGTCTATTTTGGATGACATAATAGTAATCGGAAGGACATTCATGGAACATAAAAACAACTTACGGGATGTACTTCAAAGACTCAAAGATGCAAAATTAAAGCTCAGTGCAAGTAAATGTGCTCTATTTAAAAAAGAAGTTAAATATTTAGGGCACATAGTTTCATCACAAGGAGTAAGAACCGATCCAGAGAAAATAGAAGCCGTCAAAAATTGGCCAGCACCAAAGGACAAACATCAATTACGGAGTTTTCTTGGTTTAGCTACCTACTACAGGCGATTCGTGAAAGGTTTTGCAGATATAGCAAGAAGCCTACATCAACTTACCGAAAAGGGAAAGCCGTTCATATGGTCGGATAAATACAACGAAAGTTTTGAAAATTTGAAGCAACAGCTCTGTGAAGCGCCAGTACTTCACTATCCAAAGCTGGGAAAAACATTTATATTAGACACGGATGCCAGCAATGAAGGTATTGGTGCAGTGCTTTCTCAGGAGGAGAATGGTCAAGAAGTTCCAGTAGCTTACTATAGCAAAGCACTTTCAAAGTCAGAGAAAAATTATTGTGCTACAAGAAAGGAGCTACTTGCCATTGTAAGTTCAACAAAACATTTTCATAAATATCTCTACGGGCAGAAATTCATCCTTCGCACCGACCATGCAGCGCTTAAATGGCTTCTGCAGTTTAAGAATCGTGAGGGACAAGTGGCGAGATGGATAGAGCGACTTCAGGCTTATGATTTTGAAATACAACACCGAAGAGGTCGTATCCATGGAAATGCAGACACCCTTTCACGACGTCCATGTAAACTTGAGTGCAAACATTGCACCCGAATAGAAGAAAAAGAAACAACAGCAACTATACAGTTGGTAACCGTGGAGCCATCTACAGGTTGGGACAACGAGGACCTACGAACAGCACAACGAGAAGATCCGGACATTTCACCTAATCTTGCTTGGAAAGAAGACATGGAAAGACCAGACTGGAAGGATATTTCGGAACGGAGTGAGAAGCTGAAAAGTTACTGGGCTCAATGGAACTCTCTTCATGTTGAATGTGGTATATTAAAACGCAAGTGGGAAGCACCTAATGGCGAATCTTTCCGAATGCAGATAGTCGTGCCGGCATCAAACGTCAAAGATGTTCTAGAAGAAATGCACGGTGGAACCTCTGGAGGACATTTGGGAGTGAACAAAACCATTTCCAAAATACGAGAAAAGTTTTATTGGTTACATATGCGAGAAGATGTGGAGGAGTGGTGTCGCAGATGCACTGTCTGTGCTGCTTGCAAAGGGCCGCAACACAGAAGTAGAGGGGAAATGCATAAGTATAATGTCGGAGCCCCCTTTGAAAGGATAGCTATAGACATCGCTGGACCTTTTCCAGAAACGGATGGCGGTAACCGTTATATATTAGTTGCCATTGACTATTTCAGTAAATGGCCTGAAGCTTATGCAATCCCTAATCAAGAGGCAACCACAGTTGCGGAAGAAATAATAACGAATTGGGTCAGTAGGTTTGGTGTGCCTCACGAACTTCATTCGGACCAAGGACGGAACTTCGAATTGCGGACTTTCCAGGAGATGTGTAAAATGTTGGGAATAAGAAAAACTAGAACAACTCCTCTACACCTACAATCTGATGACATGGTAGAGCGCTTCAACAGAACATTGATCGAGCATCTAAAGAAAGTAGTTGACTATCATCAACGCGATTGGGATCGACATATTCCTGTATTCCTAATGGCTTATAGATCAGCCGTTCATAGTACTACCGGACAAACCCCAGCTAAAGTCATATTCGGAAGAGAGATGCGTTTACCTAGCGACCTCAAATTCGGTACCCCCAGAGGTGAACAAAAGTTACCAGAAGACTACGTATCGGAGCTCAAACAACAATTAGCCGATGTACACGAGGCCACGAGGACGAAATTAGCAACAAATACTGATCGGATGAAGACCCGCTATGACTTACGCGCTAATTCCGCAGGATTTAACGAAGGTGATCTTGTTTGGCTGTACAACCCGAAACGACGTAAGGGACGTTCTCCAAAATTGCAACAACACTGGGAAGGATCATATTCAGTAGTAACTAGAATTAATGACGTGGTATACAGGATTCAGCGTGGCATAAGAGGCAAGCACAAAATTGTTCATTTGGACCGCTTGTGTCAATACTACGAGCATCAAGACCGTGGACCACCTGTTGTTCGGGACGAACAAGTTTAAGAAGGGGGCAGTGTTACGTGCAATAGAAAGAGACAACTGGTGACATCTACTGGCAATAAACAACTTCAGGTTCGGAGAGTAAACGACTTCAGGTTCGGAGAATCGATTTTGAATTCTACAGGAATAGAACAAATAGAATAGTCAAGAAGCTTTTGGAATAGAACACTCCAGAATAATCCGGAGAGTTTCTAGGGTATAAATATAACAGTTGTCATCGCCAGAAAAAGAGTCTTGTCTTAGACGTTGCAGTGTTAAGAAGCGAAAGTAATAAAGAAGCGATAGTGTATGTAATTAGATTGCGATAATTGAAAGTACAGTATTAGCGATAATTAGAGTTGAGTTAATTAGATGAATGTTTGTGAACTTTTATATGATTAGAGTGAAATAAAGAACTTATATATTAATTATTTAATATTGTGTTTTAAATAACGAACCAAAGGACACGCTCGCAACAATATGTTATTAAATCAATTAAGAACTCAGCATTACCAACTGGTAACTAATAAATCTACTTTCAAATTGGAATTGAAGGAGCAGCTGCTCCTACAGAGTTTATTACCAATTGCAAATTTGGCTTGGTTATTTGGACAACGCGCCCGATAACATAAAAGCTATGCAATGGGGCTGGAACGAACATCTAGGTAGACTCGTACCAAAATTTATACCAGATATTTCACATTTAATTCCCGAATTTTTTTTAAAAAGTAGTAGCTGCAGCTGTTAAAGTGGTTGTAATAAAGAAAGGTATCACTGCTGAAAACACGGCTTAAAATGTACCAATTTATACAGTAATTGTAACGAACACTGCTCAAATAGAGATAAAGAAATATTTGAAGACGTAAGTGATTTGGAAGAGATTATTGATGAAGAGTTAGCATACAGTCTTTATATTGAAATCGAGGAGCTCGAAGACGCCGATAATCGCGAATATCCTTCGAAATTTGAAAATTTTATTGACGAAGAAGATGTCAAATATGTTTATAAAAAAAAAAAATCAATAAATTAATTGTTCTACTTAATAATTACGTATTCAAATTATTTTATGCAAATATATCTAAAACAGATTACACATCATATATTATAATAATATTTATTTAGTTAAAAAAAATAGCAAAATATACGTTAATAAAATTGCACAATGGGCCAACGAGTCTTAACTCTACCTTAAGACTTTCAGTGCGGTACGGTGCATTGCCGTGAAAAACTTAAGTTTCAGGATGATTTCCGCCACTGTCTTCAATTAAATTCATTCAATTTTAGTACTATTACATAAAGTAAATTTTGTCATTGAAATTTAATCCATTATTTACGTAAATAATAAAAAAAATTGAAAAATTCGTGATCCGAAAAATCATTTTTTTGGTTTTTCTCAATTTTAATCGGTTTCTTCAAAAATAAACCATCATCATATATAGACCTTTTTAAAGTAGACATTTCAACGGTTATAAAGAGCCAGTATAGAATATTTAAATCGAAAAATACACCAATAAAGTTTGCCGTGGAATATTTTGGTTTTTTTTTCGAAAATTGTGAATATATATATATGTACTATACATGTTTCCCAGATTCCAAAAAAATTGTGCTTATTCAATGCAAAGGTATACTTTTACAAAATTTCATATAATTTGAATTATTTTTACGAGAGAAAAAAATAAAAAAAACTGAAAAATCGGTTTTCCGCCATTTCCTCGAAAAATTTGAGGTTATGTTGAAAAATGCCATATATGAAACTTGTTATGCTATCATACTATTGTAGAGTGTACAATCGTCCCAAAAATCAAACGAATAGGTACGTGAGTCAAAGGGAAAAATAAATCATTCTGGCAATACCACGTAAAGAACAAGAGCTTTGCGGAACGAAAAGAAACCGAGCTTGCATTCTCCCACACATACACGATGATTCTTGGCAGTCGATTTCTTAGTCCAACAGAGTCGAGTTGATCACCAGCTGCAGTCTCGTTTCCAAAGTCTTGTCTTAAAACTAGTTGGCATTCTAAAGTAGTATATAATCATTTGTAATTAATGTGTTCATTAAACCTAGCTTAAGTTTAACCAAGTGAATTATTAAAGAATAAGTGTTGAAGTTCACGCGAGTCTTTGATTTTATTATACAGAAGCCAACACTATCATTAAATATGTATATGAAAATTAATTTACTTCAACATAATTACTTCTCATGGGAAAATTTAGAGCCAAACAAAAATCTCAGATTGCATTTTATCGTTTACCGACTTCATGAAATACAAAAATGTCTCATTTCATTTTATTTGGTGAGAAAATATTCATTTTAGTAAAAATTCTTTCCCATGAGAACTTTATGCTGACTAGACTTAAAATATGTATTTAAGTGATTTGATTTGTTAAGAAAAATTACTCTTGTTAAAATTAGACGGCAGTAAACATCAACGTCTTTTTTCATATCTAAACATTTGGCGACAGTAACAGGACATTTATTGAATGTTTAAATAAGTCTTGCTTAAGGAACATAGTGGTAATCTTAAATAAAGACGACTAGAACTTATCTTTCTTTCAAAAGGGTGTACCCGCATCATCATAGTTCTCGGATCACGCAGTCTAACCAAAGAGACAGGCATATCCAGGAGAAGCACATTCAGCACAAATTCTGAAAAATCAGCGCATTCTAACCAAAGAGACATGCAGCAGCACATCCAGGAGAAACATACTCAGCGCCATCTCTCACGGATCAGGCCAGTCAGCAAGCAGCATCCAAGCAATTTGTAACCAAGAAAGAGTGCCATCAGCAATTCCAGACGTCCATAAGAGCTCATTACAAACCCAAGCAAGGGCAGCATCATAACAAGTCAGCACAAGACATTGATTTTATACATATAGATATGCCACCGCCGAGCACAAGTTGTTGTTACATCTTCTTACTGAGTCGCCACTGTAGTACTTTATCATCTGCTCACCAAATGGTCCGCCATCTGTTAGCAAAACTTGGCGAATATTAGGATTATAAGTTGTCTTCGGTTATAAATAGCGCCATATCACAGGAAAGAATCTAATCTAATTTTGTTTTTTCCGTCTTTCTTTATCTAATGCTACACATCATTAGATGTGGAAAAAATCTGTAATAAAGAAATTTAAAGGCATATCTTGATTAGTATCAAGATGATTTAAACGATTTGGCAGATGTGTAGTGTATCATACGGGATTTAAGTGAAAAGAATCTCATACTTCGCTTTCTCAGCAGAAAGTTGCAGAACATACAAAATTCTTATCTAGGCACTGGAGGCTTCCAAGAAATTTTTCGATCAGATTTCCGATAGAATTTCTGCGATCTACCTTTTCACATCTGGTTGTTGACTGGTGCATTGATTTTTCGTTAATAATTTGAAATATTTTCTGCCAAGCAATTTGTTTAGCTTGATGAAATTTCTTAGAATTTTGTTTCGGATCGCGGTATACAGAAAGCAATACTTATGAGCGCAACAAAATTCTTTTTTTTTTTATAAATTACTGGAAATTTTTCTTCAGAGTTCTTATGCATTATTGGTTGCCGCGACCGATGTGATAAAGTTGGATTGATTCTTTTGTTTTTCTAAGAAATATACTGGCAACAACTGGAGAACAAAAAAGTCAGATTTAAGGCTTAAACACAATTCCGACGACAGAGCGACAGAACGACAGACGACAGCGAAAATATCGTTGCGAAACAGGCAGTCGAAAAATTGGGAACACAATTGTAACGACAGGCGGTGAGGGACGACTGTGAACGAAGAAGATATTGAAATTTCATTTGTTAAATGCTTCGAGCGTTTTAAAAGGAGATTTTTATTAAGAATATTTTATATTATATTGAGAGAAATGCAATGGACCAAAGTGTGAAAAAACTGAAAATGCGGCAATTAACTAAATTAAACGCTTTGAAATATCCATCTAAACCACGTCTTTTTTGTCCATTTCTCTTGCCTGTCTTGTAAACTATAAATTATTTTATGGATTTCGCATTTCCTCGATCAATTTTTCCTCAAAGCTCATTATTTTAAAATTACCGCGGCGTGCTATTACCTGAAAAAGACAAAAGTGAATGCCACAACCATTTCATTCGATTAATTTTGTTGGTAGGACTGCAGCGACGACGGCAAAATTAGAAATTGATCAATCCCGCCGAAAATGTCGTCGATCGCTCAACGTCGGTCGTCGCAATTTGGTGCATTCGCATAAGATGCTGTGCTTTTAGAAGTTTGACAGCGATATGTCGTCGTCGTTTGTCGTCTGTCGTCGCAATTGTGTTTAAGCCTTTAATTGGTCGATGGAATTGGCATACCAGTCAGTGAAATTCGACTTTTGAGGACAGGTGTTTCATAAAGGAATTTATTTTCCTTAAAAAAAGCACTTCTTATGTTCCACAAAAATTATATAACATGATTAATTTAATTTAATTTAATTTAAGCCTAACGCGTTTCGATCAACTAGATCTTTCCGCTCGCTATGTCAACGCATTCTCAGAGTCATAGTATATATCTTTACGATATATGTGGGGCAACAGTTATGATTCATACGTGAGAAAATGCAAATTTATGTTGAGATGCATATGCATCATGTAGAAAATGCAACCCGATATGCACTTGTGTGCCCGTCTTAAAATATTACTTTTAAGCGGGCGAGAATAATTGTATGTATGTATGTATGTATGTACATACAATTAGATTTGAGCAATTGAATAATGTACGTATGTGAAGTGTATATTGCACAATAAAAAAAAATGGAAATAAAGAAGAAACTGTATGTAGGTAAGTATGGACTGCATATCATGGGAGTGGAATGCATGCTAGATAACAGAATGCAATTTATGCTCAAATTGCATTTTGTTATAGCATTGAAATGCGTTTTTAAATGCATTTGAAATATGGAATGAAATTTTGAATTAAAAGAATTAAAAGTAATTTTCAGGGTCAACTTTGCAATGCATCAATATATTGCATAGGGCAATATATTGGAGAAGAAGAAGAAGTGTCGATGTTTGTTTCTGTTTTGTTTCTGTCTTCTAATTTTTTGAGTTTTCCGAGTTATTTTTATTTTTGTTGTGATCGTACACTAAAGTTAGTCTCCTCAGTGTTTAATATCAGCTAAGTTCACACGGGAAATTGCCTGCATTAAGGGTTTTAACCCTTTTCACCTGCTTCTGTCTGACAATGCTGTCAGACGTCGATTCCTGATCATCTTTTTCATCAACAATTCAAAATCTCTTCTAGAATCATATTTCGGAAAGGTAAAGAACTTTATTTCCTTCTGGGAGCATAAACTCTGCTGAAGCTCTTCATTTTTCTGGAAATCTTAAATTATATGTTTACCGGAACGCTACATCACCTCACTGCCTGAGAGTTTGTGCTGACGCTGATTGATTGAACCAAGGCTGCCTTCGTGTAGAAACAAAAAGATTTTCTTTCCTCACGCTGACACCACTAACACCTGATTACACCTGTTTCACGGAGCACCTGTGGAGATTTTGCCTGTGTGATTAAATTTATTTGTATGCCATCGCAGCCCCACTGGGCATTTGCATCAGTTCTCCTCTTTTGGTATAGTTTTTTAATTTTTATCCTGGTTCACATACCATTTCGAATTTCCGAGGCACATTAGCTCTGATACAATCCCCAATTTAGCCAGAAATCGCGGACACAATTTTTCGGAACAAACTTCCAATTGCTCCAACCTCAAGTAGTGACACAGGATTAGACACATTTATTTTGAATCAATTGCACCAACCGCATTGGTTATGACTCAGGGTTTAATCACATTAATTTGAATTAATTGCTCCAACCGCATTAACTTGAATCTATCCGGTAACCTACGACACTGTATATACCCTAGATGAAATCTATAGGGTATACTAAGTTTGCCATTCCGTTTGTAATGCACATAAATAATGATGAGCAAAATGGATTGGACACCCTCGCATGAAATTAAAAGTTATTTTGATTTTTGCATATCCGTCTGTCCGTCCGTCCGTCCGTCCGTGTACACGGACATTAAAAAAAAGTAAAATTAAGTTCGAAAATGAGAGAAATCGGGTAACTCCTTCATGGGGTTGCCACACAAAAATTTCGTTTTCCACTATATATTTTTACACTACCTGAGAACACGTCGACATAGAAAGCTGAAATGCGGTACATTGTGTTTTCATAGTACCTAATAACAAATAAAATGTCAAAAATGGACTAAATCGGGCAACCCCTTCTGGGTGTTGCCATATAATTTTTTTTCTTTCGTTTTTTACATATACAGAATAAAAAATCCTATAAA
Organism: Dioctria linearis; assembly: GCA_963930735.1. NCBI lineage: Eukaryota > Metazoa > Arthropoda > Insecta > Diptera > Asilidae > Dioctria > Dioctria linearis. The sequence continues at coordinate 83,017,273 of OZ005743.1, read as the reverse complement.
ATTGGTTATAATCATTTTTTCTGTCCGACGAGCCGTTCTAGAAATATATGCTAGAAACCAATGCAAAAAATCAAAATTGCTCAAATGGGTGACCATACGAAATTTCATACGGGCATTCATCTAGGGTATCATAAGAATGGGTCTTAGACCAATTCTAGCTTTTTCACTTGTTTTGTTTTATTTTTATTTTTGGGATTATTTCCTCATTACATAATGACTCGCTGTGGTTATGCTAATTCTTCCATCTCCGACAACAGCTCTTCCCTGATTGATTGTTGTGGATTGTGTGGCAGATCGTTCCATCCATCCTGTGTTGGAATCTCCAATTTCGGTCGTTTATCCATAAAGTCTGTTCAGGAGATCACCAACGCTTTCTCCTTTTATTGTACTGAGTGCAAGGAAATTACCCTTCCACATGTATTGAGATCAAACTTGACTTCCTCAGCAATAAACTCAAGAGCAGCTTTTCACAAAATGCTCATACTCTTGACGAGAAGATATGCAAGCTCTTCGATTCCCTTGCGTGCAAATTTATGGATTGTGCTACACATTCGAAACATTATGAGGCAATCTCGTCGTCATTAAATAATCATCTGTCGGATTTAAAAACATACATCAACGATATTCCACATTCGATTGAAAACATCGTTCAGGATACAGCTTCTAAATCCGAGTACAATTCCATTCTTTTAAAGCTTGCTGATGGTGTATCTGTTGCAAAAATTTTAATTGGGGACATAGCTGATGAAATAAAGGTGCGGCTACCCAATATAATCTACCGTCTCCCACCACTTGCTGCTCTGATTTACGCAGTGAAATCAATGCAGTGCTTACTCCAAATAATGGGACTATTGGTAACCCGCCGGTTTCGCCGCATAACGATATCATTGTGCTTAATGATAACTCGCCGTCTACCTCTCTTAATAATGTTAATGATAATAATCCTCTAACTAATAATGCTGAATTGTTAAAGAATACAGCCTCCGATATAAGGACTTCTGCTCCAAATAGAGGAACTGATGTGCCACCTATCCTACCTGCTTCTAAGCCTCGTCGCAAGCGCCAGTCGCGCTATGGAAAGCGACCTAATTTGCACCTTTCCGCTACCAATATCAGTCCGAGTACCTCGACTGATGTCGCCTCAGGAAACGCTGTGCGTCAATTCTCGCTTGCACCTGCATCTAATTCTGCATCTAATTCCACAGCTATGAATGTTGCTTCACCTGTGTCCTTGTTTGGAAGTGGTATTGGTCCCCCTTTGAGAACAGTATCAAAACCTTCGAGTATTTTCGTCACCCGTTTCTCTCCTGAAACAGTGTGTGAGGACATATTGAAATATCTAAGGTCCAGAAATGTTGCAGCGGAGAGTATTTCGTGTCGTAAGATTAGTAAATCCTCTAAACCGGTTGCATCCTTTGTCCTAACTGTTTCAGCGGATATGCGGGACCGGTTATTGGATCCCTTATTTTGACCCTCCGGAGTCTTTACTAAATTATTTGTGCCTTCTGAGCGCCATCCCAGAAATACATCCAAGACAAGCAATGTTATTCCAAAAAACTGAAGTCGCTTTCCCATTACTATCAAAATGTAAGGGGGATTCGGACAAAAACTGTTAATATCTTCAATTCCTCTGCTGCAACTTGTTTTGATATAGTTGCTTTCACTGAAACTTGGTTGCATCATGGCTTTCGCGATGCCGAAATCTTAGACAATTCTTACCAAATTTTTAGGAAAGATAGATATATTGACTCTGAAGCTCGCGGAGGTGACGTACTCCTCGCATGTAAAAACCATTTCAATTGCACCCAAATTGTGGTTCCCAGTTTTTCCAACTCTCTTGACACCGAACTTATAGCTCTTAAGCTGTCTCTCTAAAGACACGACTTAGATATACTTTGTTGTTATATTCTTCCAGATTCTATAAATATTGTTGATGACAAAGGTCAAAATTTATACGACCTGCTCATTTCAACTTCTAATTTTATCCATGGTAAGATGGAGCCTCTTGACGAATTACTACTTATTGGTGACTTTAACTTACCCAATATACAATGGGTGTTAAACGATGATAACGAAGACTATCTCCCAGTTAATAACTTGACAATAAGAGAATCACTCTTTCTGGACACTATTTCATCTCTTGGGCTCAGCCAAATCAGTAATGTAAAGAATGACATGGGGAGGCAGTTGGACCTGGTTTTCTCTACTGACGCGGGTAACATATTAGTTGAATCTAGCCCCGTTATAATGTCTACTCTTGACAAATATCACCCCCCTCTACTAATTTCATATTGCTTTGAAACCGAAAACATTACTAATTGTGACGAAACACAATATTTTTTCAATTTTAGAAAGGCTAACTTTTCGGAACTTTCCAGTAGACTTACCTCTATTGATTTCAACACATTACTGTCTAGCAATAGTGTTGACGAAGACGTCTCTAAATTTTACATAATTCTTTTCGATTTGTTTTCCTCTCACGTTCCCCGCTAGCGTCAGCGGCTTTCTAAAACGTCTCCACCATGGTTCAATAAAGAACTGAAGCGTCTAAAAAATAAAAAGAATAAATTGTGGAAAAGTTATATGAGCGACAAGGACATTATAAGTCACAACAACTTCCTTACATCATATAATGAGTTCAAATATCTTTCCTCTTCACTCTATGACGAGTATATTCAAAGTATGCTTGCGAAATTATTTAGTGACTCACGTAACTTTTTTAAGTTTATTAACATGAAGAAAAAAAACGGACAACTACCCCAATACCATGAGGTACAAGGATTCTGCTAGTGATGATTCGTCGGAGATTTGCGATATGTTTGCTTCTTTTTTGACAATGCCTTTGTCTCGTCAAATTTTCAACTTCAAAGTAGCAACTTCAGTCATATGAACGACTCTCATAACGTTTCATTCACTATCCCTCCAATTTCAGAAGAGGATATACTTGATCATATTAATGGGCTTCCAAATGACTTTACAACGGGTCCTGATGGGATCCCTCCAGCCTGTTTTAAGTCATGTTGCCTCTCCCTGGTAACCCCGCTGAGAATTATTTTCCAAAAATCGCTCGATAGTGGTTGTTTTCCTCAGCTATGGAAAAATTCTTTTATCATACCTGTCTACAAAAAAGGCAGTAAAAAAGAAATCTCTAGCTATAGGCCTATTGCAAAGTTATCTTGCATGCCCAAGTTATTTGAATCTATCATCTACTCTCCGTTATCAATAATCTGCAAGAATTTGCTCTCTTCAAACCAACATGGGTTTGTTTCGGGTCGGTCTACAACTACTAACTTATTGGAATTTGTCTCTGATACCATTCACGGGTTTGTAAAAGGCAACCAGACAGATTGTATTTATACAGACTTTAGTAAAGCTTTCAACAAGCTATCTCACTTCGTGATACTGTTCAAAATGGAAAAGTATGGGTTTCCCACAACGATCCTATAATGGACGGAGTCATATCTAGATAACAGAACATTCTAAATCTATTTCCGCCATTCCATTTCTTCTTGAAAGCTTCGGCTGGCGTACCTCAAGGGAGTCATTTGGGCCCGTTGCTATTTATTCTATCTATTGATGTCATTGTCTCTGTAGTGAAGCACTGCAAAGTCTTAGTTTATGCTGATGACATTAAGCTTTTCGCTCAGATTAAATCTTTTAATGATTGTCAACTGATACAGGATGACCTCCAAAAATTTTATGATTGGTGCAAAAGCAATAATTTGGTACTCAATATCGACAAATGTGAGGTGATGACTTTCCACAGGAATATGAATCCTATCTCTTATGTCTATGGGTTCTCGGCTTCCTCGATTCGCCGCGTTAGTTCTGTCTGTGACTTAGGTGTCAAATGTGACCATAGATTGAATTTTAACTCCCACATAAACCACATGGTAACTAAGAGTAGTTCTATACTGGGCTTTATAAAACGTTGGTCCCGAGAGTTCTCTAATCCCTCCATAACATTACGTTTATATACTTGCTTTGTGAGACCACTTCTTGAATACCCTAGCCGGGTCTGGTCTCCTTTTACAGTACACACATCGTCCGTATCGAGTCTGTTCAGCGAAACTTCCTGCGCTTTGCTCTTAGGGACCTACCCTGGAATAACTCATTGATTCTTCCACCCTATGAGGATCGCTTGCAGCTCTTCAATATGCACTCGCTTGAGAAACGTCGCATGGTTGCCGATGTAATTTTTGTTCACCAACTCTTAAACGCGAATACTGATTCCCTGTTATTACTTGACAAAATCTCTTTCCGTGATAATGGGCTCAATTTGAGAAGGCGACCTCTGTTGCATGTCAACTCCTCAAGGTCTAACTTTGGCATGTATGAACCTATTAATCGCATGTGCATTACTGTTAATAATTTGGCTAAGTATTTTGTTGTTGACGACTCTAAGCATATTGTTACGTGCAATAGAAAGAGACAACTGGTGACATCTACTGGCAATAAACAACTTCAGGTTCGGAGAGTAAATGACTTCAGGTTCGGAGAATCGATTATGAAATCTACAGGAAAGTTCAGGAATAGAACAAATAGAATAGTCAAGAAGCTTTTGGAATAGAACACTCCAGAATAATCCGGAGAGTTTCTAGGGTATAAATATAACAGTTGTCATCGCCAGAAAGAGAGTCTTGTTTTAGACGTTGCAGTGTTAGCAAGCGAAAGTAATAAAGAAGCGAAAGAGTGTAATTAGATTGCGATAATTGAAAGTACAGTGTTGGCGATAATTAGAGTTGAGTTGAATTGATTAATGTTTGTGAACTTTTATATGATTAGAGTGAAATAAAGAACTTATATATTAATTATTTAATATTGTGTTTTAAATAACGAACCAAAGGCCACGCTCGCAACAACTGGTGTCAGAAGTGAAATATATTTGAGAAATAAAGTGGTGGCAATTGACTGAAAAATTAAAAGTGTGATTAATTTTGTGGAATTGTGTTAAATTTTAAAAGTTCTGGAAAATAATTTATATTCAGGATTTGAAAGTGGAGCTAGGGAACCGCTCATTACAAACGACAGGTGCAAAGAAAGTTCTAGTCGAGCGACTTAGACAAGCTTTGATAGCGGAAGGAAAGAATCCTGAGACATTTGTTTTCGAAGAGAACTTGGAAGGAACCGAATTTGAAGAAGAGCCTGAGATGAAAATGGAACAGCTTTTGAGTACTTTAATGAGCAAAATGGAAGCCTGTTTTGATGAACAAAAGAATTCTCTCGAGGAACAAAAGAATTCTCTGGAATCACGTTTAGATGAACAGAAGAAATCTATGGACGAACAAGAGAATTCTCCCGAGGAACAAAAGAATTCTCTGGAATCACGTTTAGATGAACAGAAGAAATCTATGGACGAACAAAAGAATTCTCTCGAGGAACAAAAGAAATCTATGGAAACCCGTCTGGACGAGCAAACGAATGCTTTCGAGGAACAAAAGAATGCTTTTGAGGAACAAAAGAATTCTGTGCAGAATTGTATAGAAACTTGTTTGGAGGAACAGAAGAAATTTCTGAAAGTTTCATTAGACGAACAAAATGTGAAAATTGAAGCAATACAGCAGGAAGTGTTGGAAGTTCGACAAGTGTCGGGAGTACAACAAAATGTCACGGAACAGCTTGATAACTTTAAAGCAGATCTGGAAAGAATAAAGCATCGTCAGCCTCTAAGCGTAGCAACTGAAATATCCGATGCAGGTAGAATGAAACCTCCCATATTTGATGGACAAAATAAATGGATGGAATGATGAAGACAAAGCTATAGCTCTGGTGTTAGCACTTCGAGGTCCTGCGTCAGAACTCTTACAAACTGTACCGATTGAAAATCAACGTAATTACTCTTCATTAGTACAGGCGATAGAATTACGTTACGGAGATGAACACATGCAGCAAGTATATCGCCTACAGTTGCGCAACAGGATTCAAAAACATGGCGAATCACTACAACAACTGCATGCAGATGTAGAAAGATTAGCGCATCTTTCATACTCCAGCGTGAATGCAGATTTTCTCAATGAAGTCGCAACGGAAGCATTTGTGAACGCTATTACAGATCAAAATTTACAACAATCATTAAGGCTAGCAGGAAAGAAATCAACAGCAGAAGCGCTAGCCTACGCATTAGCGTACGAATCCGCCAGACAAGCTTCACGGCGTGCAGTACGACTGAGAGAAATTTCAGTGGAAGAATGTACTTGTAACAGAGTGCAATCATCACAGAACCCGCCTTCACGTGGTGTCCTTCGATGCTGGAATTGTAATAGACCAGGGCACCTTCAAAGAGACTGCAGAAAACGTCGACGAGTGGAATCACCAGAAGAAGAGGGGAAAGAAGAATGCCAAAGATGTCGAGCCAGGGAACAAGCTATTCGTGGAGGGACAAGATATCAAGCAGCGACTAGTCGCATCGCCTCTCCTGTTGAGCAGTCGGAAAACTAGTAAAAACCAACTTTGTGGGGCAGAAGTTGGTTGGTGGAATCGACAGCCCCGAAGTCATCATCCAATTAGGTCAGTTACAGAGAAATAATAGCAGTCTTGTTATATATGGAAGTGTAGGAAAAAACGACTGCGCAGTTACTATCGATACTGGAGCTTCAAGATCAATTATTAGAGCAGATCTTGTTAAGAACAAATGGCTTCACAACACCACCAAATATCTACTAAGAACAGCAACTGGAGCAGCAGCACAGGTGTTTGGAGAAATAACTTTAGATGTTCAACTAGGCGAACTACTATTTGCTCACACTTTCCTGGTTTCAGACATAATGGATGACTGCATTCTTGGAATAGACTTCATGACCACATACAAAATAAATCTGAATGTCGGAGAGCGGATTCTCAAATATGGCAATATAGAAATTCCTATGAGACTTGGACAAGGAGCAGATTATCCTGCTAAAGTAAGGACGATGGTCTGCGAAAATATTACTCTTTCGCCATGCTCCGAGACACTAATATGGACAAAGCTTACTGATGACATCGGGACCTGCCGATTCTATCTGGTGGAGCCTAACCCCACAAAAGTTACATCGAACATCATCGTTGGCAAGACAGAAGGTGCAACATTAATACCAGTCAGAGTGCTTAACTCATCCGAAAATGAGGTACAACTAAAAAAAGGTGCTATTATTGGAAATTGTGAACCCGTTTACCAAATCGTCAATTTGGATAATGGTAGTAATGTCAAAGAGACCGAAACTATACCAGTTACTACTCAACAGGTTCAGAAACTTCTTTCGTCCAGTGCCTTAAGTGAACAACAACACAACGATGGTACTTACTGCTAAGTTTGCCCCCGTGGGCCCCTGTACATCAGCTCTCCGTTTCAATGGGGCTCTGATGTTACACTTATACATTTCCCTTCTGCTGCTACGTGGCGGCCCTTTGTAAGAAGCACACACATTGTATCTGCGACACCACTTCTCTACATCCTCCCGCATATGTAGCCAATAAAACTTTTCTCGTATTTTAGAAATTGTTCTATTCACTCCCAAATGTTCTCCAGATGCTACACGATGCATTTTACCTAGAACATCGTTGACCTTTGACGCCGGCACGACTATTTGTATTCGGAACGATTTACCGTTAGGTGCTTCCCACTTGCATTTTAATATACCGCATTCAACATGAATAGAATTCCATTGAGCCCAGTAGCTTTTCAGCTTTTCACTCATCCTCGAAATACCCTTCCATTCTGGTTTTTCTATGTCTGCTTTCCAAGTAAGAATAGGGGTTGCGCTGTTCGCAAACTCTCGATGTCCCAACCTGTTGATGGTTCCACAGTTACCAACTTTATAGTAGCTGTTTTCTAATTTCCTTTCTCCCAGCCGTAATGCTTACATTCAGGTTCCCATTGACGTTGTACCAAGGATACGTCCTTTCCTGTGTTGTATCAGTCTTTATTTTTGATGGCAGTCTTGAGTTTTCGATTCCAAGAATAACATTCCGTAAGATGAATGCGACTTTATCGATAAGAGCATTTTCCTCAAGTTTTTCGAGACCACTATCTACTAATAAATTGCCATGTTCATGCATAATAATTTTTTTCTTGTGATTTGTTAGAATTTAGGTTTTTCTTTGAAAACGTTTCAATAATTTCTCTTCAAGATAATAATTTGAGATTAAAGTCAAATTCGGTAAAGAGTGGAGTTTTCATTCATTTTCTAAATCATTATTATAGGTGTCGCAAAGAGATGATAATAATAAGTAACCTTTTTTTTCAATGACTTCTTTCTCAATTAATGAGATGATATTATGAATAATATATTTATGGATCATGCGACTATCGTGCCAGGGAGTGGATGGAATATCTGCGATTTCCTTATTGTAATTATTTGAATATGCTAATTTACATATATGATGATAGAACACGGATCCACCTATGAACTTTAATGTGCAGATTTCTTGTAGTAATTCATCCTCTTTTAGTTTTGTGAACCACTTGATCATTTCTTCTGAGAGCTTTACGTTATTTGATGAATGTAATTCTTGTGATTTACCGTGATATTGTTTGCGGTTTTGTTTGCAGAAAGAACATACACTTTCACTGTTCACAATAGATTCAGTGGTATTCTTTTCTTTGTTGTCAGGAAGTTGTTTAGAAGGCTCAGAAGTTGATTGTTGCATTGGTATAATTGAATCACAATCGATAATTGGATTGTTATTATCCACAATTGGACCAGCAACATATGACGTGCTCTTATGAGAATGCTTTGATGAATTTGATACGTGGGAAGTACAACAGGATGCACTGCGGAGATCTCCTACTGTTGAAGAATCATTTTCAGATAATTCACGATATTTTTTCATTAAAGCTGTATAGCTACTGTAACATTGTCCGTGATATCCATCCCTAGTGTTAACATTTTCCGGTAACCTCACATTATTATACTTCAATTTGAACTTAACACGTGTATTTAATACGTTTTTACACTTATTCAATTTTTCCTCAGCAAAAAGTATAATTTTTTCAGAATCCTTATCACAAAAAACGCATTTTTTTTATTACTAGCCATCATTAATCTTAGTTTATTTTTCTTAACCTTTTTTATATCTGTTCTCTTTTTCTATGTGTTTTATTTTATATATTTTATTTTAAAGTTTAACTACTAGCAAATTTCTTTATTTTTTTATATAATTATACTTTTTATTCGTAATGCAATCTATCTTGCAAACTTGGGCATATATGAGAGACTGTATATTTAAATTCAATGCCACTTATTTATTAATTTTGTGTATACTTAGATTTTTAGGACATTCGTGTGGTTTACAATAGTCTTACTTATGCTGTTGCTTAATTCATTTTCAAGGCTTTTCCCAATGAGCAACCGAATTATCGTCTGGCAAATTAATTTCATGTGGTTCGATAATTAAACTAGCTGGTATAAAAATTACAGCCGTAATAAAATAATTTTTTTTAAATTTTTTTTTCAACGAGAAAAAGCGTGTGGCACGGTGCTAGCAACCAGAAAATTGTCTGGGAATAGTGAATTTATATTATTCCATGTTTATGAAAACAAATAGGAAAAAAAAATTCGAACTCAAATCATTTTGAAAACTGCTTTTTTTACCTGTGGAACGGAATGCGCACTGGTAAACGCAACCCCTCCCACGAGCCAGATTGGGCGTATTACTATTGAGATACTATAAGGATAGGCATATCAAAAAACTAACCGAACTAAAGTAATTTCTCGAAAACGTTGCTAGCTCTTAGACTATAAGAAATGGCATAATTTTTAATCTTCAGGTGCAATGCTTCTAATTTGATTCATTGCATAAACAATTCGTTCAGTCGAATAATGTAAACAAATTGAACGATTCCCAATTTCTTTAGCTGGAAAAAAACAACAACTGATAAGTTGTCTTAGATGAGTACTTATAATTGAAATTTTCTTTTGCTGATAAAAACAATCAACAACAAATATAACGTAAGTTGTGGTCTGTATGTATCTTTTATAAACAAGAGTGATCATGATATTCGATATCTAAAAAGAGATCACGGCTGCTTGGGATGGTAAGAATGGAAATTAAAGCCTAGAAAATTTTCGGTGTAGGGGTGTGCGTGTACTGAAAAGTCTTATCAGAAATCCTCTACGGGCTATGGTTTTCGTGATATTAGCGATCATACCTTTTCTGATGTAATCCATTTTACTCATAATTCAAGTCTAGCTACTTTTGTAAGCATTAAGTTGAGAATTAGTTAAAAGCTTTGATGAGCTATAATATTAATGTAGGGTGACTTAGATGAGTAATGAAAATTGTATAGGTGCAGCCTTGTTAGAAAATTTTTAGTCTTCAAGTGTAATGGCATGACTGGTAATTTTAAATCAAACAAACTCGCACAGTTGAGAAAAGTAAACAAGTTGAGCGATTTTTGTGTGTCTATTAGAAAGTCTTCCGCTCAGTAAAAACCTTATCAACAATGCTGCTTCATGTTTATATCCTCTAAAGTATCATCATCCGAAATGGTGTTGTATCAGGAAGGCACGGCTTCATGATCCAAGGCTTAAATATAACTGAAATTCATAAAAAAATGTTGAATCGATGACAATAACATTAAGCTGCCGTAATATTGGGATGGATTTAAGAGTTTAATAAAAGAAGGCGGTAGTATGATATGTTCATTTGAGGAATATCTTAGATGATTAGTGGTAGTTGTATGGGTGCAGTAAAAGCCTTATCAACAATTTTTTTATGATCAAGTGTAATGGCATGGTCAATGTTGCCACTTGAAATCTTTCTAGAGTATCTTTTTAGCGTAGCCAGAAAGTGGTTTACATAGATACACCTTATAGAAAATGTAAAATCTTACCAATTTAAAGCTTTACAGGAAGATATTGCTATGATATTAATATAGTATGATATGTGGACTTAGATGAGTAGTGGAAGTCGTATGGGTGAAGTAAAAACCTGATTTTTGGTGATCTGGTATAATGGAATGTTCAGTGTTGCCATACGAAATCTTGCTAGTGTAACTGTTTAGCAAAGTGATCTTTCCTGGTTAGGCGATGAGAGTTCGACAGCAAAATCCCATGTTATTTCTTATGGATGTCCAAATTTACTTTTGCAATTATCTCGCCCTAACACATCATCTGTCTCTCTCTAACACATATGCTTGAGGTGGACTTGGTCATATACTTGCCTGCTTGGAGCTTAGTTATCAATTGTTTGCTTTATTTGCTATGAGTACAGTGGCCTATACACATTTTGGCTTAGGTTGAGAGTGGGTTAAATTAAAAGCATTGATGATAGAAGATAGTGCTATGATATTAAGTAATGGAAATTGTATGGGAGCAGTAAAAGAATAATTTTTGGTTGTCAGGTGTAATGGCATGACTTAGCAGGTAATTTGATATTACCTTTTGCCAAGATCGTGGTGGTTGAGATTGGGTTAAGCTTATGGTGCTCGAAGTTTATTTTATGGGTGGTGGGCGTGCATAATATACTAGAAAGCTTTAGTGAATACCATACTTTTCAACCAGCTGACTCTGCCAAAACATCTATTTCGCTCCAACATAAATCTGTGTTCATATTTTAGGTGGACATGATAGCTTGAAATTATCTTATGGGTATTGGTCAATGAGGAAGTCTATAGGTCTGGGATTAACAAATATTTTGAGAATAGGTTAAGTTTGGTGATGCTTGAAGTTTCTTTTATGTATGGCGGGTGCGCATAATCTAGTAAGAAGTTTTAGTGGATACCATATATTTCAACCATATCGCTCTAACGCACAACATATGTCTCGCTCTAACACACATGTCTGAGGTAAACATGATCGTTTACATGCCAGCTTGGAGCTTTGTGTTATCAGTTGCTTGATTGATATGCTATGGCTGTCTGGAATTATCATGCTTGTGTTGGGCTGGTCTGTATCCTTATGCCTTTACACCAACGTGCCTTTAGAAGTTTCGTTGTGCACCATTTGCACAAATAACATCTCTCCGTCTTTACTTTTTGCGATCTTTGTTGGAATATTGTGATTTTTCGACCTGTTGGTAGGGGACAGTCGACTCGTTTTCGGATGAAAAACTTTCTTCTTTATTTCTGAAAAGCATCGATTTCATAGATGTAGACTGAGCCTTATATGAATATTCTTTACTCCTTTCGTCCGTAGGCTTTAGAAGGTTTGTAGTGTCCTTAGAACTCATGTTGAAATTATTGCGTAATAAGCATGCCAAGAAACAGTGATCTGTTTGGGTAAAGAGCAAAATATCAACTGAAAAACAAGTTATGAAACTACTATTTATATGTATTTGACAAATGGTCTTGGAGGCAGCAATTTGTCCTTGACCTCTGACGTCACCTTAACCTTTGAAACCAAAAGTGTCTGCTCTTGGGTTCACTTGGATGATGATGATGAGTAGTGCAAGTTGTATGGGAGATTATAATTAACTGTGACTAAACAGTAAAGAAGAAGATTTCTGGTAACAGTATGTCACATACATAATCTTACAGGTGGAAGAAAATTTTATAAGAATCTGGTAACTGCATTTCCTTATAAACCTTATATAAATTCATATGCATACAAACCGAGCTATAGATTGTTGCTCTAGTTGAAAGCACATTCTATTAGATCGGAAAATAAATATCAACAAAATTAAAGGCTATAAGAATTTGGTGGCAGTATGTTCCATACAAAATCTAACAGGAAATTTTGATTACATACAGCTCTGTACCATAAGATTATAAGAATTAATACTTTTTAATTTTTAATAAATGATACTTTTTCTATATGGCCTTCTTTTATTCAATTTCCCATACTAAGTCCGGAACTCCCAAATAATGTTTGACCATTACAACGGGTGGTGGTGGTGGGTGCCTACTCTGTGATGGCGCTTTGAAACGGATATTTGGCGCGTGGCCTCGGAGGTTTCAATTTCACGCTGACCTCTGACGTCACCTTGACGTACGAGATCAACCGCAAGTTAGGTCAGATAACAGCTTAACAGCTTTTCAAACAGCTCTGATAACAGCTTAACAGCTTTTAAAACAGCTCTGATAACAGCTTAACAGTTTTTAATCAGCTCTGACAACAGCTTAACAGCTTTTCAAACAGCTCTGGTAACAGGTAAACAACTGCGGCTCTCTATAACGTTGCTGTGTGAAGTATGCCCATCTAAAATTAGTAAGAGTTTTCCTACGGGCTTCTTAGGTATGAAATGTTCTTTCACCTACTTAAAGAAAAGATCCAAATTGATATAGGATGATTTCCAGTTCATATAGACTTCAGAATTTGGTGGAAGACCATCACTGAATTTGGTGGAAGACCATCATTGAATTTAGTAGAAGACCATCAGTGAATTCTGGCTTTTTATTGACACCTTTCATTATTAATACATGAGGAAAAAACAACCCTCAGTATTACAAGTACAGTATTCCAGGCTTATTTATTAACAGCACACCACTCTCATTCGTATTGTAAATGTTTTCAGGTCGTTCTAGAAGATTATTTTCTGCCATAACAGTTCTTGAAAGTTTAAAAAATCCTCGAATTCTGGCCCATTCAATTCCTGGGCTCTTGCGAGCGAAAAGCCTTCAATCTGATGTATGGATAACTTTTGGTTTCTTTCTATAAATGAAGATAGCCAAGCACTACCTGCACGCTTCGTTACCGGTAATCAGACCTGTTTTAAAAGCGGTTAAGCTGTTATCAGAGCTGTTTGAAAAGCTGTTAAGCTGTTATCAGTGCTGTTTTAAAAGCTGTTATAAGAGCTGTTTGAAAAGCTGTTATCTGACCTCATTTCCGGTTGATCTCGTACGTCAAGGTGACGTCAGAGGTCAGCGTGAATCCGAGGCCACGCACCAAATATCCGTTTCAAGGCGCCATCAGAGAGCAGGCACCCACCACCACACCCGTTGTAATGGTCAAACATTATTTGGGAGTTCCGAACTTAGTATGGGAAATTGAATAAAAGGAGGCCATATAGAAAAAATATCATTTATTAAAAATTAAAAAGTATTAATTATTATAATCTTATGGTACAGAGCTGTATGTAATCAAAATTTCCTGTTAGATTTTGTATGGAACATACTGCCACCAAATTCTTAAGTAGTGTAGCTAAGAGAGTTCTGGCTCACTTCATCCATACAAAAAGTGTCCGGAAAATTCCAACTATTTTGGTGGCTCTGGACTGGGTTCTGGGTCACTGGGGGATTCCGTCTAGTGGTCTACGTCACAGGGCCTGCCTGGGGGAATTCCTTTCCTGTCGTCTGGCTGACTAGGAGATGACGCATCAACTGGTGGCCCCCGTAAGCTGTTCAAGCTCTTGTCTTAGATGATTTTTTTTCTAATAAAATAATGTTGGATTTTTGCTGGAATCGAACCGAGAACGCTTTGTTTTGTAAAATCCGATGCGCTCTACCATGAGACCATGGAGGTGTTGTGCGAATATTCTTTAAAGTTGCTGTATATGGGTAGACTTCTGGACCAGAGTTTTTTAATTAGAACTCTCACCCGCAGATGGCGCCACCGTCGCTAGGTAGACTAAACGTGGGGTTGTGTTTTGACTGTACTGGTTTATGTTTTGAATGCACCATTGGGTCTAGACTGGTTTATGTCTTGAATGCAACATTGAGTCCAGACTGGCTTATGTCTTGGATACACCATTAAGCCTTGACTGGCTTATGTCTTGGATGTGTCGTTTGGGCTTGACTGCACCCTAGCCGCCTTAGCTGATACTACCAGCATGGTCCAGTACTACGGCTTTCTTGGATGTGTTGTACGGTTCTCTTCGATATGTGAAGTTTTTTGCTTCACTTTTGCCCACACGTGGCAGCATGCTACGGTTTTGGGAAGTTTTTGCTTCACTTTTGCCCACACGTGGCAGTATGCTACGGTTTTCTGTGCCGTAGCAGCATGCTACGTTTTTTTTTTTGGATTTGTGGTGCACCTAAATGTAACCTTTAGTTGTTTTCAAGTGTTGTGCCTAAATTTAGGCTTTGGTTTCAAATTAATATTATAATTAAAGTTAATAGTAGGAAATATTTGTTCATACCAATGGATTCTAGATGGGTGGTATGTGGGGGGATAATAAAGATAGGGAGAGGGGGAGGGGTAATGAAATTTTCATCAGAAATCCTCTACGGGGTATGGTTTTCGGATATTAGCGTATTAATAATTCAAGTTATTTTTGCTCATGGAAATGTATTCTTGGTGGTGTGGGGTGCGAGGGGGAACGAAATTTTTAACAGAAATCCTCTACGGACTTTGGTTTTCGAGATATTAGCAACATTTGTTCAAACAATTAGCTAACTGGCAATAATATAATTACTAATTGGCAATTAGCAGCTTAGTTGGTAATTAGCTAATTGGCAATTAGCACCTTGATTGGTAGTTAGCTAAGGGGTTTGTCATGCTTGAAGTTTTCTTAGCTGAGCAGATAACGAATTTCGCAACATGGCATCATCACCTCGGTTTTTGTTGTTTCACCTTGGTTTTGCTGAACGGAAGTTGCAGATATCGGATCATCACAAGATTCGTACACAAATATTCACATCCTGTTGTAAACAAATTTAAGCAGTATCAGCACATTTATTCTTTTCATGTAATTTGATACCACACTTCCTGTAAGCCGCCCATTCCAAGAATTTTACTCATCGACACGTTTCATTGGAATTCGTAAACAAATTTTGAGATCCTGCTGTAAACAAATTTAAGCAATATCAGCACATTTATTCTTTTCATGTAATTTGATACCACACTTCCTGTAGGCAGCCAAAAGTTTTATTGTTCCAAGAATTTTACCGATCGAAGCGTTTCATTGGAATGTAAACAAATTTTCACATTTTCTTGTATGTAAACAATCTCATTTGCAAATTCGGCCAGCAGAATAAAGTAATCAAATTAATTTGAATGATTTTTTTTGTTTATCGTGTAATTCGATATCATCTCAGCCTGTAAGCAAACTCGTTGGAATTCATCCTGTGCAATGATTATCTTAGCAGCAGGATCATTCATGTTTACAAACCGTTCCTATAAAAGCCCAAGCAAACTCTTGGGGAGCGTCAGCCAGTTTTAGTGAGTCTCCGTGATAGTACATAAAAAATAAAAATGACAACCGCGCTAGTAAATAAAAGTTTTTCAGTAATTAAAAACATGCGGAAGGATGTGTTGTAGTGTTTAACAAATTTAGAGAATAAAGACTATATTGTTAAAAAGTGCAACAGAAACATACATAAATTTCAAGTTGCATTTCGGAAGTGCAATAAGAGTGCTATGAAACGACATTTCGAAAGCTGTCTCGAGCAAATTAAAGCATTGAGAGCACTATTGAGAGCTCCCCGTCGAGGTGGAGGAATCACTCGCGTAAGAAGAAGTGATTTTGTAAAGTGGGAGGAAATAAAGACCGCGTTCGCAGACAGAATTCGACAAGGTGTTATTGTCAATTTAAAATATATCGACCCGAGGCTATTTATGCAAGACGCCGCCAAATTATTTACGCATCGTGTTAAAAATACCTTAAAATATTCTTTTAATATTAAAGTTTCTACGACGTTATGCGGTGAATTTATTAAACAAAGTGCTGACAATGAAAACATAAAAGACATTAAATATTTCCAAGCAAGAACTGCTCCGATTAGTACAGATGATAATTTAGAGGAGCAGTTTAAATCAAACATTTTGGATCCAATAAACACTCAGCTGGAAGAATTCCAGGAAAAAGACAGTGGCTGGGCACTGCACTCTATAATACATCTAGCAGTACATATTAACAAGTTCGAAAAGCTCCGAGGATCTTCATATATACCTCTACCAAAAGAGATTGCTTTAAAGAACGCTTGCATTAATCTGAAAAACAATGATGAAGCATGCTTCGCGTGGGCCGTAGCATCAGCGCTATATTCTGTAACTGCCAACTCCTATAGGAACTCATCATACCCTCATTACTCTACAGTACTGACCAGGATGAAAATCATATGGCTGATGATGGTGACGATGACGATGATGATGATGATGATGCTGGCAGATATCATTTCTGTTGGTAGAAAGTATATATGTGAGAGATGTTTGCTCTACTTACGCTCTGCTGAAAAATTAGTATCACACACTTACGAATGCGAGAAGCAAAATGATTGTAGGGTTATGTTTCCATCAGAAGAAAAGAAATGGCTGGAATATAAGAATTATGACCATAAGAATCTAGTCCCGTTTTGTGTATATGCAGATCTTGAGTCAATATTGAAGCCGATTCAGGGAAACGATCAAAATACACAGCGAATCCAGGAACATGAAGTTCATAGCATAGGGTTCTATTTCCACTGCAAACATGATGCTAAGCTCTCATATTACAGAGCATATCGAGGCAAGAATTGCCAACAATGCTTTGCATTAGAATTGCAAAAAATGGCATCCATACCTGTACAGGAAAAGCTGAACATCAGGCCAATGCAACCCGTGACTAAAGAGGAACGGCGTTCACATATGGAAAATACTTGCTGCCATATATGTGAAAAAATGTTTGAAGCTGATGAGGAACGAGTTCGGGATCATTGCCACTTAACAGGCAATCGAGGACCAGCGCATAATGCATGCAATCTTATGTATCAAGATTGCTCCATAGTTCCAGTAATTTTTCATAATTTATCCGAATATGATGCCCGCTTCATTATTAAGGATATAGCTACATCTTTCACAGGAAAAGTTGATTTCTTACCAATAAACAAGGAAAGATATATCTCGTTCACCAAGCACATGGAAGGCAGCCATATAAAATTCAGATTCATCGATTCCTTCCGTTTTATGGCAGAATCTTTATATAAGCTATCATCATTGCTGCCAATGGATAAATTAAACCCTACAAGATCAGTATGGCAGGGATTGGATGACGACACTATCAAACTTCTTACGCGCAAAGGTGTCTTTCCATATGATGGTATTGATGACTGGGATAAATTGGATTTCCAGAACTTGCCAACACAGGAAGCGTTCTACAATAAACTAACTGACAGTGCTATATCTCCTGAGGACTACAATCATGCTGAAGAGGTCTGGCAAAAATTTGAAATACAAACACTTGGTGAATATTCAGATCTATACCTTAAGACTGATGTTCTCCTATTGGCCGATGTGTTTGAGAACTTTCGAGAAGTGTGCATGAAGACATACAATTTAGATCCAGCACATTATTACACCATGCCAGACCTAACATGGGATGCTATGCTAAAATACACTAATGTGAAATTAGAGCTGATAACCGACGTAGATATACTGCTATTCATAGAGAGAGGCATTCGAGGTGGTATAAGTCAATGTTCGAACAGATATAGTAAAGCCAATAACAAATATATGGATGATTTGAAGCCTGAGGAGAAAGAGAAATACTTGATGTATTATGATGTGAATAACCTTTATGGATGGGCCATGTCACAGCATTTACCAACCGGAGGATTCAAATGGGTTGATGTTCCCAATATTAACGTTTCCGAAATTCCTGATGATTCTCCAACTGGATACATATTGGAAGTCGACTTGGATTATCCTCAACATCTAAGCATAAGCATAAGGACATACCGATTTGCTCTGAGCATGCAGCACCACCTGGAGCAAAATTAGAAATGTTTTTGACAACATTACATCCAAAAACTAAATATGTTATACACTACCGAAATTTGAAGCAATGCTTATCACATGGACTCATCTTGAAAAAAGTGCACCGGGTTCTTCAATTCGAGCAATCAGCTTGGCTTAAACCATATATTGACTTAAAAAATACCAAACGGATGCAGGCTACAAGCTATCATGAGAAGGGCAGCTATAAAAAGATGAATAATGCAGCTTTTGGTAAGACCATGGAAAATGTGCGCAAGTATAGCGATATCAAGCTTTGCGTCAAGTGGGAAGGTCGCTATGGTGCAAAAGCTCGGATTGCGGCACCCAACTTCCACAGTGCAACGATATTTGATGAGAATTTAGTTGCTGTGGAATAAAGGCGACTCAAAATCTTATTCAATAAGCCGCTCTATATAGGAATGGCCGTTATGGAAATTTCGAAAATGTGCCTCTACGATTTTCACTACAGTTTTATGCAGCGTGAATTTGGAGATAAATGTAAAGTCATGTATACTGATACAGATTCTCTAATATATGAACTTGATGGTAAAATTCTTGGAACAATAAAACTTTTGGCTGCCTACAGGAAGTGTGGTATCAAATTACATGAAAAGAATAAATGTGCTGATATTGCTTCAATTTGTTTACAGCAGGATGTGAAAATTTGTTTACGAATTCCAATGAAACGTGTCGATGAGTAAAATTCCTGGAATTGGGCGGCTTACAGGAAGTGTGTGTATCGAATTACATGAAAAGAATAAATGTGCTGATACTGCCTAAATTTGTTTACAACAGGATGTGAAAATTTGTTTACGAATCTTGTGATGATCGATATCTGCAACTTCCGTTCAGCAAAACCAAGGTGAAACAACAAAAACCGAGGTGATGACGCCATGTTGCGAAATTCGTTATCTGCTCAGCTAAGAAAACTTCAAGCATGACAAACCCCTTAGCTAATTACCAATCAAGGTGCAAATTGCCAATTAGCTAATTACCAACTAAGCTGCGAATTGCCACTTTGCTAATTGCCAATTAGTAATTATATATTTGCCAATTAGCTAATTGTTTGAACAAATGTTGCTAATATCTCGAAAACCAAAGTCCGTAGAGGATTTCTGATAAAAATTTCGTTCCCCCTACCACCCCACACCACCAAGAATCCATTTCCATGAGCAAAAATAACTTGAATTATTAATACGCTAATATCTCGAAAACCAGAGCCCGTAGAGGATCTCTGATGAAAATTTCATTACCCCCAATCCCTATTTTTATTATCCCCCCCCACATACCACCCATCTAGAATCCATTGGCATGAACAAATATTTCCTACTATTAACTATAATTATAATATTAAATTAAAACCAAAGCCTACATTTAGGAACAACACTTGAAAACAACAAAAGCTTACATTTAGGCGCACCACATATCCAAAAAAAAACCCATAGCATGCTGCTACGTGTGGGCACAGAAAATCGTAGCATGCTGCTAAAAGTGAAGCAAAAACTTCCCAAAACCGTAGCATGATGCCACGTGTGGGCAAAAGTGAAGCAAAAAACTTCACATATCGAAGAGAACCGTACCACACATCCAAGAAAGCCGTAGTACCGGAGCATGCTGGTAGTATCAGCTAATGCCGTTAGGGTGCAGTCAAGACCAAACGACACATCCAGGACATAAGCCAGTCATGGCTCAATGGTGTATCCAAGACATAAGCCAGTCAGGACTCAATGGTGCATTCAAGACATAAACCAGTCAAGATCCAATGGTGCATTCAAGACATAAACCAGTACAGTCAAGACACAACCCCATATTTAGTCTACCTAGCGACGGTTGCGCCATCTGCGGGTGAGAGTTCTAATTGAAAAACTCTGGTCCAGAAGTCTACCCATATATAGCAAATTTAAAGAATATTCGCACATCACCTCCATGGTCTCATGGTAGAGCGCATCGGATTTTACAAAACAAAGCGTTCTCGGTTCGATTCCAGCAAAAATCCAACATTATTTTATTAGAAAAAAAATCATCTAAGACAAGAGCTTGAACAGCTTACGGGGGCCACCAGTTGATGCGTCATCTCCTGGTCAGCCAGATGATAGGAAAGGAATTCCCCCAGGCAGGCCCTGTGACGTAGACCACTAGACGGAATCCCCCAGTGACCCAGAACCCAGTCCAGAACCACCAAAATAGTTGGAATTTTCCGGACACTTTTTGTATGGAAAAAGTGAGCCAGAACTCACCTAGCTACACTACCTTCTTATAGCCTTTCAATTTGCTCATATTTATTTTCTGATCTAATAGAATGTGCTTTCATCTAGAACAACAATCTATAGCTCGGTTTGTATGCATATGAATTTATATAAGGTTTATAAGGAATTGCAGTTACCAGATTCTTATAAAATTTTCTTCCACCTGTAAGATTATGTATGTGACATACTGTTACCAGAAATCTTCTTCTTTACTGTTAGTCACAGTTAATTATAATCTCCCATACAACTTGCACTACTCATCATCATCATCTAAGTGAACCCAAGAGCAGACACTTTTGGTTTCAAAGGTTAAGGTGACGTCAGAGGTCAAGGACAAATTGCTGCCTCCAAGACCATTTGTCAAATACATATAAATAGTAGTTTCATAACTTGTTTTTCAGTTGATATTTTGCTCTTTACCCAAACAGATCACTGTTTCTTGGCATGCTTATTACGCAATAATTTCAACATGAGTTCTAAGGACACTACAAACCTTCTAAAGCCTACGGACGAAAGGAGTAAAGAATATTCATATAAGGCTCAGTCTACATCTATGAAATCGATGCTTTTCAGAAATAAAGAAGAAAGTTTTTCATCCGAAAACGAGTCGACTGTCCCCTACCAACAGGTCGAAAAATCACAATATTCCAACAAAGATCGCAAAAAGTAAAGACGGAGAGATGTTATTTGTGCAAATGGTGCACAACGAACCTTCTAAAGGCACGTTGGTGTAAAGGCATAAGGAATATTCATTATAAGGACCAATCTATATCTATGAAATCTTGGCTTTGCTGAACTATAGAAAAAAGAGTTTAGACTTGCTATAATACAATTAAAACAAATTATTTCAATAAATGGCATTATAACCATAATATAATAATTTTTTATTTACAATACATATTTTAGACTAGACTAGACTTAATATATTTTCTGCGGCACACATCGCTTAATAGTGATAATTGAAGCAAAAATGATTATTGCTTACACCGTGGGTCGATTTCAGCCATATTTGCTGTTTGCAGATGAAGTGAACCTACTTTCCTTATGTAATCCATTGGCATCCCTTTTGATATATATCATGAACCAAGTTCCAAACTGGCAAGTAAACGATAGCATATTGTCGCTAAAGCTCTCATCCACCAAGTATACAGACCAGCCCAACACAAGCATGATAATTCCAGACAGCCATAGCATATCAATCAAGCAACTGATAACACAAAGCTCCAAGCTGGCATGTAAACGATCATGTTTACCTCAGACATGTGTGTTAGAGCGAGACAGATGTTGTGCGTTAGAGCGATATGGTTGAAATATATGGTATCCACTAAAACTTCTTACTAGATTATGCGCACCCGCCATACATAAAAGAAACTTCAAGCATCACCAAACTTAACCTATTCTCAAAATATTTGTTAATCCCAGACCTATAGACTTCCTCATTGACCAATACCCATAAGATAATTTCAAGCTATCATGTCCACCTAAAATATGAACACAGATTTATGTTGGAGCGAAATAGATGTTTTGGCAGAGTCAGCTGGTTGAAAAGTATGGTATTCACTAAAGCTTTCTAGTATATTATGCACGCCCACCACCCATTAAATAAACTTCGAGCACCATAAGCTTAACCCAATCTCAACCACCACGATCTTGGCAAAAGGTAATATCAAATTACCTGCTAAGTCATGCCATTACACCTGACAACCAAAAATTATTCTTTTACTGCTCCCATACAATTTCCATTACTTAATATCATAGCACTATCTTCTATCATCAATGCTTTTAATTTAACCCACTCTCAACCTAAGCCAAAATGTGTATAGGCCACTGTACTCATAGCAAATAAAGCAAACAACTGATAACTAAGCTCCAAGCAGGCAAGTATATGACCAAGTCCACCTCAAGCATATGTGTTAGAGAGAGACAGATGATGTGTTAGGGCGAGATAATTGCAAAAGTAAATTTGGACATCCATAAGAAATAACATGGGATTTTGCTGTCGAACTCTCATCGCCTAACCAGGAAAGATCACTTTGCTAAACAGTTACACTAGCAAGATTTCGTATGGCAACACTGAACATTCCATTATACCAGATCACCAAAAATCAGGTTTTTACTTCACCCATACGACTTCCACTACTCATCTAAGTCCACATATCATACTATATTAATATCATAGCAATATCTTCCTGTAAAGCTTTAAATTGGTAAGATTTTACATTTTCTATAAGGTGTATCTACGTAAACCACTTTCTGGCTACGCTAAAAAGATACTCTAGAAAGATTTCAAGTGGCAACATTGACCATGCCATTACACTTGATCATAAAAAAATTGTTGATAAGGCTTTTACTGCACCCATACAACTACCACTAATCATCTAAGATATTCCTCAAATGAACATATCATACTACCGCCTTCTTTTATTAAACTCTTAAATCCATCCCAATATTACGGCAGCTTAATGTTATTGTCATCGATTCAACATTTTTTTATGAATTTCAGTTATATTTAAGCCTTGGATCATGAAGCCGTGCCTTCCTGATACAACACCATTTCGGATGATGATACTTTAGAGGATATAAACATGAAGCAGCATTGTTGATAAGGTTTTTACTGAGCGGAAGACTTTCTAATAGACACACAAAAATCGCTCAACTTGTTTACTTTTCTCAACTGTGCGAGTTTGTTTGATTTAAAATTACCAGTCATGCCATTACACTTGAAGACTAAAAATTTTCTAACAAGGCTGCACCTATACAATTTTCATTACTCATCTAAGTCACCCTACATTAATATTATAGCTCATCAAAGCTTTTAACTAATTCTCAACTTAATGCTTACAAAAGTAGCTAGACTTGAATTATGAGTAAAATGAATTACATCAGAAAAGGTATGATCGCTAATATCACGAAAACCATAGCCCGTAGAGGATTTCTGATAAGACTTTTCAGTACACGCACACCCCTACACCGAAAATTTTCTAGGCTTTAATTTCCATTCTTACCACCCCAAGCAGCCGTGATCTCTTTTTAGATATCGAATATCATGATCACTCTTGTTTATAAAAGATACATACAGACCACAACTTACGTTATAGTTGTTGTTGATTGTTTTTATCAGCAAAAGAAATTTTCAATTATAAGTACTCATCTAAGACAACTTATCAGTTGTTGTTTTTTTCCAGCTAAAGAAATTGGGAATCGTTCAATTTGTTTACATTATTCGACTGTACGAATTGTTTATGCAATGAATCAAATTAGAAGCATTGCACCTGAAGATTAAAAATTATGCCATTTCTTATAGTCTAAGAGCTAGCAACGTTTTCGAGAAATTACTTTAGTTCGGTTAGTTTTTTGATATGCCTATCCTTATAGTATCTCAATAGTAATACGCCCAATCTGGCTCGTGGGAGGGGTTGCGTTTACCAGTGCGCATTCCGTTCCACAGGTAAAAAAAGCAGTTTTCAAAATGATTTTAGTTCGAATTTTTTTTTCCTATTTGTTTTCATAAACATGGAATAATATAAATTCACTATTCCCAGACAATTTTTCTCGTTGAAAAAAAATTAAAAAAAAATTATTTTATTACGGCTGTAATTTTTATACCAGCTAGTTTAATTATCGAACCACATGAAATTAATTTGCCAGACAATAATTCGGTTGCTCATTGGGAAAAGCCTTGAAAATGAATTAAGCAACAGCATAAGTAAGACTATTGTAAACCACACGAATGTCCTAAAAATCTAAGTATACACAAAATTAATAAATAAGTGGCATTGAATTTAAATATACAGTCTCACATATATGCCCAAGTTTGCAAGATAGATTGCATTACGAATAAAATGTATAATTATATAAAAAAATAAAGAAATTTGCTAGTAGTTAAACTTTAAAATAAAATATATAAAATAAAACACATAGAAAAAGAGAACAGATATAAAAAAGGTTAAGAAAAATAAACTAAGATTAATGATGGCTAGTAATAAAAAAATGCGTTTTTTGTTATAAGGATTCTGAAAAAATTATACTTTTTGCTGAGGAAAAATTGAATAAGTGTAAAAACGTATTAAATACACGTGTTAAGTTCAAATTGAAGTATAATAATGTGAGGTTACCGGAAAGTGTTAACGCTAGGGATGGATATCACGGACAATGTTACAGTAGCTTTACAGCTTTAATGAAAAAATATCGTGAATTATCTGAAAATGAATCTTCAACAGTAGGAGATCTCCGCAGTGCATCCTGTTGTACTTCCCACGTATCAAATTCATCAAAGCATTCTCATGAGAGCACGTCATATGTTGCTGGTCCAATTGTGGATAATAACAATCCAATTATCGATTGTGATTCAATTATACCAATGCAACAATCAACTTCTGAGCCTTCTAAACAACTTCCTGACAACAAAGAAAAGAATACCACTGAATCTATTGTGAACAGTGAAAGTGTATGTTCTTTCTGCAAACAAAACCGCAAACAATATCACGGTAAATCACAAGAATTACATTCATCAAATAACGTAAAGCTCTCAGAAGAAATGATCAAGTGGTTCACAAAACTAAAAGAGGATGAATTACTACAAGAAATCTGCACATTAAAGTTCATAGGTGGATCCGTGTTCTATCATCATATATGTAAATTAGCATATTCAAATAATTACAATAAGGAAATCGCAGATATTCCATCCACTCCCTGGCACGATAGTCGCATGATCCATAAATATATTATTCATAATATCATCTCATTAATTGAGAAAGAAGTCATTGAAAAAAAAGGTTACTTATTATTATCATCTCTTTGCGACACCTATAATAATAATTTAGAAAATGAATGAAAACTCCACTCTTTACCGAATTTGACTTTAATCTCAAATTATTATCTTGAAGAGAAATTATTGAAACGTTTTCAAAGAAAAACTTAAATTCTAACAAATCACAAGAAAAAAATTATTATGCATGAACATGGCAATTTATTAGTAGATAGTGATCTTGAAAAACTTGAGGAAAATGCTCTTATCGATAAAGTCGCATTCATCTTACGGAATGCTATTCTTGGAATCGAAAACTCAAGACTGCCATCAAAAATAAAGACTGAGACAACATAGGAAACGACGTATCCATGGAAATGTAGAAGCCTTGGTACAACGTCAATGGGAACCTGAATGTAAGCATTACGGCTGGGAGAAAGGAAATTAGAAAACAGCTACTATAAAGTTGGTAACTGTGGAACCATCAACAGGTTGGGACATCGAGAGTTTGCGAACAGCGCAACGCCTATTCTTACTTGGAAAGCAGACATAGAAAAATCAGAATGGAAGGATATTTCGAGGATGAGTGAAAAGCTGAAAAGCTACTGGGCTCAATGGAATTCTATTCATGTTGAATGCGGTATATTAAAATGCAAGTGGGAAGCACCTAACGGTAAATCGTTCCGAATACAAATAGTCGTGCCGGCGTCAAAGGTCAACGATGTTCTAGGTAAAATGCATCGTGGAGCATCTGGAGAACATTTGGGAGTGAATAGAACAATTTCTAAAATACGAGAAAAGTTTTATTGGCTACATATGCGGGAGGATGTAGAGAAGTGGTGTCGCAGATGCAATGTGTGTGCTTCTTACAAAGGGCCGCCACGTAGCAGCAGAAGGGAAATGTATAAGTGTAATATCAGAGCCCCATTGAAACGGAGAGCTGATGTACAGGGGCCCACGGGGGCAAAATTAGCAGTAAGTACCAATCGGACGAGGACCCGCTATGACTTACGTGCGAATTCAGCAGGATTCAATGAAGGTGAACTTGTTTGGCTATACAACCCGAACCGACGTAAGGGATGTTCACCAAAATCACAACAACACTGGGAGGGACCGTATTCAGTAGTAACTAGAATAAATGGCGTAGTATACAGGATTCAACGTGGTACAGGATGCAAACGAAAAATCGTCCATCTGGATCGCTTGTGTCAGTACTACAAGCATCAAGACCGTGGACCACCTGTTGTTCGTGACGAACAAATTTAAGAAGGGGGCAGTGTCACGTGCAACAGAAAGAGACAACTTGTGACATCTACTGGCAATGGAGAGTAAACAGCTTCAGGTTCGATGATGGAATCTTCCGGAAGGTTCAGGAATAGAATGAATATAATAGTCAAGAAGCTTCTGGAATAGAACACTCCAGAATAATCTGGAGAGTTTCTAGGGTATAAATATAACAGCGCGGGTGACCTGGCAAAAGCCCCTATCTCCAATTTTCAGTGAAAATAACTTATTGTCAATTCCAATTTGTTAACATCATAAAACATAAGATAGACATAAATATAAAATTACAAACTTATTTCATATTCTTTTAACAATCGAAAACTAAATTTGAAAAATAATTAATCATATTACTTTCATGTGACAAGAATGACATTTTTCACTCCCCCTGTAAAATTTGATATTTGTGAGATAGGAGGTTTTGCCAGGTCACCCCCGCGTTGTCACCGCCAGACAGAGTAACTTGTCTTAGACGTTGCAGTGTTAACAAGCGAAAGTAATAAAGAAGCGAAAGTGTTGTAATTGGATTGCGATAATTGAAAGTACAGTACTAGCGATAATTAAAGTTGAGTTGATTAATGGAAGGTTTATAAAATTTATATGATTAGAGTGAAATAAAGAACTTGTATATTAAATATTTAATATTGTGTTTTAAATCACGAACCAAAGGCCACGCCCGCAACAATATATATATGTATAAGGAATTATACCTTACTTTCCTAAAGGTTCCAGCGATCGGAATCAGAAAAATAAATGGTGGTGTCTGTAGCTATGAATTGATTAGCTGAGTCAGAGCAGCGCATTTACGTGTGTCTCATTGGCGATGGCTTCGTGTTGGAAGGCCTTTAATTCCGAGCTCTCGTTGGCAGCATAACCGAACTGCGCTGAGCCATCCGGTATCGCGTCTCAAGTCCAAGGTTGGAGTCTGGCGAAGTAACCTATTTTTTTCTTTTTAAAAACAATTTTTTTTGTCTGAAAAAAAAATATTTGTTATGAAGAAACGACATGAAAGACCTGGACTTTGCATAATTGTTATTATGCTCCCTTCTACTAGATGAGAAGGGTTTTGAATTTTGTACTGCAGAAATTTCGGCATGAAGAGGTCTTTATGCAAGTGAAAAGTTCTGTGTCTTGATACAGATTTTTTGTTTTTTACAATTAGATGCCGGGTGATAGTCGAGAAGAAATTATAACAAAACCTGAACTTCGCATAACTGTTATTATGGCCCATGAGTAATTTTGAAACAGATTTTGTTTTAATTATTGACATGGGCGTACGGTTATACGTATGTGTGTGTGTGTACATGTTTATATACGACTTATGAAATTAATCTAGAGTTAAGATAGCTGTATTATAAATTTTTGTTATCTTTCATATGCTTTTGTTTTGGGGGGTTTTTTTTTTATAAGACGAAGAGGTATTTGAGATTCGGGTAGAAAAAATATTTCAATCTTGTATGCTGTTATAGAAATACTTGAGCGAATACGATTTATTTTCCATATGATGCTCATGCAAGCGAAGATAACAAAGAAAACAATACACTGAGTAAGCGCAGAGGTCGAACTTCCGAAATTTTACCCCAGTTGAATGTTAGGAAGATAATAAAAATAGGTTCCAAATTTAGATTAATCATTTTACGTTATGATTAGTATACGTCCATCTACAAGTAGCTTTACTTTTATGCGTGTCCCGTCCCGAGCAGTGAAGCGTTGTTCCTTTTTTTCTGGACTGCTTTAGTGCTTCATATGAGACGGTGATTTCCTCGAATGTGTTCGGTTGCTCACTGTCTGCAATAAGTAGCTGGAAATCGTTATCCGGATGTTCTGCGTGGAAGACAACTGTATCTTCTAAAATGCACTTCCTTGACTTCAATGCAGGTTGCAACTGCTGAAGGCTTGATATCGTCAGCGATACCCGTTGAGCCTCCAACGACGTGGATTTTTGCTGCCCTGCTGTAGATACAGATATAGATGGCTGCGTCTGGGTAGCTGGTTTTGGCAAAGTATGATGCCCTGAAGCTGAGCTTACTGCTTGCTCAGCTATAGGAGACGTTGATGCCTGCTGCATTGGAGCTAGAATTGCTACTTACTTTCTTGAAGCTACATAGTTTCATGTGTCCTAAGGCATGACATATGTACATTTATGCAACCTTTATAATGTTTGTAAAGATCGACATTTTTAGGTGGTTTCTTTTCGAGGTTATAAAACCTGCGTAAGTCTTTATTTCGAGAATCCCCTAGTACTGGTTTTTCTTCGATCAATGGTAATCGTACATATTGGCCAGCTGCAATACGACGTTGAGTGTTTTTATAAGATCGTTTACTCTTTTCATCGGATTTTGACAGTTTACGCACTTGAGAAGTTATTTCCTCAGGTTCCCAAAGCTTTCTCAGGATTTTATCTATTGACGCTTCTTGGCCAGCTTGCGCATTAATTGTTAAATATGAGACTTTAGAAATAGAGTCTGCTCGCGATAAATTTCCGAAGAGAATCCAGCCTAGGATGCTATTTTGGGCAGTAGGGGTTCCTGGAGGACCTTTTCTTAATCCTTCCAATAGAATTTCCCCGTATACATCTGCTCCCAGGAGAATATCAATTTTTCCAGGATTGTAGAAAAATTGGTCGGCAAGCGTTAAATCCTTTATATGATCCCATTCTTGTATTTGAATGGTACACGGAGGCAGGACCTCAGTGATCTTGTTTACGATTAGTGCTGTCATTGAAGTTGCGTTATGTGAATCTGATGACGAGCGTACTTCAAAGGATGTTTTTCCTTTTACATTTGTAGCTTGTGTGTTTCCCAAGCCTTTTAACTGAATCTCTACGCGAGTGGTAGGTCATTGCAGTTTGCGTGCTGCTGCTTGGGTAATGAATGACACTTGAGACCCAGAATCTATTAAGGCCCGTAATGTCAATATGACACCCTTTCAGGAAGCAATATTTAGCAATACTGTGGCAAAAATTTGTATAAAATGTTCGTAAAGAACTATTTGTTATGACCTCAGATGTAGAGGGAGAATTGTGTGGCTGTGCTTGTTTGATAGACTTATTGCTTTACTTAGTTGAAAAGTGAGTACTTTGATTTTACTAATATTCTTTTGAAGCAAAGAATGGTGTTTTGTACCGCATTGCCGACACGTAAATTTGCTTGGGCAAGATTTCTTGTTATGTTTCCTTGATAGGCAGTTTACACACAGACGGTTTGATGTAATGATCTTAAACCTTTTGTCAATGTCACATTTGATAAATTGTGGACATTTAAACAATCTATGTGGCTCTTTACATATCGCGCGTTTGTCATGTGTTGATACCTTTTTAATGAAGTTATTTGTTTTCTCTGGATGAACTGACTTTGAATCTAAAAGTGCTTCCAGAGTTCGGAATCTGGTCTCTAGGAAAGTTTTTAGAGAATCAAACGTAGGCAAACCTTCTTCATTATTTACCTCCTGCTCCCACAAGCGATGGGTTTCCGTAGGCATTGCACCAACTTGTATATGAGAATTGGGTCCCATTGCTTGGTGAAAACTCCTAGAGTTTCAAGCCCGAAAAGGCATTCTGAAGATCTGTCTAATAAGGATCCTATCGCCTTAGCAGATTTGTTAACACAGAGTTTTCAGCTGAGCATTCACTAATACTCGCTTGTTGTCGTATCTATCCTTTAACGTTTTCCATGCATTTTCGTAATTTGCGTCTGTTACTGGAAACTGTCGCAGCAAATGTTCAGCCTCGCCAGTAACAGTTGTTTTAAGAAAATGTAGTTTTTGTACTAGAGGTAAAGACGGATTTGTCTAAACTAGAGAATTAAACAAATCGTGACATGATCTCCATGAATCATATGAACCAGAAAATGTTGGAAGTGTAATTCTGGGCAACTTCAAAAAAGACGAAGATTGCTGATCAGTTTTAGTTTCTACAGCAATTTTGTGTTCTGTTTTGCCTAAAAAGCATCTAATGCCTGCTTAAGAATACCTCGGAATGTATAGTACTTATTTTCCACCTCTGCAAATTGATCATATAAGAAATACTCGTATTTCTCAAGTTTGCTGTCATCCAAAGCCTGCGTAGCTTGGATAACTGTATAATGAGTAGACTCGTAATCTGACCAGATTCCGCTTAGAGCGATTAAACGCTCAGAAACAAGCCCTCTTAATCATTTCTCTACTGCAGTATAGTTGTAGTTCTTGAGAGATTTTTCGAGGATTTTTGCGAAGGAGATTTCTCGTCTTAACAGACTGAAAATTATTGAAAATAATTTCAATAAATTTACAAAATGCATTTTAAGTGCAAAACAATGATTGAACTTTTCGACGTAGCGATCAGAGATTTCTCATCGGTATGGTTATCTCTGATCCCCTACCATAGAAGTTCAATGATGGAGGTCACACCAATTGCCCATGGGTCGAAAAGTTCAATCATTTTTTTGCACTTATAATGCATTTTGTAAATTTATCGAAATTATTTTCAATAAATTTCAGTCTGTTAAGACGAGAAATCTCCTTCGTATAATTTCTACTTGGTTTATCCATATGCCGCCAGGCAAAAAAGGGAACAATCACCTAATTTGAAAGTACAATGAGAAATTTTGTCACCATACAATTCACATTTACATTTTATAAAAAGTATTTATATGGGCAATTGGTGTGACTTCCATTATTGAACTTCTATGGTAGGCGATCGGAGATAACCATACTGATGAGACCTCTCTGAACGCTAGGTCGAAAAGTTCAATCATTTTCTTCAGTTATGGTCCTTGAGATTATATCCATGGACTACAATATCGTCCATGTATACGAAGCAATATATGCCTTGAAGGCCAGATAAAACATTATTCATGGCTCGTTGAAAGGTTGCAGGGGCTCTTTTTAAACCAAACGGCATATACGATTGTATTCGTAGTGCCATAATAGGGTGTGCTAAAGGCAGTTTTCTCCCTGTTCTTCGAGTCCATTCTTATCTGAAGGAATCCACTGGCTAAGTCAAGTGTTGTGAAATATTTTGATTTCCCCAACTAGTCTAATATATCGGTGATATTAGGCAGTGTGTTGGGTACGCATCGCCAATAGTGATGTCGTTAATACGACGAAAGTCTACCACAACTTGCCACTTTTTGCTCCCATTGTCATCTGGGTTTTTGGGAACCAGGAGAAGTGGAGAATTTCAGGGACTATGTGATGGTCTGATGAAGTCTGACTCAATCACTTCTAGTATTTGATTATTTATCTCATTTCGGCTTGCTTCGACTTCCTGAGGTCTATAGGGCTTGGTATAGATGGCCGGCTTGTCTTGGAGTGTCTCGATTTTGGGGGTAATCGCATCTGTGTATGAAAAGAAATCCCCTTCTAGATAGAAGAGATCACTGAATTCCCTACAGATGTTGCGAATACTTGCAGATTCCTCCGAATTGCAATGATCCAATTTGATCAGGTTTTGCAGTTTCTTTATTCTGCCCTTGATTGGATCTCTGTCAGAGTCTGCAGAGAAGACCACGAAGTCGTCCAAGTCTTGGTATACTGGGTTCACCTCGTAAAGGCAAAGATTGGCGTCCTCCTCATTTGTATTGAGGATTAGGATATTTGCCATACCACTGACTGGTTCGACTATCGAATTTCCAAGAAACAAACCTGGCCTTATTTCCTTCTTGAACAGACCGATTGATGTTGAAGAGAAGGACTTGGAATTTTAATAATGAACTCTGATCGAGCCGGAATTTTAATTTTATTTATTTGTTCCGAGTCTTCCGGATGTTTATTAGGAAAGAGATCTGATTCCATTTTTTGTGGAATTTGGAAGGAGTTAGTCGATGATTCCGACTCGATAAAGTGTGAAGAAGATGAATATTTGCTGAAATTCCTTGACTTCTTTGATTTTTTACTACACCTCACCTTTTGTGCAGTGCTAGGTGATGGAGATAGTCTTTTATTTGATCCAGCCTTTTGTGCGGCTATAGATGGAGATAGATTGTCATTACTATGTAGTTCTATTTGGGTTGAAACTGCTGATAGTGATATTTTTGTTTCTAAATTTCCTCTGGGCTTCACTTCCAGTGAGGCATTGTATGGACATTGATTTTCATTACCTTGTGAAACATGGATACAGGCTTTTGTTAATATTTCCATTGGAGAATGTTATCTCCGTATATAATAAACTTTTAGCTTGAGACCTCTGCGGATCTTCGTTTTCAAATAAACATATGGATAATTGGAGTAATATTGTTCATAAGATTCATTTGAATCGTTTATTTCTAGAGAAATGTATTTATTTTTATAATTGATACTAGCATTGTATCGAGATAAAAATCATGACCTCCATCACATGAGAGGATGGATTTATTTCTCACTATTTGGAATGGGTTCTCTAGGATGGAGTTATTCTGCGGAGATTCCAGAGATAATTTCGCGAAGATGAGGCCTTCTGTAGAAGTGGACTCTGTTAATAACGTATTGCTATTGCAGATCGCATCTCTGTAACAGATACTATCTGGCTTTAATGGACGGGGTTTGATTAAACTGATCTCTGCTCCTGTATTAATTAAAAACGTAAGTTTTGGAGCAGAGCAGATATCGCCAGGCAAAGAGAGAGTTAGAGAAGTTTTGTTTATTTGGATGGGGATACGCATTGATTTTTTGCATAATTTTCTGTCGATATTGCCTCGGACTTGCGATGAAACTGCCCTGTTGTTTCAATCTGCGAGGGGTTGCCGAAATTGACGCCCCGCTGCATCCAGTTGCCCTGCCAAGCTGCCGATAGATTTCCATTAGTTTTCCTCTTTGGTAATAGTGATCTTGCTGAGATATTGACGTTCTGATATCTCGCCGATGGAGGTCGATTTTTTTGGATTTCTGGTTGCTGTCAGTTTCTGTTTTGTGGCTGTCTGTTAGGCGTGCTTGTTGGCGGAATTGCGTTTCTGTTTAGTGGCGGCCTATTAGCCACATATACTTGCGGAGCTGTACTTACTTTGTAAAAGTAATTTTCATTTCCTTGATTATTATTCGCCGCTCTTGTCCGGCACTCTTCGCTAGAATGTCCCATCTGATGACAATATCGACATCTGTGACGGAGATGTAACTTTATTAAAATCTGGAGGGCGTTGTATGACTGGGCATATTGGGCAGTCTATTACATTTGAATCAACGAAGATTTGAGTTTATTTTTTGCATAAATGAATTTTCATTTACCTTGTTATGTGCTTGAAAGCCGACTTGTTTCTGCTCTAAACGTGACGCGCATGTTCCAGAATATGCGATTTTAATGCATAAAAAGATTTATCCGAATGCACTTTGGCAAAAGTTTGGAGTTTGGTATTTATTAGCCCATCCTCAATAGTTCTCACTGCTTGACACTCGTTATCTTTTTAAAGAGATTTTAAAAGAATGCTATCACTTGTATATGAGTGTGTTACCTCATTTGATTTGGATAGACTTGTGCTAAGTCTTTGTAGAAAATCTTTTACATTTTCTCCTATTTTTGCTTGCAATTATTGAATAGAGATTACAGAGTAGATTTTGGAACTTTCAATTCGAAAGTTTGTTGCAGAAATCATTTCAATACAGGCCAATCTGCAGTATCGTATCTAGAGGGGGCGGTGGGGCGGTCCGCCCCGGGCGGCACATATTTTGGGGCGACATTTTTATATTTCGGTCTAAAGAAATAATAAAAGTTAATAACATAATAATGTTGTAATCCACAGAATAATTTATTATAATAAGTATTTAATTTAACAAAACAGCGTGCTGAACCCGGCAGTCCTTATCGAAGTTAAGATTTTCAAGCTTAATTCTTTAGTGCCATTGTTGTTTTTGTAAATAGAATCCCCTTGCCAATACGGAAAAGGAATGCATTTGTTATCTGTGGTTGAAGCAAAGTTAACTTAAGAACAAGTTAGGAAGTAAGAAGAGATTTCCTTAACACTAGATTGCTTTTTAATTTCTTTTAGAAAAAGAATTATATCTATAACGATACAATTTCTTAGAATTTGGAGACTTTGTACACATGAGATAAATGCATTTATTTATAGGTGTATTTACCTCCTTCCCCCCTCTTGGTTTCTGATATATGTATGTGTTATACCTATATTGCACAAAAGTAGTCATTCTGACTGTTTGGGTAATTTAAATTAATTAAATGAACTCTATTATTGAATTCCATAAAATTTGTATATGACTAGTCTACCCCTGTATTGGAATTTCATGAGCAATGAGACGAGCAATAAACATTCATTTCTTCTTAGGAATTTACAAAAAACATTTCGGGAGATTTTTCATTTATTTTGATGGTCGGAGTTATTTTCAGTCAAATTATAAAAAAAAAATTATTGTTTCTGTGACTGGTCAAGGTGTTAAGCGCAGGGTAGAAACTCATTGGAAAAAAAACATTTATTAAACATTAAGTGCTTTGGAAAAATTGACATCTGAGAAAGAAAATATTAAAACGAGATGCATTCTTTTTCTTTTCTGTACTACCTACATTTATGAGTATCCGTCCTTTTGAAATTAATGAAGCGCAACATACCTGCAAACAAATGGATTAAATATCTATCAATGCAATTTAAAACTGAATTCTTTATCTAATCTAATCTATACAATTTTGAATGTTACGAAAATAACTTTGTTAACATTGACGAAGAACAGCTTCATATTGAAAGGAAAAGGATACAGAATTTTATGCCTCTAGCTGATGTTAAAGAGCAAGCAAAAGGCAGAAAAACGGGGAAGAGCCTTTTGAACTTTTAATATATGTATATCCAAAACTATAGGTTGGAAAACTCTGTTCCCAACATAGTATTATTATTAAGAATTTTTTTTAACAATAGTCAAAGCAAGTTGTAAGTCTAGCGAGCAAGAAAAGCAAGAAAAATAAATATATAAATCAACATACGTTTTATCATTATGTTATGTGTACAATATGCTTAAACAAAATGAATAAGTGGTTTTACTCATTTATTATTTATGTTCAATAATTGTTAATAACCACTCTTGATTTTGACTAAGTCAGAAATTGCGGCAAAAGCTCTAGCTACGTCACTGCCAATCTGATATTATACATAATACGCCTCTGCAGATAATTTACTCCTTATTAAAGTAAGGAGGGACTGTTTTTCGTTCACCGTCGATGTCGTCCAATATATATCATCACAACTTGAGATAAATTTGTGGAGATCTTTCGGATTTTCACTGAAATTAAGGATGAGCAATCTAGCTTCAGATAGGAA
Source organism: Dioctria linearis (assembly GCA_963930735.1). Lineage (NCBI taxonomy): Eukaryota > Metazoa > Arthropoda > Insecta > Diptera > Asilidae > Dioctria > Dioctria linearis. Next base: position 82,981,242 of record OZ005743.1, on the reverse strand, counting down.
GAAGGTAGATTGATCTCTAAAGGAGACATTACTATGATTTTCCCTGAAATTAGTTGTATTATTTGTTAAGTTTTGGAATCTTGAATCCAACTGTCCTTGGAGCGCAATTATGGTGCATATTGTTACATATGTAAATTTTACCTTCCAAAAAAAAAACCTAAAATGGAATAACCTGAAATAACAAATAATATAATTAATAAAATTTTCATAGCATTCATATAAGCTAACCATGTTGATAACATGGTTAGCTTATCTTCAAATTCATTCTACAGAAATAATAACTAAATTCCCACTAAACGACTTGGGGAAAAACAATAGTTTTAAATTACAACCCAAGTCGTTTTGATAGTAAAATTCCCATTTAAAACAATTCCAGTAAAAAATAAATCAAAAGGAAAATCGTACCTTCAGTACGATTTGTCGTGAAAAATGCAATATGTATGTATGTACATTACATGTATACGCGCGCCGCAATTTCAAGCGATGTTTATAAAAACATCAAATTACATTTTTTCAAGCCACCGTCCATCGAAAAATATCAATATAAACAAGTCCAGAAAAAATGAAAAATTTTCTCAAGGTAAGAAAATGCAATTAAGCATTTTCTACCCTGAAAAACGGCTCGTGATCACTTTTGAAGTAGTCAAGAGTTGAGTTGATTTTTTAACTATCAAGAGTAGAGTTGTTCTTTGAACATGGTCTGGCTCGGCGCGATCTCGGTCATTTTTGGAAAAGGGAAAAATCTGTCTTAAACGGCGTCTTAACGGATACAAAAAAGAATACATTTGACTAAAACGGTGTCTTAAACGAATACAAAAAGGAATAAATTTGTCAAGAACAGTGTGTGAAAGAAAAATACAAGAAACATAAGTTGTGTAAAGACAAAACAAACAAAAAATAATAAAATATCTAAGTAGAAGTTGAATGAAACGAGTGTTTCATTTAAAAAACAAAAAGGGAGAAAGTTTCAAGGTGCATTGGTGATTGTTGATGTTGGGATACGCATCTGCTCAGCGCCCAACAAGCAGGTAAAAGTACGTAACACAATGTATGATGTTTCTACTCTGCAAACATTCTAGCGAAGAGCTCGCTTTCTCAAAGTAATCTCGAATTTGAGCAAGAAATGAGAATTACGAGCTTTTCCTTTTTCTGTTGCGAATGAAGGGAAAATAGAGAGCTCACTCATCACGACAACTCCGCTTTTTGCCCGCGATTTCTCCATTTCTCTGATTTCGGAATTACAATGAAATGAGACTACGTGCGTCTATACTTCGAATTTACTGCGAGATTCCTTCATTTCTCTGAGTAAGGCCGTTTGCACATCGAAAAACGAAAACACTAAACCGAAAAACTAAAATTTTGTCTTAATCTAACAGAAATTTGTCGGAATACATTCAATAAAACATTGGATATTTACATATTCTAATAATAGTTTCGATAAAAAAATATCCATATTTAAAGCTTTATTTCAATTAAAACACATTTTTATGTTTATTCGTACGAGAAACAGATTTTCGTTCCGAACTGTCAAGTAAATTATCGTTCCATACTACGTTCCACACACGAACGAATATTCTTTTCATTCCTACATAACCTCATTTCTGTTTATTTACATTTGATACAAACCCAACCCAACTTTTATTCGTTCGTTTTTGCATAAACGAATTTTCGGTGTGGAACCGTTTATTCGTTCGTTTTCGTTTTTCGATGTGTAAGCGGCCTAACATACAAATGATTCATCACTTACAGATAATCTTCAAAACAAAAATAATTGATCTATTTAGTGGCATGTGCTAAAATGTCTGGTGTTTATCTGATATGTGATATAATTAAAGGTCCGATGAAATGACCAAGACAATAATTTTCACGAACTTTAGTTTCCACTTAAAATGAATAAATGTCCATTTCCACGGCTCTAATTAAATGTCCATAAAAACTCGCTCTGCGCGAATCGCTTACGACAGGAGAATAGCTCGATTCTCTCAACATATAAGATATATATAAAACACCACTAACACAAACACATTGTGCGCATAACTTCGTTTTAACATCAATTTCGGTTCGCCTTAGGATCTAAAGCAATTCGTGATCGAGAGAGAATCTCGGGTTGATAAGTCGGGAATCATGTTCCTTATGCTCTGTTTTCTGTTCGATCTCGAAGTTTAAGCCAGAGATTACGATTTGCTAGCAAATCGTTTTCGAATCATGATGTTTGCAGGGTATATTGGCGTAAACATTATTATACCCTAAATGAAATCTATAGGGGTATACTAACTTTGTCATTCCGTTTGTAACACCTCGAAATAATGATGGTAGAGCAAAATGAATTGGACACCCACGCATAATATTAAAAGTTATTTTGATTTTTGCATGTCCGTCCGTCCGTCTGTGCGCACGATACTCGAGAACGCGTATACTTAGCGAGCTGAAATTTTGTACACGGACTTTAAAAAAAAAGTAAAATTAAGTTCGAAAATGGGACAAATCGGGCAACTTCTTCGTGGGGTTGCCATACAAAACTTTCGTTTTCCACTATATATTTGGACACTGCCTGAGAACGCATCAATATAGAGAGCTGACATTTGGTACATGATGTTTTTATTATACTAGCAAATAAAATTTGAAAAATGGACTAAATCGAGCATCTCCTTCTTGGTGTTGCCATATAAAAATTTAGGTTTTTTACGTATACAGTGAAAACGATCAGTCCTAGACATTTTTATTGTACTAAAAACTTCTTTAGAATACGAAATCCTATAAAATTAGTTATAATAATTTTTTCTGTCCGACAAACCGTTTTAGAAATATCCATATGCGAAAAACCACTTCAAAAATCAAACTTGCACAGAATGATTACAATACGAAATTTTTTTAAGGGCGTTCATCTAGGGTATCATAAGAATTGGTCTTAGACCAATTCTAGCTTTTTTACTTGTTCTTAAAATAGTAATTTTCGAGGTCGTTGAGCTGGTATATGAAATTATTTCACTGTGCTTTGCCTCGAAATCATCCCAGTATTCGTTCAATGAATTTATCTTTTGTGTCAGATATGTCTGCGTCGCAGTCGATAATGAATTAAAATTGATCGGTTGAATGATTCGTGATATTGACTTTTGCCTATGATCCTGCAATCTAAGCCGTACTGAGTTAGATTGATTATTGTCTGTGCCGTCTTGATTATCAGCTACAGTTGTTTTTTGTGAAGTTTTTGGAAGTGGAATGTAAAACGGGTTATTTGGTAATTTGTGCGCTCTATATGGAGAGTTATGGACTTTGACCTATCGGACAACATTGCCTTGGTAAGGTTGTACCAGTCTTTTGTTTTATCATAGCATGACTATTTAAAATAATCATGAGTTTCATCGAAGTCTTCATGATCTTGAATCAGGGTTCCGGTTTTTTCGAATGAAGCCCACAGGTCTTGCAATTTTTGGAGTTTTTCGGAAGTTAAATCTGAAATCCTTTTACCCTTATTGGTTCTATGATAATCGACTGACTGTCTGATTTCGGTAGTTTTTGGGACTTGTGACAAGCAAAGCTCCTGGAAAGATTTGTTGTCATGTTTGCGTTGAATGGTATTCAAATTGGTGAAAACTTGTTTTAATTTTGAAAATATATTAGCCATTGTAAATTAACGTGGAACAGAGAGGAGAAAGGATAGATAAGAGATAGCAAAATATTTGAATAAATTCTTAGGAATATTAATATCAATAGAAATATTATTATTGATTTTTTTGATTTTTATCGTAAATATTTCTGTTAAAATTAGGAGAGAAAAAAAATCGTAATAAAATTTAATTAAATGTAGGCAAAATTCTGGTAGGGAAAGTATTGTGGGATATGCGACTAGGAGAAATTTCGATTTAAATAAATTTTTCCCTTTTTTTTTTTTTACAAAAAGAAACAAAACAAACATAAACCAACTTCCAGATATATACCTATATATAAAAAAAAGGTACTAAGTAATTTGATTAAAATTTAGAGTGTGTTGATATATATGTATATACAAATTTCGATATGATTTAATTGATTGCTCCCCCAATCAATATCTTTCTCCTGACTGACTCTGCAGGGGATTGAATATAGATTTTGTTGAAGTCCTCTGACCAACAAGCTCACGAAGTCCTGTCGCAGAGGTCGCTTCTAGGGAGAGAGTGTATGTATTTAGATTTAATGATTTTAATTTAATAAAAGACAATAAAAACAGAAATTTTGCACTCTTTCTTCTTTTGAAAAAAAATATCTATAAAGTGCAAAATATGTGTTGCGTTAAAAAAAAAAATTTGCGTTGAATGAATTAATATAAAACAAAATTACTTGAACATGTTTAATGTACATAAGTGTAAAAATAAATTCTAAATGCGAAAATAAATAGCTTTTACGCTACCTTTAACATTATCCAAGCCAGTAGGTATTGTTACAATAGCGGATATTTCACCTTTCACCTAATGATATAGTAGAAGGTGTTGGTGATGAAGATGAACAAAAGCTGGAGCATTGTTGGTGTTTCTAAAAGTGCTGAAAAAGGATGATGATGATACGTCGCGCATTCTGGGCGACGATTTCTCGTCTTGTTAAGGCAGGGGTGAAGCCTCCTTGGGTCCCACGTTGGAACACTATGGCACTCTAAACTACTGAGTTCTCTCTAAATACTCTTTTTTGAATACCCGGGCTTATTTTTTTTATTATTATTATAATTTATAGACTTGTTCCATTTTTGTTTATTTTTATTTACTTATTTCACTGTTCCTGGTTTTTTGTATTTATTTATTTAATTAATTATATATATATATGTATATATTTTTTTATTAACATTCTCTGTAAAGGCACTTTGTTTTGTTTTATTTATTTTGACAAGATAATGTTTAAACACAGAACAAGAAAACTCTAAAAGTGGTTTTAGTTGTTATATTATTCTTTATTAAAAATTACAAAAGTTGAATAACACAATTAGGCGGAGTAATATAGGTATAATTTATATATTATATAAATGTGAGGTTTCAATTGATCACACAAGATTTTAATTCATTATTACATAAAATCGCGATTCGACTTACTTCCTCAGCGGTTGAAAAAACGACCTCTCGAGGTTTGGGCTTGATGGCCCCAGGTAACCATGATTTCTTTAAAACCTTTTTTTATATTGTTTTTGCTTTCTCACGACATTGAAAAACGTACGTGAGAAAATGCAAAAAGTTTTTGCAGCAATGCATATGCATCAAGAAGAAAATGAAATCGGATATGCAGTTGTGCGCCCGTCTTGAAATACTTTTAAGAGGGCGAGAATAATTGTGATAATTGTACGTATGTATGCATATTCAGTTTGATTTAAAGAATTAGGTAATGTACGTATGTAGTGTACATACGGAAAAGAAAAAGAAGAAAGCACTGTATGCAGGAAGTATAGTGAGAATCGAATGTGTGCCTGATAATAAAATGCAATTTATGCTTAATTGCATTTTATTATAACAAGGGAGTATGAATTTTGAATGCAGTTAAAATTGAATTAGAATATTTTTAATTTTCAGGGTCAACGTGATATACATCAATATATTGTATAGGACAATATATTTGTTATGTAGTATATTTTATGTTATTCAATAATTCATATCTGGCAACGCCATAAATAGTCACTATACGCGTTCTCATTTCACATTGTACCAAATAGATCTTTATCATTCACACTGGTACATTGTTAATTGTCTTGTATCAAAACCCTTGAGAATACTTCACAAGCCATGACTCCCTCCCTACCACATGCGAGGCCCAACGGAGTCTTTATACCCTAGACACACAGCACGATCTAATGAATCATTAGTACCTACTAACTATTCATTAAAATGCCGTGTGTCACACAGTATACGTCATTATGGCTCGAAAATCATATGGTTATGAAAAACACTAATGAAGTGATTTCCTTCATTATAATAGCTATAATGAGGAAAAATGTGCTAAATTTTGCATATAATGTAAATCTGGAGCTCCGCCGTGCATCTACCGATTTGAAAAATAAGAAGAAGAAATGCAAAGAAATGCAAGTCACAAATTATATTATCAATATTCTTTTTAATATAATGTTTTTTTTTCATTTGTAAATTATTAAATTGAAAAATAAAATAAATAAAAACAAAGTTTATCGCGTTAATTCGATCCATTGCTCCTTTAATGTGATAAGTTTATCAAAAAAAGTTTGACAGTACAACTTAATTAAAGAAATTGCTGTGTGTCTGCAGTTTATAATGAATCATTATAGACTAATGAGTCGTTAGTTATTTCTTAATTAAGAGCGCTGTGTGTCTAGGGCAACATTCTAAAATATTTACAGTGTTCTTATGTAAAACTGACAAAAGTTTGATTTGAGTAGCTCCTCCGCCCTAAACTACTATTTATATAGAAAATGGTGTTCTGATAATCTCGAGCTTGCTTTCTTATCTTCCGAACCGTAATAGAATGTTCATACCTTTCGTAACAAAATTATTTAAGAAAAATTATCTTAACCAAATGACTACGATTCCTCAAACAAAAGCTCTCAGCTGAGTAATCATTGTAATGTTCTTGTGCGTCATGGCATGCCGTGGGCTGATGATATCGAATGTTGCTATGCCTACAGATTCGGAGGACTCCGGCTGCACATAAACACATGCAATTATTACTCAACTGAGAGTTCTTGAGCGTAAAATGGTAAGGTTAGTTTATAATCAAAACTATTTTATTATTTTGTTAAGTAAGGTACATAGGAAGTGTATTCATTGGGAAGGTATGGAACCAAGCTTTAAATTACTAGAAGACTATTTTCCTTTATGGATAGTAGTTTAGGCTCTATGGCATATATAGGGGAAGGTGGGTAGAAATGGACCGTGGGGTAAGATGAACCAAGCCCGTATAACTTAAATGCGAATAGGCAGAGATATGTAATAAAGACAAAATGGAACTAGTTGTACAACTGCTTCATTTAATTCTGTCGTCCACAAACTGTGCTCAAGCGCAGGCGTGTTAGTTGAGTGAGTTGAGTTTACCACGTGGAAACTATTTTTGAGTCCTTCATATCTTTGTGTTTACCTGACTGGTAACTAACAAATTATTTATAATGCCAACATAATGTTAATAACATGACGCCCTAATTTAAATAAAAGTAACATTTTTAGTAAATTTAAAAGTTTTGTTAAAAAAAACAAATTATTTGAATAAATAAAGTGCTACTGGGTAGAAATGCACCATTGCTTGTGGGCGATATCAGAAGTTGACTGTTGACTGTTCCTGATATAGCGTTGGTACCGATACGAGACATCAAATGTGTGTTACCACCACCGCTTCCATAAGGAACAACAAGCCGGCAACAAGGCCGCTTTTAACTGCCCGTGTCCTTCTCACATTTTAACATGCGTTAACGCCATTTAATTGAAACGTTCCTATTCTCCTTTTTTATTTCATTAACTGAATTGTTATGTTTTGTTATTTATTTTATAATAAAAAAGTCTAACTTTAACTTATTTGCTAATTTTCTATTAAAATTTGCACTTGGCTTATATATCCCCCTTCTTGGTTCATTTCACCACACAAGTGGGGAGAAATGAACCAAAGCACTTTGTTTGCATTTTTGTCAATAACTTAGAATACGCTCATTAAGGCTAAGAAATGTTTATGTCAATACAAATTTAAAAGAATAGGCTTCAATTTCATGCATTTCATCCTATCGGCGGAAGTATATTACAACTGAAATATCTTCTCGAAAAAATGTGGTGCATATCTACCCACCTTCCCCTAAAGCCAATGCTTAGCACTTTTCCATAAGTATCAATCACGCACATATATAGATTTCTGTTTCTTGGCTTGGGAAGTATTCTCGATGGTTTGCTTGGGAAGTATTCTCGGGGGCTTTGCTTGTATTCATTCAGTCGAGTTAGCTGTAGTCAGTCAAGCTCAAGTGTCTGCTGCCGCCCAAGCCAGTACCATTGTGCATCAATATAGTTTAAAATAAGTCTGTGAAATTCAACATAATTCTGAGTCTTTTAATTAAACACCCAGATCATATCCAACATAAATTTGGTCCTTCGAGTAAAGAAAAGTCACCAGCGAGAAGAAAAAATCAATTGGAAATATTACTAAAAGGTATTAAGCATCAAATTGGTGTACTCAAATCATCACCACGGATTAGGATTCTTTAGACGCAGGACCTCCAGACTAAAATATATCTGAAGGAATTTTCGAAAAGGATCCACGTTTTCCCGACAAAATGGCAGAAGACGATCCTTGAATTTTAGTTAATTATACTATAGCCTATTTGCGTCTCTTTCGGAAACCATGAAGTCCTTGTGGGGAATCAAGAAAAGTTGTAAATTGCTTTCAGAATTCAGTAGTAAAGTGTTGTGCGAATTAGTGAAAGGTGCTAAAACAATTTGTAGATAGTGATAAAATCAACATATAATTACAATTTGCTTCAATTGTGCAAAAAGCACTGAATGCGACGCCCGCAATGAGGAGCAACGACTATTTTTAATAATTATGCAGAATCATAGTCACAAAAAAAAACAATTAATTCAGTGAAAGAGTTATTCAAATCGGATAAAAAATGATGAAGTTATAGCGATTTTAGTGCCGCATTCTCAAAAATGCGCACACGTGACGTTGACGTCGCGATACACAAGACAATGCCAACGAATAACGATTGTAACATCGTTGTTCGTTGACAATGCGCAGTCTAGCTGGGTCTAGCGCAGCGCGAGTGTAGTCGCTGCGCCGCCGTGATAGAAAGCGTTCGGGATTGGATTTGTTTTGCATTTATGTCGTCTTATAAATATTATATTGTGCAGACTAACAGCGTGCGTGTTGTGTACCGTGACGTCATCACCAGATTCGCGGGCCGCTGCCATTTTCAATTTCGGTTTTTTTTAAATTCAATAACTTTGTAATTTTTTCACGCATTTGCGTCATTCAAAAAGAAATATACTCAGAAATGTATATTGCTTTTGATCATATATATTAAATTTGAATATCTTGTAGTAAGATTGTTCCCCATTGCAAATCACGTGAGGTACAATATGTGTATACTTGTGGGCGCGAGAGCAATTTAATATGGACCAACCTGCATTATTAGCATATATCTTTAACATTTGTAAAGAAGCGACTAAATTGTAAATTAGTATTGCCTAGACTGTACGTTTAACATTTAATGAGACATTGATTTGTAAGTTAGTATTGGTCAATCGTATAGCGTAACATACTTAACTATAGAGGTGAATAGCTTTAATTCTTCTGCATCTAACCGTGGTCGTGGAAACATCGTAGTAGACATCAGCTTAATTAACATCATGTATCAATTTAATTAATACCAAGTATGTACCAGTATCCTCTAGTTTAATCAACATTATATATACCTATAATATCAATAAAGTCCAATTGAAGTAAGATACGTGGATAATTTATTAATGCCGCAAATTTTAAATACGCCGAGGATTTCAATTTCTATACTAAATTTTTAAAAAAATATTTTTTTACTGTCGCAATTTTTAAACACGCCAGGGATTGCCTTTTCTATAGTAAATTTTTCAAAAAATAATTTTTTACTATAGGAAATCTCTGTTATTGAAACCCCAAACTATTAATCCCCCATTTGGGGGCTCAACCGGGATCGAATGATCTCAATGGTTATGGCTTGAACTTCAATGTAAATCTGGAACCGGTAAAATAAGACGTGGACGTGAAGCAGTTTGTGAAGAGAGATTTCCTAAGGCGAAAATATTTCAGTGAAATAAAATAGGCGCATAAAGTGAAGGAGATTAGAATGTGTAGCGGTGTGTTTTGGTTTAGAGTAGTCACACTACACACCGGCAAAGTTCGCACATCTTTTGGTAAACCTCTGGCAAAAGGAAAGCTTTCTAGTGGAGTCACTATTTAATTCAATTTCACCACAGCCCGCAGTTGAGGTCAGGTTGATACAAAATCGAAAGTCAATTAATATTTTGACAGACGAAAGCTGAGTCTAATTTTCGACTCCTGGTACAATCGGTACGAGGATAACACCAAATTTGAGGGTGCGAGTCTAAATGACGGCGCAAAAGTGCTACTACTTCTTAGGAAGTTGGAATCCAGTGTTTATAATAAATATGCAGCATTTATCTTGCCTAAGCTTACTCGAAATAATGGTATCAGAATGCCAGAGTCATTAACGTTAAACAGGACGGAGCACTCATCGAAAATAAATCATCAAATACTAATTCGGCTGTAGTAGCAAAAATTGAATTACAACGCAAAAATTACAGCGAAACTTATAATAAATTGCAGAACAAAACACAGCCGCCGAGACCATGTTGGCTCTGCGGAGACATGCATTTTGTAAGGAAATGTCGTTTCAAAAACATAAATGCATCAAGCCAAACCGCCAGTACCAAAAACAAAACCCCGTGCAGCAATCAAACTCTCACAATAGAAATTCATTCCAGTCCAACGGAATATATATTTGCAACAATATTAAATCAGTTTCCACTCGAAGGAGGTTTATTAAATTGAATATTAACGAATTTGATGTCAAGTTACAAATTGATACTGGTTCTGATATAACCATAATTTCGCACGATGCTTGGAAAATGTTAGGAAATCCAAAAATAAAACCAGTGCAGGAAATTATTAAAACTGCTTCAGGTGCTACCACGATATTGGAGGAATTTGAAGCAAAGTTCACAATGAACAATCGAACGAGTGCTTCGTGTCAATTTAAATTTGTGCGGATTGGATCTCTTGGAAAAATGTGAACTTTGGAATGTTCCGATCGGAACACTCTGCAATCAGTTAAAAATGTTGTCTAAACCATGAAGTTCAACATATTGAAAAACAATTTCCTAATCTGTTTAAAGAAGAATTAGGTCTTTGTACTAAAGCAAAGGTAACACTGCACACACAAAGTAATTTTAAACCTGTATTTAGAAACAAGAGGCCAATAGCATTCGCTTTACAGCCCCTAGTAGAGCAAGAGTTAAAACGCCTTCAAGAGCAAGGGAGCAATTTCACCAGTGGAATTTTCCGATTGGGCAGCACCCATCGTGATTGTAAGAAAAGGTAATAGAAAAATCAGAATTTGCGCTGACTATTCAACAGGCCTCAACGATAGCCTACAATCTAATAAACATCCACTGCCAACTCCAGATGATATTCTTTCCAAGTTGTCACGAGGACAATTCTTCAGTCATATCGTCTTATCGGATGCTTTTTTTACAAGTTGAAGTCGATGATGAATCAAGGAAACTATTAACAATCAACACACATTCGGGATTATTTACATTTAATCGTTTACCACCAGCTGTAAAGCAAGCTCCAAGCGCTTTTCAAGGCATTATGGATATGCTGCTTGCTGGACTAAATGGCACATTTGCATACATTGATGATAGATATCATTGTTTATTGGAAAAACGGAAGACGAGCATCGTCAAAATCTCATCAATGTTCTTTCTTAAACGAATCGAAAATTATAGATTTCGGTTACAACTTGCAAAATGGAACTTCTCTGCAACCCAACTAATATATTTGGGACTGTTTAGACCGAAACAGCAGACAACCAATCTAGCGGTTCATCATGAACAATACATCATCCATCCCATCCATTACAGAATTTGCTCAAATTATTTCTCTAGCTATTTGTATAGGTTAATTACATACATACATATTGTAGATATAGATTTGCTGCAAATGTGCATTCAATAATTCTCTTATCAGTTTGTTACGCTTGTAAACTTATAGCAGCCGGTAGTACCTAAATACTTATGCTTGTAATCGGATAGCAATCGGTAGCAAATAGTAGACTCATCACGCTTGTAAATTCTATCAAAGTCTTGGTTACGCTTGTAACAGTTTCATTCGGATTAAACTCAAATAAATTATATGAAAATCGCAATCTATCGTGTTTTCTTCAAAATTAATTTTCCTAAACGAAACCTAACAAAACATTTTGGTGCCGAAACCCGGGATTTCTGGACTTTTCTAGAATTGTGTTAAAAATCAGCTCGCGTCATTCCCGTCATCGAAAAAAAACCCTTAATTAATCTTTGTGCTAAAAACCTATGTGCAAGTGCTGTGAAAAACGAGACACGTAAAAAAAAAACTGTGTTGTGAGTTAACAGTTCAGCTTATAGGAAAGATATTTGATTTTTTATTGAATAAAATTTTTTGTGACCTCACCAACTGTTCAGAAGTTATTAGATATAAAAAACTTTTGCTTTGGACAAAACAGTTCCAACTGGTGTGGATACATAAGCCAGATATAGATCGTGTGATCATATACATAGTTAAATTTGTATGCACTGTACATATATTGTGTTTTCGGTAAGTCTTTTACAGTTTTCTTATCGTACTACATGGACAGATTATTAGAGCAGCAGCAAGCACTAATGACTCTCATTAGTAATTTCATACTCAATACAAAAAAAAACGGTAAAGAGAATCTGACGGAAAATTATCTCCAAACGCGGATAGAGTTGTTGGAGAAATATTGGGAAAAATTTGAAAAGAATCATGATTCTCTGATCGCCGAAGCCAGTGAAGAACATCTTACCGAGAAATATTTTGCTGAGGATCATTACGTGATGGAAATCACTTACTGTGAAGCCGGTGCGAATTTAAAAGATATGATGGACGAAGCTAAATCAGCTCATCAGAACCCTACTAACAATTCCTTAGATCCATCGTTTTCTATGGCTGCACACTCGATTTCTTCTCTTCCAAAAATTCATTTACCACGCTTCGGTGGAGACTTAAAAGAATGGCCAGCATTTCATGATTTGTTTCAAAGTCTCATCGCTTCGAGTCGTGAGCTTACAGGTTCACAAAAACTCTACTATCTGAAAACTAGCCTCTTCGGCCAGGCCGAACAAGTTCTTCGAAATCTCGCTATTACCGATAGTAATTACGCCGCCGCATGGAAAGTTCTCTGCGAGCGTTATCAAAATGAACGTTTACTTGTTATGTCCAATCTAAGATTACTAACATCTCTACCGTCTATGAAAACTGAATCAGCCGATGAACTAAGACGACTATATGATGGTACTATTGAAGCCCTTAAGGCCTTAGAATAATTAAAACGTTCAGTGGATAAATGGGATGACTGGTTAGTCTTCATAACAGTTCAAAAGTTAGATCCCTCAACTCGAAGGGATTGGGAAAATTCACTTTCTTCCCCCACCAATATGCCTACCTTCACAGAGTTGCGTATTTTAGTTCAACACCGTGTTACCACCCTGGAAGTAGTAGGTGCAAGCTCTACGCGGCAGAAGGAAGCTAAAAAATTTTATCACCACAAACACATGGTAAAACCATCTCCGATCAAAGTTCATCTAGCTAGAAATAAAACTAATAACTATGGGAAATGTACAAAATGTAATGGGAAGCAATTACTACTGTTTTGTCCTTTATTCCGTAGACTCAGTGTCCCTCAGCGACTGGAGTTCGTGTCAAAGGAGCAAATTTGTGATGTTTACGCGTAAACCATCCTGTATCAAATTGTCCCTCTTCATATAGATGTAAATATTGCCATCAATCGCACCACACGCTCTTGCACAAAACACAAGAACCGTCAACTTCAACGGGTGTATATTGTACGCGGAATGATGTAAATAACGATGCTAAAGTAACTGGACAATTTTCAACACAACCTATAGCGACACTCTCCGTCAATTTAGTACAAAATCCTTCTACGATTTTACTCGCTACTGCTCAAGTTCGTCTACGATCACCCTCAGGTAAAAGCCTACAAGTTCGAGCACTACTCGATCAGGGATCTCAAGCTACTTTTGTATTATCGTTTGTATCTTCCTACTTAAAGTTACAGCACCAAAAAGTCAATATTCCTGTTCAAGGAATCGGTGCTTCCGATGGAGGATGCGTTAAATCAATGGATCCACTGAGCATTCAATCCTGCGTCCATACCGACTATGTTATGGAACATATGTTGAGTGATTTATTTTGGAGGTGAAGTCCCAGATGTCAGCATGAGCTGACAGACCACTCACCACCACTTATCCTTACCTGTGTGAAGGCACAGATGGACTGCCTTCTACTGCTTGCCCCATCCTCCCAACGACACTGAGGGCAGATTGTTTTCAGTGTCCCTATTAAACCTGTAAAGAGAGAGAGAGTAGCGGATCTAAGCGACCTCCATGCCTCATATTAATTCTTTTTATTTTTCCTTAAATTTGATTATAACACATTTTTTTTTGCTTAATTTCACCCCCGAAGCGTTACAGATGGCTGATGACGTAGTCGCTGGAGTGAGCTCTCCTACACTAGCTTCTTGTATTCTACAAACTTACACTTCTTTCACTTACTTTACTAAGGTACTACTCGTGAACGCGGACATGATTGTATGAAATTGACTACTGTTCAACTACTGTTGAGCTATAGACTTCCTCCGCTATACAAACAACTACTTTTGTGACAGAGATTCTAAGTACGGGTTATTCAAGCAAAAAGGAACTTAGTTATCTTTCAACAGCGACCGGGCATCCATATACAACCGAAAAAAAATTTTGTATTAAAATATGTACATATTTTTTGTTTTTTGACACCAGTGATAATACTCTTCTCTAGTTGTCGTCAACGTTTCCTTAACTACCAATCAAACGTTTCCTTTTCACTTTATTCGATAAATAATATTACGGCCATATACTAATTTCTAGGCTAAGTAATCCAAATTTGCGGAGAAAAAAAATCTAGTCCTATCTTATAGTAGTTCATTGAAAGTACTGCTACAACAAGTACGTAATACCAATTCGTCAAAAAATCTGATCCTATCTTATAATATTTCATTGAAAGTAATACCAATTCATGAAAAATCTAATCCTATCTTATAGTAGTTCAGTGAAAGTACGACTACAACAAACACGTTATACTAATTCGCGATAATAGTCCTAGGTTATAATCGTTCTTTGAAGGTACTGCTACTACCGCCATACTGATTTGTGGTCTACGGACTTCCCCAAGCGATCCTCCCGCATAGATTTTGCTCAGGCAATTCCATTAGAACTCCCCTAACATTTTGAATTGAATAACTTTAGTATAATGATCGAGGTAAATCACTTCACACAGGTCTTAGACCGGTGATCGCCGTTCTGTAGAAAAGGACTGCTCTCACATAATAGAAGTCAGTGTCACAACACTAGTCGATAGCGTTATTCAAATTCGCGAAGGAAAATTTGTAGTGATTAGATATGATAAGAACGAAGCTCACATAGGTTCAGGATAATTCCACTAAACAAGGTACCTACATTAAATTCGTGGGTGATCTTCTTTTCGATGAATGTATATAGATATATTATATATATAGGCGCTCCTTGGACATGGGGTGCACTCTTAAAAGTTCAGGGTGATTTCACTGAGTGGATGCGTAGATCTATTTCGCGCGAAAGTACGCACGTAAAAGTTCATGATACTCTTAACCTAGATCGTTAAGACCAATATGGCCTCCTGGGTACGGATACTTATCCACTTTTTATGGCAGGGCCACTATCTCGGCCTCGTTCTTCACTCGCGTGCGCTCATTTTTCCTTTTTTTTTTTTTTCCTATTCCCTTCAGCTGCACTGTATTAATTTTCTTGGGTTTTTAATTTTTCTGTTATTTCCCTCCTTTAATCGCATCAATGGGATCGATCACAGTTTTGCCACTAGAAATACTTGAAACTTGGAAGCTTTTTTCTTTTTCGTCCCGTCACGAAAATCACATACCTCGCACCTCATTTCAGCCAGCTCTCCGGAAATCTTCTTCGTCCTTCCTTTTTTCGGGGCCTCTTTCGATTCTCGATTTGGGTGCGTTTGGGCGTTTCGATCTCCATCCATACAGAGGACAGTTCGCACCCACCTCGTGCTGCTATGGGTCGCTTAGACGTGTATCTAGCTCAGTGTAGCATATTGCTATATACACTACGCTAAGACAATAACAGGGCGGAGTGGTCTAGACCACCTGTGGTTCAGAAAACGCTGAAAAATGGTCGACTGAGCTAGCTGGTCTTATACATAGGCCTCATCGCTACGGGCGCCCAATGTGTGGCTCGACCCACGACCCATAAAAGCATTTCTCGTTACTCCGTCCAGATGGATGCTACAGGGTGTCCAAGGCAGTCAAATGTACTTGACAGATGACGAATCGAAGTAGTGACATTGCCGATTCTTTCCTTAAATTGATAAAGACCGTAGACAGGGTTGAATTCCAACAGGTATATCACCCACCATTGACGGGGCAATAGGAGGGCTTCATGATATCCTATAGCTTACCAGTTAAGCTGGCCGGATGCCTTCCTAGGGCTACCAGGATCTAGATTTGGTTCTACCATGGTCGACGGTTGCCGATTAACGAAATGTTGCAGACGAACAGACAAAGAAAAATCCTCCTAATGAGGCTGATCTAGAAGGGACTATAAAAAGGTTATGTACTCATAAGGGGTAGAGGTATGTGGACGAAGTTGAATTCCAAGAGGTATATCACCCACCATTGACGGGGCAATAGGAGGGCTTCACGATATCCTATAGTTTACCAGTTTAGCTGGCTGGATGCCTTCTTAGGGCTACCAGGATTGAAAGTGACAATAGCCGGATGCCGTGTCCAAGAATATGAATATCACGGCCTGATGTCTTTGGCGTAACAGACTCCTACCGCTTTTCGTTAGAGATCTTCAAGCTCGTATTGGAGTTTGCTTTCTTTGACTTGATCCGACACCTTACAAATTTTCGTCCTAGTTTAGCACTAGTCTGCTGTTGGAAATTGCTTTGGGCAAAATTCCGTCTGAACACTTCTTGACCCACTTTGAAATTAACAGGCTTCGCTCTGAGATTATAAGCTTTTGAACCCTGTTCGAACGCGTGGTGTAAGTTCTCCTGCACTCCCGCTAGGATCAATCTCAATTTATCTTCAGCATACACTCCCAGAGGATCATTAAGAGTTCCAAGGCTCCTTAAGATGGAATAGGAGCTCGCATGCTCAATCGTTTGCTGACCGAAGAGTGTTCGGTAGGGAGAGAAACCAGTTGCTTGGTGGAAAGAGCTTCTGAGCGAACTAGCTATCTGCCTCAGCTTCTCATCCCACTTTGTGTGTTCCTTCCGGATGTATGCCCTAATCCCTGACAACAGAGACCTGTTCACTCGCTCTGAGGCGTTTGCTTGCGTTCCAGTAAACTGCCGTTCGCAAGTGCTTCACCCCATACTTATTCAGTAATCTGGCGAACTGAACCGAACAGAACTGGACTCCATTATCAGAGACTATCGTTTCCGGAACTCCGAACACATGGAATATTTCGGTTTCTTTGAACTGGCACACATTGAGAGTAGATGCCTTTCTCATATGTTTGAGAATCGGGAATTTTGAAAAGTGGTCAAGAACAGTATGCAGACATTTCCTTTCACTGACCGAGGATATGGACGTAGGAAATCGATATACAACTTTTGCCAGGGTCTTTCTGTCACAGACTGGACTCCCATAGGTGGTCTAAGAATGGTATTGGGGGCTTTGGTCTCTTTACACACGTCGCAGGCGGCTACGTAGTTTCTGGCATCAACTGTCATTCGTGGCCAGTACAGGTGTCCTCTTAGGGGTTCCAGTGTTTTCCCTATACCTCCGTGAGAAGCTAGTGGCGGATCTTGCGCTATTGAAATAACCTCGGAAACAACTCGTCGGGGAATCCAAAGCTTCCAAGCTTCTTCCTCCTGAATCGGATCGCCTGTACTCGGAACAGTCCGAATATAGACGAAGTCATCCCTGACGCAAAGATCTGGTAGTTTGCTAGAAGCTGTTTTAACCTTCTACCTCAGCTCCTCATATTCCAACGAGTTGAAATATGGCCAACTAAAGTCAACTTCCGGACCAGGATCTTCAGGTGTTGACAAACTGTCACAATGAATTCGTGACAACGCATCAGGAACGACATTCAGGCTTCCTTTTCGGTGCTCGATGGTGAAGTCGAAACCTTGAAGCTTCAAACTCCACCGAGCAAGTCTACCGCTGAGGTCCTTTTGGGACATCAGCCATTTCAGTTCGCATGATTAGTCACTATCTTAAACGGCATATGTTCTATGAAGGGCCGGAATTTCTGTACACTTAAAATTGCAGCTAGATATTCCTGATCTCTAACTGTATAATTTCGTTGTGCTGAGTTCAACTTTTTCGAGACGTAGGCTATTGGCTTCTCGTGGCCATCGTCATCTATTTGAAGCAGCACTCCACCAATACTATGTTGGCTCGCATCACACTGTATAATGAACGGCGTGGTAAAATCTGGACTCACTAACAGCGAAGCAGAGGTGAGTTTCTGTTTTAACATTTCCATAGACGTCTGGGCTTCAGGTGTGCATTGGAACTGACTGGGATTCTTCAGGCAGTTAAATCGGCATAGTTTGGGACGAACCATCCATACCATCCCGCCATACCTAGTAGGCGTCGGGCCTGCCGAACAGTTTTAAGTGACGGATAATCAACTGTGGCTGAAATCATATCTGGGTCAGTTCTGATTCCACCTTTCCCGACAATAAAATCCAAGTATTTAGTCTCCTTAATGCACCACGTACTCTTCTCAACGTTGATAGCGAGGCCAGCTTTCTTCAAACAATCCGCTACACGAGCTAGCAACGTGAGATGAGAGCCAAAGTCTGATGGCAGAACCAATAAATCGTCCAAGTAAACGAGGACGTTCTCACGAAGATCGAAAGGAATGTCCTTATCCATGAGGCGGCACATAATTTGTGGAGCATTGCAAAGGCCGAATGGGATCATGGTGTACTGATAGAGAGGATGACCAGGTACAGTAAAAGCGTTCTTCTCTCTGGAATCAGTGTCTAGTGGTATCTGCCAGAAAGCGTCTTTCAGGTCCTGGCTCGAAATGTAGTTTGCCGGAGAAAGTCGACTCAGAAGCGCATTTATCTAGCGGATAGGCGTCCTTCTTAGTAACGGAGTTGACCTTCCTGGCGTCAAAGCAAAGCCGGACCTTTCCAGGCTTCCTCACTAGACTGGAGAGCTCCAAGGACTCTGGCTCTCCTCTATCACACCCAACGATAGCATTCGTCGCAATTCAGCATCCATCAAATTCTGTACTGCCGGCGAAATCGGATAAAACCTCTATTTTATCGGAATCGCGTCATGCGATTCAATCCTATGAGTGACAAGAGATGTTTTTCCTAATCCCAACGAGGCGAAGGAAGGAAAAAGCTGTTTCGTGGCTTCAAGACGTTGGTGCTCTAGAACAGAAAGAACATGGCAGTCGGTGTCAGGACTAGCTATTAGACTTGGTGTCACTTCTGCAACTATACCCAGGACATCTGGAGCCAACCCAAATAGACGCCAGAAGTCTATTCCTAGATATAGCGCCTGTGTGAGCCCAGGAACCACGTAAAAACGCACGTTTTGGGTCTTACCACGGAAAGTGATGTCCAAGTTCACATGACCAAGCACGGTCATCATGGCACCATTAGCTACTTGTAGCTGTGTCCGATACCTCTTCCATTCGACCTCTGTTTCTCCGAGCTTCTCTAGAGCTCTCTGGCCTAGAATACTGACAGTAGCACCACTATCAAGTAATCCAGTCTCAGTTCGCCTGAGCAGTCTCACTTCGGTCGAATGTCGTCTGGCGTCGACACGGAAATGTGTGCTAGTTTCCTTCATTCCTATCTCATTCGTCGGCAGTATTCTCGGCAACGAACGGTTGATCGTTTCTTTCTTGGTCCAAGGTCCAGGTCAGGATATATAATTTCAGCTAGCTCAGCTACTGAGGAGAAGATACGGTCTCGTACTGCATTGTAGTTTTTCAGACGCGTATGATAAGGCGTCAGCGGGTATAAAACAGGCTCACGCCCACTCGTCATAACAGAGCTTGGTGGGCGTTTTAATACAGAAACTACAGGAGACCGAATCTCTTGCTCAGTAACATTGCCAGCAAAAAGTGCTGTCGGTTTTATAGGAACGTCGAAAATTAAGGACTCTTCCAAAGACTTGTCTAGTTGTATCGTGGGAGGGACCCCAGGTGGAAACGGGAGCTTGAAGATCTGCAGAGAAGTCAATCAGGTTCCCTGCTTTTACTAAAGGATTGTTAAAAGCCGTGTGATGGATGGTCGATATCACCAGAGTCACTGAGTGATATTAACGGAGAGTCTAATGATTGGTTATTTATGTCTGCTGACTGACCGGACCGTCCTCCCTGTTCAATGAATGAACTAGATTCGTTGGAGCTGTTGTCTTTCGAGACATCGAAACTGGTCGAGAAAAGGTGTTGGGGTTCCCGACCCGTCTCTCGTTTTTTGCCAAGCAGTGCCTACAATTTGGCTTAAAGACATTTTTACGTCCGCATCCATAGCAGATCACTTGTTGTCTCTCCTGTAAACAGTCTTGATAATAGTGGCCTTGCTGATCACAATTCCAGCAAATCGCCGCGGGTCTGTTTGTAATAGCTGATAAGTCACATCTAGGTAACATGGGCACGTCAAGGCAGAAATCTGCTGCTTCCTCAATTTGACTCACTCACTGATGTCGATACGGGTTCAAGCCACCAGCAGTCGCAATGCCCAATCGCGTAGCTTGGATTTGAGTGACGAGTGATCTTAACTGACTGATGTTATTGGTAGGGTGCAGACAAATCTTCTCCTGAATCTCAGGCAGTAGATTGGACTTGACGATTTCCAAGAATTCTTAGTCTGGCATGGAGTTCTGCAATTGGTCTCGCAGCAGTACTAGGTGATGGTGGTACATAGAGAATGATTCTTCGAACTTTTGCTTTCTTGACATCAGCTGTACTCGGATTTTCAAGTCATCCTTAGGCAGTCCCCATTCAACAGACAATCCAGTCTTGACAAATTCCCAAGTTGGAAAAGGCTTATGCCTTACTATAGATCAGTACCAATCCTTCTCTGGTCCTGTCAATAACGTGAGCATGTTCCTTACGAGGAGTTCAAAATCTCCTTCCAGACCGGATTAAGTGAGTGCTTCGACTCGAAAAATAAACTCATCCACTGATAGCTCGGAATTATTGCCATTATACCACAGGTTCCATCGTCGGATAGAACTGCCTGATCGTCTGTGCCAAGAATTGTTTTGAGTTTGTTGCCTTGGAGGTGGAGGTGCCTGAGGAACGAAAGGTGCAGCCGGTGGAAATGAAGGTCTGTGTTGCCCAGCTGAGAACGAGTGTTGATTGCGCGGGCCTCTCTGATTTCCCAAAAAAAATCTGGGCGTTTGGACACGTTCTCCAACAGGTGGTGGTGGTGGACGGGAAACGTCTGCCTGCTGAATCATAGCAGAGACTCGCTGCCTGACGTCTGTGATCTCATTACGCAGAGCATTCATGCTTTGAGTAATCTCTGCATGTACCAAAGTCTGTAGCTGAGTTCGGAGACTAGATATGATTAGCTCGGTACAGGTGACAGACTATTTCTTCTCGAGCTGTTATGAGATTGAGGGACTGAGCGTAGCTCAGGAGACAAAGGCTCGCGACCTGGCGGTGGAAGTGTCGGTTGAGGTACTTCAAGATGTAAGGACTGTTGCGGAAAAGCTTCCTTCGCCTAACGAGTGTGGTAGCTCTTCGGGATCGCACCGGTACACGCACTGAAGTCTTGCTGTGTGAGCGCGCATCGACAATTGGGGCAATTGGCTTGCTCTCCTATCCATGCTCGCACACATGCTTTATAAAAGCCATGACCACAGATAGTAATCACAGGTTTTCGTCTGGCGGACCAGTCTCCATCTTGGCAAATGGAGCACTGTTCTGGGACTCCAGTCGCAAGAGGTGGCATTCGCATAGTCATCTCAAAGATTGCAACTCAACAGAACAGAAATAGTATTACGAAAACTTGTTCTATAGCCTAAGCAAATCACGACAAGAACTCAGACTAGCAAATTCAGCAACGAATGATGTCTATAAACTTGTGGCAGAAACAAGATCTTCAAAATTAAATTAAAGGTAATTCACCGTATCAAAATTATGCTATAAACTACGACGGATCTGATGCTTACAAAAAAAAATTTATGAGCAAAACTCAAACTTTTCGGAAAAACGAAATACAATTTCAAAAAGAAATTTATGAGCTAAACTCAAACTTTTCGGAAAAACGAAATCAGAAAAAAAATTATCATGAAAATCCCCTCCCTCTCTCCAAGAGCTAATCCCAACACAAAAGCCTCTCAGGCCCACTTTCCCTCCAATCAGATCAGAACTATGCGGTAAGGACAAGTAGTGTGAGTGTGTGCATGAAAAATCTTGAGTCCTCACAGAAATCTGGGAAGAGTCGGGTTGGAGAAGCTAGAGACTGAAAATGATACTAGAGATTAGCCAGGCAGTTAGCTGAAGGTCTTCAGCATCACTTCCATCCTCCAACAACTCTTTCCTTCCTCTTCACCTGATTGTCATATCTAGGTAACCCTCCAACTGGGCAGAGTCATGAATCTGGTCAACTAGTTAGCTTAAAGCCAAAAAGTTGTCTCACAGATTCACGACTCTGTCCAGCCAGTTGGCCAACAGAGACATGCCTCCGTGAGAACACAATCAAAAGTTTGTGAGGCCACCTACTATTTCCATAGCAGAAGGCCAGCAGGAAAGATCAATTGAAACAAATTTCAAAAAGAATAAAAAACTCGACAACTGTTCAGACTTGAGGCTTGACCAAAATCAAACCTAAAGTCGAACTTCAAAAAAACAATACCAAAAACTTTACGTTACTAGAATCCATTCTCAAAACTAAATCACAATCACAAATTCAAAAATTTACTTTAATAAAAACTCGCGAAAACTTTATCAAAAACTCGAAACATTACTTTACGAACATTTACATAGGTAACAACACCAGTTGGACTCAGGTCCACCTGTAACTTCTACTGGATATGAGACTGCCGAGTTAGACATTTAGCTAACAGCCAAACGTCTATATCTCCAAGTAATCCCAGTCCCCAACATCTGTCACATTCAGACACCGAAGTCCAACTCAGGTGGCCCCCCGTTGGGTGCCATTTTTTATGGAACATATGTTGAGTGATTTATTTTGGACGTGAAGTCCCAGCTGTCTGCATGTGCTGACAGACCACTCGGTGGACAGCGTTGACTGCAGGGCGGCACGCTAGCACCTCGGCTATTGCGGCAGAGTTATAGGGAGGTTAACCAAAAACCTGCCGCTGCCACCTGCCATAATGAAAAATTTTCGTGCCTACAAGCAAAATAGCCGTAGCACACACTCCAGCCCTGAAGGGGCCTTGACACCACTTACCCTTACCTGTGTGAATGCACAGATGGACTGCCTTCTACTGCTTGCCCCATCCTTCCAACGACACTGAGGGCAGATTGTTTTCAGTGTCCCTATTAGACTTGTAAAAAGAGAGAGTAGCGGACCTAAGCGACCTCCATGCAGAGAGGACTCCGGGAGAGAGAAAAAAGAAAGTCCCGCACTTAGGATTTTATATTAATTCTTTTTATTTTTCGTTAAATTTGATTATAACACATTTTTTTTGCTTAATTTCACCCCCGAAGCGTTACAGATGGCTGATGACGTAGTCGCTGGACTGAGCTCTCCTACACTAGCTTCTTGTATTCTACAAACTTACACTTCTTTCACTTACTTTACTAAGGTACTACTCGTGAACGCGGACATGATTGTATGAAATTGACTACTGTTCAACTACTGTTGAGCTATAAAGTTCCTCCGCTATACAAACAACTACTATTGTGACAGACATTCTAAGTACGGGTTATTCAAGCAAAAAGGAACTTAGTTATCTTTCAACAGCGACCGGGCATCCATATACAACTGAAAAAAAGATATTATTAAAATATGTAAAATTTTTTTTGACACCAGTGATAATACTCTTCTCTAGTTGTCGTCAACGTTTCCTTAACTACCAATCAAATCAAACGTTTCCTTTTCACTTTATTCGATATATAATATTAAGGCCACATACTAATTTCTAGGCTAAGTAATCCAAATTCGCGGAGAAAAAAAATCTAATCCTATCTTATAGTAGTTCATTGAAAGTACTGCTACAACAAGTACGTAATACCAATTCGTGAATTGAATAACTTTTGTATAATGATCGAGGTAAATCACTTCGCACAGGGCTTATACACATAATAGAAGTCAGTGTCACAACACTAATCGATAGCGTTATTCAAATTCGCGAAGGAAAATTTGTAGTGATTAGATATGATAAGAACGAAGCTCACATAGGTTCAGGATAATTCCACTAAACAAGGTACCTACATTAAATTCGTGGGTGATCTTCTTTTCGATGAATGTATATAGATATATTATATATATAGGCGCTCCTTGGACATGGGGTACACTCTTAAAAGTTCGGGGTGATTTCACTGAGTGGATGCGTAGATCTATTTCGCGCGAAATCATATTTGCGACAAATAACTGTATATATATTATAATTAAGCGCTCCATGGACATGGAGTATGCTCGTAAAAGTTCCTTATAATTTCACTGATTGATTGCAAAATTTATTTTATATTATTATAGATAATGTTTTCGACTAATTAATATATATTTTATAAACATGCGCTCCCTGGACGTGGAGTACGCACGTAAAAGTTCGTGATAAGTTCTCTGAATGAACGCGTAAATTTATTTTATATTATTATAGATAATGCTTTCGACTAATTAATATATATTTTATAAATATGCGCTCCCTGGACGTGGAGTACGCACGTAAAAGTTCCTGATAAGTTCACTGAATGAACGCGTTAATTTATTTTATATGGAGTCTATTCAGAGCAACACGCTATAGTGACTATAGTCACTTTTTGCGTTCAGAGCAGCCAAAAAGTAACTTTTTTTCCCTCGCTTTTGACAGAAAAATGTCTTCAGAGCGGACGCTATAGTCACTATTGAAGTTACTTTTCTTGATAGCACTCGGAACTGAACTGCTATCAAAATAGTCACTTTCGTGTTTGAATGTGTGAATTGTCAAAGAGCATGTAAAATTGAAAGTAAACAAAACTAAAATGGACGAAAAAAAGAAAATTATTTCATTGTTGTTTAGCAGAAATGAGGGATTTAAAAATCGTTTAAATATTGCCGGATCTACTGTTTCAAATACCGTAAATAAAATCTAATTTATTTTCTTTTTATGAAGACATATTAATATTTAATAATATGACAGCGCTTTTATGAGGATTGCGACGGAGAAGAAAAAGTATTATGCTTAAAGCGTAGAATTAAGGACATTCCGATGAACAAATCTAAGTAGATACTACATAGAGAGAGTGGTAAATAAACTTACGGCTTCTGAGTTTCAACAGAATTTTAAAATGAATATAGAGGCGTATGAAGTTTTGCTGAAATTAATCACCATGGCTTATAGGGAAATGTACCCTAATCTTGTATATAATCTATCGACAAGTAGCTTTTGTCTGTTATATGGACTTTAGCAAATCAAGAGCATTGCGGTATAATAAATAAATAACAATCAGAGCTACGAGGGAACTGCAGAAGGTCATACATAGAGTTTGCGATAAAATGAACTTTGGGATATGACGCGTGGAAGAATTGATTAGAATTTAATTAATAAATTTAATTGTTAATAACTCTTTAAATTCAAAGTAAAATTTTATTATCAAACACAACGATTTCAGTATTTTATTTTTAAATTGCAGATTAATTAGCCAGCTTATAATTGCTTTTTTACCTCCTTTGCAGCAACTTCTATCATCTTTTGTGGATGTCGTTTCCACGTTCGACAGCTTCCTCTATTTCCTCTATTACCTCTCCAATAATTTGGACTCTTCCTATAAAATATTTTACATAAAAATACTGAAAAGAATTTCTTTATTACAATATATACATATATTAATTACCTGATGACATTCCACTAAACAAATATATTTGCCCATCATTTCCGACAGCTAAACTGCTTTCTTTCTCCGTTTTAGGTTACGTATTTTCACTAAAATGTCAATCACATTAAAAATTAGAAATAAGTAAATAAAACTAAAATGGATGTAAAGAAGAAAATTATTTTATTGCTGTTTATAGTTTTAATTTATTGAAATCCCAAATTGGTAAATTGGGCAAGGGAGAAAAAACACTGAGTTTGTGTTCTGACCGTATATATATATGTACACATACATATGAATATTTTCTTTCATGACGCTTTTTTCGCTATTTCTCGGTCAGAGCAACCAAGTTGCTTTTTACGCTTTTGTCAAATTCACAGAGTTACTTCAAAACGCTTTCGAAGTCACTATAGCGTGTTGCTCTGAACAGACTCATTATTATAGATAATGTTTTCGACTAATTAATGTATATTTTATAAATATGCTATCCCTGGACGTGGAGTACGCACGTAAAAGTTCATGATACTCTTAACCTAGATCGTTAAGATCAATATGGCTTCCTGGGCACGGATACTTATCCACTTTTTATGGCAGGGCTACCATCTCGGCCTCGTTCTTCACTCGCATTTGCTCATTTTTCTAAATTTTTTTTTAAATTTTTTCTTTTATTTCCCTCCTTTAATCGCATCAATGGGATCGATCACAATTTTGCCACTAGAAATACTTGAAACTTGGAAACTTTTTTCTTTTTCGTCCCTTCACCAAAATCACATACCTCACACTGTTGTGTGCTATGATGTGCCGTGCTCCAAGCGAAGAGCACACCACTTTTAAGGTTAAGAGGGAGATCTAACGGTGAAAATTTAAAGCAGTTATTAAAAAAAAATGTAATTTTCTTTATTCAATAGTAGTCAATTTTAGCAGTTCCACTTTAATTTTCATTTAAACATTATCAGTTTCACATTGATTGGTATAAGTGTGACTTTAATTTGTTTCCAAAATTTTAGTATTCCACTTTTTCTTATAATAAACTTTGTCTGATTCACCTTAATTGGTTTGAAGCACCGATTTCTAAATTTAGTGTATTTCACTTTATTATATTTCTAAGCTTTTTCAGATTCACCTTAATAGGTTTCGAATAGATTTCTTAATTTTAGTCTTTCACTTTTTTTTAACTCTGAGATTTCTTTTTTGAAAAGCGAAATTATTCTCGACGGGTTTAAAAAACGGACTCCCCGAAGTTTGGGCAAATTGCACCTAGGTACCCACGATATCTTGCAAAAGCTTTTTTATATTTTATTGTTTTCTCACGACGTTGAAAAAACGTACGTGAGAAAATGCAAAAGTTTTTTGATGCGAGCTATATGCATCAATGGAAACGGTAATCCGATATGCAATTGTGCGCCCGTCTTGAAATATTAATTTTAAGAGGGCGCGAATAATTTTGATAATTGTATGTATGTATGTACATACAATTAGATTGGATTAAGTAGGTAATGTACGTATGTACTTAGTACATACGGAAAAAAAGTAAGAAGACACTGTATGTAGGTAAGTGTGCATACCGTGTGGGTGGAATGTGTGTCTGATAACAAAATGCAATTTATGCTAAATTGCATTTTGTTATAATATGGGAATGCATTTCTAAATGCATTTTAAATTTTGAATGAGATTTAAAAATGAAATAATTTTTCAGGGTCAATTAATGGTACATCAATATATCGTATTGGACGATATATATTGATGTATCGGTATTATGGTTGTGATTCGGGGCATTGGCACCTGAGTAACAACATCCCTCCCCCCTGGGGAAAAGAATTTAAATTATACAGTTCCATACTTTTTTACTTCTTTCATTTAGTTATTTATTTATTTTTTTTTATTTTTTTATTTGTATGTTCGTTCTTCTTATAATAGTAGCACTATTTATTTATAATATGTGCTTTTGTTTTTGTTTTTATACACTTATAATTGTTTCCTCCTTTGTATTTGATACCTATCTATTACTATTTATATGTAATTAATAATTATTAATATTCTTTTTTTCAATCACTACATTTGTTTTATTTATTTATTTATGATTTTTTTTTTTTTTTTTTTTTAGCAGAAAAAATTTTTCTGCCTAGTATCAGGCTTTATTTATTTTTCTTTACATACATGTACATTAGTAGGATTTGAGATGTTTAAATTACTCAATGATCTTTTTTTTTCATTTTATTTTTTAATTTGCTATTTTTTTTAATGGGCATGTGGATTATTAGGATGGTGGAAATTAGAAAAAGGAGACTGTGTCTGTTTGTTAACGTCCGTAGGTTAAACGTTTTCAGTCGTTTTCCTTTTAGGTGCTGGGGTTATTTTGAAATTAAGTTTTCTTGGTGCAGGTCTAGGCACATTTTCTAGTTCATCTAGAGAAAGTATTTTCCGTGATTTACAGATTTTTTGTTTGTATTTCACGTACTAATGCGCACATAGAATTGAGATGACTAATGCAATCGTCATATATTATAATGTATAGTGGTGGATATGATGACTGTTGATTGGATTGAGCGGAATTAATTCCTGCTCTTTTTGCGAACGAATTGATTCTAGCACTTTCTTTAGATCCGCGTTTGTTATAATCCTTAAGGGATCTGTTTTTATATGCGTTTCCTTTGCAGAACACGTCATATTCCATATTATACTGGAAATGTTTATTGTTGGGATAAAATAAAAATTAAATTTAGAAAATTTTACGCTATGTCCGTGCAACATGAATTCTTTGCTTCGTACATAGCAATTTGGATAGATATAAATTGTTCCTGTTCCTTGCAGAACTTGTGAGCTGATGGACTTTTCGCAATAATATCTACGTGGATGGAATCTTTTAGGGAGAAAACCCAAGCGTTCTGCTGCGATAATTGCGTCCAAAAGCAATCTTGTTCTAATGTTAAAATTTTACAATCGGATGTAATCGGCTCCTTTTTTATTAAATTTATCTCGCATTGATTTACCCTAGTATTTGCATTTAAGTTTGGGGATGTGATCTGGCAGTAAATGTGCGTATGATCCAACGTTGCGCAATTGTGACTGTCTTGGACTGTTAGTTCGAGATATTGTTCGCGATTGTAGTCGATTAGTGTATATTCCTTTGATGGTTCAATATATACGAGCGATTTTTTAAGGATAGTAGGCAATGGTATTGTTTTAAAGATTTGATATGGTTCCTTGAAAGGAATGGGGATTCTGAGTTCTATAATTATTTCGCAGAGATTGTACTTAATTTATAAATTTGTGATAATGTATTTCCTCTGGGATTTATGGGAAGCATCATTGTATTTGGTATTTTTTGCCTGATATTTGATAACAATTCTTCTATTTTTCTAGGAGTTATTAGTGTAGGATGAAATTTTCCATGCCTTGAATCTGTTAAGAGATCTATTAATTCCGACTGGGTATTTTGGTATCTGAATGCCATTAACGAAACCAGTGAAATGAGTGATTCAAGTTCTATTCCTGAGCCGTAGATTAAGGGGATGAAAATTAGAATGAATGCTATATGCATTATTTTGGAAACCTGGAAGATGACACTATGTTAATATCTCTGAATGATGTTTGAAGATGATGAAGTTTTTACTTTGAGAACAGTTTTAGGTCATTGTTATGGACTCTTTTGTTTTTATTATTGATTTTGGAATTTTCGGGGGAATTAATCTCCATTATCTCATACGGACCTGACCATAGTGGTGAGAATTTGTTCCCTCGAACTCTGCTCTTAAGTAGGACTTTATCGCCTACCATAAAAGATTTCTGGATTTTGTAGTTTGGATTTTTCTTTATTGGCCATGGCTATGTCTTTACCTATTTTGAAGCTATGCTGTAGACGCGCTTTTAACTCGTTTGCATAATTGTCGTAATTATAGCAAACGGTTGGAGAAGATTTCAAATTGTTTGGAATTTCGGCTGGGAATCCGTAAAGGAGTTCGCGGGGAGTATAATTAGTACTCGAATGAGGGGTAGTATTGTATACAAACATGGCATAAGGAATCCATGTATCCCAGTCTTCTGGATCTTTTGCTACATAAGATCGGAGATATTCTGCTAGGGTTCTGTGACTTCTTTCTAATGCACCATTCGTTTGAGGGTGATATGGAGTAGTTTTAAGTCGTTTTATTCTCAACAATTTAGATACCTCGGCGAACATGCCACTTATGAGGTTAGAACCCTGATCTGTGAGGATACTTTCTGGAATACCATGTCGACACACTATTGTTGTCGACTATGGGAATAGCCTCAGAAAATTTTGAAAGGTCGTCTTGAAATGAAAGGATGTATTTGTTTCCAGAATGAGAAATTGGGAGACGTCCTACTACATCTAGGTACACTCTTTCGAAAGGTTTGGAGCTAATGCTCGAGATTTTCATAGGAATTTTTGGGGTCCTGGATACTTTGTTCACCTGACAAAGTTTATATTTCCTTACATATTTGACAACGTCGTCTGACATGCCAGGCCAGTAGAATTGCTTTTTGATTCTTTTAATAGTACGGGAAATACCTTGATGGACTCCCGTTGGTAATGAGTGAAAATCTTTTAAAACTTGTTCGATGTCATTAATGTCGGATAAATATTTAATAGAATCTTGATGGAGTTTAATGTTTATTTGTTTAGCAGTGAAGACCTTGGTAAAAATGTTTTTAATAATTATTAGATTCTGTGGATCTAATATGGGGAAGGAGATATTTATTTGTTTTAACTGATTTGCTTCTGTGTATGATCAGATCTCAGTTAAAATCTTTTCGAGGTCTGATCTATCTCTTTGGGATCGACAAGGTAAATTAGTTTTTGATATAATTATTGATGAGTCTTTTTTCTTGTAGAAGTTCACTTCAGTTTCTGAAAGTGGGGATTTATTTGAAAATTTTAGTTTCGAATCCAACACTCTTTCAAGTTCTGTATCTTGCATTGGCAAGATGAAAAATTTAGGATTCGCATTTTTAGTCAATAGTAATGGGAAATTTGTGTCAGTTATAATGACTGAGGAATTGTTCACTTGTGATGGAGTTGGATTTTGATTAATGACACTCGTGTTGGGAGTGTTCGAATTCGCCTGAGTTCTAGCTTGATTCCTTGTAACCACATTTACGCAGTTGGTAGGTTCTATGAAATTTTCGCTATTATCCGGAATAGCTCTACTGAGAGCGTCTGCATTTATGTTGAGCTTACCTGATTTATGGACTATCTTGTAGTCATATTCCTCAAGACGTATTCTCCATCTCATCAGTCTTGAGGAGTGATCTTTCAGATTCATGAGCCATACTAATGGTTTATGGTCAGTTATAATTGTAAACTGTCTGCCATAAACGTATGGTCTGAATTGCTCAACTCCGAAAACGATAGCTAAGAGCTCTTTTTCTATTGTTGAGTAACGAGGCTCTGCACCATTGAGAACTCGGCTCACATAGGCGATTGGATGATCTCCTTGATCATCAACTTGTGAAAGAACAGCCCCGATGGCGTAGTCACTGGCATCGGAGGTGACAAAAAATTCCTTGCCGAAATCAGGATAAGATAGAATTGGTGCTGAAATAAGTTTATTGCGTAATTCGCAAAATGCTTCATCACAAATTGCGTCGAACTTGAAAGGGATATCTTTCTTTAAAAGATTTGTAAGTGGTTTTGCAATTTTGGAAAAATTTGGTATAAAGCGGCGATAGTAGCCGACGCACCCAAGGAGAGCTTTTATATCTTTTTCCTTCTTCTGTCTGGGATAGGACTGAACTGACTTAATCTTCGCTGGTTCTGGTTTGACTCCATTTTCTGTAACAATGTGCCCTGAATACATAATTTGCTTTCTTAGGAAGTGGCACTTGTCGGGTTGAAGTTTGAGGTTGAAATCACGAAGGCGGCTAAATACTGCTGTGAGTCTGGAATTGTGGTCTTTGAGATTGTATCCATGGACTACAATATCGTCCATGTATACGAAGCAATAGATGCCTTGAAGGCCAGATAAGACATTATTCCTGGCTCGTTGAAAAGTAGCAGGGGCTCCTTTTAAACCAAATGGCATACGATTGTATTCGTAGTGGCCATAGGGTGTGCTAAAGGCAGTTTTCTCCCTATCCTTCGAGTCCATTTTTATCTGGTGGAATCCACTGGCTAAGTCGAGTGTGGTAAAATATTTCGACTTCCCCAACTGGTCTAATATATCAGTGATATTAGGCAGTGGGTACGCATCGCCAATAGTAATGTCGTTAATACGACGAAAGTCTACCACTACTCGCCATTTTTTGTTTCCATTCTCATCTGGTTTTTTGGGAACCAGGAGAAGTGGAGAATTCCAGGGACTATGTGAAGGTCTGATGATGTCTGACTCAAGCATTTCTTGTATTTGACGATTTATTACCGTTCGGCTTGCCTCAGGAAGTCTATAAGGCTTGGTATAAATTGTCGGTTTGTCCTGGAGGGTCTCGATTTTGTGGGTAATCGCATCTGTATATGAAAGGATATCCCCTTCTATGAAGAAGAGATCGTTGAATTCCCTACAGATATTGCGGATACTCTCAGATTCCTCTGAATTACAGTGATCCAATTTTATAAGGTTTTGCAGTTTAATCATTCTGCCCTTAATTGGATCTCTGTCAGAGTCTGTGGAAATGACCACAAAGTCGTCCAAGTCTTGGTAAGCTGGACTATCGAATTTCCAAGAAATAAACCTGGCCTTATTTCCTTCTTGAAACAGACCGATTGATTTTGAATAGAAGGAGTTGGAATTTCAATGATGAATTCTGATCGAGCCGGAATTTTAAGTTTATTTAATTTATCAGATTCTTTCGGATTTTTAAAAGGAAGGAGATATGATTCCAACTTTTGTGGAATTTGGAAGGAGTTATACGATGAATCTGACTCGATTGAATTTGAAGGAGATAAAACTTTATTGAAATTCTTTGACTTCTTTGATTTTATCTTGGAATTCACTTTTTGTAAATCTATTGATGAAGGAGATAGAATTTTACTAGATGCAGCCTTTTGTGCGGCTGTAGATGGAGATATACTTTTACTTTCTTGCTTCATATCTTGTGAAGCTTTGGATGGAGATAGAATTTTATTTAATTCAGCCTCTTGTGTGGCTATAAATGGAGATAGATTTTTACCTTTATGCTTCATTTCTTGTGAAGCATGTGCTGGCGATCGATTTGCGTTGTTTTTCGAAGCAATTGATGGAAATAGATTTGTATTAATATCTTTATTGGAGACTGTTATCCCTGTATATAACAGACTCTTTGTTTGAGACCTCTTTTCTGGGTCTTCGCTTTTCAAATAAACGTATGGGTAGTTAGTGTAATATTCTTCATAAGGATAAGATTCATTTGAATCGTTTATTTCTAAAGAAATATATTCGTTTTTGTAATTGATACTAGCATTGTATCGAGATAAAAAGTCATGACCAAGCAGGCCATCGTATGAGAGGATGGAATTATTTCCCACTATTTGAAATGGGTGTTCTAAGATGGAGCTATTATTATTCGAAGATTCTAAATTCAATTTAGCAAAGATGAGCCCTTCTGTAGAAGTGGACTCTGTAAACAAGGTATTTATATTGCAGACAGCATCTCTGTAGCAGATACCTTAATGGACGTAATTTTATTAAACTGATCTCCGCTCCCGTGTCGATTAAAAAAGTAAGTTTTGGAGCAGAGCAGATATCGACAGGCAAAGAAATTGTTAATGAATTTTTATTAATTTGGACTGGGATATGAATTAATTTATTGTTGCCTGTGACGATATTGTCTCGGGAATCATGTGGACTTGTGCTGTAGTTTGTATGTGCGAGGGGTTGCCAAATGAGACCCCACGCTGCATCCAGTTTCCCTGCCTGGATGCCGATGAAGTTCGATTATTGTTCCTATTTGGAGAAGTTGATGTTGCAGAGATATTGGCATTATTATATCTCGGCGGTGAAGTTCGGCTTTCTCGGATTACTGGCTGCTGCCAGTTCCTGGTTTGTGGCTGTCTATCAGCCGTGCTTGTTTGCGGAGCTGTGTTCGCTTTTTGGAAATTATTCCGATTTCCTTGATTGTCGTTAAATCGGGAATTATTTGCCGCTCTTGTCCTGCATTCTTCTATGATGTGCCCAATTCGATGACAATATCGACAAGATGGGCCCTGCGACGGAGATGTGACCTAATTGAAATCTGGCGGGCGTTGTAATTGCGAGTTTAGCTTCGGAACTGCGTTGAAATTTTGGGTGGAGCGTTGTATCACTGGGCAGCTTGATGCAGCATGCCCCAGTCTATTGCATTTGAAGCAGCGAAGACTTGAATTTATTGCTTGCGCAAATGGGGTTTGATGTATCTTGTTTTGTGCTTGGGAAACAAGTTGTTTCTGCTCTAAGCGTGATGCATGCTCCAAGATGTGTGATTTTAGTGAAGTGAAAGATTTATCAGACTGGGCTTTTGCTAAAGTCTGTAGCTGTGGATTGGATAATCCCTCCTCTATAGCTCTCACTGTTTGACACTCATTGTCTTTTAAAAGAGATTTTAAAAGTACCGTATTCGTTGTGTAAGAGTGCGTTGCCTCATTTAATTTGGATAGTGTTGCATTTAGTGTTTGAAGAAAGTTTTTTACACTTTCCTCTCTACCTTGTATTGAATTATTTAATTGAGACTGTAGGGTGGATCTAGAGATTTTGATTTCGAAGCTTTGAGTTAACAGAGATTTTATTCATTTTGTGTTTTTTTTTATAATCTATTGTTATTTTCTATTTTTAAGTCACCTTATGTTGGCTTTCCGTATCTATATTTTCACAAAAAAAGTGTGTAAATATGTGAATAACCGGGAAATATGAAAGAGAAAAAAAACTAGAAAATGTGTAAATATGGAAACAATCAGGAAAAATGTAGATTACCATGAAATATGCAAATGGATTATCTATTGATTGTTCCTCCAATCAATATCATTCCTCTGAACAAAGTCCTTTCGCAGGGGATCGATTATTGATTTTATTCGAAGTCCTCTGGCCAGCAAGCTCACGAAGTCTTGCCGCAGAGGTCGCATCTAGGAAGAACGGATTCTATATTTCCTCTACTCTTGCTATTAATGTGGTTAATAATATTAAACGAAAATATTAAATAAATATGTAAATATTGTGTATGTATTTTATATAGGAGTCTAATTAAATTGGTATAAAGTTTATTAAGAGCAAAAGGGTATGTATGTATCCAAAATGTTAAATATAGTGTACGCTGTACGGATTATAAAATATACTATGCAATATACTGCTACAATAGCCTGTAATTTTTCTTTCTCCTGATGGTTCGGTTTGAAGGTGTTGGTGATGAAGATGGACAATAGTTGCGGGAAATTGTTTCTAAAAGGTGTTGACATGATACGTCGCGCATCCTGGACGACGATTTCTAGATGTCTTCCTTCTGGGAATCGTCTTGTTGAGGCAGGGATGAAGCCTCGCAAGGGTCCACCGGTAGAGCACTATAGCACTCTATACGATTCTCAAAATTTCCTCTTAGTACCCTTTTGGGTACCCGGGCTTATTATTATTTTTTGTTTTTTTATTTATTTATTATTTTTCACTGATAATCCCTTTTTTCTCGCACTGTGTACTGGTTTTTGAGTTAGACACCAAAATGTTATTTGTGGCAGATTTTTGTTATTTTAATTAATTAATTTAAAAATAATTTTTAGGTGCTGATTTGGATAGGGTCCGCTGCCAAATGTTGTGTGTCGTAGATTTTTATTAATTTAATTTTTGAAATAATTTAATTAACTTTCTTTTATTGCACTGATTTGATTCTATTGGGTAGAAACACTGCTGCCACCAAAATGCACACCACTTTTAAGGTTAAGAGGGAGATCCAACGGTGAAAATTTAAAGCAGTTATTAAAAAAAAAAATGTAATTTTCTTTATTCAATAGTAACCAATTTTAGCAGTTCCACTTTAATTCTCATTTAAACATTATCAGTTTCACATTGATTGGTATAAGTGTGACAGTAGTTACGCTATGGGAGTTCTGGCTTACTTTTTCCATACAAAAAGTACAAGGTAGATTCCAACTATTTTTGTGCCTCTGGACTGGAGTTCTGGGCCACTGAGGGGGCTTCCGTCTAGTGGTATACGTCACAGGGCATGCCTGGGGAATTCCTTTCCTATCGTCTGGCTATCCAGGGGATGACGTCATCCTGTTAGTCTATCAAGGTAGATTCCAACTATTTTGGTGGCTCTGGACTGGGGTTCTGGGCCACTGAGGGGGCTTCCATCTAGTGGTATAGGTCACATGGCATGCCTAGGGAGTTCCTTTCCTATCGTCTGGCTATCCAGGGGATGACGTCATCTGGTTAGCCGATCTCCGTCAGCTGATCAAGCTCTGTCATAGCTGATTTTTAATAAAATAATGCTGGCTTTTGCTGGAATCGAACCGAGAACGCTTGGTTTTGTAAAATCCGAGGCGCTTTACCATCAAGCCATGGAGGTGTTGTGCGAATTTCTTTAAAGTTGCTATATATGGGTAGAGTTCTGGACCAGAGTTTTTTATCTAGAACTCTCGGCGCCGCCATCGCTAGGTGGTTCGAGTACATACTAAATGTGGTATGTGTCTGGAATGTACTGGTTTATGTCTTGGCTGCACCATTGGGTCTTGGCTTACCGGTTGATATATTGGATGCACCATTGAGTTTTGACTGGCTTATGTCTTGGATACACCATTGAGTCTTGACTTGCTTAGTCTTGGATGTGTCATTTGGTCTTGAGTGCACCATAACGACATTAGACGATACTACCAGCATGCTCCTGTACTACGGCTTTCTTGGCTGTGTGGTACGGTTCTCTTGGATGTGTGAAGCTTTTTTTGCTTCACTTTTGCCCACACGTAGCAGCATGCTACGGTTTGCGAAGTTTTTTGCTTCACTTTTACCCACCCGTGGCAGCATGCGACGGTTTTCTGTGCCCACACGTAGCTTCATGCTACGATTTTTTGGATGTGTGAAGTTTTTTGCATCACTTCTGCCCACAAGTAGTAGCAAAATGCTACGGTTTTCTTGGATGTGTGGTGCGCCTAAATGTAGGCTTTTGTTGTTTTCAAGTGTTGCGCCTAAATGTAGGCTTTGGTTTTGAATTAATATTTGTAATAATTAAAGTTAATAGTAGAAATTTTTATTCATGCCAATGGATTCTAGATGGTGGGTAGGTGGGCTGGATAATAAGGATAGGGAGGGAGGTAATGAAATCTTCATCAGAAATCCTCTACGGGCTTTGCTTTTCGAGATATTAGCGTATTAATAATTCAAGTTATTTTTGTTCATGCCAATTGATTCTAGGTGGTGTGGGGTGAGGGTTTTAGATATCAGCATGACGTCATCTTGGATGCTGTTTTCTTACTTGAATATTTCTTAGCGAGGAATTTGTAGATATCAGAAGTTGTACCCGTGGAGACTTCCTGTTTACAAATTCTCATTTTAGCTGAATTAGTCATGCACACCTGCGTAAACAAATTTAAGCAATATCAGCACATTTATTCTTTTCATGTAATTTGATACCACACTTACTGTAGGCAACCAAAAATTTTATTTTATTGTTCCAAGAATTGTGTTTTATTGTTTATTCGATATCATCTCAGCCTGTAAGCAAATTCGTTGGAATTCATCCTGTGCAATGATTATTGCAGTAGCAGGATCATTCCTGTTTACTGCTATAAAAGCCCAAGCAAACTCTTGGGGAGCATCAGTCGGTTTTAGTGAGTCTCCGTGATAGTACATAAAAATTAAAAATGTCTTCGGTGTTAGTAAATAAAAGTTTTTTTCAATAATTGAAAATTTGCGAAAAGATGTGATGGAGTGTTTGAAAAATTCAGTGAATAAAGACTATATTTTTCAAAAGTGCAATAGAAACATGCATAAATTTCAAGTTGCATTTCGGAAGTGCAATAAGAGTGCTAGGAAACGACATTTCGAGAGCTGTCTCGAGCAAATTAAAGCATTGAGAGCAGTATTGAGAACTCCCCGTCGAGGTGGAGGAATTACTCGCGTAAGAAGAAGTGATTTTGTACAGTGGGAGGAAGTAAAGACAGCGTTCGCAGACAGAATTCGACAAGGTGTTATTGCAAATTATTGCCAAATTATATATGCGTCGTGTTAAAAATACCTTAAAACATTATTTTAATATTAAAGTTTCAACAACGTTTTGCGGTGACTGTTAAAGAAACTGGTGACAATGAAATTATAAAAGACATTAAATATTTCAAAGCGAGCACTGCTCCAATTATTGCAGATGATACCTTAGAGGAGCGGTTTAAATCAAATATTTTGGATCCAATACACACTCAGCTGGAAGAATTCCAGGAAAAAGACAGTGGCTGGGCACTGCACTCTATAATACATCTAGCAGTACACATCAACAAGTTTGAACAACTCCGAGGATCTTCGTATATACCCTTACCAAAGGAATTTGCATCAAAGAAAGCTTGCATCAATGTACAAAATAATGATGAAGCATGCTTCGCATGGGCCGTAACATCAGCGCTATATCCTACAAATGCTCATTCTGAAAGGATCTCATCATATCCACATTATTCAACTGTACTTAATTTAACTGGGATAACATTTCCCATGATGCTTAAGCAAATTACACATGTTGAAGGCCAGAACGATTTATCAATAAACGTATTCATCCCAGAGAAAGAGCATTTCTTCACCACAGTTCCAGTTAGACTTACGAAACACAGGATGGAGCGACATGTAAATCTCTTAATGCTACAAGATGACTATGACCAGGATGAAAATCATATGGATGATGATGACGATGATGATGCAGGCAGATATCATTTCTGCTGGATCAAAGATCTTTCACGCCTTGTATCGAAACAAACTTCGAAGCGTAATGGTAGACGGTATATATGCGACAGATGTTTGCTCTACTTTTACTCTAAAGAAAAATTGGCATCACACACTCCTGAATGCGAGAAACAAAACGACTGCAGGATTATGTTTCCCTCAGAGGAAAAGAAATGGCTGGAATATAAGAATTATAACCATAAGAATCCAGTCCCGTTTTGTGTGTATGCTGATCTTGAGTCAATATTGAAGCCAATTCAGGGAAACGATCAAAAAACACAGCGAATCCAGGAACATGATGTTAACAGCATAGGATTCTATTTCCACTGCAAACATGATGCTAAGCTCTCATATTACAGAACATATCGAGGCAAGAATTGCCAACAATGGTTTGCATTAGAATTGCAAAAAATTGCCTCCATATCTGTACAGGAAAAGCTGAACATCAGACCAATGCAGCCCCTGACTAAAGAGGAACGGCGTTCGCATATGGAAAGTACTTGCTGCCATATATGCGAAAAAAACCTTTGCAGCCGATGAGGAACGAGTCCGGGACCATTACCACTTAACAGGTAAATACTGAGAATCGTAATTTCATTCATTTTTTCATAATTTCTTTTAACAGGAAAATACCGAGGACCAGCGCACAATGCATGCAATCTCATGTATCACGATTGTTCCATAGTTCCAGTCATTTTTCACAATTTATCTGGATATGATGCCCACTTCATTATTAAGGATATAGCTACATCCATTCCTAGGAAAGTGGATCTCCTACCAATAAATAAAGAAAGATACATTTTGTTCACCAAGCACGTTGAAGGCAGTCATATCAAATTCAGATTCATCGATTCCTTCCGTTTTATGGCTGAATCCTTGTATAAGCTATCATCATTGCTGCCGATGGCTAAATTAAAAATCACAAGAGCAGTATGGCAGCAACTGGATGATGATGATTTTAAACTACTTACACGCAAAGGAGTCTTCCCATACGACTTCGTTGACGATTGGACAAAATTGGATTTCCAACACTTACCGGCGCAGGAGCAATTCTATAATAAAATGACGGACAGTGATATATCTGCTGAGGACTACAGCCGCGCAGAAAAGGTGTGGAGGACATTTGATATACAGACACTTGGCGCATATTCCGATCTATACCTGAAAACTGATGTTCTCCTATTGGCCTATGTGTTTGAGAACTTTCGAGAAGTGTGCATGAAGACGTACAATTTAGATCCAACACATTATTACACCATGCCAGGTTTAACACGGGATGCTATGCTAAAATATACCAAAGTGAAACTAGAGCTGATAACCGTCGTAGATATGAGTCAATGCTCGAACAGATATAGTAAAGCAAATAATAAATATATGGATGATTTTAAGCCTGACGAGAAAGAGAAATACCTGATGTATTATGATGTAAATAACCTTTATGGATGGGCCATGTCACAGCATTTACCAACCGGAGGATTCAAATGGGTTGATGCTCCCAATATCGACGTTTTTGAAATTCCTGATGATTCACCAATTGGATACATATTCGAAGTCGACTTGGACTATCCTCAACATCTACATGACTTACCGTTCTGCTCTGAGCATGCAGCACCACCTGGAGCAAAATTAGAAAAACTTTTGACTACATTACATCCTAAAACTAAATATGTTATACACTACCGAAATTTGAAGCAATGCTTATCACATGGCCTCATCCTGAAAAAAGTGCACCGGGTTGTTCAATTAAACCAATCAGCTTGGCTTAAACCATATATTGATTTAAATACCACCAAACGGAAGCAGGCTACCAGCGATCATGAGAAGGACAGCTATAAGAAGATAAATAATGCAGCTTTTGGTAAGACCATGGAAAATGTTCGCAAGTATAGCGGTATAAAGCTTTGCGTAAAGTGGGAAGGTCGCTAAGGTGCAAAAGCTCGGTTTGCGGAACCCAACTTCCACAGTGCAACGATATTTGATGAGAATTTAGTTGCTGTGGAATTAAGGCGACTCAAAATCTTATTCAATAAGCCCCTATATATTTGAATGGCAGTTTTGGAAATTTCAAAGATATGCCTCTATGATTTCCACTACAGTTTTATGCAGCGTGAGTTTGGAGATAAATGTAAAGTCATGTATACAGATACAGATTCTCTAATATATGAACTTGAAGAGAAAAATGCATATGAGTTTATGGCCGAAAATATAATCAAATTTGATACAAGTGATTACCCAGAAGATAATCAATTCAATTTACCGCTCATGAATAAAAAAAAACCTGGTCTAATGAAGGATGAGCTGAATGGGAAAATCATGAGCGAATTTGCAGGCTTGCGCTCGAAAATATACAGTCTACGTATAAACAATGGTGTTTAAGTAACAACACTGAGTTTAATTTACTATAAACATTTATTATTCAAGTTGCAAAAAATAACTGCCCTCATAATTATCGATCGATCATTTTTATGTACAAAAATTGCTTACAAACAATAAAAACAAAATGATAAATTGTACACAATGCAGAGTTCATTCACTGATTAATTTTGCTGACGCATAATATTTGTTACTGCTGCAATGAATGAAATTTGCATTGAGCAAATGAAATATGATGACAATGAGAAGTTGGTAGCATTGACCCTTTGTTAAGTAGAAAATAATTATATGTACTCTGTACATTCTCCCGCCTCAAGGTTAAGTGTCGGTAACTCGATGCTGGAATTTCGCTGCTCCTCCTTGATGGACCTTGGTGCTGGGTTCGGCCTTGCCCTTGTTCTTAACGTGACACTCCTCTTTCGTCCGCAATATATGCAAAGACCGATGGCAATCACACCACATATGATCAGATATGGCATACTGTAGTGATGTAGGTCATGGATGTTTAGTTTTGGCATATTTTCTATGCGATCTTGCTGAAACCTGATTGCATCGTCTAGTTTTTTTATATCATTATTGTTTACTTCTTGAATTAGTTGTGGCATAGTAATTTTTGACGAATTCGACAGCTGATCTTTATTCATAGTTATGAAGTTAGATATAACCGTATTTTCTGGGATAGGTGATATGTGCATTTTCAAACTGCGATCGTTTGAGCTTATGTATAGAGTCTTATGATTTATAATACAATCTCCTCTTGTTTGAATGATTCCATTGCCATATAGTGATAATGGTTGTCCTTTATTATCGCAACTGATTTCGAAGGTCAGGTTTTCTCATAATACAAATAGTCACGTACTTGGCTGGTGTAATCTTCTCCAATAGTTATTCGCTTCTTTAGTTCGTAGTCTACAGAATGGTGATATATGATTCTCGTTATTGAAGAGCTCCATTTCACAATGACTTTGATTTGATTTGAGAGTGAAGATTGGTTGGTTTAAGTTGCATACAAGCTGGTCTTCTGTTAACCTCTCGCACCCTTTGAGATCTTCTTCTTCTATTGGGCTAAATCGATCTTGTCGTCGATTTATCGCGAATAGTAGGAATAGTTATTATTTCATACAATCGATAGGCTTCTGTGCTCACCAGAGGAATTCGAATGTCGAATAGTACATTCTTTCCCGTAATTCCTGTCTTCACATGCATTGAGTTGTAAAGTGTTATTAGAAAGGACTTACTCCCAGTCCCTGGTAATTGTACATTGGGTGGTAAGTGTTCTCAAATTGTTGTCAGCTGCTCGTTAAGTTATGCAGGTGTTAGGACGAATGTATTTCTTTTGCCATGTTTAATGTCTGTAATGAGTGATAGAATTTCCCTTTGTAAACGTTGAAATGTAACTAGGTTCAGAGTTATCAGAATAGCTGCGGAATTGACTGCTTGATGAAGAACTGCCT
Organism: Dioctria linearis; assembly: GCA_963930735.1. Lineage (NCBI taxonomy): Eukaryota > Metazoa > Arthropoda > Insecta > Diptera > Asilidae > Dioctria > Dioctria linearis. The sequence continues at coordinate 82,938,825 of OZ005743.1, read as the reverse complement.
CATATTGTGAATTATTTAATTGATTGGTTATTGTTTCGATGTGAGTATTCATTAGATTAAATTGGTGTTGAACAACCTCGTGGTTTCTTTTCATAGTGTTGACCGTATTCTCTACTATTGAGGTCTGATTTCGTAATAATTGTCTAGAATAATCTTCATTTGCCTTAATTTCACTTATTTGCCTTTCATATTGGTCAGCAAAATCTTGGTCCAGAATTCCCAACTATTTAATAGTGACCGTTTCTATGAATCCAAATGGTGCTCGCTTATTGCGAGTTCGTGGATATTCATTTTGTTGGTATAATATGTCGTTCATTTGTTCGATTTCTAACAATTGATGTTTCAATGTTTGGGTAGTGGCACAACATAGATCTCTTGACAGCCTAGTTTCTTCATCGCATAACTGATTTAGTTTCCGGATTGATTTTCGGAATATAGAGTTCTTTCCAATATGTTTTTTCTTTTGATCATTACTTATCGGTAGCATCGAGATTTTGGTAAGTGGTCGTTTAAGGGTTCCAGATTTCGTTTTCATAGTTACGACTCTGACAAGTCCATCACTTCCCGGATGTACTGAGACGGAGGTAAATTATCTTCTTTTATTAATACGATGTCGCCTTCTGTTGGGTTAGGCTTCTTCTGCGCCCATTTTGGTCTTTGTTGAAGTCTTCCAAGATACTCATTAGACCACTTTTTCCAGAAGTCCTGGTACATCTTTTCCACTCTGTCCCATCTCTTAAGAAGACCAGTATTGGTTTCTAAGTAGTCCTTTTCTGGTATTGACAATATAGGTACACCAGTTAAAAAGTGACCGGGTGTGAGCACTTCTAGATTTTCTGGGTTTTGTGTTAATGGACATAATGGACGAGAATTGATATTTGTGTCATTAGTGTGGTCATTTCTTCGTATGTCATTCTCATTTCACCAACTACTCGACGCATATGATGCTTGATCGATTTAACGCCGGCTTCCCAAAGTCCTCCGAAATGTGGTGACGATGGAGGAATGAAATGCCATTGAGCGCCAGTTTCTGCTATGGCTTCATTTACTTCGGTTTTATATGCATCTTGTTTATGAAGATTGCTGATTACTTTGCTGGCGCCAAGAAATTAGTGGCATTATCACTGTATATATGTGCCACAGGCCCTCTTCTGCTTATTAATCTTTTAAATGCGGCTATGAATGCCTTTGATGTGAATAAGTCAATATGAATTGCCTTGGTAGTCAAGCATATAACAATTGCTACATATCCCTTGTAAGTGCGGTTGCCTCTACCTTTTTTCACAAGTAGGTCGAATGGTCCTGCGTAATCCACACCAGTATGACTAAAGGGACGACTCGGAGTGACTCTGGCTGTGGGTAACATTCCCATCATCTGTTGCGACTTTTCGGTCTTGTATCGATGACATTGAACACATTTATAGATATAACCTTCAATTGCCTTTAGTCCATTAATTATCCAGTATTTTTGACGGACTACCTCCAAGTTTAAAGTGTTTCCTCCATGTAGTGTCTTCTTGTGAGCTTGATCTATAATAAGTGTAGTTAACTCGCTTTTATGGGGAAGTATGATTGGATGCTTCTGTTCAAACGTCAAGTTTGAGTTTTCTGTCTACCACCAACACGTAATACTTCGATTGAATCAGTAAATGGATTTAACGTGAGTAGCCGACTTGATTTTGATAGTTCTTGACTTTGACGTAATTTCTGGAGGTCTTCCTTGAAATGCTTCTATTGTGTATACTTAATGATTGGTATTAATGCGTCTTCGAGTTCTTTCACAATCAATGAGTCACATTTTCTTGCGTGTCTATCCTCCGTCAAATTGTTTATGAATCGTTTACAGTATGCAGTGATACGTAGAACTTTCCATAATGAACAGTGACTTTGCAGTAGGAGATCGAATACGTTTGTATCTTGTGTACGTATTAGTGTGTGCATTGCAATCTTTTTCCTTTCTAGTTCTGTTTCTTCGAATTTACTTTCTGGATATGTGATCTTTTCACATTTCAGCCAGTATGGACCTTCCCACCACGAATGGGTTTCTAGTTGTGATGGATAGATTCCTCGAGAAGCTACGTCTGCAGGATTCTCAGAGGACTTTACGTAGTACCAATTTTCCTTGGTTGTTCTTAATTGTATATTTGCTATTCTGTTACCCACGAAGGTTTTCCATTTATGTAGATCGGCCCTAATCCATGATAGGACTATTTTGGAGTCTGTCCAAGCAAAATAGGGAATGTTTGGAATTTTTAGGCTGACTATAGTTTCCTTTAATAAATTTGTAAGAAGATGCGCTCCACATAATTCTAATTTTGGTAGTGTTAGTTTCGACTTCAGGGGGGCAACTTTAGTTTTAGCGGTGAGTACCGAGACAGTCATTTTTCCGTTATGAACTGTTCTGAAGTATATTACTGCACTGTAGGCTCTTTCTGAGGCATCTGAAAACCCGTGCAACTCGAATTTGTAATCGCCGTGAGAGTATCCAATCCATCTTGCTATTTTAATTTTTGTTAGCATTGACAATTCTTGTTTGATCCGATTCCATTTTTGTTTAATTTCCCCAGATAGGGGTTGGTTCCAATTTAGGATCTCAGTCCAAATTTCTTGAAATAATAGTTTGATAGTAATAATTATTGGGGCCAATAGTCCAATTAGATCGAATATTTTACAGGTTTCGGACAGCATCTCACGTTTAGTCAGAGGATCTTCATTGTTTGAAATATTCACTTTTATTTTGAAGTAATCAATGGATGGATTCCAGTGAACTCCAAGTGCTTTAGTTGATTTTTCATGAACGAAATTCATTTCTGTAGCTGATTCCCTTACTTCCCATGGTAGTTTTGTAAGAGTTCTTTGCTATTGCTACTCCATTTTCTCAAGTTGAAACCACCGCTCTTAAGGGCGTTTATTAATTCATGACTTATTTTACTGACTTCTTCTAAGGAATCCCCTCCAGATACAATATCATCTACGTATGTGTCTCGCATGATGACTTTCTCTGCAAATGGAAAATCTTTAGCTGTATCTTTGGCCACTTCTAGAAGTGTTCGAATTGCTAAAAATTGTGCACTTGTGGTTCCATATGTGACTGTAGTTAATTTGTACTCCCTGATGGGTTCTTTTTCAGAATTTCGCCACAAGATTCTCTGATAATTCTGGTCTCTAATATCAATGTTTACTTGGCGGTACATTTTTTCAATGTCAGATGTGAATACTAGTTTATGTTTTCGCCATCTGAGCAGAATTGAAATTAAATTCTGTTGTATTTGTGGTCCGACTAAAAGTATTTCATTTAAGCTTTCATGATTATTTCTTTTTGCTGTCCCATCAAATACCACTCTTAGTTTTGTCGTTGTACTGTCGTGTTTTAGTAAAGCGTGATGAGGTAGGTAATATGCTGTGTCCAAATTGTCAGTTGCTAAGGTCATGTGGCCAAGTTTTAAATATTCACTCATAAAGTCCTTGTACATGACTTCAAACGTCTTTTCTGTCTTGAATTTCTTTTCCATCTGGAGTAGTCTTGCTAATGCGATTTCTCGAGAACCCCAAGATTGGCGGTTTCAGGATTCTTTTTAAATGGTAATCTTACTGTATATCTACCGTCAGCATATCTTCGATGAGTAGTTTTGAAGTGAGTTTCGCACATTACATCTTCACCTGTCAAGACTGTATCAGTATTCAAGTCTTCGATTTCCCAAAATTTTCGAATTTCTTCATTTACATCTACTTCAGATATGTAGCATTGGGGTGCTATGGTGGACATACTTTGTTTCACTTCGCCCGACAGTATCCAACCTAATTATGTTTCTTGAGCTATGGGAGTTTCTGGAGACCCCCGCAGTACACTGTCCATTAGTATTTTAGCAAACACTTCTGCTCCAAGGATTACATCAATTCTTCTTGGTTCATCTAAATTCGGATCTGCTAATATCAGATTCGTTGTGTGCTTCCATTCTGATCTGTTTGTAATTTTTTCGGACGGCATTACTCTCCTTAGCTTTTTAAGTACTAATGCTGTTGTTGTTGTGAGAAATGGTGATGGAAATCTTGGCTTTACTGTTAATTCAATGCACGTTTGAATATTGTCAATCTTTGCACCTCCTACTGCTGTTAGAGTGGCGTTTATTCGTCTTCTTGGCAGTTTTAGCTTCTGAGCCGCTTCTTCGGTTATGAAGCTGGCTTGACCTCCCTGGTCAATAAGCGCTCACAGCATAATTGTATTGTTGTTTTTACCAACTGCTTGTAATATTGCAGTGGCTAACAATACAGTACACTGATTTATACTTTCTGCAATATAAGTTGACACTACTGACGCATTTGGTCTAGTTGATTCCCTCTCATTGGTTTCTGATTGTTTAGCTCTCAATCAGGTTTTTGAGGTGATGAATTTAAATGTAATAGTGTATGATGTTTTTTGTTACATATTCTACAAGTTTTCCAACTTTTATAATTCTGAGCTGCATGGCCCTTAACTAGGCAATTGGAGCAGAGTTTTGCTTTTCTGCTCTCTTCGTTTCTTTGTAAAGCATTCAATTTATTAAATTTTTCACAATTATAAATCTTGTGATTTGCTTTGCAGAAGCCGCATATTGATTTTATTCCCACCATACCGTGGTGTATTTCTACTTCATTTCTTTTGTCTAAAATTTTTGCTGGCTGAATGGTCTTTGTCGGTTCCATAGATTCTAGCACTTGAAATCTGTTTTCAAGAAAATTTAGGAATTCATTTAGTGCTTGAATCTCTCTGGGATTTTCCAATGATTGTTCGTAGATTTTTCGAGATTCTTTGTCTAGTTTTTGTATTAGTAGATGAATGATGAGTGGATCCCAGTTCGTAATGTCGATGTCTAGATTTTTTAATGCTTCTAGGCATTCTAGTGTTGAGTCGTGGAGTTTTTTTAGACCAGCCGATGATTCTTTTAAAATTTCTGATTGATTACAAAGTCTTCTTAGTTGGGCTGACACTAAATTTCTCGTATTATTATATCTGCGATCTAGGATTTCCCATGCAGCGTCATAGTTTTCATTAGTAATGTTAAAATGTTGAATCAATTCATTTGGTTCTTCATTCACGTTTGCTTTTAAATAAAATAGTTTCTCGGCCTTAGTAATTGTATTCTTTTTATGTATCAGTTCGATGAATAAATTTCTGAAGGAAGGCCATTTAAGATAATCGCCGGAAAAGATTGGTATAGCAATACGTGGAAGTTTTACTGCTGCACTTCTCTCAGTTCTAGGAGTAGATGCCTGAATTGTTGCTAATGGTGTAGATAGACTCTGCAATTTTTCTTGTAATTGAATTAATGCTTCCTGATAGATGCTTTCAGTTGCTGCAAAGACATCTTGATCAAAGTATTCATCTTTGAATTTTCCCAATGCCATTATACTGGTATGAGTATGCACAATCAATTCCCAGTAGTCATTCAATAGTTTAATCTTCTGTGTATAATATACTGGAGAGTGCTGTTTTTCTTCATCTGCTTTAATGTGAGCTATATTGCGTTTCAGCATATCAATTATAGCTGATTTCTTCTTGATTTGGTGTAACTGTTCTGACCTTTTCCTCCTTTCGATTGCCTCTCGAATCAAATTTTCTAGAAGATCTCTAGTCTGATCATATAGTGTTTCAACTTGACTGTGGTAGTTTTCGACGAAATATTTGTGATCGGAGTTTTGTTCCCTTAGTGATTCGAGTTGTGTATTGATGTTATCGAACACTTCCCATGCAGTGTTGAGTGAATGTAGCCGTGCCTCGCAATACTCTTTAGTCTTCCTAGCCGAAGGATCTCTGTTGATTTGCGCAGCGACCTTCTTGATTATCCTTGTATATTTTGTCTGCTCCCTCAGTATCTGATCCATGATGAGTACGACGAATTAGTAGGTTGATGATGCCTTTACCTCAACCGATGATGATTTCAAAGTAGCAGGAAAAAAAATATATTGCGTATTGTTGAAGACACTATTTAAAAATCTTTGGACCCTTTGTTCCAGAAATTCAATAATATTCTTTCAACTTTATAATTACAGCCTTTGGACCTTAATTCCAGAGGTTATATTTGCCATAATAATCTGTTACCTGAAGACCCAAGTTCTACAAGCTTGATGATTATAGCAGCGACGTTTTGCTGGAAGGACCAAAAATGTTTAAGTAACAACACTGAGTTTAATCTACTATAAACATTTATTATTCAAGTTACAAAAAATAACTGCCCTCAAAATTATCGATCGATCATTTTTATGTACAAAAATTGCTTACAAACAATAAAACAAACAAAATGATAAATTTACACAATGCAGAGTTCATTCACTGATTAATTTTGCTGACGCATAAAATTTGTTACTGCTGCAATGAATGAACTTCGCATTGAGTAAATGAAATATGATGACAATTAGAAGTTGGTTGCATTGACCCTTTGTTAAGTAGAAAATAATTATATGTACTCTGTACAGATGGTAAAACTGTAAAGAAAGCAAAAGGAGTAAAGACTAATGTAGTCCACAGGCATATCAATTTCGAAGACTACGTCGAATGTTTGAATAACAAGCGAGTATTAACTGCTAACTGCTAATCAGAGCTCCATACGATCGCATAACCATAATGTCTACACGATCAGCCAAAAGAAGATTGCATTGAGTCCATATGATAACAAGCGGTATATTATGAGTGGGACAGCGGATACTCTACCATGGGGACATTACTCTATTCAATCAGAACAGCAAGGAGCAGACGCAGACATCATATAATCTAAGGCTAGTCTAAAAGTAGTTATTCTATGCCGGTTCTGGCTCACTGTTTTAGCTTCCAAGATTTCGCCACAGATGACGCCACCGTCGCTAGGTGGTTTGAGTCCATTCTAAATGCAGATTTGTGTCTTGACTGTGTTGGTTTGTGTCTTGGATACACCATTGCGCCTTGGATACACCATTGTGTCTTGGGTACACCATTGTGTCTTGGGTGCACCATTGAGTCTCGACTGCGCCCTAGCGGGATTAACCGATACTACCGGGATGTACCATTTGGTCTTGGCTGCGCCCTAGCGGCATTAGCCGCTACTACCAGCATGTTCCGTTACTACGGTTTTCTTAGATAGATATGTGGTGCACCTAAATGATGGGTTTTTATCATGATTTTTCTTCAGCGCCTAAATGTAGGCTTTTGGTTTTGAACTAATAATTAAAGTTAATAGTAGGAAATTTTTGTTCATGCTAATGGATTCTAGATTGTGGGTATGTGGGGGTGGGGGGTACTAAAGATAGGGAGGGGGTAATGAAATTTTCATCAGAAATCCTCTACGGGATCTGGTTTTGGAGATATTAGCGTATTAATAATTCAAGTTATTTTTGCTCATGGAAATGGATTCTCGGCAGTGTGGGGTGGGAGGGAGGAACAAAATTTTCATCAGAAATCCTCCGGTTTCGAGATATTAGCGACATTTGTTTGGGCGCAAACGCCATTTCTTGAGTAAGGTTCCCTAACGGCCTTAGCCGGAACTACCAGCATGCCTTGGTTTTGCTGTTTTCTTTTATTAGCGGCAGAGTTCTAGGGAAGTTGTAGATATCAGCATCATTCGAATTTCACAACATGACATCACCATGAACAGATTCTAGAAGATGTCAGTGAGACATTAGCCGATACTGCCAGCATGCTCCGGTACTACAGCTTTCTTGGATGTGTGGTACGGCTCTCTTGGATATGTGAAGTCTTTTGCTTCACTTTTGGCCCACACGTGGCAGCATGCTACGGTTTTGGTAAGTTTTTTGCTTCACTTTGTCCCACACGTGGCAGCATGCTACGGTTTTTGTGCCCACACGTTGCGGCACGCTACGGTTTTTTTTTGGATGTGTGGTGCGCCTAAATGTAGGCTTTTGTTGTTTTCAAGTGTTGCGCCTGGTTTTGAGTTAATATTAGCAATAATTGATTTTTCTGGAGCGCCTAAATGTAGGCTTTTGGTTTTGAACTAATATTTAACGTTAATAGTAGGAAATTTTTGTTCATGCCAATGGATTCTAGATGGTGGATATGTAGGGGGGATATGAATGAAAATTTTGCAAAATATATATGCAAGTGCAAGATTGGTGTCATCACTATCTGAAAATTCCAGATATGATGACGAAGCGTTGTACAACATGGTGGTGCACCATTATCCACAGTTGTGAAAAAAGTTTAGCCACCATGATAGTACTAAGGATTTTCCCTAGAAAGAGGTGAAAGACATGTTTATGTTACGTTGTCAGTGTTTTTTCCCCGTTGTTGTTGTTTTTCTGGTCTTGTCTGTTTTACCGTATATTATGCAAAATACATGGGTGGTGGTATCCCGTATCCAAGAAACCTGATAGTAGTGTGCTACTATCATTGTTTCGGATAATTTATTCATCATAGTTTGAAGTAATATTTTCAAGGATTATCCTTTTGGTGAAGGTGTAGGTGATGTGGACCTATATTGTGATATGTCCAGTTTTCCTTGTTTCGTCTTAGTTTCTTAACTTTGTTCTCTCCGTTCTTCAATCGTTATTACAGGTTCTTCTTATTATATCCAAATTTCAATCTATTGTTTTTATTCCATCTGTATGCTTTCTAATATTTATCTATCATTATTTGTATAAGTTAATGACTATTTTCTATTATTGGTGAAACTCTATGGCTGAAGTAATGTCTTCTCCGAAGATCATTACTCGAATTTTGTATCTATTTTCCCTCTTGTTGCTATCTTGTGCTTCAGCAACATGTGTCTCAATTTATTGTTATAGAATGAATTGCTGCTTACATTGCAAGTTGGAATCCAATTCTTAAATGGCAATGACTCCCATCATTCCTCCTTTTGGCCGTGAAATAGATTGTTTGCTGCTATTCGTATTATTGCACCTATCTGTAAGTGCTCGGTTGGTATTATTAATATTCAAATTTTAATTCTGATAACTGTAATGAAGTATTGTATGATATGGTGGTATATTATTATTTATAGTTGTGAAAGGTTCAGTTATCATGGTCATTTAATGACAATATTAAAGAATTTCACCAGAGGGGGTTGTAGACTATATACTTCCGTTTTTAATGTTTTCTTTAGAATGTTATGTTTAGTCTAGTCAGGTCTATATTTTGGTTTTCTTGTTCTATTTCTTGTTCTATTTAAACTAGATTATATATGGAATGATGCATTCCTGTATCGATATATGGTTAAACAAAAATAAAATGTATAATATACATATATATATCAGAGATTTATTTATATATATGCCGGGGACATTGCCGTAAAGGCTCCTACTCGGCTATACGTAACATGTTTCGCTCTCGACACAGAGCTCATCAGACGTTTTCCTAAATAGCTTTCATACGTTAGTTTGTTTATAGTGTACAGTATTAGTGTACGAACATTCTAATTTCTTGTGTTTATTTCAGTTACATATGTATCCTTTATTTATCTATCTATAATTTTAGTGTTCCCGGGCATATGATTGTTTATCTACACTGCTAAATAACATTCTTGTTATTCACCATTGTCAAAAAACACCCACATATGTAATTATGTTTTCTTGGTTGGTCTATCTTATCTGTTTTTGTTGCCTTCCAAGGATATATGTATTAATCTAATCCATTTTCATCAAACAGTAAGTTTTGAATTAATTGTTTCATTCTTAATGAAGAATTCATTAGTTAAGAGATCAGCATGATGCATGCAGTTCCATATATACCGTTTTCAGCATGCTCACGTATGCATACACATGTACGCACACACATGCACACGCACGCATATTGGGCCAGCACAACCATGATATCTATTTTCCAAACATAAATTATTTCAGATCAGTTTAATTAGTCAATTGAGTTTTGTTCTATTAGTATAATTTCTTTTATTTCAGATCTACAACCATGTTTATTTACTCTATTTCCATAAGGTTAGTATTTTAACTCAATTTCCTCACTTTATTTATTTATTAAGGAAATGTATATTCAAGAGTCCTGCGATGCATGGAGTCTACACATTGCATACATCCCACGCTTGGTGCGAGTATGCATGCCCGCATGCACGCACGCACGCATGTCGGGTTTGCATATTATGACACCAACCTTAGATTCCATTTTGTATAAAAATATTTCAATTACTTTAATTTTTTGATTGTGTATAATTTATACCACTTTAAACTATTTTATAACATTTCATTTATTGTTATTTCAAAGGTAAATCAATTTGTAAGATCTCATGTACGTGCATGCAATTGGGTTAGCCCACATCTAACGTTATCCTGTCATATCTCTAAATTTAATTAATTTCATTTGTCAATTATACTTTAATCTATTAGTACTACACTGAATTGATTTATATTTTCCGAATTTCCATTATACATATATATATTGATAAACTTCACCACTCTTGGTTTTCATTTTAAATCCTATTCGTTTCCTATTTTGATAAACTTGTTATTTTCTGTATTATTTTAGTGAACTAATTTCTTTAAAAAATGCATATTGCTTTGTTACTACAACTATGTTTTTTTTATATATTTCATAAGGCTAGTCGTTCCAATTAATCTCCTTAGTATATTCATTTATTATGGAAATGTATATTTAAGAGCTGTGCGGTGCATGTAGTTTCATACATTGCATACATCCCACGCTTGGTGTGAGCATGCAAGCCCGCATGCACGCACGCACGCATACTGGGTTAGTATAATATGACACTAACCTATCAGGATTCCATTTTGTATAATAATTATTCTTATTACTTTAATTTTTGATTGTGTACAATTTATACCACTTTAATTTACTATTATTTCAAAGGTAGGCCAATTTATAAAATCTCAATGCGCGTGCATGCAATTGGGTTAGCTCACATCTGACGTTTATCTTGTCATGTTTCTAAAATTAATTATTTTCATTTGTCAATTATATTTGTCTCTATTAGTACTACACGAAAAACTATGTTCTTGGGCTCATTTTTAAATTCTACTCGTATCTTATTTTGATAAACTTGTTATTTTCTGTGTTATTTTTAATGAATTAAACTGTATTTCTTCCCTATTAACATTTATTAACTATTATCAGCACATATGAGGTGTCTGTGTAACTCGGAGACGAACATTTGATCATGTTACGTATTATCAAAAATATACATGCTAAAAACATATCACCAAAAAAATATATACACATACACACAAACAACATCAAAAATAAAACAACAATTGAATTCTCCCCATTTTGTTTTCTTCTTTTATTTTAATTATCCTAGTGCCCTTCACCACTGTAACTTTATTCTTATTTTCTCTTTTATATGTAGGTTTTGATAAAAACCTTATCATATTATTCATTTAGTTGTTTATATGTGAGTACTCTGTCTACACATAGGTCTTATCTAGCTAAATTTTGTAAAATCAAATTTTTCTAATTTATATGATCTATTACTCACCACTAAAATTTTTTTTTGAAAACTTACTATTTTTACTATTCTGATAACTCACTTGTGTTCATTTCCTATTTCCACTTTATAATTCTCACTATTTACTTTTCACTTCACTTAGCACCGCACTTACTGACCTGTGGACCAAGTCTGAGATTTCTAAATCAAATCAAATCAAATCAGAGACTTTCTTGCGCATTTAAAATATATTGTCCTTAATGTGTGGTCCTAACTTCCTTGTTTAGATTTGTGGCAGGGTAGATTTTACACTCAGGCTTTTTATTTTGGCCTTGATTTCAGAATTGTCATTTTTTTGTCTTCTTTTGTTACATATATTGAATAAAAACTTTTGTGTTTGCTTTGTTTTTGTTGGTTACTACAGCTTCGCGCGCGACACTAAGCTGTTTCCGTGGCGGTTGTTTGTTAGATGTTGTTTAGGTGGGTGAGACGCGAAATTGGGATGGGTGCGGTTGAGGAGGATGAGGAGCTCTGGAGCTTGGACCATGTATCCTTCCTTCTCTAGGCAGTTCCTATGTGGGGCATCCTGCTATGATAACGGTGGCTGATGTTCCGGAGATCTATCCTCGATGGTGGGTACCTTTGCTGCAAAAGAAAGTAAATCTTTCGCCAATAATAAATGTCCCTACTCTCAGGGTCAACAAGTTGAAGAGGTGATATATACCTGAATTCTTCAGGTGGAGTGTGTGCAGGTAGGTTGAAGATGAGAGGGTTTGGATGATGAGGAAGTTTTTCCATTTGATGTTGGGCTTGCGAGACAAGGTAACTGTCGATAGGGAGGATTTTTGCTGCCCCGTACAGCTTTTTGTTGGGGTAGTACTTATTGTCTGCCCTTCGATGAAGGCCAGCAAGAGCGGAGTACTTTCCTCTCCAGATTTCCGAGGTTTTTCATGTAGGTTGGCGAGATCGTGTGCCATATTGGGAAACAGTATGTGATGGTTGGTCGAATTAGTTGCTTATAAAGCATGAGCTTGGCGGGGACTGACAGCCCATTTTTGGTGTTGAGAAGTGGGCTCAGAAGGCTATAGGCAGCTTTTGCTTTTCTTAGAGCATATTGAGCGTGAGGGTTAAACTTGTGCAGGTTAGAGAAAGATATACCGAGTTATTTGGTTTTAGTGGAGGGTGTTATTTTTTGGTTATTGACTTCAATGTCAATATTATTAGCCAAGGTGGCTATGTTTGCTCCGCTAGTAGTAGCTGGTTTGCGTATGCAAATCATTTCAGATTTGGCAATGTTTATTTTTATACCCCATTTCTTGTAGTAGGCGTCCAGTTTGGCAATATGCTGCTCCACTGCTGAGCGTGCATATGTGAGCGAGTCGTCTGCGTAGAGTAGTGAGGTGTAATTGTGATCATTTGGCGGTTGATCTGACGTATAGAGGTTGAAAAGGATTGGGCCGAGTACTGACCCCTGAGGGACTCCCGCTTCTAGCGGTAGGGTAGCTGAGTTGCAGTTTTCAAGTTTTACTGCGAATTTCCTTGAAGACAGAAAGCTGTGAATAATTTTTGTTAGATGTGGTGGGAAGTTTAGTTCTAACAATTTGAAGATGAGGCCGTTTTTCCAGACAGAGTCAAAGGCTTTCTCGACATCCAGGAGACAGGCTACTGTGCACTCACCTCTGTTGAGAGCTGAAGTTGTGTCAGTATGAAATTTGAGTAACGCGTGTGAGGCTGAGTGTTGGGCTTTGAAGCCGAACTGGGAGTCTTGGTGGATGCCTACATCATCGCATGTGTTCACAATTTGTTGACGTAGGAGTTTTTCGTATAATTTTCCGATGTTGGAAAGAAGAGATATGGGTCTGAATTCTTTCAAGGCTTTGGAGCTGGGCTTTTTTGGTATTGGGACGATGTTCGCAATTTTCCATGAGTCTGGGAAGTAAGCGTTATTCATGCAATTGTTGAAGAGTATGACCAAGAATTTGATTGCATTCGAAGGAAGATTTCTAATGATTTTGTTTGGGATCTTATCAGGTCCTGAAGATTTCTTGCCCTTAAGTCCACTTATAAGTGCAGATAAGTGGACTGGGTTTGTGAAAAGCTGCTGGTCTTGGGGACTTGAGGCAGGGTTATCAGCGTGGAATGTGGTGAGATGTAGGTGTTCATTTTGGTGGATGAATTCTCTTACATTTGAGTTGACGTTTGTGCGGAAGTCCGGGGTGCTAAGATCTGAATGATCTTTGAAGGTGAGTTGGAATAATTCTGCGAATGCATTGCATTTCTCCAGAGGTAAACTGAGGGTGTCTTGACCATTTCTGATTATTTTAGGAAGTTTTGGTTTACGATTACAGAACTTATTGATATTTTCGAAAACATTAGGGCCAGGGTGGAGGGATGAGAGTTTCCTTCTGAATTCCTCATCTAGAAATATCTTGGTCTGTTCATCGATAATGGTGGATAGGCATTTGATTTGGGAAAGTACTGATTGGTAGCTTTGGTTGTGGCTATTGTGGTTTCTGTGGAAAATCTGTTTAGGATTTTCCGAAGCTTTTGCCTGTATTTGTACAGATTTTGCAAGCGAGCTGGAAGATGGTTATATTTGTACTTATGGGGCGTGACATTTTCTGAGAAATGTTCGATATTTTCCTGAATATATCCGTTAAGGAGTTCGATGTAATAATCTATTTCCGTGTTTAAAAGGTTGCTGTGCTCGTCAGGGAGGCTTGCTGCTAAGTTCTGAGACAGTCTTGAATGAAATTCTGTCCAGTTAACGTGTTTAAATGTTGAGATTTCTGGAGAAGCTAGATAGAGAACGTCGAAATGTTAGTTAGGAGTGATTGTTAGTTCGATGGCCATGTGATCCGATTCCGCAGTATGAGCAGTGCAGGTATAATTTGAAATTTGTGGAAGAAGGTTTACGAGATTAGAAGTAGCTAGGAAGAAGTCAAGAATTGAACCAGAGCGTGGAAATGTGGGAGAGTTTTGCGAAATCGCTAAAAAGTCATGGTCAGTGGGGCCGTTTGTGAGCCAGTTGGCAATGCATATTCCAGCGGTATTGGTTAGTGTGTCATTCCAGAGGGGATGTCGAGCGTTGAAGTCACCGCCTATCACCGTGTGGGTGTAATTGCTAGCTAATCTTGTGAGAGTCTTCAGATTGCTCCTGATTTCAGAATTTTGGGCCTGGCATCTCTTATAGATGGAAATTAAAAGAATTGTTACGTCGTCCTGTAGATTGAGGGTTATAGCTGTGCATTCCATATTGGAAAGTCCACTAACTTTTACTTCAGTGAAGCTGAGATCCTTTTTTACAAGGATAGCAGTGCCAAGAGTTGTTTCCGACTTATTAGTGCAGATAACTCTGTAATGTTCGAAAGCAAGAGTATGCTTGTCGACAAGATGGGTTTCAGAAAGAAACATCACAGTTGGCTTGTGATCGTGGAGGAAGAGATTTAGTGCAGCTCTCCTGCTTAATTTTACAAGAGAATTTCAATTGAGAGCCATTAGCTTTAGGGATCTTAGTTGCCTTGACATAATCCAAAAGCGAACTGAAGATATGCGCTTTGTCTCTCTGGAATAGAGGTGAGCTTCCGGTACTTCGGGAGAAAATTGTTGATTTTACCCATTAGGGTGAAAAGATCACAGCCAAAAGCGAATTTGCTTCTTTGTTGCAAAAATTGTTGGCGTCTACTTCATGGGCTCTAGCCGTGGAAGTAGGCCTTGGGGACTGTTTAGGTGGGTTGGGGGTACCTGTTGAACCTTTCGAAATAGATGCATTTACAAACTGAGCAAAAGATTTACCTGGCTGGATGAAGTTCCTCGTTGACTCTATGATGAAGTAGTCCCTTTGTCGCCGTTCCTCTTGTCGTAAGTTTCTCTGCTTCCTCAGCTCCTTGTATTTAGGGCATCCTCTGTAGCTAATTTAATTCTTTTATTTTTCCCAAGTCGTTTTATGGGAATATTTTCGTTTATTGAAAGGAATGCGAGGAAATTGCTGACGGCAATTTCTTCGCCGTTATGAAGATAAGCCGTGCATGTTTTAAGCATGCTTGGCTTATATGTATGAAAATTCAATTAAAATATTTTACATTATACTATTTTAAATTAGAGTATTTTTTAGGTAATTTTTGTATACTTTACGTATACAACAACCTCATTTCTTTAGCATATTCAGCCAGTTTCGTCACGTAGACTGGGAGCTCAGTTACCCCGTGTTTATCTGCCAGTGTCTGAAATTTGTTTAAAATTACATTTAGCATAGTATTACTAGCATCTTCAAAGGATGAAGACATTGTCCGTAATTTTACTATTGCTAAATCACAAAAACAATCAAAAGTAAATCACTAAAAGTGTCTTTTATCACTCAGGTGTCCTTTTCACCGCACTTAATTTGCCGCTGTTTTGCACTTTCTTGTACACGTACATACATACATATACAATGCACACGTATCTCTCTTCTTACACACAAATCCGTTGGTAAAAATAAATTTTACCTGCGGTTCTCGTTTTCACGAAATCCCGTCGGCAGTTTGAATGAATGAATGGATGTCTGAGATTTCTATTGAGGTAACTTTCTCTACTTTAGTTTCTTCTGATTTTAGCTTTCCTATTCATTTTTAATCTATACCTTGTATCTATTTGGGTTTTTTTTATTTTATATTATGCTCAACTAATTTTACTACTATTATTAAGCTGTTTGTGTGAAGTTTACTTACCAATCAGGTTTACATGGCATCCTGGTTAATAAGCTGTGTTCGAGTTTGATTTTAGGTTATCATAAGTGGTTCAAACCAGCTGCGTGTTTCCCTCCCTCCATCCTGTTGTCTATTATTACTTTTTGTTTTCATAAACTTTTTCTAATTATATTCTACATTTATTTCTGTACATAAACTTCCAATTTAATCTCCATTAAAACTATAAATTTTCTCATTTACTTTCCTATTTCCAAGGTTACTACTTTATTGCTCAATAATATACTCTCTTTTTCTTTTCTATTTCTTTCCAATTTTATATCTTTCAATATCTTCATTTAAATTTATTATTTCTATTCTATGATATTTCTCTTATTTATATCAATGTTACTTACTTAAGCTATCATCTCATTTGCCCCTTCTGAATGTCGTGTGTATGTCTTATTACTCACCTATTCGTCCCACAATCATTATATCTACTCGTCCTTCCATTTTTCTAGTTTATCAACTTTACCCAAGTTTGTAGTTAGGTTGTTTAGTTATTGTTATAATTAACCGCCTAGCTTTCCTTGATAAAAATGTTCTTTCCCAAATTATATATCTACTTTTATTATATTTTAAAGTGAATCGTTTATATATGGTTTTAATTTACCTATTTTAGAGACTTTCTATCCTATTTTATTTTGTTATTGGAGTTATTCTGCTATTTTTTCTCTTTTTCCCCCTTTTTTCTTATGCAGTATTTTCTTTAATCTGCGGATTATTCTGGTAGTCTTGTGTTTTTATATTAATACCTCCCATGATTATATTCTTTTTGCAGTTATTATTGTTGTTTTTTGTCCTTCATTGGTTGTTTTCATTTTGTAATGTGTTATCATCTCGTGGTGACCTAGATATATTATTTTGTATTTATTGTTATTATTATTTGCTATGTAGGCTGTAATAAATTTGTGTGCTTTATTACGGTTACTTATTTTCTCTATTATTGTTATTGTTTCACTGGTGCTATGTCCTTTGCTTCTGTTATGTTTAGTAAGGGCTCCCTGGGTATCGTTTTCTTGTTTATGTATCATCTCTTGTAAGTCCATTTTACCTGTGTGTCCAATGTATTTTGTATTGCAATCTCTACATTTTAATAAAATTATATTGTTCCAATTTTCCGGTTTTGTTATATGATTTATTAAATTTAGATCTTTGTATAGGGATTTATTTTTGGATTTATTCTTTGAGTTATATTTACTCCTCAGGTTCATTTTCGAGTGGTTATATGGTACTAATTTTATATCCTTTATTATATTTCCTATTTCCATTATATGTTTAGTCGCTTCTTCGCTAATGTATTGTGTTTGAATATATTTCACAAATTCTTTCTTAGGTTTAGCTACTCCATTATTTTCCGTTTTATTTTGTGTTGAGTTCTCTTTATATCTTATATCCTTAGAGATGTTTATTTCTAGGTTGTATTCATCTTTGATGTGGTTTTGTACAATTATCTTCTTTTGGATTTCTATCTCTATCTCTAGGGCCTCCTCAATATATGCTTTCATAATAGTTCTCGGGTAGCTATTGTTTATAATTTCATTTGTTATAGTTTTCATTGTGTCTTTAATATACTTTATTTCCGTGATTTTAAATGCATATCTTAATCACTCTATTATTGTGTTCCTCTTATACGTTGTTGGTTGATTTGATAAGCAATTTATTAGTCTGTTAGATGCTATGGGTTTCTTGTACCACTTTGTCATGAAGTTATCCTTTGTCCTAATTATTGTGATATCTAGATAATTGATTTCATTTTGGTTATTTTCCTCTTCTATTGTAAATTCCATCTCTAATTCCTTTTCTAATAATTTCTTAACTGCATTAATATTCTGTTTCTTAATGTATAAGAGAAAATCATCTACATATATCCTAATAAGTTTAACCCCAAATTTTTACTAACTTGCTGTATATTCTATTTATGGTTAGGTCAATATATATGCTGGCATATTTTCCAGAAGTCTTTCCTCCCATTGGTGTGCCCTTTATTTGTTTAAAGGTTTTATCATCTATCTTGAAATAGTTTGCCTGCCTTAGGTCGAATTCTATTAAGTTTATTAGGTTCTCAATGTTGTAATCTATCTTAATTTTTGGGCCTATGATATTTTTAATGTTGTTTTTAAGTTTAATTAGATTTAAGTTGTCATACATGTTTTTTATGTCCATGGTTAACAGGACCTCCTCTATCCATTTCAGATCTTTTATTTCTCTAATTAGGTCTAACTTAATTTTGCAAAATATATATGATTGAATGAAAATGAAATGAAAATTTTGCAAAATATACATGAAAATTTTGCAAAATATGAATGAAAATTTTGCAAAATATATGCATGAAAATTCTTGGATACGGGATACCACCACCCATGTATTTTGCATAATATACGGTTAAACAGACAAGACCAGAAAAACAACAACAACGGGGAAAAAACACTGACAACGTAACATAAACATGTCTACACCTCTTTCTAGGGAAAATCCTTAGAACTATCATTGAATAACCATGTGGGCTAAGCTTTTTTCATAACTGTGGATAATGGTGCACCACCATGTTGTACAACGCTTCGTGATCATATCTGGAATTTTCAGATAGTGATGACACCAACCTTGCACTTGCTTATTTTTTGCAAAATTTTCATTTCAATCATATATTTTGCAAAATTTTCATGTTGTCACAGCTGTTTGAAAAGGTGTTAAGCTGTTATCAGAGCTGCTTAAAAGCTGTTAAGCTGTTATCAGAGCTGTTTGAAAAGCTGTTAAGCTGTTATCAGACCTGTTTAAAAAGCTGTTAAGCTGTTGTCAGAGCTGTTTGAAAAGCTGTTAAGCTGTTATCAGACCAGTTTAAAAGCTGTTAAGCTATTATCAGACCTGTGTAAAAAGCTGTTAAGCTGTTATCAGAGCTGTTCTAAAAGCTGTTAAGCTGTTATCAGAGCTGTTTTAAAAGCTGTTAAGCTGTTATCGGAGCTGTTTAAAAGCTGTTAAGCTTGAAGTTTGTAACATAGGTCACATGTCAAGGTGACGTCAGAGGTCACCGTCAAATTGAAACCTCCGAGGCCACGCGCCAAATATCCGTTTCAAAGCGCCATCCAAGACCAGGCACCCACCACCACCACCGCCAATACCACCCACCCCACCACCACCCACCACCACCACCATCCCCAACCACCACCACCACCCCTACCACCACCACCCTCACCAACACCACCGCCACCCGTTGTAGTGGTCAAATATTATTCGGGAGTTCCGGACTTAGCATGGGAAATTGAATAAAAAGAATATCATATATAAAATATCATTATTGATTTATTATAAATTGAAAAAATATTAACATTTAATTCTTAGTATATCATTCAATGGTTGGGCTTCCTTAAATCGGTTTCCCTATAACTGTAATAATAGTTTCTTTATTTTACAATAATGTATATCTTAGACTAAATATAATTAAAACAAACTATTTCATTAAATGGTATTTTAGCTATAATACAATTTTTATTTACAATACATATCTTAGACTAGCCTTAGATTATATGATGTCTGCGTCTGCTCCTTGCTGTTCTGATTGAATAGAGTAATGTCCCCATGGTAGAGTATCCGCTGTCCCACTTATAATATACCGCTTGTTATCATATGGACTCAATGCAATCTTCTTTTGGCTGATCGTGTAGACATTATGGTTATGCGATCGTATGGAGCTAACTGATTAGCAGTTAATACTCGCTTGTTATTCAAACATTCGACGTAGTCTTGATATGCCTCTGGACTACATTAGTCTTTACTGCTTTTGCTTTCTTTACAGTTTTACCATCGTTTATACGCAGACTGTACATTTTCGAGCGCAAGCCTACAAATTCGCTCATGATTTTCCCATTCAGCTCATCCTTTATTAGACCAGGAATCTTTTTATTTATGAGCGGTAAATTGCATTGATTATCTTCTGGGTAATCACTTGTATCAAATTTGTTTATATTTTCGGCCATAAACTCATATGCACTTTTCTCTTCAAGTTCATATATTAGAGAATCTGTATCTGTATACATGACTTTACATTTATCTCCAAATTCACGCTGCATAAAACTGTAGTGGAAATCATAGAGGCATATCTTTGAAATTTCCAAAATTGCCATTCCAATATATAGGGGCTTATTGAATAAGATTTTGAGTCGCCTTAATTCCACACCAACTAAATTCGATGTGGAAGTTGGGTGCCGCAATCCGAGCTTTTGCACCTTAGCGACCTTCCCACTTTACGCAAAGCTTTACATCGCTATGCTTGCGATCATTTTCCATGGTCTTACCAAAAGCTGCATTATTCATCTTCTTATAGCTGTCCTTCTCATGATCGCTGGTAGCCTGCTTCCGTTTGGTGGTATTTAAATCAATATATGGTTTAAGCCAAGCTGATTGGTTGAATTGAACAACCCGGTGCACTTTTTTCAGGATGACGCCATGTGCTGTGCAATTTTAACAGCAAGGACTGAGAGTGCTTTATAGGTAGAAGGTCACCAGCCCTGTATTAATAGATCTCTTCACTGATTTTATTTCAAAAGATTCACTTTAAAAACTTGTACTTTTTACTTGATTTATTTCATAATCGTTACACTTTTTCTTTTAAGTCTAGCTTATTATAGTTTTATTATTTTTCAGAGGGAACAAGAGACCTTACCGTGGGTCGGGGGTCACTTGGTTCTTTTTCAAAGTTACTATTTAAAAACGACTGCCTTTGGCTAACGACGCATCGGCTTTTTACTTGGAATTTTGGTTCCAAATTTTGAATAATCAGCTAAAGGCTGAATTATTCATAGTGGGGTTAAAGAAAAATTAGTATATAGTGAGTATTGGAGAATTCCAGCAATCTTAGCACTATTCTAACTATTTCCCCAGTTAAAGAAAAATTAGTATATAGTGAGTATTGGAGAATTCCAGCAATCTTAGCACTATTCTAACTATTTCCCCAGTTAAATGTGCGAGGAAATTTTGGGTACGCCTACCGATATTGCATCAATACATAACGGCGAAAATCAATATTGCATGGCTAAGCAATATTTTTGAACGATTCCCCTGCATATAAGAATTTTAAAAGCCGTCTATTGGCTAATAGAATATACATGACCAGAAAATTCATGTAGCGCCATTAAAGGGGTCAAAACCTCATGCATATTACACATAATATTGTTTTTTCGTCATACTCATTGCTCAAAGTATTTACCATATACATATGAGCAAGCTAGTGACAACAAAAACAAAGACGAAGAACAACAGAACACAATTTGTGGGTCAAACGCTAGGCACATTACGCATATTTCCCAACATATGAAAAAACAATTAAAGCAAGCGCTCACTGGTTGTATGGTAGGTCAGGGACAAGCCCAGTGCCGCTACATGGCTAGAATTGGTCTCGTGCTGAGGGGTTTGTTTCATGTAAACAATGCAGCGCGTTGCCGCTATTGTATTAAAAATGGAAAAATGTTGAGTTGACAATAATTCTGATGGAATTATTGTCAATCGATATGAATTGAAAAGGTCAAGTCATTGTTACTTGAAAAAGAAAATGTTTTTAATGTTTTGTAATTCGAGTATTCTTCAGAGAGAAATAGTTAATTGCTTTGAAGAAGAAAGTGTTACATAATTTTTTGTAGATAATCTTCAGGGAATACTCGTATTACGATTGATATGTATGTACGTACATATGCTTTTGGAATATGTATGCACGTACGAAAAGATATGCATGGGTGGTATGTAGGTACGTATGTACATTGGAGTTATGGGGATTTCGTTCATTTAACTTGATCTTGATAGCGCTTCATTGATTTGGGGAAGTAATGAATGCCGCTTAATGAGTGGCGCTTCATTACACCATCCCCCTTAGAAAAGAAAGTTCATGGAGTAGGACGTATTGAACTTTCGATAAAAAAAATGAATGAGTGTAGAAAGAAATGATTGAAGGTGTTTTTCGATGAAGTGTTGCCGATGGTCGCTTTACATATATGAATATCTTATGATTAAAGATAAAAAAATTTAAATTTTAGGTGATAATTAATGATAATTATTGCTTCACTTTACATAGTTTAGATTAGCTTAGTTATTTCTTATATCTTTATTATTTTAGAATTTTAATTTTATAATAGTTTATACTTACTAACAAAATTTTGTAGTGAGCAATTATTAGTTGTTATATTATGTAGAAGAGCTTCGATTATTAAAAGAAATTATGATTTAGTTAAGTAAGCTATACATAGTTTTTTTTACATGAATGGTTTTTGAATTATTTTGCTACTTTCGATTATTAACTCTAATTTAGCAATACATTATATATATTTATTCCTACAATTCGTTATGTTGTAGTTGTGGTTATTACGTAGGTACCAGATTGTTCTTGGGGTTCTTCTCCTGTTTTGGGAGTGGATTTAGTTTGGTCTAATTTATATTTTATTATAATCGCTAGGATTATGAGGATTAGGCAAAGAAGTGTGTAGCTAATAATGTAGTGATGAATCGTGTGAGCAGAATCTTTAGAAAAACCCTTTCCTTCGTTCGTTTTTTTGTTTGTTTATGGCTAGGTTTAGTTCTCGCAATTCGTGATCATCGAAATATTTCACTACGTGTGTTCGAGTTTCGTTTTCAGATGACAGGTTGGGTAACCGATTTTTATGTAATTACAAAGATAGATTTAGTGAGGGTAAGTAGAAATTATTTATCTCCGTAATTTTGGAATTATGTGAGTGTATTAACATGTCATCGGATTTCAAAAAACAACCATGTTTTAATGTGAGACGGCCTGTTCCTTTTAACTTAACGGACTTTATACTGGTGCCACAGATGGCGTCAATGGTTAATGTTTTTGTTACAGAGTATAACCATGTGTTTGGTTGTGCAAGCTGCACCCAAAAATTTGTAGGTGGTCCTATCTGTGTTCTGCATTCCTTGGGGAGTTGTGCACTATGTTTAAGTAATTTTATTTCACATAGATTGTTTCCCGAATGAACATTGAATATAGGATGGATAATCCTACATAGATAAATCTCAAGGTCCGTCGTTTGGCAGTTACTCAAATCAATTTTATTTATTGAATAGTAATGTTCGCGATTTAGGTCTATTATAAGAAAGTTTACGGATGGTAAAATGTATGCGAAGACTCCACCTTGTTGGATTGGGAGTGGTATTACCTTGAATAATTGATAATGTTCCCTGTAAGGTAATGGTAGTTTGAGCTCGAATAATATTTTATCATTAAGAATGGCTGTACGAACCTCTCCGAGTTGATAAATTTGTATTATGTTACTTGTTTTGAGTTTAACGGGTAACGTAAGGGTGTTAGGTAGTTCTCTTTGGATTGTTGTTAACAATTCCTCAGCTTGATTCGGAGTTAGTATAGAGGGATGTGGTTTACCATGTCTTACTTTAGTAACAAGATCAATAATCGTCTCTTGAGTGTTTTGAAACCTAATGAGTGCTAGAGTGGTAAGTGAGACTAAGGTCTCTATATGAAGGTGCATCTGTTGAAGGTTAATCTCGGACGTTATCTGGTTTACGACCTTTTTTATAGTAGTCACTTTGTTTTCTATGTGTGTGAACTGTTGATTAATGGAGCTATCAGATCTGTTAAATATATTGGCTGTACTCTCTACAATTATGGTTTGGTTTTTGATAAGTTCTAATAAATACTCATCATTGTTTTTCAATTCTGAGATCCTTAAATTGATCTCCTCCGCGTCTTTTGCATCTAAAGTGCCAAATAGAGTTTTGCTCATAGTGCCTACAATATTAAATAGACCTCTTTTATGTCTCGTCTCGTGGGGACCGAGAAGAGATTGCTTTTGGTTGATGTCACTCATGATAGCATGTAGTTGCACCGTTATGTCCTCACATGCTTTGGTGTCACTATTATAGCTATGAGCTTTAATTGTTGTGCATAATTGTTGTATTTTGCGGTGTAAGTGTTTAATTTTTCTAGTTCGCGATTAAAATTTCTTAAATCGTAGAATATGATTATTTTCCAATGATTGCTATAGAGACCTACATTTCCTAAACCTTCGAAGTATATACCTGGACTGTTGGTAAATTCTGTCACTGCTACGTCTTCTTCTGCATTAACGTTTCCTGGTACGATCCCAATTATTAGTATTATAAGAACGAAAAACCTGCAATTATTGCCGTTTTTTAGAATTCAGTCGATAAAGAGCTTGATATTATTGTTGTGAACCGTTTTGTTTTTGTTGCCTATTCTAATAGTGGTGTTCTCTGCTGAATTTAATTTTATTATTTCATATGGTCCAGACCATAGCGGGGAAAGTTTTCCTTTCCGTTGGTGGTTCTTTAGGAGAACTTTCTCGCCTAAATTAAATTGCTTCATACGAGTATTTTCATCGTAGGAAATTTTAGATTTTTCCTTTTTTTGAATGAGAAATTCTCTGGCTAATTGATAACCATGTTGTAACCATGCTTTCAATTCGTTACTATAATTCTAATATGAATAACATATCGTAGGTTCCTTCTTTACTGTGGTCGGAGTCTCTGCTTGATAACCATAGAGCAGCTCGCAAGTGGTGAATTTAGTGCTTGATTGGGGGTTGTGTTATACACAAACATTGCATATGGGATCCAGGTGTCCCAAGTCAGGTGATCTTTATTTACATAATGACGAAGGTATTCAGCTAGTGTTCGGTGGCTTCGTTCTAAGGCACCGTTAGTCTGAGGATGGTATGGTGTCGTTTGGAGTTTGTGAATCTTCAGAAGTTTGCACATTTCTGTGAATACTTCACTTAAAAAATTTGAACCTTGATCGGTTAAAATAGTTTTAGGTACACCATGTCTACAAATAATATTTTCGACCAATCTACGGGCTACTGTTTGCGCTTCACCATTTGCGAGCGGAATGGCTTCTGAATACTTCATAAGATCGTCTTGGAAAGTTAACATGTATTTATTATTTTCATAGCTTATGGGTAAGGGTCCCACTAAGTCTAGGAATATTTTTTCGAATGGTTTTGAGCTGGTAGTGGTTATTCTCATGGGTATTTTTGGATTTCTTGAAAGTTTATTTTTCTGACAAGAGGAACATTTTTTTATAAAGTTCTCGACGTCTTTGGTTATTCCTGACCAGTTTGGACTCTTTTTACAGTACGAGTGATGCCATGATGACCGCCAAGAGGGCTTACGTGGTATGCGTTTATAACATCCTTTATTTGCCTGTCATCGGTTAACTCTTGTATCTTAGTTACATAGGTAGTGATTCGTATGTTTTCTTCCTTGAAAACGTATGAAATCATATTTTTAAGCTCGGAAAGAACAGTTAATTCTAATTGAGGAATGGAAATTGCTATGTTCTGATGACCGCGGAGGATACAAATTTGATTTATTTGTTCTATACTCCCTAAGACTTCCTGGTGCTCTTTAGAAGTACGCATTGGAATTGAGCATTTGGCAATTAGGTAATTGCAATCCGTGTTTTCATAATAAAAAACTTTGTTCAATTCGTATGTAGTTTTCAACTTGGGTGTATGTTCTTTTAGGAGATTTTCAATTTCGTTTTCTGTTCTAGGGAAAACGAAGCATTTTATTTTCATTCGCTTATCGAGCAACAGAGGTACTTTTTCTTCTAAGTTTATCTCGCTTGAAGTGATGATTGAATTTAAATAGTCGTTATAAAGACGCTCTGAATCTTTGGAAGTAATTGCTTTATTATTCCTTTTTTGACTTCTAGTTACCACGTTTACAAATGGCTTAGAATAGTTTTCTTCTTTATTTCCAAGAGGATTTAATCGGCTGAGTGCATCGGCATTGACGTTCAATTTGCCTGGTTTATGTAGGATTGTATAGTCGTACTCTTCTAGGCGAATTCTCCATCTAATTAAGCGAGAGGAACAGTCCTTTAGGTTCATCATCCATACCAGTGGTTTATGGTCGGTCACGATGGTAAATTTTCTTCCATAGATGTATGGGCGGAATTGTTCTACTGCATATACTATTGCGAGTAATTCCTTCTCGATAGTTGAGTATCTTGTTTCGGCTTGATTCAGTGTTCGACTTGCAAAACAAATCGGTCTATCTTCACCGATTTTACCTTGTGAGAGTATTGCACCTATGGCCAAATCGCTGGCGTCGGTGCTGACTACAAATTCCTTATCAAAGTCGGGATATGCCAATATGGGGGCTTCGATTAATCTTTTCTTTAAAGTCCGACATGATTCGTCGCAGAATTCGTCCCAGATGAATGGACAGTCTTTTTTGAGTAACGTTGTGAGTGGTTTTGCCAATTTGGCGAAGTTAGGAATAAACCTTCTATAATATCCAACGAATCCTAGAAAAGCTTTTATATCTTTAACCTTTTTCGGGATTGGATAAGTTTTTACAACTTTTGTTTTGGATTCATCAGGGTGAACACCTTTATCACTTACTACGTGTCCTAAATACGTAATTTCTTTTCGTAGAAAGCGACATTTGTCAGGCTGTAATTTCAGTCTGCTATCTCTTAGTCGCTGAAATACTTCTATGAGCTTATCGTTGTGATCTCTCAAACTATATCCGTAGATGACTATATCGTCTAGGTAGACAAAGCAACGTATTCCTTGTAATCCAGTTAAAACCGAATTCTTCAGCCTTTGAAAAGTGGCTGGTGCTCCTTTCAACTCGAAAGGCATTCGGTTAAAATGATAATGACCAAAAGCCGTACTGAAGGCAGTTTTTTTCCTTATCAGTTTCATGCATAGGAATTTGATGGAATCCACTAACCAAATCGAGTGTAGTGAAATATTTGGATCTGCCAAGCTGATCTAATATATCTGTTATATTAGGCAGCGGATAAGCATCACCAACAGTTATTTCATTCAATCGCCGAAAATCTATGACTATTCTCCATCTTTTTGTTCCTGTAGAATCTGCTTTTTTAGGTACAAGTAGAAGAGGAGAATTCCAGGGACTTCTACTGGGGCCAATGATACCATCAGTCAACATGCCTTGAATCTGGCTATCAATCTCGTCTCTTTGAGATACTGGTAGCCTATAAGGTTTAAAATAAATGGGGGGGGGGGGGGGGGGTTTGTCTACCATAGTCGGGATGTTATGTTGAGTTACCTCGGTGTGAGTGAGATGATCTCCTTCAAGATAGAAAAGATCGTTAAATTGTCGGCAAATTGAAGCCATCGCTTCTTTTTCTTCCTATTAATTTTTTTTAATCTTTGTTCAATTGGGTTCTCGGAGTCTGTGATCAATTCGTAATCAACAGGATTCTCCCAAATAGGTATTACATTTTCCAGATCTAGAGTTACTTCGGACTCATTTATATTCAACAAAAGCACTTTGGCTTGATTATCATTGGACTGAGTTAAAACGTTACCTAGGAATACACCAAGTGCGACTTCCTTTTGAAGACATAACAAATCTTTTTCAGACATTGGCGTTGGAATTTTGATTACTACTTCCGTTCGAGGGGGTATTTTAATTTTAGAATGTTTATTTAATTGACATTCTTTTTCAATTACTTTGATATTTGTCAACAGGCTAGTATCTGTGTCTAAATTAGGAATGTGATCACTAGGATACTTCGTATTCTCCTTTTGCAAATTTTGTTTTATTGATTTTTCTTTAAATTCTTTTAGATAACTTCCATTATTTATGGAACTCTTATTTTTCAGATTTAGGCCACAGTCGTAGCGTCGTGTACCTTTATCTGTATGCAGTGGAATATTTATCTCACTGTCTTTTTTATTAATTTTGTGCAGTGGAATATTTATCTCACTGTCTTTTTTATTATCGTTAATTACGATTTCGCTTGATTTAGTTATATAATTTTTGTTATTTTTAATCCCTTCTTGAATCGGAGTATCTTCAACCAAACAGGTATCACTAATATCATTTACATTAATTTCCAAGTATTTCTCTTTATAATTTATGCAGCATTCGTATAGTCTGAGAAAGTCATTTCCCAAGAGGCCATCATAACTCAGATTTGTATTTTTCTCTACTACGTGAAATGGATGGTCAATTTGTAATTGACCTTCTGCTAAATCAATTCCTATTCTACCGTATACTGTGCCCACAGAGGCAATGAAATCACCGGTTAAGGTAGTGATTGTACACTTTTGATTTTCATGTACCAGACAACTATCGGTAGTGGAAACATATTTTAATAAACTTATCTCGGCACCTGTGTCGACCAAGAGAGTTGAATGTTTCCTATGAGATATTGATAAAGGAAGATTCACCGTAATGGAGCTATTTGTTATGTTTATGGGTAAACGAATGCTTAAAGACTTGGGTCTATTTAATTTGTTTGAGAGTGTATCACGGCTTCTGTTGTGATTTGGCGGGGGAGGTTGCCGTGAGCTTCCTCCCGCACAACATCGTTTTCCGCTGACGTTATAACAGGGGCCCATCGTACCTGCCGTATATAGTCAGGCTGTATTTGGTTACGTGGGGATCTACTGCCAGTACTTTGTACTGAATTACTTTGTGGTTGTTGTCGGCGGATTTGTTCATCCCGTTGTCTTTTTCGACATTCACCTATATGATGATTAGGTTTTTGGCAATAAGCACAATAGAAATGATTAACTTCCTTCTTAATTTGAGTTTGTGGTGTGAAGGAAGGAATAGCTCTATTCCTAAAGCACGTAGCTCTAGTGTGACCTTTTTTATTACAAATATCACAAGACGGGATATTTCTAGAAAAATTTATGTTAGATGGACCTGGTTTTTGAAAACTTTTTTGAAAATTTTGTGTCTGAGGAGTGGATCTTGATATGCGGGTTGCATGAGCAGTCACGTATGCAATTAATTTGCGTAAGCTGTCTTCATTTTTCGTTTTAGCTATTATTTTCAACTGTTCGTCTCTTAAACCGTCTTCGAAAACGAGAATAGCTCCCTTCTCATTTTCTTTAATTAATAACGAACGCGCCTGAGTGTCTGAAATTTCGTTATGAGTAGCATCATTTAGCTCTGCTAACGCCTTAGTCACTCTTTGAGCATAATCTTTGGTTTCTTCTTTGAAACCTTGCCGAAGTCACATCAACTCATTTTGGGCAGTGATGCGTGACTTTTCTTCCTGGAATTGAGATTTTATCAATTCCTTGGCTGCTTCCTATGTATTGAAGGTTTCATACTTCAATGCATCATAAGCTGCTCCAATCAATCTACCTCTAAGGAGATTGAGGTACAAACTCAGATCTGCAGGGGTTTTTGTAGTTAAAAATAGAGCATCGCAGCTTGTTAAAAATTTATGTAAATCTGCAGAATTCCCTTCAAATTCAGGAATTAAGCTGCGTGCGTCTGACAATGAAATTTTGAATATACACTCTGCCTCTGGCGGAGGTGGAGTTGTTGGAGCCATTACGACAAGGCTATACCGATTATTCCTAGTGTTAACTATCTTGACTTCTTGTGCTTCACTCACCACAAGAACAACTGAGAAAAAAAAATTTGCACAGTTAAGATCGCACTATGAAATTTATTATATGCTCCGAAAAAATTTACGAGAATAGAAAATACGCGAGCTTCAAGGCCTATTCAGGTAGTTCCCTTTATATTTTTAACGGCAACACAAATCGTCACTCGAAATTGTATTCGTACAGACATTAGTTAGTTAATTAACGATAACACAACTTGAAAGAAAATACCACTGAAAGTGAAATCAACGAAGACAAAAAGAATTTTAATGATTGCATTACAGCACTGGAGAGAAATGATCGCATTACAGCATTAGAGAAAAGAAAAAAAAATTTTTTAATCGGACACAAGTAAAATCAATGAATATTCAAAAAATAATGATCACTTGGGGGTTACCATACCAACCACGGGCGCAAAACAACAAAAAAGGTTTTTCCTTTCACAAAAAAATTTCACTATTTCACAAAAGAACACTGCCTACAAGGCTAGAGGAGCAATTATTTTTCCACACGAGAACGTAGCAAGAACAACTGGTTTTTCTTTGTGTATGTGTAGTGTTTATATTATAATTTAGCATAATATTTAAATATTTTTATAAAATTGTATTGTTTTATATAAAATTAATATAGTTAAAAAAATACGTTACGTTACATTAATTTGGCCAGCTTTTCCTTCAGCTCTAGGAAATAGCTAAAACCCATTGTCTCGTCGTCTGGTCCTGCTGGTGAGGTGAACTTGTCGATTTTCTCCTTTATTTCCTGGACTTTCTGCCTTGCCCTTTTATAATTTTTATTTCTAGAGAGCTTTTTCTTTTGCTTTATCCGCTTCTCTTGAATTTTAGGCTGTCTGCTGAGCGCCTGGCTGCAGTTACCTCTTAAATTTTTTTTTTACTTTTGGTATATCTTTTGATATCCTTTCGATATCTTTTGGATATCCCACCGCTGCCACCAACTTTTTGCTGTGCAATTTTAACAGCAAGGACTGGGAGTGCTTTATAGGTAGAAGGTCACCAGCCCTGTATTAATAGATCTCTTCACTGCTTTTATTTCAAAAGATTCACTTTAAAAACTTGTACTTTTTACTTGATTTATTTCATAATCGTTACACCTTTTCTTTTAAGTCTAGCTTATTATAGCTTTATTATTTTTCAGAGGGAACAAGAGACCTTACCGTGGGTCGGGGGTCACTTAGTTCCTTTTCAAAGTTACTATTTAAAAACGACTGCCTTTGGCTAACGACGCATCGGCTTTTTATTTGGAATTTTGGTTCCAAATTTTTAATAATCAGCTAAAGGCTGAATTATTCATAGTGGGGTTAAAGAAAAATTAGTATATAGTGAGTATTGGAGAATTCCAGCAATCTTAGCACTATTCTAACTATTTCCCCAGTTAAATGTGCGAGGAAATTTTGGGTACGCCTACCGATATTGCATCAATACATAACGGCGAAAATCAATATTGCATGGCTAAGCAATATTTTTGAACGATTCCCCTGCATATAAGAATTTTACAAGCCGTCTATTGGCTAATAGAATATACATGACCAGAAAATTCATGTAGCGCCATTAAAGGGGTCAAAACCTCATGCATATTACACATAATATTGTTTTTTCGTCATACTCATTGCTCAAAGTATTTACCATATACATATGAGCAAGCTAGTGACAACAAAAACAAAGACGAAGAACAACAGAACACAATTTGTGGGTCAAACGCTAGGCACATTACGCGTATTTCCCAACATATGAAAAAACAATTAAAGCAAGCGCTCACTGGTTGTATGGTAGGTCAGGGACAAGCCCAGTGCCGCTACATGGCTAGAATTGGTCTCGTGCTGAGGGGTTTGTTTCATGTAAACAATGCAGCGCGTTGCCGCTATTGTATTAAAAATGGAAAAATGTTGAGTTGACAATAATTCTGATGGAATTATTGTCAATCGATATGAATTGAAAAGGTCAAGTCATTGTTACTTGAAAAAGAAAATGTTTTTAATGTTTTGTAATTCGAGTATTCTTCAGAGAGAAATAATTAATTGCTTTGAAGAAGAAAGTGTTACATAATTTTTTGTAGATAATCTTCAGGGAATACTCGTATTACGATTGATATGTATGTACGTACATATGCTTTTGGAATATGTATGCACGTACGAAAAGATATGCATGGGTGGTATGTAGGTACGTATGTACATTGGAGTTATGGGGATTTCGTTCATTTAACTTGATCTTGATAGCGCTTCATTGATTTGGGGAAGTAATGAATGCCGTTTAATGAGTGGCGCTTCATTACACATGTGATAAGCAGTGTATAACAAACATATTTAGTTTTAGGATGTAATGTTGTCAAAAGCTTTTCTAATTTTGCTCCAGGTGGTGCTGCATGCTCAGAGCAAAACGGTAAATCCTTATGTTTATCATGTAGATGTTGAGGATAGTCCAAGTCGACTTCGAATATGTATCCAATTGGTGAATCATCAGGAATTTCGGAAACTTCAATATTGGGAACATTAACCCATTTGAATTCTCCGGTTGGTAAATGCTGTGACATGGCCCATCCATAAAGGTTATTTACATCATAATACATCAGGTATTTCTCTTTCTCGTCAGGCTTAAAATCATCCATATATTTATTATTTGCTTTGCTATATCTGTTCGAGCATTGACTTATACCACCTCGAATACCTCTCTCTATGAATAGCAGTATATCTACGTCGGTTATCAGCTCTAGTTTCACTTTGGTATATTTTAGCATAGCATCCCATGTTAAGCCTGGCATGGTGTAATAATGTGCTGGACCTAAATTGTAAGTCTTCATGCACACTTCTCGAAAGTTCTCAAACACATCGGCCAATAGGAGAACATCAGTTTTCAGGTATAGATCGAAATATGCGCCAAGTGTCTGTATTTCATATGTCCTCCACACCTTTTCTGCGCGGCTGTTGTTCCTCATTTTATTATAGAATTGCTCCTGCGCCGGTAAGTGTTGAAAATCCAATTTTTTCCAATCGTCAACGAAGTCGTATGGGAAGACTCCTTTGCGTGTAAGTAGTTTAAAATCATCATCATCCAGTTGCTGCCATACTGCTCTTGTGATATTTAATTTAGCCATCGGCAGCAATGATGATAGCTTATACAAGGATTCAGCCATAAATGGAAGGAATCGATGAATCTGAATTTGATATGACTGCCTTCAACGTGCTTGGTGAACGAAATGTATCTTTCTTTATTTATTGGTAGGAGATCAACTTTCCTAGGAATGGATGTAGCTATATCCTTAATAATGAAGTGGGCATCATATCCAGATAAATTGTGAAAAATGACTGGAACTATGGAACAATCGTGATACATGAGATTGCATGCAATGTGCGCTGGTTCTCGGTATTTTCCTGTTAAAAGAAATTATGAAAAATGAATGAAATTACGATTCTCAGTATTTACCTGTTAAGTGGCAATGGTTCCGGACTCGTTCCTCATCGGCTGCAAAGGTTTTTTTTCGCATATATGGCAGCAAGTACTTTCCATATGCGAACGCCGTTCCTCTTTAGTCAGGGGCTGCATTGGTCTGATGTTCAGCTTTTCCTGTACATCTATGGAGGCAATTTTTTGCAATTCTAATGCAAACCATTGTTGGCAATTCTTGCCTCGATATGCTCTGTAATATGAGAGCTTAGCATCATGTTTGCAGTGGAAATAGAATCCTATGCTGTGAACTTCATGTTCCTGGATTTGCTGTGTTTTTTGATCGTTTCCCTGAATTGGCTTCAATATTGACTCAAGATCAGCATACACACAAAACGGGACTGGATTCTTATGGTTATAATTCTTATATTCCAGCCATTTCTTTTCCTCTGAGGGAAACATAATCCTGCAGTCGTTTTGTTTCTCGCATTCAGGTCACAGGTCTTTAGAGTAAAATTAGAGCAAACATCTGTCGCATATATACCGTCTACCATTACGCTTCGAAGTTTGTTTCGATACAAGGCGTGAAAGATCTTTGATCCAGCAGAAATGATATCTGCCTGCATCATCATCGTCATCATCATCCATATGATTTTCATCCTGGTCATAGTCATCTTGTAGCATTAAGAGATTTACATGTCGCTCCATCCTGTGTTTCGTAAGTCTAACTGGAACTGTGGTGAAGAAACGCTCTTTCTCTAGGATGAATACGTTTATTGATAAATCATTCTGGCCTTCAAATTGTGTAATTTGCTTAAGCATCATGGGAAATGTTATCCCAGTTAAATTAAGTACAGTTGAATAATGTGGATATGATGAGATCCTTTCAGAATGAGCATTTGTAGGATATAGCGCTGATGTTACGGCCCATGCGAAGCATGCTTCATCATAATTTTGTACATTGATGCAAGCTTTCTTTGATGCAATTTCCTTTAGTAAGGGTATATACGAAGATCCTCGGAGTTGTTCAAACTTGTTGATGTGTACTGCTAGATGTATTATATAGTGCAGTGCCCAGCCACTGTCTTTTTCCTGGAATTCTTCCAGCTGAGTGTGTATCGGATCCAAAATGTTTGATTTAAACCGCTCCTCTAAGGTATCATCTGCACTAATTGGAGCCGTTCTCGCTTGGAAATAATTAATGTCTTTTTTAATTTCATTGTCACCAGTTTCTTTACTAATTTCCCCGTAAAACGTTGTAGAAACTTTAATATTAAAATAATGTTTTAAGGTATTTTTTAACACGACGCGTAAATAATTTAGCAGCGTCTTGCATAATTAGCTTCGGATCGATATGTTTTAAATTTGCAATAACACCTTGTCGAATTCTGTCTGCGAACGCTGTCTTTACTTCCTCCCACTTTACAAAATCACTTCCGAAATGCAACTTGAAATTTATGCATGTTTCTATTGCACTTTTGAAAAATATAGTCTTTATTCACTGAATTTTTTAAACACTCCATCACATCTTTTCGCAAATTTTCAATTATTGGAAAAAACTTTTATTTACTAACACCGAAGACATTTTTAATTTTTATGTACTATCACGGAGACTCACTAAAACCGACTTATGCGCCCCAAGAGTTTGCTTAGGCTTTTATAGCAACAGTTTGTAAACATGAATGATCCTGCTGCTGCAATAATCATTGCACAGGATGAATTCCAACGAATTTGCTTACAGGCTGAGATGATATCGAATAAACAATAAAACACAATTCTTGGAACAATAAAATAAAAATTGTTGGTTGCCTACAGTAAGTGTGGTATCAAACTACATGAAAAGAAGAAATGTGCTGTTATTGCTTAAATTTGGCAGGTGTGCATGACTCATTCAGCTAAAATGCGAATTTGTAAACAGGAAGTTTACACGGGTGCAACTTCTGATATCTACAAATTCCTCGCTAAGAAATATTCAAGTTAGAAAACAGCATCCAAGATGATGTCATGCTGATATCTAAAACCCCTACCCCACACCACCTAGAATCAATTGGCATGAACAAAAATTACTTGAATTATTAATACGCTAATATCTCGAAAACCAAAGCCCGTAGAAGATTTCTGATGAAAATTTCATTACTCCCTCCTTATCCTTATTATCCCCCCGCACCTACCCTCCATCTAGAATCCATTGGCATGAATAAAAATTTCTACTATTAACTTTAATTATTACAAATATTAATTCAAAACCAAAGCCTACATTTAGGCGCAACACTTGAAAACAACAAAAGCCTACATTTAGGCGCACCACACATCCAAGAAAACCGTAGCATTTTGCTGCTACGTGTGGGCACAAAGTAGTTAAACTATGACAGTACCAGAACACTTTTTTAAGCCACCAGGATTTCGCCACAGATGGCGCCACCGTCGCTATGTGGGTGGAGTCCGTGCTAAATATAGGTTTGTGTCTTGGTTGTATTGGTTTGTGTCTTGGATGCACCATTGTGTCTTGGTGCACCATTGAGTCTCGACTGCGCCCTAGCGGTATTAGCAGGTACTACCAGCATGCTCCCGTACTACGGTTTTCATAAATAGATATGTGGTGCGCCTAAATGTAGGCTTTTGGTTTCATTGAGATTCAACTGCACCTTAGCGGGATTAATCGGTACTACCGTGATGTGTCATTTGGTCTTGACTGCGCCCTAGCGGCATTAGCAGGTACTACCGGCATGCTCCCGTACTACGGTTTTCTTAAATAGATATGTGGTGCGCCTAAATATAGGCTTTTGGTTTTGAACTAATATTAGTAATAATTAAAGTTAACGCTAGGAAATTTTTGTTCATGCCAATGGATTCTAGATGGTTGGGGTGGGGGTATTAAGGGGGACGAAATTTTCATCAGAAATCCTCTACGCGTCATTTCTTGAGACCGCTAGGGTAGGCCGGAACTACCAGCATGCGGGAGAGTTCTAGATATCGGCATGACGTCATCATGGTTTTGCTGCACCTAAATAAGTTTTCTTAGCAGGGAAGTTGTAGATATCAGCATCATTCGAATTTCACAACATGATATAACCATGAACAGATTCTACACGATGTCAGTGAGGGTTCTGGCGTATGTGTATTACAAAGTCTTATGTTTTATAAACACTTGTTTTTATTTCCAATAAAATTTCTTATTATAAAGGTATTTCTTATAGCACATTGTCCAATATGAACTTGGCAGGATAGCGCATTTGTGTTAATCTCTATTAGTTTTCCACAGTTGTATTTATCTTCGACGTTAATAATGCTTTCACCCTCTCCAACTATCTTCTGCATCCAACGAACTTTTTCAGCTCCCTTTACATATATGGTTTTGTTTCGAAGCAGTGGTTCAACTATAGTGTACAGCTTGTGATATGGTATGTTGCCATCATCCCAGCGGAATCCATGAAAATTGTGTTGAAGCCATTTTACTTGTCTCTTTTTTGCTGAAGTCAAATCTTTGTATCTGAACGGTGGTTGAAATATAAAGTTCTGCATCTGGTTTTCATTGTTAAAATTGCCAGTTCTTTAGTGATGAATTCATTGAGATTTGTTTTGAATCCTTGGACGTCTACGATGACAGCCATCTTCTTAATTTAACTTTATAACTTCACTTGTCAGCGGACTGTATTCCACTATTCGATCGTGTAGAAGCAGACAATATGCTGTTGTATTAGCCGGTATATTTTCAGATGTCTTGAATTCTAGCCTTATGTCAACAGGTCCAGTTTTTATTGTTTCATTTTGATGTGAGCAATCAATGACAGCGATCGGAGCATCGGTTTTGAACTTCTCCCATGTGAGGAACGGCTGATACTGATGACCATAGTATGATTGTGTAAACTTTATATACATCTCATACAGCAATGCGTATCTATTCAAATCAAATTTCAAATTCAAATCATCATAGGGATATGATTCTGAGTTCCAATGAACTGTAACATCGGTGAGTTTGCAGTGATCAAACTTGGTTGCATCTTTGGTATTATCGTTCCTTCGATCCGTTTGTAATGCTAAGATGATAAATCGAGGTTTCTCCAGTTGAGTGGAAGTCTTAACTGACCAGGTTTGATGCGTGGATTCCGGTAGTACTGGATACTCATATATGTCCCAGCTGCGGAATGGTATTTGTATCGGGCGACCTCTCCCGATAATTTTAAATAGTTGCAGCTTTTCATCATCGGATACTGTAACATGCGGAATGCTCCATTGAAGTTTGGTAATTTCAATTTTCACCACATCAGTGGGTGATATAATGGCATTATCGTCTGTCCTGCTCCGGATCAATATGAGTTCATGTTTGGAATTTATCAGAATTTTCTTGTAATCTTCAGCGAATCCCAATAAATATTTCAGAGGTACACAATAGTTAAACAGTCCATTGGCTGGTATAACGGATGAATCTGGTGACCAGCTGCCGTTGAGTAGTATCCTGCTTACATTTGCATTTAGCGATACGTAGTTTTTTAATGTTGTCGCAATCCCAAGATTTCTTGCACGATCGATTTCCACTGCATTCAATTCATAGCGTATTTCCTCAAAAAGAAATGGTAGAGCGTTGTTAGCTAATTTTGCAGTTGCTGAAACGGCTCCATCCAGCTTTGTGAGCGACCCCTCAATGTAAAAAAAACTCCTGCTGGGTAGAAGATTCAAGTCCTGATGTTGTACAGATATACGGATTTCATCGCTGTTTTTAAATGATGTTAGAAATGGTGAATAGGAGTGATGTTCAAATTTAGTAACACTGTTATCAAAGCGAGCGTCTGGTGCAATATCTAGTATTCCTTTATTCATTGTTTCAGCGTTAAGCCTATCGATTGTAAATATGCTGTATTTGCAGGTGTTACTGTAGGTCTTGACCGCTTCAAGGTTGTCCGCTGACTAATGATCTTGTCTGCTCCGAACTCGTATTTATCGTAATTGTATATCAACATGCTTGGGCTTCAAATGTAACCTGATGGTTATAGTCTCTCCTCTGAAATTGATTAAGTCACCGTCTTGGTCAAGGAGCTTCAATGTTGGAGAACTTATACGTTTGGTGTTCACAGACAAATAGATTACATTTTTGGGTACCTCCACTACTTTATACCCAGGCCCAACGTTCGGGGAAAACTCGTGGAGAGTGTGTACTTGTGTGTTATTTAAGAATGATCCTGATATAATATTACATTCGATGCGTATAGTATTTACTATAATGATGTTGACTGGAAACTCTGATGTATGCACTATATTAGCAGATAAGTTTCTTTTACTGAATCCTAGCAGAGGAGCTATGGATCTCTGTTTTTCAAAATGTATTTCTTCAGTTGCCTTAACTTCACTCTCCAATGTATTATTGTTAGCCTTTATCGCAACCGTTATCTTTTTCCCTTCTTTATCCAAGTATCCTTGTACATATTTTGCTATATCATCAATCTCATAGGATCCAACAGGTATCTCAACAACCTCATTCCCTACATGAACCAGATTATTGCTCACATCAATATTTGGTATAGAGTTGTATGTTTGAAAATCAATTAATCCACAAACATAATCCGTTGCTAGCTCCAGCGGAGGAAAGTACTCAGCAGTGAGTAGAGATGAATTTCCCGTGAGAGTAAGTGTTAATGACATGGCGGTTGATAATGAACTGTCACAATTTCAATATAGATACATTTATTTATAGATAATAATTAATGGCTATAACAATTATATAAAAACTCTAAACATAAGTGACCGCAAATTACTGCATCATAATTCTGATAAGAACTGTAGTTGTACGTAATATTACTTCCCAAGTAGTTTATGAGCTCCCTTGGTGGTTGGAGATTGCCAAAGCTATGAAAGTATTCGATGTTATCACCTTTCTTGTAGTACGCTACCCAGTGTGTACCTGCTCCAGTTGAGATGTCCAAGTTAACAATACCGCTTTCTCGCTTCCATGGCGTTTTAGGTAGATTATCACGCATAAATACCCCTCTGAAGTGCGGTAAGTGTGTGGTATACTTGTGAAGATCCAACTCGTTTAGCGGTCGTTTGTGTAGCGTCTTTAATAGTTTTTTGGTTAAGGTTGTAAATAGAGTCCAAGTCCTTTTCTATACGGCTTCAGGAGCAGCCCGTTTCCATCTTTACCAACCGCTATAGTTTCCATTGCTTGATTATCACGTTTGCTTTCTTCCAATTTTGCCTTTGCCGCACTGGAATCATTTACTGCTTTAGCTATGCCTGCTGCACCTCCCGATAGTGCTCCCAATGCTGAAAGCCCAGCAAACAACGGGATGAGGAATGGAAGTGCCCCACCAACTTTTGGTACAGGTATCACTCGTGGAGTTTTAATTGATTTCTTCTTTCTTTTCACAATATTTCTAGCTGCACTAAGAGCTATTTTTGTAGCTTCCATCAAGTCTTTTGGTTTTTTGATTTTTAAAATCTTACGTGCATTTCGTACTGCTTCTCGGAATGTGGGTTGGCGTTTATTTTTAGCCTTAAGACCCATACCTAGCTTAATTTTAGCCTTCATTGCGTTTGTTATAAGCCAGTCGTTGGCACGTTCACTCAAATTTGCATCCGTAGATTGTGCACGCTGCCAGGCTTTTTCAACTAATATTTTATCAGCTATATGTCGATCACTTGTATCTTTATGTCGCGAGTATGCTATATCGTGTTCTTTGCAGGCTGCGTCCAATGGATTAAGCCCGGATCTCCTCTCGCCAATCTTTTTTGTAACATTGTTCCTGGTCCACAGTACCGGTATCCCGGTAGATGTAATTCTACAGTTAATTTGTTGATGATTGAATATAATAGTCCTCTGCACCCTTTCAAAGATTTTCTGGAGCGTTTCGATTTGTGATCCGACATCTTATAAGGTTCCGATGATACTGTTGAGATGTAATATAAACAGGTGTACTTATAAGAATCCCGTTAGTCTTCAATATGCGGTTCATTAAACAACAACAAGCTTTTCCTGTTCGAAATGCTGATGTAGCTGTTATGAAGGTGAAAAAGGAAGCATGGTCCCCTATTGCCTAATAGTATAAGGAGCATCATTGTTGGACCATCGAATTGTGGAAAAACTAGTGTTATGATAAGTTTGCTGGAACATCCCAAAGGCCTGAGATATGAAAATATTTACATATATTCAAAATCTTTACATCAACCAAAGTATGAATACTTGAAGCGAGTGATGACTCCCATATCAGGATTGGGGTATTATACATACTCAAATAACTGCGACGTTCTAGCACCAGAGGAAGCCAAATCACATTCAGTGTTTATTTTCGATGATGTAGCATGTGAAAAGCAAGATAATGTGCGATCCTATTTTTGCATGGGGCGCCACGAAGATATAGACAGCTTCTATCTCTGTCAAACATATACGCATATACCAAAGCACTTAATACGTGACAATGCTAATTTAATCATCTTATTCAAGCAAGATGACTTGAATTTGAAACATATCTATAATGATCATGTGAATACAGACATGAAGTTTGATAAATTTCGAAGAGCCTGTGCTGAGTGTTGGAAGGATGAATATGGTTTCTTGATGATTGATAAGGATAGCTCATTAAACAAGGGGCGCTACCGTAAAGGATTTGATACCTTCATTGTACTATAAAAGGATGAAACATGCGAAATATTCATAAGTCGAAGTTGTAACTCACCCGAAAGCACACCGAATCCTGTGGAACTGCTGAGTAAATCAAAGCTGTTCACCTGGTATCAGACCTGTTTAAAAGCTGTTAAGCTGTTATCAGAGCTGTTTGAAAAGCTGTTAAACTGTTATCAGAGCTGCTTGGAAGGTTGTTAAGCTATTATCAGAGCTGTTTTAAAAGCTGTTAAGCTGTTATCAGAGCTGTTTGAAAATCTGTTAAGCTGTTATAAGAGCTGTTTGGAAAGCTGTTTGGAAAGCTGTTTACCTGTTATCAGAGCTGTTTGAAAAGCCGTTATTCAGTTAATATCGAAGATGAATGAAAATCTATTAAAAGAAATCATCAGACAAGGAATGCAGTGCGATGGAAATTTAAAGCTCTAAAGACGGGAAGGATTGAAGCAGAAGCTGAACTTGAAGAAACTTTCAAGCCAATCACCAAACCCTTAAAAGAGTTTGTTACCAGAGTCAAAAACGAGCCACTAGTCAAATTGGAGCCAAAAGAAGAAGAAAAGATAACGAAATTGTGGAACCTATTACTCCTCCAAAACGAAAATATGTTTGGTTTGTTTATTTTGTTGAACAGCTGATTAATCCCATCCCTTGGCCATTTTAACAGTGTTAGTTAGGTTAAACCGTGGCCAGTTTATTTGTATTTGACATTTATTATAGGCTTTTATACTCGATTTCCCGTGGCGAGTACAATTGTGTTGGAGCTTCTTCGATAGAATAAAGTATCATGGGACATCGGTGTATAATTCACCACAGGAAAACTCTCGAGAATACTTCCCAAGCCATGAAACAGAAATCTATATGTGTACGTGCTTAGTCCGTTTTCTAAAATGTTCTATATTGATACTTATGGAAAAGTGCTAAACATTGGCTTTATATATGCCATAGAGCCTAAACTACTATCCATAAAGGAAAATAGTCTGGTATTAATTTAAAGCTTGGTTCCTTACCTTCACAAAGGCTACACTTCATATATACCTTACCAAACAAAATAATAAAATAGTTTTGATTACAATATTACCTTACCATTTTACACTCAATACCTCTCAGCTGAGTGATAATTGCATGTTTGTATGGGCAGCCGTAGTCCGAATCTGTAGGCAGCTACATTCGATATCATCAGCCCACGGCATGCCATTACGGCACAGCGACATTACAATGATTACTCAGATGAGATTTTTTGTTTGAGGAATCGTAGTCATTTGGTTAAGATAAATTTTTTTTTAAATAATTTTGTTAGAAAAGAAAGGTATGAAAATTTTATTACGGTTCGGAAGATAAGAAAGCAAGCTTAAGATTAACAGAACGCCATTTTTCTGTATGAATAGTAGTTTAGGGCGGACTAGCTATTCAAATCAAACTTTTGTCACTTTTACATAAGAACACTGCAAATATTTTAGTATGTAAGGACTACGTTTGGCCTCGCATGCGGTAGGAAGGGAGTCTCTTTCATGGCTTGTGAAGTATTCTCGAGGATTTTGACCACAGGCAAATTACCTTGTTTTCATGGGTGGCTGATATTGTGTTGCGGGTCACCGGCTTATCTATATACGAAAACACGTGGCCAATACATCTGTGTTGTAAATTTTCTTAGAAAACCTGTGGCCAATGCAGTTGTATTGCTTCAAATTGAAGTGTGGGAAATAATTTTGAAATGTCACTTTCCCATGTATATAGTCACACTCTTTACACTTATGTGCCATTGTGTTTAAAGTTCTTATCTTTCATTCCTGCAAATGACTCTTATGGGGTAATGGGCTTTCAAGAATTTTCAAGCTCTACAAACACTTCCTTATAAAGCTTTTGAATGCCTGCATCTCTTTTACATTTCTGGCTCCGTAACCCCCGGAATATAATACAAGCCATGAAGTCTCCGAAGGCACCGACACATTAAAAGGCCTTAACGTGCCGGGTACAGCATGCAGTAAGGGCTCACTCTCATGGCATTTTGTATACTCGTCGTGGAGGAAAAAATAAAATTTCATCTTAAAC
Organism: Dioctria linearis; assembly: GCA_963930735.1. Lineage (NCBI taxonomy): Eukaryota > Metazoa > Arthropoda > Insecta > Diptera > Asilidae > Dioctria > Dioctria linearis. The sequence goes on along the minus strand of OZ005743.1, from coordinate 82,896,321 downwards.
AGGTCCTAAATTCCAAAACTGTCGCTCCCACAATAAAATGAAGTTAAAACAAATTGCAGCCAAATATGTTTTCTTTCTAATAGTTTTAACAAAAAAATAGCATGTAGAACAAATTTACGGAAATTATAGCGTTTGAACAAAATACAAGCAACTTTTATATGAAAAACTCCTTCAGTAAGACAAGGCAAGAAGACTGTGGATGTCGCCTGCTGACCGGCCCGCTGCTCTCTTTTTTCGACTTTGTTCATGGCTTGTATCTTGCGGGGGTTACGCTGGCTCCCATTTAGGTGGACTTTCTTTATTATTAGTCATTCTTCGATTCATATTTCGGTCTAGACTGTACGTTTAACATTTGTAATGTGTAGAGCGAAGTATGATTAATTACAAAGTAACGACTCTATTAGAAGAGCAAAATATTTTGGCCGAAAAATGTATAAAGGTGTGAGTAAGCGGTTATTCACGGACGGCTATTAAATCATCTAATAAAAATTAATCTGGAGAGAATGAGAAAGGCATATTTTTATAAAGCTCTCTGGTTAAAAGCACAAGTGTTAAAATGTAATAGCAAATTATGTGATTTTTTTTTTATTTGCGAAGTTTGACAATTCTTGCTGTCAAAAGTTGACAATTATTGATTGCAATTTTCACAAAGTACGTTTTGTATCAAAATAAAGAAGGTTTTTTTTATTTCATTGCAAAATAGAATAACTTTAAAAATTAAAAACTAGTAGAGAAATAGTATACAACTGTTTTCTGTTTATTTTAGATACCATGGAGTTTAGCTAATAGCTGTAAGTTAAAGGGCCTTCATTAATCTGCACCGAAGTAAGAATATATGAAATATGAATTATTTCCGTTGATTGGTCTCCAAAACTACATTTGATTGCTTCAATCTTGATAAAGTGTAAGTTCCAATTGTGAATGCTAAAATTTAGAGAGTAGCCGGTGCATTTAATGCACACAACACTTGTATAGTCTCTCGATTTCAATCATGTCGAGCAACGGTAAGAAAATATATTGATGCAGGTTAGGAAAAATACATCATTTTTTAATGCATTAGCATTGAATAAAATTTAATGCAACTGTATATGTAACTCAATGCATTGGAATTGGGAAAATCCAATTCAACTGCAATTGCAAATCTCAGTGCATTGAATTTGTGAGAATCTAATGCAATTGTAAATTCAATACATTGGAATTGCAAGAATCGAATGCAATTGCAAATTTAAAGCCAATGCAAAATTCAATTGTTTATCGTAAATTGCACATCTACAGTAATTAAAAAAGTAAAATTCGTTTAGTTACAAAAATTTATATTTAAAGCATTCTAATTGTACTTAAAACTATTACAACAAATCAGAATTACAAATTATTATTTGTTGAAAATTGTTTAAAATTTAAATCATAATTTATGTCTGTAAGGACTGATAATTTGAGCAGTTTCTTCAGAGAAAATGACATTCTTGTCGAATGACTAGTTGTTGAAAAAGTGTAACATCAATAAAAAAATTATTTGGATCTTTTCCAAAGACCAACAATTTTTCTGTAGGTATCAATTTATTTCAAATTATTTTACATATCGCACCAGTAAAGCTATTGAATAATTTGTGACTAGAAAAATTTGACATTTTTTTTTATATACATACATTTATAGAATATAATAGAATAGAAAAGCATTTATTGAAGAACATCAGCTTACGCTACGTTACAACGTTAGGTACATCGAGTAAGTAATAGTTAGTTGGTATAAGCGATAGAATCAAATTTTATAAGAAAACTTACAAAGGAGCAACGAACAAAGTCATTGCAGCAGAAATTAATATTAGTATTATACATTAAGATAATGACTTCAAGCAATAGAGAGCTCATTCGTTATATTGACACTATAGCCAAAGATAATGAAACAAAATAAACACAATAATAATAATAATGACAGTAATAAAATCATAAAAGCATTATTCAAAGCAAAAAAAGAAATAGCATACAATATCAGATACAAGATCAGTAGTGAGAATAAATGAATATACAGCGGTATAATGTTACAATATGAAAATGTGGAGTAAGAAATTCAAAGTACAAATATGAAATTCTGATATGAAACGTTGAACGCTTAGTTTTGTGCGAAATTTTTAACACGATACTGATTCTAAATTTATGTTATAAACGTTTTGAAGTACATACTATTAATATGCTTTAAATATGATTTTTGTGTAACTATACTAATTTAGCTTTTTCAATCAATTATATTCAATCATAGACTATAGAGGTGTAACTTACACATAATGAACAATTGAATTTTGCACTGGCACAGATTCCGTTGCATTGATTTTGCAGTTGCAGTTACAACATTCAGTGCATTAAGATTTGCAGTTACTTATGACTCCAATCTAATACTAATGCATTTACGGATGGATTGCTCCCATCTCTAATCGATTGTTGACTTAAGGGCTACACATTATTTTCAAATATTTATTCTTTTTCCAGTGTTCGATCGTAAGGAACAATCCAAACGCATGGAATATACCATAATATTGGACTTTTTGCATACAACGTTCCCTCATCCAATTACATGGCATTTATAGAGATGAATAAATAAAAATTTACTATTATTTAATATAAAACTAACTTACGATGTAATGTCCTTCGGTAATCTAAATAAGTGGTTGAATAATTTACATCCCGCTGTGTACAAAATTTCAGCTCTCTAAGTATACGCGCTCTCGAGTTATCGTGCGCACAGACGGACATGCAAAAATCAACTTAACTTTTAATATTATGCGTGGGTGTCCAATCCATTATTTCGAGGTGTTACAAACGGAGTGACAAACTTAGTATACCTATAGATTTAATCTAGGGTATAAAATATAAAAGTATAGTGGGTCTTTAAACACAGATTTTTTGCACCACGGTAAAGCAAACGCACGAGATCGTCTACAAGAGGATGAATGGAAGGTGAACTTTTCAGTTTAAAGACATCAATGTTCAGAAGATGTCTCCTCTCTAAAAGCTCCAAAAAGGTTAGGTAAGCAGACCCGCAGATGATCTAACACTAGCAGTGCCTCTAACAAATAGAATGGATTGAAAAGGTGTTGAGTGCCGCTACTACAAGATTTACAAGTGCTCAGTTCAAAAATCAGAACCAGATGCAGTGCCATTGCATCGATGCGGTGGTACCCATCTTTAAAAATATAAATTTTTAACAAATGTTGCACCTGAACAATTCCACATTTATGTTACACGCAATAACTTACGAGAACTGTCAAACCGGTTTCGCACCGATTCTGTTTTATCACTAAATAAACTTAAATAAATTTAATAGAATGAGGCATACACCAGCACCCTTCTCTCTGAATGGCCTTGCTACTTATCGAATTGCATTAGCATTGCATTTGCAAAATTCCATAATGTGTCCTTTGGTAAAGGCTTAGTCATTATGTCCGCTATCATGGTATCAGTTGGACAATATTTCAAATTGGTAATACCTTTCTCACACAAGTCACGTAATAGATGGTGCTTGATGTCTATATGTTTTGTTCGTGGACTGGATTTATCTGATTCAATCATTCCAATGCATCCTTGATTGTCCTCAAACAATGTTGTAGCAGAAGTCATTGATGGTCCCATATCTGTTAGCAATTGTCGTAACCATAACAACATGTCTGTACATTGTATTATCAGATAGTGCTTCGCTTAGTTCATCTACACTCGAAGGATATGATGTTTTCATAGGTGTAGCGACTGGCTTGGCGTTTTCCATGCCATATTTTTTAAGCAAATCTAGAATCTTGTTTCGCTGATGCAGAAGAAAAGTTCCATCGTTTTCTCTCTCTATTTGAATTCCTAAATAGTACGATACATTTCCAAGATCTTTAGTCTCGAAAGATTCATTGAGGCGTTTACAGATTAAGTCGATAACTTTGGCATGCTTGCTAGCTACCAATAAGTCGTCTACATAAAGCAGAATATAAGATGTCGTTTTATCTTCTTCCTTTCTTAAGTATAGACTCGTATCGGCTTTGCTTTGAATAAATCCCTGATTTATTAACGCTATAGTTGCTTTCTTACTCCAAGCACGTGCTGATTGCTTCAAACCATAGATACTATAATTTAACTTGAGTACAAGCTGTTCTTTTCCCTTTTGAACGAAGCCGGGTGGTTGTTCCATGCATATTTCTTCTTCTAAATCACCATGAAGGAATGCAGATTTCACGTGGAAGTGTCTCACATGGAGCCTCCGATGTGCACTAAGTGCTAGTAGAACGCGAATAGTCTCATGCTTTACAACAGGAGCATCGTAGTCTTCTCCATATTGCTGAGAAAAACCTCTTGCAACAAGTCTAGCCTTGTGAGTAGTAATGTTACCTTTAGCATCGTATTTTGTTTTAAAAACCCACTTCGCTGTAATTGCTTTATGCCCAACAGGAAGTTCCGTCCAAGTCCAAACTTTTCGTTGTTGCATAATATTTATTTCTTCCTTAGCTGCTGTAATCCATTTATCGCGTTCACGAGGTGATAGAGTCATCATATCCTTCCAAGATGTAGGTTCCTGTATACAGTCGACTTCTACATTGTATGAAAGTCTCTTTGGAAGGATGCCCTTATTCTTCCTCTGTGAATGACGTGGTGTTTCTTCTGTTATCACTGGTAAATCAATCTGCGTAATTGTATTTTCAATATTTAATACCGTGATATCCGCTTCTGGTGTTAATAATTCAACCTCTATTTCATTTAAGTTCGTTACCTTACTTTCTGTATTTTGAATTACCCCTTCTGTTTTATTACCAGAGGGAAGCTTTTGATACTTCGGAGTTTGATCGAAGTTCTCGATGATGCGTACCGAGCGACTGATCCAGACTTTATTTGTTTTTGGATCCAGAATTCGATAACCTTCTACGGCAGTATCAAAGCCGATGAGGACACCAACAGTAGCTTTGTCGTCCCATTTTTTAAGTAACTGGTGGGGTACGAATGAATAAACTTTTGATCCAAAAATCCTTATGCGACTGACATCGGGTTTTGAACCGAACCAATGCTCAAATGTGGTTTTCAAGATATTTTTACTTGGCAGCCTGTTTTGAAGATAAGCTGCAGTACATATTGCCTCTCTCCAATATTTGTTAGGAAGTCTTGCATCCAATAACATGCATTTAGCCATTTCTAGTAACGATCGATTCTTCCTTTCTGCAACTCCGTTTTGTTGAGGCGTGTATGGAACTGTGAATTGATGTTCGATGCCTTCCTTTTTGAGATACTGATTTAGATCTTCGTTTACATACTCTTTTCCATTGTCAGTGCGAAATATCTTTGGCTTGTATCCAAATTTGTTTGAAACCATAGCCATGAATTCCTTGATTAGTTTTGCCGTCTCACTTTTGTGTGTAAGTAGACGTATCTGCGTAAAACGAGAAAAATCATCAATAAGAGTTAATATATAACGATATCCACTTGAAGTTGCGGTTTGCATGGGTCCACATAAATCACTATGGATTAAATCAAGAGGTTGATTTGTTGTTGTTTCACTAGTGGGAAATGGAAGTTGTGACATTTTTCCTTTTGCACATTGTTCACAATCCTGTTAACTTGAATGCTCAATTTTATCTATGCCTTCCGCTAATTCGTCAGTATATAGCTTTCTAATAGCATCAATATGCCTGTGTCCCATGCGTCGATGCCATAATTTAGCTCGATCATATTTGTTAATATTATTTGCCAAGTTAGCATTGTAATTTGAACAGCTTTCCTTCTAATATAGCTGTAGCCATGACTTCCTTCCCTTTGCTGATGGTGCACAATTTATTTTTAAATTCTACCTTATAGCCATGTTTCGTTAACCTGCTCACAGATAATAAACTGCTATCCAGTGATGGAACATATACAGTACGTCTGTTATCAAGATCTTTGAAATCGTCTTATTCGTGCCATAACATTGCAGCATGCCATTTCCAACACCATTAGCCGGTATACATGTGTTATTGGCAATAAAAACACTTTCTTTGGTTTGATTAATTTTGGTAAAGAATTCACGACAATTTGTCATATGGGAGGTAGCACCTGAATCTACGTACCACACTCTATTGCCTTTTCTGCAATTTTCTTCGGGTGTGTTAAACGTACAATGATAGTTATAATTCTTCTGAACACCGTTCGATGCCATTTTACCTTTTTCTTTACTTTCCAATTGCCTTTTTAACTTCCAGCATTCCATCTTGAGATGTCCTCGCTTTTTACAGAATTTACAAAATTTGACGTTTGCTTTGTGTTTATTTATGTTACAATGTTGAGCAACCTGCAACGCAACCTCAGTGGTACCACTTGATTCTATGCAGCTGATTAACTATTTCCTGCATGGCTGTAATATGGGCTGTCATTTCACCAGATGTAAACCACATTAAATATAATTTTCTGATTAAGTACAGCTTACTGCACATGGAAGAACGTTCATGAAGAGATTTAAGTTTTAACAACATCACTCGAGCTGTTGCTAATGTAGTCAGGTGTATGAGTTGGCTGTCTTCCACGGAGAGACCGATTGCAGCTATAGCCTTATATTCACGCCGATCCCAGTCATCCTTCAATTTATCATCTTCTGGTTTCGTTTCATTTATATTTTTCCATACACCATCACGCATTAATATCATTTGGATTTTAATTTTCCACAATTGATAATTGGAGTCATTTAATTTAGTGACGCCAACTTTTTCATTCAAGTCAGCCATTTCGTCCACTTGGTTTGTTTGGCTTCACGAACAAATCAGCAACACAATAATTGAATTGTATTTTCAATTAATAAAACAAAACTCAATTGAAAGTATTGTTGCACAACTGGGCCCATAACCTGTTAACGCAAACGAGTTTTATAATTATTAAATAAAATAATTTATTCAGTTAAATGAACAGATCAATAGAAAAGTACACGTTCAGATGTTTTTAGCTAGACTGACAACGGAATATAAATTAAAGGAACATTGTATTCTTTACACAAACATATTAAGTTCTTAGAACTAATACAGATACAAAATAAATCAAGTACACTAAGGAGAGAAAGTGTAATATAAATTTAATAGAATGAGGCGTACACCAACAATATTAATTAGCTAATAATGTGGGATTTAAGATGTAAGGATGTAGGCTAATCTGTAAGTTGTTCAACGATTAGATAAAGCCATCCTCGTCTGAATGAATCTTGCTATATTTTCAAATAGATTTTTAAAATTTTCTTTCACAACAATCAACAAGGCTTAATTGAATTAAATTGATTGAATACAAAAGTTTACAAAACTAACAAAGTTGCAACGAACAGACTCATTGAAGTAGGAACCATATAAACAGTAACGTTAATAACGAGTTGGTTCACATTAGAAGGCTTAGAGTAATGTGAAGTAAAGTTTACAAGGGAATGAAACAAAATAATATAACACACACAAAAATTAAACAAAACAACATGAGGCAACTTGAATAATTACAAAGCAATATTAAGTATAGCAGAATTGCTTAACAGATTATCGAATTAAGAAAGTATAACATAAAGGTTACGGCTAGAAAGCATTGAGTGAGTTAAGACTAACGTAAGGCTAACCTAACCCTTTTAGCTTTCAGGATTTCGCCACAGATGGCGCCACCGTCGCTAGGCGGTTTGAGTCCATACTAAATGTACACCATTGTGTCTTGGGTGCTCCATTGAGTCTCGACTGAGCCCTAGCGGGATTAAGCGGTACTACTGGGATATGTCATTTGGTCTTGTCTGCACCCTAGCGGCATTAGCCGGTACTACCAGCATGCTCCCGTACTACGGTTGTCTTAGATAGATATGTGGTGCACCTAAATGTAGGCTTTTTATCATGATTTTTCTTGAGTGCCTAAATATAGGCTTTTGGTTTTGAACTAATAATTAAAGTTAATAGTAGGAAATGTTTCTTCATGCCAATGGATTCTAGATGGTGGGTGGGGGGGGGGGGGGATAATAAAGATAGGGAAGGGGAGGGGGTAATGAAATTTTCATCAGAAATCCTCTACGGGCTCTGGTTTTAGAGATATTAGCGTATTAATAATTCAAGTTATTTTTGCTCAATGGATGGGGGGAACAAAATTTTCATCAGAAATCCTCTGGTTTTCGAGATATTAGCGACATTTGTTTGGGCGCAAACACCATTTCTTGAGTAAGGTTCCCTAGCGGCCTTAGCCGGAACTACCAGTATGCATTAGCGGGAGAGTTCTAGATATTGGCATGACGTCATCATGGTCTTGCTGTTTTCAAATTCTGTTCGTTTTCTTAGCAGGGAAGTTGTAGATATCAGCATCATTCGAATTTCACAACATGACATCACCATGAACAGATTCTAGACGATGTCAGTGAGGGTTCTGGGGTATGTGTATTGAAAAATCTTATGTTTTATAAACACTTGTTTTTATTTCTAATAAAATTTCTTATTATAAAAGTATTTCTTATAGCACATTGTCCAATATGAACTTGGCAGGATAGCGCATTTGTGTTAATCTCTATTAGTTTTCCACAGTTGTATTTATCTTCGACGTTAATAATGCTTTCACCCTCTCCAACTATCTTCTGCATCCAACGAACTTTTTCAGCTCCCTTTACATATATAGTTTTGTTTCCAAGCAGTGGTTCAACTATAGTGTACAGCTTGTGATACGGTATGTAGCCATCATCCCAGCGGAATCCATGAAAATTGTGTTGAATCCATTTTACTTGTCTCTTTTTTGCTGAAGTCAAATCTTTGTATCTGAACGGTGGTTGAAATATAAAGTGCTGCATCTGGTTTTCATTGTTTAAAATTGCCAGTTCTTTAGTGATAAATTCATTGAGGTTTGTTTTGAATCCTTGGATTTCTACGATGACAGCCATCTTCTTAATTTAACTTTCTAACTTCACTTGTCAGCGGACTGTATTCCGCTATTCGATCGTGTAGAAGCAGACAATATGCTGTTGTATTAGCCGGTATATTTTCAGATGTCTTGAATTCTAGCCTTATGTCAACAGGTCCAGTTTTTATTGTTTCATTTTGATGTGAGCAATCAATGACAGCGATCGGAGCATCGGTTTTGAACTTCTCCCATGTGAGGAACGGCTTATACTGATGACCATAGTATGATTGTGTAAACTTTATATACATCTCATACAGCAATGCGTATCTATTCAAATCAAATTTCAAATTCAAATCATCATAGGGATATGATTCTGAGTTCAAATGAACTGTAACATCGGTGAGTTTGCAGTGATCAAACTTGGTTGCATCTTTGGTTTTATCGTTCCTTCGATCCGTTTGTAATGCTAAGATGATAAATCGAGGTTTCTCCAGTTGAGTGGAAGTCTTAACTGACCAGGTTTGATGCGTGGATTCCGGTAGTACTGGATACTCATATATGTCCCAGCTGCGAAATGGTATTTGTATCGGGCGACCTCTCCCGATAATTTTAAATAGTTGCAGCTTTTCATCATCAGATACTGTAACATGCGGAATGCTCCATTGAAGTTTGGTATTTGCAATTTTCACCACATCAGGGGGTGATATAATGGCATTATCGTCTGTCCTGCTCCGGATCAATATGAGTTCATGTTTGGAATTTATCAGAATTTTCTTGTAATCTTCAGCGAATCCCAATAAATATTTCAGAGGTACACAATAGTTAAACAGTCCATTGGCTGGTATAACGGATGAATCTGGTGACCAGCTGCCGTTGAGTAGTATCCTGCTTACATTTGCATTTAGCGATACGTAGTTTTTTAATGTTGTCGCAATCCCAAGATTTCTTGTACGATCGATTTCCACTGCATTCAATTCATAGCGTATTTCCTCAAAGAGAGCGTTGTTAGCTAATTTTGCAGTTGCTGAAACGGCTCCATCCAGCTTTGTGAGCGACCCCTCAATGTAAAGAAAACTCCTGCTGGGTAGAAGATTCAAGTGTTGTACAGAGATACGGATTTTATCGCTGTTTTTAAATGATGTTAGAAATGGTGAATAGGAGTGATGTTCAAATTTAGTAACACTGTTATCAAAGCGAGCGTCTGGTGTAATATCTAGTATTCCTTTATTCATTGTTTCAGCGTAAAGCCTATCGATTGTAAATATGCTGTATTTGCAGGTGTTAATGTAGGTCTTGACCGCTTCAAGGTTGTCCGCTGACTAATGATCTTTTCTGCTCCGAACTCGTATTTATCATTATTGTATATCAACATGCTGCGGCTTCAAATGTAACCTGATGGTTATAGTCTCTCCTCACCTACCCAGGCCCAACGTTCGGGGAAAACTCGTGGAGAGTGTGTACTTGTGAGTAGTTACGCTATGGCTTTCTGGACCACTTTTGAAGCTTCCAGGATTTCACCACAGATGGCTGCCGGTTTGTGCCTTGGCTGTATTGGTTTGTGTCTTGGATACACCATTGCGCCTTGGATGCACCATTGTGTCTTGGGTGCACCATTGAGTCTCGACTGCGCCCTAGCGGGATTAATCGGTACTACCGGGATGTGTCATTTGGTCTTGACTGCGCCCTAACGGCATTAGCAGGTACTACCAGCATGCTCCCGTACTACGGTTTTCTTAGAGGGATATGTGGTGCGCCTAAATGTAGGCTTTTGGTTTTGAACTAATATTAGTAATAAATAAAGTTAACGCTAGGAATTTCTTGTTCATGCCAATGGATTCTAGATGGTTGGGGTGGCAGTATTGGGGGGACGAAATTTTCATCAGAAATGCTCTAGGGGCTCTGGTTTTCGAGATATTAGCGATTTTACCTTTTCAGATATAGTTAATATTATTAATAATTCAAGCTACGTAGGATAGTTTTGTTCATGTCAATAAATTCTAGAAGATGTTATAGGGGCCGGGGTTAGAGGGGGGATAACATTTTTGTTAGAAATCCTCTACGGGCTATGGTTTTCGAGATATTAACGTTATCTGTTTGGGCGAACATGACATCACCATCAACAGATTCTAGAAGATGTCAGTGAGGGTTCTGGGGTATGTGTATTGAAAAGTCTAGTGACATTAGCCGATACTACCAGCATGCTCCAGTACTACGGTTCTCTTGGATGGGCGAAGATTATTGCTTCACTTTTACCCCACACGTGGCAGCATGCTACGGCTTTGGGAAGCTTTTGCTTCACTTTTTTGGATGTGCGGTGCGCCTAAATATAGGCTTTTGTTGTTTTCAAGTGTTGCGCCTGCTTTTGAATTAATATTAGTTATAATTGATTTTTCTTGAGCGCCTAAATGTAGGCTTTTGGTTTTGAACTAATAATTAAAGTTAATAGTAGGAAATTTTTATTCAAGCCAATGGATTCTATTTGGGGGGAAGATAGGGTGTGGGGGGGGAGATAGGGAGGGGGGTAATGAAATTTTCATCAGAAATCCTCTACGGGTTCTGGTTTTCGAGATATTAGCGTATTAATATTTCAAGTTATTTTTGCTCATGGAAATGCATTCTTGGTAGTGTAGGGTGCGAGGGGGAACGAAATTTTCATCACAAATCCTCTACGGGCTTTGGTTTTCGAGATATTAGCGACATTTGTTCAAACAATTAGCTAATTGGCAATTATATAATTACTAATTGGCCATTAGCTTATTTTTGTAGCTTCCATCAAGTCTTTTGGTTTTTTGATTTTTAAAATATTACGTGCATTTCGTACTGCTTCTCGGAATGTGGGTTGGCGTTTATTTTTAGCCTTAAGACCCATACCTAGCTTAATTTTAGCCTTCATTGCGTTTGTTATAAGCCAGGCGTTGGCACGTTCACTCAAATTTGCATCCGTAGATTTTGCACGCTGCCAGGCTTTTTCAGCTAATACTTTATCAGCTATATGTCGATCACTTGTATCTTTATGTCGCGAGTATGCCTTGCCTTGCAGGCTGCATCCAGTGGATTAATGCCCGGATCTCCTCTCGCCAATCTTTGTTGTAACTTTGTTCCTGGTCCACAGTACTGGTATCCCAGTAGATGTAATTCTACAGGTAATTTGTTGATGACTGAATTTAATAGTCCTCTGCCCCCTTTCAAAGATTTTCTGGAGCGTTTCGATTTGTGATCTGACATCTTATAAGGTTCCGATGATACTGTTGAAATGTAATATAAACAGGTGTACTTATAGGAATCCCGTTAGTCTTCAATATGCGTTTCATTAAACAACAACAAGCTTTTCCTGTTCGAAATGCTGATGTAGCTGTTATGAAGGTGAAAAAGAAACATGGTCCCCCATTGCTTAATAGTATAAGGAGCATCATTGTTGGACCATCCAATTGTGGAAAAACTAATGTTATGATAAGTTTGCTGGAATATCCCAATGGTCTGAAATATGAAAATATTTACATATATTCCAAATCTTTACTACATCAACCAAAGTATGAATACTTGAAGCGAGTGATGACTCCCATATCATGATTGGGGTATTATACATACTCAAATAACTGCGACGTTCTAGCACCAGAGGAAGCCAAATCACATTCAGTGTTTATTTTCGATGATGTAGCATGTGAAAAGCAAGATAATGTGCGATCCTATTTTTGCATGGGGCGCCACGAAGATATAGACAGCTTCTATCTCTGTCAAACATATACGCATATACCAAACCACTTGACACGTGACAATGCTAAGTTAATCATCTTATTCAAGCAAGATGACTTGAATTTGAAACATATCTATAATGATCATGTGAATACAGACATGACGTTTGATAAATTTCGAAGAGCCTGTGCTGAGTGTTGGAAGGATGAATATGGTTTCTTGATGATTGATAAGGATAGCTCATTAAACAAGGGGCGCTACCGTAAAGGATTTGATACCTTCATTGTACTATAAAAGGATGAAACATGCGAAATATTCATAAGTCGAAATTGTAACTCAGCCGAAAGCACACCGAATCCTGTGGAACAGCTGAGTAAATTAAAGCTGTTCACCTGTTATCAGACCTGTTTGAAAAGCTGTTAAGCGGTTATCAGAGCTGTTTGAAAAGCTGTTAAGCTGTTATCAGAGCTGTTTGGAAAGCTGCTAAGTTGTTATCAGAGCTGTTTTAAAAGCTGTTAAACTGTTATCAGAGCTGTTTGAAAAGCTGTTAAGCTGTTATCAGAGCTGTTTGGAAAGCTGTTAAGCTGTTATCAGAGCTGTGTGAAAAGCCGTTATTCAGTTAATATCGAAGATGAATGAAAATCTATTAAAAGAAATCATCAAGACAAGAGATGCAGTGCGAAGGAAATTTAAAGCTCTAAAGACGGGACGGATTGAAGCAGAAGCTCAACTTGAAGAAACTTTCAAGCCAATCACCAAACACTTAAAAGGGTTTGTTACCAGAGTCAAAAACGAGCCACTAGTCAAATTGGAGTCAAAAGAAGAAGAAGAAGACAACGAAATTGTGGAACCTTTGACTCCTCCAAAACGAAAATATGTGAAAATGGAGGCTAGTAGCACACCTATAATTTACGGAGAGTATTCCTTAACATCTGAAGAAGAATTCGCAACACCTAAACATTCAAGAACATTGACAGGAAGGTCTCCTGTCACCTCCCCCGATACGTCTAGAAACATAGTTTGAAACTATTTAAAGCTATTCACTGATAATAGCCCTAAAATTGATTCAACCTATGGAGCGTACTATGATGACAACGCGTGGAGAATCGCTAATTCAACGTTTGATGTGGATGATGTAGGAAATATTGTTATCAAGGGGCAGAGCTATAAAACAACTTTGGGGTTATGTGAGCTGCTATTTATGAAAGATCCTGTAAAAAGTCTATATACTAAAGAGGATTTAGCTAATTATGGATCTATTTTGAGAGATAGCAATGCAATGCAAACGTGACTATGCTGAAGATGGACAATTAAAAGGTACTAGAGCGGCTAAATATAAAGATATAATCAGTAAACTTATACAGCATAAAGGCATGGGACTAATGCGTCTGCCTAAAGAAAACATTGATCACATTTACTGGGATGATCCAAATGAATTAGTGGATAGACTGCGTCTTCTAATGGCATCAAAGCAGGCTGGAAACACCAGTCACAACAATGAAATTGTATCTATCCTGGAGGAGTTGCGAGAAGCAGATATTATAGTTTAAATACTACTCCATTACCATACTTCTACACAATCTACAGATGAGCGTTGACAAGTTTGGACGTTTCTCTAAGCGAGGATATCTTGGGAAAGCAGGTGAGCGTGGGCCAACAGGAGCTCAGGGGCCAGCCGGTAAACAAGCAATTCAAGGACCAGATGGTAAACAAGGAGCTCAGGGTCCAGCTGGTGAACAAGGAGAGCGGGGTATTGGATTCAATTTAACGATAAACGGCGACTACGATCTAAACTCAAAGTGTATAAAACGACTTGGTGAACCCCTTGAAAATGATGATGCTACTACCAAAGACTATGTTGACAAGAAAACTAAAATAAGTGTTGAAGAAATAAAAAAAACTATTAATATAGAGGTGACAAATTTAACGCTATATATCAATGATGAAATCGCGAAGATTGAAAACTACCTGTTTACTTCAGTAATAAATAAGAAAGACTTGACACCAAAAGCTGGTGTATATGAGTAAAAACTCTTGAGAAATCTGTTTCATTTATAATTACGATGAGTAAGCGACAAGTGGTAAATGAGCTGCATAAACCAGCGAGAAAAAATTTTAAACGACGTCGTGTGATTATCAAAGGACTAGATGACTTGTGGCGGGCAGACTTGGTTGAAATGGATCCCTACAAGTATGTGAACAAGGGTTACCGCTATCTGCTGACAGTAATTGAAACTTTCTCCAAATACGCATGGGCAATTCCAATTAAAAGAAAAACTGGTGCAGAAGTAAGAGATGCCATGCAATCTGTATTAAGCGAGGGACGAATACCTAAAAACCTGCAGACTGACGATGGAAAGGAATTCTACAACAGCCTCTATAAAAATCTAATGCTGAAGCATGCAATTAATCATTACTCTACGTACAGTTTCCTCAAAGCATCAATAGTGGAACGATTTAACCGAACTTTGAAGGATATGATGTGGAAGGAATTCAGCTTTAATGCAACTTATCAGTGGATTGGTATGGTAAAGAAACTGCTCACTGAATACAACTCAAGAATACAACGAACTACAAAAATGAGGTCACGTGATATCAACACCTCCAATGAGAAACAACTGCTTTCAACTGTATACAATCATATAAAAATTGTTGTTCCTGCAAAGTATAAAGTTGGAGATTTTGTACGCATCAGCAAATATAAGCATATATTTGAGAAAGGCTATACACCAAACTGGACAGCTGAGATTTTTAAAATTACTAAAGTTCAAAACACAAACCCCATCACATATCGGCTGGAAGATTATCAAGGAAATCCAATCACAGGAGGCTTTTATGAGTTGGAGCTGCTGAAAGTTAAACACCCAAACCTATATCTCGTAGAGAAAATCTTAAAGAAGAGTGGAGATAAAGCTTACGTTAAATGGCTCGAATTTCATCAAAACACAATTCTTGGATTAATAACAAAGATGTTTTATAATATCTTGGAGAAACATTTAACAATTTAAAATAATTATAATACTTTCTACATGTAGTTATAATGCAAATTACCTTAATAAATAAAACTAAAACTATAATACATTTATTATTTACACTAGCTTAGATACTGTCTGCGGTTGCCACTTGTTGATCTGATGAAATGGAGTAATGCCCCCATGGTAGAGTATCTGTCGTTCCGCTGATAATATGTCGCATATTATCACAAGGATTCAATCCGATCTTCTTTTGACTGACAGTGTATACGGTATGGTTATGGGATCGTATGGAGCTCTGATTGGTAGTTAATATTCGTTCGTTATTCAAGCATTCGACGTAGTCTTCGAAATTGATATGCTTCTGGACTACATTAGCCTTTACCCCTTTTGCTTTCTTTACAGTTTTACCGTCGTTTATTAGCAGACTGTACATTTTTGAGCGCAAGCCAACAAGTTCACTCATGATTTTCCCATTCAGCTCATCCTTCATTAGACCAGGAATCTTTTTATTCATGAGCGGTAAATCGAACTGGTTATCTCTGGGTAATCACTTGTATCAAATTTATTTATATTTTCAGCCATGAACTCATATGCATTTTTCTCTTTAATTTCATATATTAGATAATCTGTATCTGTATACATGACTTTACATTTATCTCCAAATTCACGCTGCATAAAACTGTAATGGAAATCGTAGAGGCATTCCTTTGAAATTTCCATAACTGCCATTCCAATATAGAGAGGCTTATTGAATAAGATTTTGAGTCGCCTTAATTCCACAGCAACTAAGTTCTCATCAAATATCGTTGCACTGTGGAAGTTGGGTGCCGCAATCCGAGCTTTTGCACCATAGCGACCTTCCCACTTTACGCAAAGCTTGATATTGCTATATTTGCGTACATTTTCCATGGTCTTACCAAAAGCTGCATTATTCATCTTCTTATAGCTGTCCTTCTCATTATCGCTTGTAGCCTGCATCCTTTTGGTAGTATTTAAGTCAATATATGGTTTAAGCCAAGCTGATTGGTCGAATTGAAGTACCCGGTGCACTTTTTTCAGGATGAGTCCATGTGATAAGCATTGCTTCAAATTTCGGTAGTGTATAACATATTTAGTTTTAGGATGTAAAGTTGTCAAAAGCTTTTCTAATTTTGCCCCAGGTGGTGCTGCATGCTCAGAGCAAAACGGTAAGTCCTTATGCTTATCATGTAGATGTTGAGGATAATCCAAGCCGACTTCGAATATGTATCCAGTTGGAGAATCATCAGGAATTTCGGAAACGTCAATATTGGGAACATTAACCCATTTGAATCCTCCGGTTGGTAAATGCTGTGACATGGCCCATCCATAAAGGTTATTCACATCATAATACATCAAGTATTTCTCTTTGTCCTCAGGCTTAATATCATCCATATATTTATTATTGGCTTTACTATATCTGTTCGAACATTGACTTATACCACATCGAATGCCTCTCTCTATGAATAGCAGTATATCTACGTCGGTTATCAGCTCTAATTTCACATTACTGTATTTTAGTATAGCATCCCATGTTAGGAGTGGCATGGTGTAATCATGTGCTGGATCTAAATTTTATGTCTTCATGCAGACTTCTCGAAAGTTTTCAAACACATCAGCCAATAGGAGAACATCAGTCTTAAGGTATAGATCTGAATGTTCACCAAGTGTTTGTATTTCAAATTTTTGCCAGACCTCTTCAGCATGATTGTAGTCCTCAGGAGATATAGCACTGTCAGTCAGTTTATTGTAGAACGCTTCTTGTGTTGGCAAGTTCCGGAAATCCAATTTATCCCAGTCATCAATAAAATCATATGGGAAGACACCCTTGCGTGTAAGAAGTTTGATAGTGTCATCATCCAATCCCTGCCATACTGATCTTGTAGTGTTTAATTTATCCATCGGCAGCAATGATGATAGCTTATCTAAAGATTCTGCCATAAAACGGAAGGAATCGATGAATCTGAATTTTATGTAGCTGCCGTCCATGTGCTTGGTGAACGAGATATATCTTTCCTTGTTTATTGGCAAGAGATCAACATTTCCTGGGAAAGATGTAGCTATATCCTTAATAATGAAGTGAGCATCATATCCGGATAAATTGTGAAAAATGACTGGAACTATGGAGCAATCTTGATACATCAGATTGCATGCATTGTGCGCTGGCCCTCGATATTTTCCTGTTAAGTGGCAATGGTCCCGGACTCGTTCCTCATGTGAACGCCGTTCCTCTTTAGTCAGGGGTTGCATTGGCCTGATGTTCAGCTTCTCCTGTACAGCTATGGATGCAATCTTTTGCAATTCTAATGCAAACCATTTTTGACAGTCCTTGCCTCGATATGCTCTGTAATATGAGAGCTTAGCATCATGTTTGCAGTGGAAATAGAATCCTATGCTGTGAACTTCATGTTCCTGGATTCGCTGTGTATTTTGATCTTTTCCCTGAATCGGCTTCAATATTGATTCAAGATCAGCATACACACAAAACGGGACTGGATTCTTATGGTTATAATTCTTATATTCCAACCATTTGTTTTCCTCTGAGGGAAACATAATCCTACAATCGTTTGGCTTTTCGCACTCAGGAGTGTGTGATGTTAATTTTTCTTCAGAGTAAAAGTAGAGCAATCATCTCTCACATATATGCCTTCTACCACCACCATGTTTCGAAATTTGTTTCGATATGAGGCGCGAAAAATCTTTAATCCAGCAGAAATGATATCTACTGGCATCATCATCATCATCGTCGTCATCATCATCCATATTATCTTCATCATCATCAGCCTGGTCATAGTCGTCTTGTAGCATTAAGAGATTTACATGTCGCTCCATCTTGTGTTTCGTAAGTCTAACTGGAACTGTGGTGAAGAAACACTCTTTCTCTAGGATGAACACGTTTATTGATAAATCGTTCTGGCCTTCAAATTGCATAATTTGCTTAAGCGTCATGGGAAATGTTATTCCAGTTAAATTTAGCACAGTAGAATAATGTGGATATGATGAGGTCCTAGCGGAGTTAACATTTGCTGCTGCAGGATATAGCGCTGAGATTACGGCCACGCGAAGCATGCTTCATCATTATTTTGTACATTGATGCAAGCTTTCTTTGATGCAATCTCCTTTGGCAGAGGTATATAAAATGATCCCCGAATCGGCTCAAACTTGTTGATATGCACCGCTAAATGTATTATAGAATGCAGAGCCCAACCACAATCTTTCTCTTGAAATTCTTCCAGTTGAGTAAGTATTGGGTCGTATATATTTAATTTATACCACTCATTCAAATTACCCTCCACACTGATTGGGGCAGTTCTTGCTTGGAAGTACTTAATGTCTTTAATAACTTCATTATCACCAGTTTTTTTTAATAAACTCACCGCAAAACGTTGTAGCAACTTTAATATGGTATTGTTGTTTTAATGTATTCTTAATGCGGCGAGCAAGTAATTTGGAAGCATCTTGCATAAACAGCTTAGGATCTAGGTGGCTTATATTCACGATAACACCTGCCCTAATTCTACCTACGAATGCTGTTTTTATTTCTTCCCACTTAACAAAATCACTTCTTATTAGTCGTTGATTAATTCCTCCACCTCGATGGGGAGCTTTGATTAACAATCTCAACGATTTTATTTGATCAATACAGCTGTCCAAATGTCGTTTTCTAGCAATCTTATTACACTTTCGAAATGCTGCTTGATATTTACGAATGTTTCTGTTGCACTCTTTAATAATATTGTTTTTATTCACAAAATTTGCATCACTTAAACACTTCAACACATCTTCTTGCAATTTCTTAATTAATGAAAAACTTTCATTTATTACTGTGATAGACATTTTTAATTTTTTTTTTATTCAACACTAACACTTTGAATGATCCTGCTGCTACAATAATCATTGCACAGGATGAATTCCAACGAATTTGCTTACAGGCTGAGATGCTATCGAATTACACGATAAGAAAATCACTCAAATTAATTTGATTACTTTATTCTGCTGGTCGAATTGGCAAATAAGATTGTTTACATGAATGCATACATGAAAATGTGAAAATTTGTTTACATTCCAATAACCAATAAAATTTGTGGCTGCCTACAGGAAGTGTGGTATCAAATTATATGAAAAGAATAAACATGAATCATTTGCTGATATTGCTTAAATTTGTTTACAGCAGGATGTGAAAATTTGCTTACGAATTCCAATGAAACGTTTCGATCAGTAGAATAAACATGAATCATTTGCTGATATTGCTTAAATTTGTTTACAACAGGATGTTTACGAATTCCAATGAAACGTTTCGATCAGTAAAATTCTTGGAATTGGGTTGCTTACAGGAAGTGTGGTATCAAATTACATGAATAATTCAGCTTAATGTGCTGATATTGAAAATTTGCTTTAAACAGGATTAAACTTGTTTTGGAATCATGACTATAAATTGAGGAGCTGAATCAGATTTGCAATCAGTTTTATTTTGGAATTCAAGGAAGCAACAACGACTTAGTGTAAAACAATGGCTGGCGCAATGGAAGAACTAAAGAAGCTGGAGCAGTACTCACCAACCCTGAAGACATCCCAAATGGAGCTGGGCCAGAAATATAAGGTTGTTGCAGCAAGGCGATGCAAAACTGCATTTGGAGATCGTGTGGTTCTCGAGTTGGAAAACTACCATCTTTTTCTTCCTTCGAGGTACAGCAGAATTTCTGTTTAGAACTACAATCATAATTTCATTTTTTCTTTATTCTTATTTGTAATAATAATTGCAATCGATTTTATAATTCAATTTCCTATCCATAATTTCATCCATAAAATAATTGTCACCCTGTATGTTAAAATATCGAGTAAAAACCAAACGAAATGTAATTGCTTAAAATGTAGATATATATGTATGTATCACTAATCCGCTATTGTTTTGTTTTGCTGATAACGAGTTCTTGTGCCAACATATTTTTTACTAACTTCCAATCGAGTTTTTGTACGAAGCGGCAATAAATTGAATTTAGCAGAAGTCATTCAGTTTTTTTATTTATATATTAATCTTCAACGTGTGGAAGATTGTACGGTATTAAACATTGAAGTGAATATCTAAGTGCCGATATTCCCAAGATAAAGGAAGATACAAATATCAGGGTGCGGATATTTACAAGAATAATGTGCAGCAAAGGAAAACTGGAATACCTCGAGATTTCCCTTGAAAACTTTTACATGGTCCTTCGGAGCCAAATTGAAAAAGAACAGAAATCAACAGCAGTTACAGCAGCTACATATGCATGGAAATTTGAGATAAGTACAAATTAATTGGGTAACTTACTCACATATGTACATTGCATGTACATTTGTTTTCTTATATTCATATTTCATTTTAATATATGCTCTTAAATAAATTTAACAAATATATTGAGAAGTGCATTTCACAAAAACTGAACTGTTATACCTGTATTACTTTGTGAGCATATAATAGATACGAGTGCCAACATTTATTGAACTCCTTTAATAAGATAAATCTTGTATGAGACAAATAATCAACTTAGGTGCATACAATAATTGTGCTAACAGTTATACATGGTGTATGAAATTGGACAATAACATAAAGACATCACATTGGAATTGAATACAGTTAGTTTATGATAACAATTTCACTCGTAAAAACAAATTGTGTGTGTACATTTCAATAAAATATTTATATATATAGACTAATATTCACATACATATATAGACTCTTTTTATAACGCGCTGCGGGTCAAGTATCGCACAGAATTATGGCAGAGAAATTAGTACAAAAAAGGGGTAGGGTAAAGGGTACAGTGACTCGCTTAAAAACTTATGCAGACAGCATTGATCAATATACTCTAATCGAAGATATAAATACGCGACATGAAAAATTAAATGAAACGTGGAATGAGTTCATAGAAATTGAGGACAATTTATTGTTATTTGACAATCAAACCTCTGAACGTGAAGAATTTGAGAAGAGATTCTACGAAACAAAATCAATCTTCAAACGTGCTATAGAAGCTCGAGTTTCTCGCAGTTCCCAAGAGGGCGCAACTGCTTTCGACCAGTTTAATTCAACTATGAACCAGTTTTTATCGCAACAACAATCTTTATTTCAAACATTTGATCGTAGTCAAGGTAATCTGAATACCACGCGCTTGCCCAAATTAAACGTGCCGTACTTCTCAGGCGAGTATAAAGAATGGCCCTCTTTTAAAGATCTTTATGAAGCTTCTGTCCACTCTAAAGACTATTTAACACCCTCGCAAAAATTCCAGTACCTAAAGGGCTTACTAAAGGGAAATGCTGCGGGGATCGTACGACACTTGACATTCAGTGATGCAAATTATGAAGAAGCGTGGGCTAAATTGATAAAACGGTTCGATAAGAAAGCACACATAGCAACATCTTTTATCAAGACGTTCTTGGATCAGACTTCTATAAATCAAGCAACAGTCAAATCATTACGAAGCCTGCACGACACCTTTGATGAGACAATACGCGGCTTAAAGAGATTAGGGACAAGTGCTGAAGCCAGAGATCCTTGGATTATATACCTGGCTCTAACTAAATGAGATTCAGATACTCGTGAACAGTGGTCCCAACTTGTTGCTGATAAAGAATTTCCAAGTTTTACAGAATTTCTTGAATTTTTAAATACACGTTGCAATCCATTAGAAGCTTGTGGTGTTATTTCAAAACGCACTTCGTCCATAAAAGCATTACACGCTACATCTACATCTAAGCAGCTCATATGTCCCAAATGCAATGCTGATCATAATTTGCATCAATGTGAAAAGTTTAAAGCTGATTCTCCCACCACTCGTAAAGCGTTAGTAGTTGCTAGGTCATTGTGCTTCAAGTGCTTAGGTGCCAATCATTCCATTAAGAGATGTTATTCAAAAATACGATGCAATAATTGTAAAGGAAATCATCACCTATTACTGCATATTCATCAAGAATCCAATAAAGCAGCTTCACCCACCTTACACCCCCTTTCTCAGAATCGCTCATCTAATATTTCTTCTATCAACCAAACAACATTCCATCAAGAATCTTCAATCAACCCCCTCAGCCAAACACAATCATCAATCAACCCTGTTCATTCAGCTGAAGCTTCAATCAACCCATCTACTGCCAACTCATTGTTATCTTCACTCAACAAATGCACCCAAGAAGTAATTTCAGTTCAAGCCAATAATACTCCTGTAGATGCAATGATTTCCGTTCTTCCCACTGCAGTAGTAAATGTCCTAGACATACATGGAAGAGTCCAACCTTGTCGAGTTTTATTAGATTCAGGATCCCAAGTTTCCTTAATCTCAGAGGCGTGTGCTCAACGCTTGGCATTAAAAAGAGAAAATGCCCGAATAATTATATCTGGTTTATCAGCTTCTGCAGCTGGAACTACAAAAGGAAAAATCTCGCTTAATCTGTCCTCTCGCTGGGACAAGTCCAAGGTGTTAGAAATTGTAGCATTTGTGATGAGCAAGTTGACATCTGTAATTCCATCGGAAACCCTTACTCTGCCTGACTGGACATTAGTTAAATCTCTTCAACTGGCAGATCCAGGGTTCGATAAACCTTCTCAAATAGACATCATATTAGGAGCTGATCATTTTTTTGAAGTTTTGTGTGAAAAAAGGTTATACACTGAGGTTGGATATCCCATAGCGCAAGACACTATATTTGGATGGGTACTATCCGGGAATGTTGCTGAGAGAAGGTCAAAGCACTCAGCAATTAACTTACATTCAGGCATCTCAAAAGACCTAGATCAGATGCTTCAACGTTTTTGGGAAACAGAAGAAATTACGAGCAAGCGCACTGAATCTGAATGGAATGAAGAAGAAAAAAGGTGCTCGTCTCATTTTAAGGAGAATACCTCCCGTGATATTACCACTGGTCGATTTGTCGTCTCTCTACCTTTCAAGAAATCCACCTGTTTGCTTGGCGAATCAAAGGGAAATGCTACTGCCCGTTTATGTGCTATGGAACGTCGGTTTCTAAAAGACCCCAACTTCAAGAAAGAATACACTACGTTTATGCGTGAATATGAAGCGCTTAACCACATGGAGCTCATTCCAGAAAACGAGGATAATACCGGCAAATGTTTCTATATGCCTCATCACGCCGTCTATAAGAACTCTCCTGTGCCCAAGATTCGTGTTGTCTTTGACGGCTCGTGCAGAACTTCTTCTGGGATATCACTGAATGAGACCCTAATGGTGGGTCCGACAATGCAGCGAGATTTATTAGCGATTTTAATGAGCTTCCGAAAACATCAAATTGGTTTATCAGCCGACATAGAAAAAATGTATAGGCAGGTTCTTGTAAATTCTGATGACCAAGATTATCAGCGAATTCTGTGGAGAGAAAACTCGTATCTACCATTGAAGCACTTTAAACTCAAAACCGTCACATATGGGACAGCTTCTGCCTCCTTTTTAGCAACACGGGCTCTACATCAAATTGGAGAAGAGCATAAATCAACAAATCCGCGAGTAGCTGATATTATACAAAACGATTTTTATGTTGATGATCTTCTAACTGGTGCGGAGTCTGTGAGTGAAGCAACAAAATTACAGGAGGAACTTCTGCAGATCTTGGGAGCATACGGATTCAACTTGACTAAATGGAAAACAAACTCCCTCACCATATCAGGGAATGTCGAGAAAGGCTGCCTGGCAATTGATGACAATTCGGGAATACCTAAAGTCTTGGGAATACAATGGAATCCAAATGAAGATGCATTTTCATTTACGATGTCACCAATGAAATGTCTTGACATTACTAAGAGGATAATTTTATCAGAAACATCAAAGATTTTTGATCCCATGGGTTGGCTTGCACCAGCAGTAATAACAATAAAAATATTATTTCAACAACTATGGCTCCTAAGTTGCAGTTGGGATGATCCTGTTCCTCAACATGTGCTAGAAAAATGGCAAACCCTTCAAACACAATTGCCAGCATTAACAGAAATTAGAATTCCAAGGTGTATTTATGACTACTCACAGACTAGCATTCAATTACACGGGTTCGCAGACGCATCTGAAGCAGCTTATGCTGCCGTGGCGTACTGTAGAAGCCTGAATTCGGAAAACCAACCCGTTGTTCGAATTATTGCTTCTAAAACAAAGGTTGCACCTTTAAAACAAATTTCCCTCCCGCGATTAGAGCTTTGTGGAGCCCTGCTCCTTACAAACTTGATGAGTAAGGTATTCAAATCTTTACAGTTGGAGGATGTAACTACCTTTGCCTGGCCGGATTCCACAGTGGTGCTTGCTTGGTTATCTGATACTCCCCGAAAATGGAAAACTTTTGTGGCAAATAGGGTAGCTGAAATACTGGATGTCATACCTCGTAGCCAATGGAAACATGTCCCATCCAAAGAGAATCCTGCCGACATAGCATCGAGAGGAACTACACCCAAAGAACTTTCCACATTAGATATATGGTGGCATGAACCGGCATGGTTATCAGAAGACCCAAGCAATTGTCCGTCAATTGATCGCATAAATAACAAATCGGATAACTATCAGGAAGAAATGAGGAAAAACATAATATCACATTTTCAAAAAATCGACGACACATTTTCTGAAATACTCAACCATTTTTCGTCCTTTTCCAAGCTTACACGGGTACTTACTGTTTGCAATTTTGCAACAATTGTATGGAAAAATTGGAATCTAATAGACAGCTCGAACAATTATCCGCGCACGAAATAAACAGCGCCACAACTCTTTGCATCAAGTTCATACATAAGTTTTCCTTTAAAAGGGAAATCGAAGAACTTACTTCGAACAATGCTATCACCAATAATAGTCGAAAAACTAATCTAACACCCTTCCTTGACGAGTCCGGAATTTTAAGAGTTGGAGGTCGTATTCAAAATTCTGCAAGAAGCTTTAGTTCGAAGCATCCCATCATCATGCCGAAAGATCACTACGTTACAGAGTTGCTAGTTTCAGAACTTCACAAGCTAAATCTTCACCCAGGAGCCTCACTTCTTACAGCAATTATTAGACAAAGATACTGGATTATAGGTATTCGAGATGTAGTCAATAGGATTTGTCGTAGATGTATCATATGCTTCAAACAACGAGCGACTAGAACATCACAACTGATGGGAAACTTACCTAAGGCTCGAGTAATAGCTTCAAGACCATTCTCGAAGGTCGGTGTAGACTACGCTGGACCGCTGACCATTTGCACCAAAACAGGTCGCGGTGCTAAACATTTTAAAGGCTACATAGCTCTTTTTATTTGCATGGCTACCAAGGCTATGCACTTGGAAGTGGTTAGTAGTCTTACGTCAGAGGCGTTTGTAGCCACCCTTCGTCGATTCGTGTCTCGGCGCGGAATTCCATCAGACATATTTTGCGATAATGGCACCAATTTTGTGGGTGCAAGGAAATATATTAATGAAATGCATAATTTAGCCTTATCTAGTACCAGAGACCCACTAATTGCTCATTTTCTCTCCCAACATAGAATATCATGGAACTTGAATCCACCAGGAGCTCCCCACTTCGGAGGTCTGTGGGAGGCAGGTGTGAAATCTGTCAAGTGGCATCTTAAAAGAGTCATTGGGGAAACAGTGCTCACTTTAGAAGAAATGACTACGCTGTTGACACAAATTGAAGCAGTGTTGAACTCTCGTCCGTACGCTGAATTATCATCAAATCCAGAAGAGTATGACGCGTTGACTCTTAGCCACCTTTTAATTGGAGAACCATTGACCGGCTTACCTGAGGCCGACGTCACCGAGCTAAAAACATCAAGACTGGGGCGATGGCAGCATTTACAGCTAGCAGGAATGTCCCAAATGGCGAAGAGAGTACAATTCACTTAAGGAAGGTGAACTGGTTATTGTTGGTGAGGATAACCTCCCACCTTCTAGATGGCTGCTGGCGCGCATAGTAGCTACTCATCCTGGAAATGATGGTCTCGTCCGAGTGGTAACTGTTCGATCCCAAAGGGGAACCTTCAAGCGAGCAATAAACAAAATCTTCAAATTACCAGTATGTTAAGAAATTATTTTCTCAACCCGGGGAGGATGTTTAGAACTACAATCATAATTTCATTTTTTCTTTATTCTTATTTGTAATAATAAATGCAATCGATTTTATAATTCAATTTCCTATCCATAATTTCATCCATAAAATAATTGTCACCCTGTATGTTAAAATATCGAGTAAAAACCAAACGAAATGTAATTGCTTAAAATGTAGATATATATGTATGTATCACTAATCCGCTATTGTTTTGTTTTGCTGATAACGAGTTCTTGTGCCAACATATTTTTTACTCACTTCCAATCGAGTTTTTGTACGAAGCGGCAATAAATTGAATTTAGCAGAAGTCATTCAGTTTTTTTATTTATATATTAATCTTCAACGTGTGGAAGATTGTACGGTATTAAACATTGAAGTGAATATCTAAGTGCCGATATTCCCAAGATAAAGGAAGATACAAATATCAGGGTGCAGATATTTACAAGAATAATGTGCAGCAAAGGAAAACTGGAATAACTCGAGATTTCCCTTGAAAACTTTTACAATTTCAGAGGACTCTTTGAATGAAATAAACACCAAGGAAGACTTCTACGTAATCAATAAAGGAGCAATCGGACGTTCATACAAAATTGAATTTGTTCAGCATGACGAAAATTTGTACTCAATTAATTATTATTACCGATAAATAAAAGTTAATAATGTGAAACTAGTTTTTTATTATTAATATTTTCTAAATTATTAGTGATAATGAAAGTTACGTTTAGTACTAGTGCTCCACAAGTTTATATAATTGAATATGAGCCCTGAAAAGGACCTGGGAGACATATGCTCTGGATCGCTTTCGTTTCCAAGATAGGATTCATAGAACTTCACTTATATTGCTACCAATTTTGAATATAGAACATAGGGAATAAGTTTATAACTTAAGATTTAGAAATAAATAATTAATTTGATGTGAATAAATATTGAAATTTAATTTGGTTTCACAACATTTTTTTCAGCAAAAGAAAGTGTATCAATAAATCTCACAGCAGCCATATTTTTACCTTAAACTTGAAGTTTTCTATTAAATATTTACAGCAAGTGTTGATATTACTTAAATTTGTTTATTTTATGAGAATTCCAGTAAAGCGCATCACACCACATTACTAATTGCCAATTAGCTAATTACCAACCAAGCTGCTAATTGCCAATTAGTAATTATATAATTGCCAATTAGCTAATTGTTTGAACAAATGTCGCTAATATCTCGAAAACCAAAGCCCGTAGAGGATTTGTCATGAAAATTTCGTTTCCTGCGCCCAAACAGATGTCGCTAATATCTCGAAAACCATAGCCCGTAGAGGATTTCTAACAAAAATTTTATCCCCCCTAATACGCCCACCCTAACCATCTAGAATCCATTGGCATGAACAAAAATTTCCTAGTGTTAACTTTAATTATTACTAATATTAGTTCAAAACCAAAAGCCTACATTTAGGCGCACCACATATCTATCTAATAAAACCGTAGTACGGGAGCATGCTGGTAGAACCTGCTAATGCCGCTAGGGCGCAGTCAAGACCAAATGACACATCCCGGTAGTACCGATTAATCCCGCTAGAGCGCAGTCGAGACTCAATGGAGCACCCAAGACACAATGGTGCATCCAAGGCGCAATGGTGTATCCAAGACACAAGCCAATAAAGCCAAGACACAAACCTGCATTTAGTATGGGCTCAAGCCACCTAGCGAAGGTGGCGCCATCTGTGGTGAAATCCTGGAGGCCTAAAAAACTGGGCCAGAAACGCCATAGCGGAACTACTCTTGTGTGTTGTTGAAGAATGATCCTGATATAATATTACATTCGATGCGTATAGTATTTACTTTAGTGATGTTGACTGGCAACTCTGATGTAAGCACTATATTAGCAGATAAGTTTCTTTTACTGAATCCTAGTAGAGGAGCTATGGATCTCTGTTTTTCAAAATGTATTTCTTCAGTTGCCTTAACTTCACTCTTCAATGTATTATTGTTAACCTTTATCGCAACCTTTATCCTTTTCCCTTCTTTATCCAAGTATCCTTGTACATATTTTGCTATATCATCAATCTCATAGGATCCAACAGGTATCTCAACAACCTCATTCCCTACATGAACCAGATTATTGCTCACATCAATATTTGGTATAGAGTTGTATGTTTGAAAATCAATTAATCCACAAACATAATCCATTGCTAGCTCCAGCGGGGGAAAGTACTCAGTGTTAATGACATGGCGGTTGATAATGAACTGTCACAATTTCAATATAGATACATTTATTTATAGATAATAATTAATGGCTATAACAATTATATAAAAACTCTAAACATAAGTGACCGCAAATTACTGCAACATAGTTCTGATAAGAGCTGTAGTTGTACGTAATATTACTACCCAAGTAGTTTATGAGCTCCCGTTGTGGTTGGAGATTGCCAAAGCTATCAAAGTATTCGATGTTATCACCTTTCTTGTAGTACGCTACCCAGTGTGTATCTGCTCCAGTTGAGATGTCCAAGTTAACAATAGCGCTTTCTCGCTTCCATGGCTTTTTAGGTAGATTATCAGGCATAAATACTCCTCTGAAGTGCGGCAAGTGTGTGGTATACTTGTGAAGATCCAGCTCGTTTAGCGGTCTTTTGGGTAGCGTCTTTAATAGTTTTTTGGTTAAGGTTGTAAATAGAGTCCAAGTCCTTTTCTATACGGCTTCAAGAACAGCCCGTTTCCGTCTTTACCAACCGCTATAGTTTCCATTGCTTGGTTATTACGTTTGCTTTCTTCCAATTTTGCCTTTGCCGCACTGGTATCATTTACTGCTTTAGCTATGCCTGCTGCACCTCCCGATGTGCTCCCAATGCTGAAAGCCCAACAAACAATGGGATGAGGAACGGAAGTGCTCCGCCAAACTTTGGTACAGGTATCACTCGTGGAGTTTTAATTGATTTCTTCTTTCTTTTCACAATATTTTTAGCTGCACTAAGAGCTATTTTTGTAGCTTCTATCAAGTCTTTTGGTTTTTTGATTTTTAAAATCTTACGTGCATGTCGTACTGCTTCTCGGAATGTGGGTTGGCGTTTATTTTTAGCCTTAAGACCCATACCTAGCTTAATTTTAGCCTTTATTGCGTTTGTTATAAGCCAGGCGTTAGCACGTTCACTCAAATTTGCATCCGTAGATTTTGCACGCTGCCAGGCTTTTTCAGCTAATATTTTATCAACTATATGTCGATCACTTGTATCTTTATGTCGCGAGTATGCTATATCGTGTTCCTTGCAGGCTGCGTCAGTGGTATAGCTATGGGAGTTCTGGCCCAGCCGTTTAGCTTCCAGGATTACGCCACAGATAGCGCCACCGTCGCTAGGTGGTTTGAGCCCGTACTAAATGTAGGTTTGTGCCTTGGCTGTATTGGCTTGTGTCTTGGATACACCATTGCGCCTTGGATGCACCATTGAGTTTCGACTGCGCCCTAGCGGGATTAATCGGTACTACCGGGATGTATCATTTGATCTTGACTGCGCTCTAGCGGCATTAGCATGTACTACGGTTTTCTTAGATAGATATGTGGTGCGCCTAAATTAGGTTTTTGGTTTTGAACTAAGTAATAATTAAAGTTAACGCTAGGAAATTTTTGTTCATGCCAATGGATTCTAGATGGTTGGGGTGGGCGTATTAGGGGCGACGAAATTTTCATCAGAAATCCGCTTGGGTCTCTGGCTTTCGAGATATTAGCGATTTTACCTTTTCAGATATAGTTAATATTATTAATAATTCAAGCTACCTAGCATAGTTTTGTTCATGTCAATAGATTCTAGAAGGTGTTATAGGGGCGGGGGGTTAGAGGGGGATAACACTTTTGTTAGAAATCCTCTACGGGCTATGGTTTTCGAGATATTAACGATTTTACCTTTTTAGATATAGTTAATATTAGTAATAATTCAAGTTTTTTTGCTCATGGGGGTACTGCGTCTAAATGTAGGCTTTGTTCAGCTTCATTCGAATTTCACAACATGACATCACCATGAAGATGTCAGTGAGACATTAGCCGATACTGCCAGAATGCTCCCGTACTACGGCTTTCTTGGATGTGTGGTACGGTTCTCTTGGATATGTGAAGTTTTTTGCTTCACTTTTGGCCCACACGTGGCAGCATGCTACGGTTTTGGCAAGTTTTCGCTTCACTTTTGCCCACACGTGGTAGCATGCTACGGTTTTTGTGCCCACACGTAGCAGCATGCTACGGTTTCTTTTTTGGATGTGTGGTGCCGTAAATGTAGGCTTTTGTTGTTTTCAAGTGTTGCGCCTGGTTTTGAATTAATACTAGTAATAATTGATTTTTCTTGAGCGCCTAAATGTGGGCTTTTAGTTTTGAACTAATAATTAAAGTTAATAGTAGGAAATTTTTGTTCATGCCAATGGATTCTAGATGGTGGGTATGTTGGGGGGGGGGGGGGGGGTAATAAAGATAGGGAGGGGGTAATGAAATTTTCATCAGAAATAATCTACGGGCTTTGGTTTTCCAGATATTAACGTATTTCTAATTCAAGCTATTTTTGCTCATGGAAATGGATTCTTGGCGGTGTGGGGTGGGAGGGGGAACGAAATTTTCATCAGAAATCTTCTACGGGCTTTGGTTTTCGAGATATTAGCGACATTTTTTCGGGCGCAAACGCCATTTCTTGAGTAAGGTTCCCTAGCGGCCTTAGCCGGAACTACCAGCATGCCTTGGTTTTGCTGTTTTCTTTTATTAGCGGGAGAGTTCTAGATATCAGCATGACGTCATCATGGTTTTGCTGTTTTCAAATACCGCACGTTTTCTTAGCAGGGAAGTTGTAGATATCAGCATCATTCGAATTTCACAACATGACATCACCTTTGCTTGATGTTTTCGCAGCAAATTAATATTATTGGGTTTAGGGGGTGCGTGTATTGAAAAGTCACAGTTGCTCTTTCGAGTGCAAACACCGTTTCTTGAGCAAGGTCCCCTGGTGGCATTTGCTGGTACTACCAATTTTGTTCATCTCGGGCTTGGGATACGAGATCACTTACAGCACACACCAGCATAGGGAAATAGCATAGAATTACGATATTTCTCGAGTATGGTTACCTAGCGGCATTAGTCGGAACTACTAGCATGCCTTGGCTTTGCTGTTTTCTTTTATTAGCGGGGAAGTGCTAGATATAAGCATGACGTCATCTTGGTTTTGCTGTTTTCAAGTGCTGTTGTAGATATCAGCATCATTCGAATTTCACAACATGATATCACCTTGGTTTGATGTTTTCTTTGCAAATTGTTATTATTATTGTGTCGTGGGGATACGTGTATCGAAAAGTAGCAGTTGCTCTTTCGAGTGCAAACACCATTTCTTGAGCAAGGTCCCCTGGTGGCATTTGCTGGTACTACCAATTTTGTTCATCTCGGGCTTGGGGATACGAGATCACTTACAGCACACACCAGCATAGGGAAATAGCATAGAATTACGATATTTCTCGAGTATGGTTACCTAGCGGCATTAGTCGGAACTACTAGCATGCCTTGGCTTTGCTGTTTTCTTTTATTAGCGGGGAAGTGCTAGATATAAGCATGATGTCAGTAGAGTAGCTATGTTAGTTCTGGCCCAAAATCCCATGTTATTTCTTATGGAGGTCCCAATTGACAAAATTGTTTCAAAGCATATTAATTTTATTTAATTTACCGATCCTTTGAACGCCACATCTTTATACTCACGTTTAACTTATATGCTCCTGCTACTCCACATTTAAAACCACTTCGTTCATCCAATTAAATTTGCATAACATCACAAGATTGCGACCGCTTCGGTATTGTGAGCGTGTGTAGCAATGGGAGATCAATGATATTTAATTATATGAGTAGAATGGTAGGAAAGTGTGAATGCAAACAAAAACAGTTTGTATGAAAAACAAAAAAAGCTGAATAAAATTGCCGGCATGTAAACAAGGGGCAGATTAAAAATGGCATTAATTGTAAAAACTAAGAATAAAAGCATACTGCCCACGTTTTATAAAGATTCTTTGTAGTTAAAAACCATCAATCTGGCTAAAGCAAAGCTACAACCGGTCCACGGATGAAATTTAAGGCTTTCGTGGTGATTTATGTTGTGTGCCATACTAGCAATAAAATTTTGGTGATAATCAAACAATTCTTTGATTCAAACTCGTTCTTCACGTATCGAAATTTTGTTTATACATGTGGATCACGCTGATTAAAAAATGGAAATAATTAGCATGTTGTGCACATCTTTGCGACCGGCATCATAAAGTATATGTGATGGGGCTGTCGCTCGTTAAAACCGTGAAAATTTTGAAATAAAAGCTGAGACTACTTTGAAATAAAAACTGGTGGGATATTCGCAATAAAACAGATAAAATATATCAAGGTAGCAAGATTATTAGAATTTTCCTAAAGTTGACAAAATTTCCAAAGCATTTTTAAATCTTTCTCTACCAAAAATTAGGGAAACATATAAATATAATTCGAGATTGATGAAAGAAAATTTTTATTCATAAAATTCCTAACGATTTGCTACCCAATTATAAAAATTCTCAACACCGATATATTTCTTTTAAGAATTCTTTTCAGAAATTTTCTTGTTCGAGGGGTATCCCATTCACAACAAGAACGGAATTGTTGCACATAAAACTTTAATTTCCAAAATTTCTGTGCGTTAGATTAAAATTCTAGTTCCTTACAATTAATATTTAAAATATTCATGCGCGTGGGCGTGGGTAATTAATATAAAAATTATAAGCATGCTAATATAACAATATGCACAACATAACAGCTACCTACCAATTGAATATCAAATAAAAACTGGGCGTTAAACAAATATTTGCATAATATCATTGATCTTGTCCAAATCACATTATCATATTTTCTGAACCAAATGACATCAATTTCCAAAGTAGGAAGGTAGCATAAACAAAAAGTATGACCTGCCACAATAACGAAAAAAAAAAATGGGTCAGATTGCCAGTATGTAAACAAGGGCTCATGCCGGTAAAAACAGGTTGACGATTTGGTGAACATGAACTGAAAAAACATGAAATGTATGCCAATTTAATTTGAAATATTTTATTTTTGGATCATCTCTTGCAGATTATAAATAAAAAGGGCAACATTAATTGAAAAAAATTTAAATAAATAATGCACACCTACTGCTCGCGTTTCAAAACGATTATCTTGAGATTAAAAGTCGGTTATCAAGATTTAATTTGCTTTCAGAAACGTTTTGTAGATTAAAAATAAAAAACTCAGCTGTGATGAGGCCGCTTCTCTGTAAAAGCAAGAAATAATCTAGAATAAGAGATGATTTGCTTTTGTTTAAAACAGTATTTGCAAATTCTGTATGCATATATACATATGTGGAGAACTAAAAAGAATCAACCTATTAACTTTATATAAATTTTATTTAAATCATTGCTTCTATGATTTACATTTAAAATGATATCACCTACTTGTGGCAATTCTGGTTTTATATCTAAAAACTGCCTACGGCGAAGCTCCATACAAACACATGCCCAAGTTAATAAGTCTACGATTTAAAAAGATGATCTCGCGGTTAAAAGCCATCAATCTAGTTTTTAAATGAACTCTACTGCATTAATTATTTGTAATCGAAATTCATTGCATCAAAAATTAGATTTGCAATGCAATGCAATCTAGAATAATTTAAGTGTACATAAGAAGTTCGACTTGATATAAAAAAATCTTCAGCTCATTTTAATTTCATTTCGTTTAGGTTTATGTCAACTGGGTTTGCTTCTGTCTCAAGGAACTTTTTTGTGACAAACTTTTCCAGTTTTTCAAATTTTTACGATTACTTCAAAATTCATAATAAACCGTATGAGTGCAAAAGAAATTTTAAAAGCGTAAAATAATGTATAAATTACAAACAATTCGTATAAATTGTAAAAATAATAATAATAAATCGTAAAAGCGCAAAAAAATCGTAAAATTGCAACTTAAGATTTATCGGTACAAAAGAAGAAGATATACCTGACTATAGACATATGTAAATTAATTATATAAAGTAAACTCTAAGGAGTTCTAATGTATGTATTATGGCTTAAATAAAGATCGAAAATAATTAAACGAATATTTGTATTTTCCTGAAAGCTTATTTTATAAACAATGTCTTTTGAACCCATACTGAACTACCATCTTCTAAAGCCGATAAAGCATGATTGGTGAAGTTGAACTGTGAGCTGAAAACGCGTTAAAAAAAAAAATGAAATGTAGTTTATTGATGAAGATTTACCTTTTGAGTGCGATAATTTTATGCTTCACCGCCAATAATTTAACAGGAAAACTGCAAAGATGTCATAAAAAGTGCAAAACTTTGTAAAAATTTGAAAAATTCATATACATATACCTATATATTGTAAATTAAATCGTAAAAATTGCAAAAAAAACGTAAAAGCGCGAAAAATTTATATAAATTGCAAAAGAAATTCATAATAAGCCATATGAGTGCAAAAAGAAATTTTAAAAGCGTAAAAAAAATGTATAAATTACAAACAATTCGTATAAATTGCAAAAAATAATAATAATATATCGTAAAAGCGCAAAAAAATCGTCAAAATTGCAATAAAATTCGTATAAATCCCTAAAAAACTCAAATATTTCAAAACTCATAAAAATTGTAACAAATCGTTAAAATTGCAAAAACTCGTCGTAAAAATAACATGCATAATTGGTAAAAAACATAAAAATTGCGTAAAAAATCTTCAAAATGCAAAAATTCGTAATCGCATCTCTGGGAATAACGAGATAATGGAGAAGCGAACTAGACCGCGTGTGTTTTATGAGCGATAGTATATGTATATACTTTTATCAATATTTAAATGTGATTTAAAAAAGGGTTTATTATTATAATTTGAAATAAAACATAGATTTCAACACGTCATAAACATTACTTATTTAATATATTAAGCTATTTTACAACATCTTCATATAAACTAATATATTATATTTATTTAAAGCGCATTAATCCACACCCATTATGCTATAATGACCCCATGGTAACGTCTCATAACTGGATTTTAATAAATGGCGCTTATTATCATGCGAACTTAAAGCAATTTTCAGCTGACTGAAGTGTATACGTCATGTTTTTGACTTTGAATTAAATTTTGGGAACTCTCATTCAGCAGCTTGCAGTCTTCCTTGTGATGCTCTAGTGCAGTGGATGAGTAAAAGTAGTGAGGGCAGCGGTTGCAGAAATAGGTTTTCCCTTAAGACTACTAAGTTGTGATGATAAAAGCCGGGATAAATTTTTAATCCAAACATGGTGGTATCTGATGGGCTCATAATCCGATTTTCTTCCCCCTCATCATCTTCAGTGAAGTAGATGTTCTGGATCATGAGTAGGTTTACATGCTTCTCCTTCTTCTCTTTGGTTAAATAAGTCGGTAGAACTTTATAATTTTCTTTATCGTTTTTATGGATCTTTTCCAAAATATATACGTTAATTGAAACATTGTTTTGTTTCTCAAACCGGGGAATCTGTTTGATGGTCATTGGGAACGTAATATCCTTAAGATCCAGGACGTTGGAGTAGTGGGGGTATTTTGTTACACGTTGTGGATCTCTCTTTGTAGGATGTAGGGCTGATACTACCGCCCACGCAAAGCATGCATTGTCACTATTTTGAACATTTACACATGCTTCGTGGTCTTTTATTTGTAGGGGAAGCTCAATGTATGAGGACCCCAGTTGTGGAGTATATTTGTTCATATTAATTGTTAAATTAATAATGGCTGATAACGCCCACCCACTATCTTTTTCCTGGAACTCTTCCAGTTTTTTCAGAACTGGTTCCTGGATATTTTGTTCAAACCAAGCATTTATATTTGTATATTTTATGCATTCACACTTTCCTACCATTCTACTCATATAATTAAATATCATTGATCTCCCATTGCTACACACGCTCACAATACCGAAGCGGTCGCAATCTTGTGATGTTATACAAATTTAATTGGATGAACGAAGTGGTTTTAAATGTGGAGTAGCAGGAGCATATAAGTTAAACGTGAGTATAAAGATGTGGCGTTCAAAGGATCGGTAAATTAAATAAAATTAATATGGCCCACCTTTCGCTTTCAGCTCACAGGTCAAGTTTACCGAATTGTCAAACTGTTTACATACCGGCAAATTTTGTTTTGTTTTTTCATTCAAACCGCTTTTGTTTGCATTCACACCTTCATACCATTCTAGTCATACAAATAAATTATCATTGATCTCCCAGTCCTACACACGCTCACAATACCGACGCGGTCGCAATTTTGTGATATTATGCAAATTTAGTTGGGTGAAGCAGCAGTGGCAACGAACGATGTGATGTGCTGTTCTTGTTATGCGCTAAATCAGGTTTAATAAAATCTGCAGCTACATACTGAAGCAGCGAGAGTGAATAACGTTTTGTTTTGATAGCTTTTGCATATTGTGCAGTGTTATCAATCTTTTAAGTGGAGTCATTAGCAAAGCCTAGGGCAAACGGCTGAGAGGGCCGGGACATTAGCCTACCGGAAACGGCTTAGGGGGTCGGTGACATTAGCCCAGGGGAAACGGCTCAGGGGGCGGGGACATTAGCCTAGGGGAAACGGCTCAGGGGGCGGGGACGCATCAACCTATGCTTGTCTACGTTAACGAAGAGCTTTTGAAACAATTTTGTCAATTCACAGGTCCCCCTTTAAAAATACATGGGAAATTGCGCTCGAACTCTAAGCTTTGAAACAATTTTGTCAATTGGGACCTCCATAAGAAATAACATGGGATTTTGGGCCAGAACCAACATAGCTTATCTACTGACGTCATCTTGGTTTTGCTGTTTTCAAGTGCTGTTGTAGATATCAGCATCATTCGAATTTCACAACATGATATCACCTTGGTTTGATGTTTTCTTTGCAAATTGTTATTATTATTGTGTCGTGGGGATACGTGTATCGAAAAGTCACAGTTGCTCTTTCGAGTGCAAACACCATTTCTTGAGAAAGATCCCCTGGTGGCATTTGCTGGTACTACCTATGTTGTTCATCTCGGGCTTGGGGATACGAGATCACTTTCAGCACTCTCCAGTATAGGGAAATAGCATAGGATTTCGATTTTGCTTCAACAGTTTGCTTATTTTTCATATAGATTTTTGGGGATACGAGATAACTTTGGGGATACGAGATCACTTTCAGCACTCTTCAGCATAGGGAAATAGCAAAGGATTTCGATTTTGTTTGTGGAGTTCGCTTCTTTTTCATCTCGGTGATCGTAGCTCTAAATATTTGTGAAGGGGTGGGAAGTTTTATTGGTGGATGTTGCTGGTTTAGTTTGATCTGGTCTTGGAGGCTACAATTTGTCCTTCAAGTGCCCTCTCCTGTGTCTAGGTACTTGAGGTTGGCTGAGAGATTTAGTGGCAATATCTGATACTATGACTAGGACTGCCGGGGGTGTGTTGGACTGGGCTACGTTACCTGTACCAAGGCTTGTGTAGAATGTGTGCTGGTTATGTGTATTAAGTAATTATGTGAAATACCCTAAGCGAATGTGTGTATTGAAAAGGTTTTGGTTTTATGAAAAATTGGTTTTTTTTTTCAATAAAATTTCTTTTTGGGTGGGTTAAATGTAAAGCTTTGATGAGCTATGATATCAATGTGGGATGATACTAATATAATATGATATGTTGACTTAGATGAGCAGTGAAAGTTGTATGGGTATACTGAAAGAATTTTCATCAAATTTTGGTGATAAGGTGTAATGGCATGACCAGTGTTGTCACAAGAAATCTTTGTAGAGTACCTTGTGAGTTTAGCCTAGCCTATATACTAAAAGGATACCAATGGATTCATAAGGAAAGTAGGCTCACTTAATCTGCAAACAACAAATTTGATTGAAAGTGACACCCGATGTCAGTAATAATCATGCTTGCTTCAATTATCACTCTTAAGCGACGTATGCCACAGAAAATATATTAAGTATAGTCTAAAATATGCATTGTAAATAAAAATTGTATTATGTTTATAATGCCATTTATGGAAATAATTTGTTTTAATTACATTATAGCTTATGTCTAAAGTCTTTTTTCTTTAGTTCAGGAAAGCCAAGATTTCAAAGATATAGACTGATCCTTATAATGAATATTCCTTATGCCTTTAGACCAAGATGGCTTTAGAAGGTTCCTTGTCCACCATTTTCACAAATAACATCTCTCCGTCTTTACTTTTTGTGATCTTTGTTGGAATATCCTGATTTTTCGAGCTGTTGGTAGGGGACAGTCGACTCGTTTTTGGATGAAAAGCTTTCTTCCTTATTTTTAGAAAGCATCGATTTCCTAGATGTAGACTGAGCCTTATATGAATATTCTTTACGACTTTCATCCGTAAGCTTTAGAAGGTTTCTAGTATCCTTAGAACTCATGTTGAAATTATTACGTAATTAGCTTGCTAACAGCGGTCTGTTTGGGCAAAGAGCAAAACATCAACTGAAAAACAAGTTATGAAACTATTATTTATATGTATTTGACACGTGGTCTTGGAGCAGCAATTTGTCCTTTATCTCTGCCGTCACCTTTACCTTTGAAACCGAAAGTGTCTGCCCTTGGGTAACCTTCTGAAACCAGCAGTATCGAGACTTAGAGGCTACAATTTGACCATGATTCAGCTTAAATAAGAATATGGTAATTTTATCTTCGGAATATTGGTGTGGTGGGCCTAATTTTTCTTACTATTAATGAAAGTGTATCATACAGTGAATAAACAAGACTTGTCAATAAATCAATTGGCTGATGAGTATTGCAAGTTGTATGGAAGATTATAATTAACTGTGAGTAAACAGTAAAGAAGAAGATTTCTGGTAACTGTATGTTCCATAAATAATCTTACAGGTGGAAGAAAATTTTATAAGAATCTGGTAACTGCATTTCCTACAAATTAGGTAATATCAACACTTGATTATTTCAATAAAATCTTTCTACATTCCTCTGATATTTCTATGTGTAATTTTGCCATCATCTCGAGAGAATAAAGTAAACCAATTTAGCTAATATCAGCACTTGATTACATCA
Organism: Dioctria linearis; assembly: GCA_963930735.1. Taxonomy (NCBI): domain Eukaryota; kingdom Metazoa; phylum Arthropoda; class Insecta; order Diptera; family Asilidae; genus Dioctria; species Dioctria linearis. The sequence goes on along the minus strand of OZ005743.1, from coordinate 82,856,709 downwards.
ATAAAATATTTCCATATATAATTTTTGATATCACCTTTAGTAGAATAAAGTAGTATTTTAACACCAAGTGAACCATCTGAAAACCCATTGATGTGTAAGCCTTATATAAATCCACATGTTCTATATAAACAATCGAGATATAAATTTCTGTTAGAAAAAGTTAGTTAGAGTATATAGTGATTTTAAAAATTAATGTCTCCAAAACGAAGCCGAGAACCAATTTCTCCAATCTAGATGAAATTCTAGATGAAAGCATATTCTATAATATCTAAAAATAGATAGTGGCAAACAAAATTTTATAAGAATTTGGTAACAGTATATTCTATCCAAAATCTACCAGGCAGGAGGCAATTTTATAAGAATCTGTTATGTTCTATACAAAAAGGGAAAAGAAAATTGCATGAGAATTTGGTTAGTGGTTAGTGTGTTCCCGAATGTTGGACTGTTAAGATATTGAGGAGTTTTTAAGAGAATATAATAACATCTTACTCGATGAGCATAAGAAACAGATCCAAGAATGCTATAACTTTTTAAAATTATATGAAAATATTGAAAAAGTTGCCCTTGGTCAAGTGATGATTCAACGGATGGACCAGATACATGTGAATGTTGTGGTGTTCTTAGATGCCTAAAAGAAGTTGTGAGGCTATATAAATTGTATCAAACACAAAGTAATTTCGAAGCATGCCTTAAGAAGTGCGATTTAACTTAGCACTAGAAATTCTCACTTTGTATACTTGGAGAGCTCATAAAGGATCATGGAAACTTGCGCTGTAGGCAGATGTTGATTTTATTATTATTATTTATTAGATGCAAAAAAAATACTTCAAGATCTACAATCTTATAGTAAGTATTCATGTAAGGACAAAAATTTGGACACATAAGAAACCAAGTTAACTTAAGAACTAGAATTAAAAATAAAAAAAAAAACAGAATACGTTATCCCAAGTATAACTAATGACTACTAGAAATTAACAAAGATGTTTGAAAAGTAAGAAAATTAAATATCACTAAGATAAGCAAATAAGTAAAAAAGATAAATAGATAAATATATAAATATGCATACATCAAATCTAAAACCAAGTCTATAACATTGACTAGGTGAAGTGAGTAATAAGCAGTTTCCTGAATGTGCCGAACAAGCCCGCCCTCTACAGATTATTGGGTAAAGCGTTCCAAAGTCTAATGGCCTGAACAATGTAAGATCCTTCAAACACAGTGGTATAATATTTGGGCAGTCGAAATTTATATCCCCTATTGGAATTCAAAGGCTGAATCATATTGCGCAAATAAGAAGGTTGAGAAGAAAAGCCAGTTTGTAGAGGAACATTAAAATTCGTCTCTCAAAGTAAGTCTTCAGCGAGCATACAAGCAACGTAAAACTAAGATGAGAGACATGATCATACCTTTGTAGCCCAAAGATAAACCTAATGCAGTCATTAAATGCTACATTTAATTTTCTAATGCATCGAAAATCAAACTTAGAAAATACAAGACAACCTTGAGTAAAATATGGCAAGATCAGTGATTTGACTAGATGGCAACGTAACTTGGGAAAAAGAATTCTAGCTGATAGCCAAAGACGACGCAAGATAGAATAGATTTTAGAAAGAGTTAAATCAAAATGGTCGCAGCATTTCATGTTAGAATTTAAAATAACGCCCAAATTACGGATTTTTGATTCAAATGGGAGAGTTAGGCCATTTATTTTGATAGATGGTAACGACGAAGTATCAAGTGGACCATGAGAGAAGGCAATGCACTGAGACTTGGCAGGATTTAGACTGAGATTATTGTTTAAAGCCCATTTACATATTTCACTTAAGTTATCATTAACGCGGGCTACACAGTCTTCGATGAGTCCGATAGGACGAGAAAGATAAATTTGGACATCATCGGCATACATGTGTATATTAGCATCACGGATTACCGAAGGTAAGTCGTTAATGTACAGACTGGAACACAGCGGACCTAGGATAGATCCCTGTGGAACTCCACAGGTGAGATAAAGTATATCGGAATGAATACCATTCTCAAGAGTTACTTTTTGAGCTCGTCGGGTAAGAAAACTTTTCATTAGGTTGACAGCGCTATTCGAGAAATTATAGCGGCTGGATAGTTTATTTAGAAGCTTTCTATGACAGACACTATCGAATGCTTTAGAAAAGTTAAGAAGCAACAATATAGCAACCTCTCCCTTGTCGAATAAAGAGCGAATATCGGAAGATACTTTTAGGAGAGCTGTTTCACAGCTATATCCAGGCCGAAAGCGTGACTGGAGGTTGCGCAAAAATTCATTTTCTCGTAAGTGCTTCTGGATTTGATAACATAAAAGTTTTTCAAATACCTTCGAAAGAAAGCTAATACGTCTGAAGTCGGAGGGGGATACAGCGGTAGGTTTTTAGGTATAGGGATCACGTTAGCAATTTTCCATGGGCTGATAATCCACGGAGCAATCAATTTGATAAATTTCGGTGACATACCATCTGAGCCAACAGCCCCCGATTTAATGGAATAAACGGCCTTATATACTTCGGTGCAATCAACCCCACGAAAACAGAATCCAGCGGAAAACCCTGGAGCTAGATACGATGTTTTAGGTGCTGGCATGTCACCACGCGGTAGAGGGCTGTCAACAAAATATGAATTAAGTTCATTTGGATTGATGTAATTTTCGGATTTTTCTTTGCCATAAACGTTGGCGCTACGAAGATTTTGCCATAGAGTTTTTGTGGGTACATTTAAATCAAATTTATTTTTGTAATATGCTCGCTTAGCATTACGAATTTATAACATTACTTTATTTCGTAATGTAGTGTATGCAATGCGACTCTCGCTAGTCTTAAGTCTGCGATAACGAAAAAAAAGATATTCCCTCTCGGCGATCATTGACTGAATTTCTTGAGTAATTTCTTGAGACAAGATTTCGGTTTAATATCTCTTCTACGTAAAGGAACATGTTTATCATATAAATATGCTATTGAGTCGCTGATAAATTTACTTTGGTCATCCACAGAACAAATGCCGTATACATGGTTCCATGATATCGATTCACAGTCAATTAATAGAGAATTCAAATCTATACGGTTAAAGTTTCTAAAGTAACTATATTTGGGAATAACATTTAAATGGAATTTTACATCACAAGACATGAAAATAATATCGTGGTCCAAAATGCTGAGACACAATTGATTAAAAAAAAGAACCGAACGAGGGTTGCTAATTAAAAAAAGATCCAAGAGAGACGGATTAGTAGAATTAAAATAAGTTGGTGATGAATTCACTGCACTTAAATGCGCGAACTGCATCTCAGACAAGAAAACATCAGTATGAGCACAATCTTTTAAAATATTGACATTGAAGTCACCAGCAATAACGACATTACAATACATGAGGCATCAATTCTAAATGAACTATCAATCAATCAATCATTTTATTTACCTGATATGTACGTAGGAGGACAATAAACAGCACACAAGACACCTTTTTCGGCACCGGTATCGATTTCTAAGCATAAAAACTCGACAGTGTCTCCAACAGAACTACAAAAAATAGCCTTGCATTTGAAATCCTGCCTGACATATATTGCAACTCCTCCACCAGATCTCCCACAACGATCATTACGGTAGATCTCGAATCCATCCACAGAAATAAGCGATGACGGGATATCATCGCGCAACCAGGACTCACTAACCAGAATAGCATGCAACTTTGAACAACGAAAGACCTCCTCAGCTCATCAATCTTACCACGTATACTACGCGCGTTAAAATGGCAAATATTCAAACCTTTAGATCGATTGCAAAACACGTTCAGCATAGATCTCACATTGATCGAAGCCAACAAACCACGACTCATTATAGATATATGTCACATGACAGAAGGAGAGCTAAACTCAACACAAACAGGAACACCATCACCTAGATAAGGTGTATAACATAAAATAAAAGGAAGGCTATGAAAGATAATAGACTGATCACCACGCAACCATAAAATAACTTTAAGTATGCATATTTTAAAACTTGAGAAAAAAACAATAAGATACATGTTGAAGGTAACTAATATGTAAATATTGCATAAAAAAGAACTTGACTAATAACTTATATTTAGACAAAAGTCAAAATCCAGAGAAAATCAAAAAGACAAAAAAAAAATTATTGAATTATTGCAATTTCAGATAAACTAAGAGTAAACTAAGAGTAGAAACACAAAACAAAATTTTCACAGTTTCAAGTTCATGAATTGTTAAAAAATATTGACAAATGACCTTTCATCACATATCTATCAGCTCCCTTGGCATAGGCAATCATATGGTAATGATTATCAGTAATAATACATCACGATACGAGCGCTTTTAACTCCTCTTGACTAACAACTTTTAATTCAATGTCGTCTTTATTCTTCTTGGCATAGAGAATACCATTCCTCGTTCTAGCTGAAAATAATTTCCCCAATTTACGTAGTTTTAGCGCTTCCCCAAGAAGAGAATTATTAAATGCAGTTAGGCTCTCATGCTTGCTGAGGAGAAACCATCTAAATCGGAGAGTTTTATACCTTTTCTCCTACGAAAGGCAGAGATAAACTGCTTCTGCTCAGCGACGCAGGAGAAGCGAACAATGATTGGTGTATAAGTGCCAGGCGACTTAGGTTTGATGCGGAAAGCTTCTGTATATGCAGACATTGGGTGCTCGATCACAGCGGCGATATTCCTGATGACACTGAGTGCATTCTCATTTTGCAAGCGAGGTATTCCGCTGATAATTGCATCGCTCAGACGCTGAGTCTGCAGAATATTATTTAACTGGAACTTTAGCGTATTGTTATCATGTTGGAGTCTAGACAACGACTCATCGTAGGCAGCAATTTTTTTCTTAAATGCACTGACAACTGTTTCAATCTTGGATGTAATGCGGGACTCGGTTTGTTGCATGAGGCTGTTGATCATGCTTAAGACACGAGATTCCATGGATTCCAATAATTTTTCCATGACAGAGTCAGGAGCTCCAGGGTCATCGGCCAATAATTTGGTTAGGCTTCTCGTTAAAACCTGGTTGCTATCATCTGAGTTGGACGTAGACGGGGTCTTCTCTTTTTCATTGACCCTGCTTGTCATAGTGAGAACCAAAAACTTAAGAACGTCACACAGAACCAAAAATAAAACGGCACAGTCCAATCCAAAAACACTCTTAAAGTCATAAAAGAGCGGGAACGACTCACAAATACCAAAAACAAGTCACCGTTTAACGATCACCCGTTAAGCGACACAATACTTCTATTAAATTTAGGAAATTATTGAAAATAATTCTTTAGTAAAAAGAACCAAAACTAATCGGCACGAATGAGAAAAAAACTATAAGAAAACTCTTCCCGGGCGGTTCACAACCAGTAAAACTGCGAGGATATATCACTTGGAATCAAAATTGAAGAAAACTGGGAGCCGATGAAAACACACGTCTACTCTCTAGTGAACATTGAACTGTACAACGACAGACAGAGGAAATTTTGATTACATCTAACATCGAGATTACAGCTCGGTCCCATAGGATTATAAGATGTGAAATAGAATGATACACTAAGAATTATATGTTAATACTTTTTAATTTTTTTTAATAAATGATATGTTATATATGGCCTTCTTTTTATGCAACTTCCTTTAGACCAAGTCTGATATTCAAACAGAATCCTCACCATCAACCAGAGAGGAATCCCCCTGTGACGTTGTTGACTAGATGGAATCTAGTACTAAGGCCAGATACATCCGATATCAAAAGGTTGCCCAAGAGCAGACAATGCTAGAATCAAAGATCACGGTGAAGTCAGCGATCAAGGTAAAACTGTTGCTTCCAAAATCACCTCCCAACGTTTTCTACCTACAGCGCCTAGAGTGTAAGTTTCCATGCAGGATATTCCAACAAAGATCACAAAAAGTAAAGACGGAGAGATGTTATTTGTGAAAATGGTGCACAAGGAACCTTCTAAAGCCATCTTGGTCTAAAGGCATAAAGAATATTCATTATAAGGATCAGTCTATATCTTTGAAATCTTGGCTTTCCTGAACTAAAGAAAAAAGACTTTAGACATAAGCTATAATGTAATTAAAACAAATTATTTCAATAAATGGCATTATAAACATAATACAACTTTTATTTACAATGCATATTTTAGACTATACTTAACATATTTTCTGTGGCATACGTCGCTTAAGAGTGATAATTGAAGCAAGCATGATTATTACTGACATCGGGTGTCACTTTCAATCAAATTTGTTGTTTGCAGATTAAGTGAGCCTACTTTCCTTATGAATCCATTGGTATCCTTTTAGTATATAGGCTAGGCTAAACTCACAAGGTACTCTACAAAGATTTCTTGTGACAACACTGGTCATGCCATTACACCTTATCACCAAAATTTGATGAAAATTCTTTCAGTATACCCATACAACTTTCACTGCTCATCTAAGTCAACATATCATATTATATTAGTATCATCCCACATTGATATCATAGCTCATCAAAGCTTTACATTTAACCCACCCAAAAAGAAATTTTATTGAAAAAAAAAACCAATTTTTCATAAAACCAAAACCTTTTCAATACACACATTCGCTTAGGGTATTTCACATAATTACTTAATACACATAACCAGCACACATTCTACACAAGCCTTGGTACAGGTAACGTAGCCCAGTCCAACACACCCCAGGCAGTCCTAGTCATAGTATCCGTATCTCTCAGCCAACCTCAAGTACCTAGACACAGGAGAGGGCACCTCAAGGACAAATTGTAGCCTCCAAGACCAGATCAAACTAAACCAGCAACATCCACCAATAAAACTTCCCACCCCTTCACAAATATTTAGAGCTACGATCACCGAGATGAAGAGTGCTGAAGAGTGCTGAAAGTGATCTCGTATCCCCAAAGTGATCTCGTATCCCCAAAAATCGAGATGAAAAATAAGCAAACTCTTGAAACAAAATCGAAATCCTATGCTATTTCCCTATGCTGGAAAGTGCTGAAAGTGATCTCGTATCCCCAAGCCCGAGATGAACAACATAGGTAGTACCAGCAAATGCCACCAGGGGACCTTGCTCAAGAAATGGTGTTTGCACTCGAAAGAGCAACTGTGACTTTTCAATACACGCACCCCAGGACCCAATAATAATAATAATTTTCTAAGAAAACATCAAACCAAGGTGATATCATGTTCTGAAATTCGAATGATGCAGATATCTACAACAGCACTTGAAAACAGCAAAACCAAGATGACGTCATGCTTGTATCTAGCACTTCCCCGCTAATAAAAGAAAACATCAAAACCAAGGCATGCTAGTAGTTCCGGCTAATGCCGCTAGGTAACCATACTCGAGAAATATCGTAATCATATGCTATTTCCCTATGCTGGTGTGTGCTGTAAGTGATCTCGTGTCCCCAAGCCCGAGATGAACAAAATTGGTAGTACCAGCAAATGCCACCAGGGGACCTTGCTCAAGAAATGGTGTTTGCACTCGAAAGAGCAACTGTGACTTTTCAATACACGCACCCCAGGACCCAATAATAATAATAATTTGCTAAGAAAACATCAAACCAAGGTGATATCATGTTCTGAAATTCGAATGATGCAGATATCTACAACAGCACTTGAAAACAGCAAAACCAAGATGACGTCATGCTTGTATCTAGCACTTCCCCGCTAATAAAAGAAAACATCAAAACCAAGGCATGCTAGTAGTTCCGGCTAATGCCGCTAGGTAACCATACTCGAGAAATATCGTAATCCTATGCTATTTCCCTATGCTGGAGAGTGCTGAAAGTGATCTCGTATTCCCAAGCCCGAGATGAACAAAATTGGTAGTACCAGCAAATGCCACCAGGGGACCTTGCTCAAGAAATGGCGTTTGCACTCGAAAGAGCAACTGTGACTTTTCAATACATGCACCCCTTAAACCCAATAATATTAATTTGCTGAGAACACATCAAGCAAAGGTGATGTCATGTTGTGAAATTCGAATGATGCTGATATCTACAACTTCCCTGCTAAGAAAACGTGCAGCATTTGAAAACAGCAAAACCATGATGACGTCATGCTGATATCTAGAACTCTCCCGCTAATAAAAGAAAACAGCAAAACCAAAGCATGCTGGTAGTTCCGGCTAAAGGCACTTTCACATCACACGCAAGAATCGAAAAATGTAAACCGAAAAACCCAATTTATTCCACTTTAAAACAAGATTTTTTCTCCAATGATTAATAAAATCATAAGAAATAGGATAAACTAATAATTTTACTAATAAAATAGTATATTTATTTTAGAATTTTTAAGAAAACGCAACTTTTATGATTTATCGGACGAATCTTTCCGCCGAAAAAGTTTTTCGGCCGATAAAACATAAAAGTTGTATTTTTCTTCAAAATCTGAAATAAGTATAACTATTTTCTCAGTAAAATTCTTTGTTTATCCTATTTCTCTGGATTTTATTAATCATTGGAACAAAAATCTTGTTTTAAAGTGGAATAAATTGAGTTTTTCGGTTTACATTTTTCTGTTCTTGTTTTTGATGTGAAAGTGCCTTATGGCTGCTAGGGAACCTTACTCAAGAAATGGCGCTTGCGCTAATATCTCGAAAACCAAAGCCCGTAGAGGATTTCTGTTGAAAATTTCGTTCCCCCTCCCACCCCACACCGCCAAGAATCCATTTCCATGAGCAAAAATAGCTTGAATTATAAATACGTTAATATCTCGGAAACCAAAGCCCGTAGAGGATTTCTGATGAAAATTTCATTACCCCCTCCCTATCTTTATTATCCCCCCCCCACATACCCACCATCTAGAATCCATTGGCATGAACAAAAATTTCCTACTATTAACTTTAATTATTAGTTCAAAACCAAAAGCCTACCTTTAGGCGCTCAAGAAAAATTAATTATTACTAGCATTAATTCAAAACCAGGCGCAACACTTGAAAACACCAAAAGCCTACATTTAGGCGCACCCCACATCCAAAAAGAAACCGTAGCATGCTGCTACGTGTGGGCACAAAAACCGTAGCATCCTGCCACGTGTGGGCGAAAGCGAAGCTGAAACTTGCCAAAACCGTAGCATGCTGCCACGTGTGGGCCAAAAGTGAAGCAAAAAACTTCACATATCCAAGAGAACCGTACCACACATCCAAGAAAGCCGTAGTACGGGAGCATGCTGGCAGTATCGGCTAATGTCTCACTGACATCTTCTAGAATCTGTTCATGGTGATGTCATGTTGTGAAATTGGAATGATGCTGAACAAAGCCTACATTTAGACGCAGCACCCCCATGAGCAACAAAGACTTGAATTATTACTAACATTACCTATATCTAAAAAGGTAAAATCGCTAATATCTCGAAAACCATAGCCCGTAGAGGATTCCTAACAAAAATCTTATCCCCTCTAACCCCCGCCCCTATAACACCTTCTATCTATTGACATGAACAAAACTATCCTAGGTAGCTTGAATTATTAATAATATTAACTATATCTGAAACGGTAAAATCGCTAATATCTCGAAAACCAGAGCCCCTAGAGGATTTCTGATTAAAATTTCGTCCCCCCTAATACTCCCACTCCAAACCTGCTAATACCGCTAGGGCGCAGTCAAGAGCAAATGACACATACCGGTAGTACCGATTAATCCCGCTAGGCCGCAGTCGAGACTCAATGGTGCACCCAAGACACAATGGTGTAACCAAGACACAATGTTGTATCCAAGACACAAACCAATACAGCCAAAGCACAAGCCTACATTTAGCACGGACTGAAACCACCTAGCGACGGTGGCGCCATCTCTGGCGAAATCCTGGAAGCTAAAAGGGTGGCCCAGAACTCCCATAGCTATACTACTTGCGTCCAGTGGATTAATGCCTGGATCTTCTCTCGCCAATCTTTGTTGTAACTTTGTTCCTGGTCCACAGTACTGGTATCCCGGTAGATGTAATTCTACAGGTAATTTGTTGATGATTGAATTTAATAGTCCTCTGCCCCTTTTCAGAGATTTTCTGGAGCGTTTCGATTTGTGATCCGGCATCTTATAAGGTTCCGATGATACTGTTGAAATGTAATATAAACAGGTGTATATATAGGAATCCCGTTAGTCTTCAATATGCGGTTCATTAAACAACAACAAGCTTTTCCTGTTCGAAATGCTGATGTAGCTGTCATGAAGGTGAAAAGGAAATATGGTCCCCATTGCCTAATAGTATAAGGAGCATCATTGTTGGACCATCCAATTGTGGAAAAACTAATGTTATGATAAGTTTGCTGGAACATCCCAATGGTCTGAGATATGAAAATATTTACATATATTCAAAATCTTTGCATCAACCAAAGTATGAATACTTGAAGCGAGTGATGACTCCCATATCAGGATGGAGGTATTATACATTCTCAAACAACTGCGACGTTCTACCTCCAGAGGAAGCCAAATCACATTCAGTGTTTATTTTCGATGATGTAGCATGTGAAAAGCGGGATAATGTGCGATCCTATTTTTGCATGGGTCGCTTCGAAGATATAGACAGCTTCTATCTCTGTCAAACATATACGCATATACCAAACCACTTAATACGTGACAATGCTAATTTAATAATCTTATTCAAGCAAGATGACTTGAATTTGAAACATATCTATAATGATCATGTGAATACAGACATGAAGTTTGATAAATTTCGAAGAGCCTGTGCTGAGTGTTGGAAGGATGAATATGGTTTCTTGATGATTGATAAGGATAGCTCATTAAAGAAGGGGCGCTACCGTAAAGGATTTGATACCTTCATTGTACTATAACAGGATGAAACATGTGTAACTTCATAAGTCGAAGTTGTAACTCAGCCGAAAGCACACCGAATCCTGTGGATCTGCTGAGTAAATTAAAGCTGTTCACCTGTTATCAGACCTGTTTAAAAGCTGTTAAGCTGTTATCAGAGCTATTTGGAAAGCTATTGAGCTGTTATTAGAGCTGTTTGGAAAGCTGTTAAGCTGTTATCAGAGCTGTTTGAAAAGCTGTTAAGCTGTTATCAGAGCTGTTTGGAAAGCTGTTTACCTGCTATTAGAGCTGTTTGAAAAGCCGTTATTCAGTTAATATCGAAGATGAATGAAAATCTATTAAAAGAAATCATCAAGACAAGGAATGAAGTGCGAAGGAAATTTAAAGCTCTAAAGACGGGAAGGATTGAAGCAGAAGCTCAACTTGAAGCAACTTTCAAGCCACTTAAAAGAGTTTGTTACCAGAGTCAAAAACGAGCCACTAGTCAAATTGGAGCCAAAAGAAGAAAAATTGTGGAACCTTTTACTCCTCGAAAACGAAAATATGTGAAAATGGAGGCTAGTAACACACCTATAAATTATGGAGATTATTCCTTAACATCTGAAGAAGAATTCGCAACACCTAAACATTCAAGAACATTAACAGAAAGGTCTCCTGTCACCACCCCCGATATGTCTGGATACATAGTTTCAAACTATTTAAAGCTATTCACTGATAATAGCCCTAAAATTGATCCAACCTATGAAGTTTACTATGATCACAACGCGTGGAGAATCGGTAATTCAACGTTTGATGTTGATGATGTAGGAAATATTGTTATATTGTTGCTTTGTGCCGTTCGTCGCATCCTTCCGTGCACATTAATCGATTTTGTTGAGTCCGGCGATCTGGAGTTTATATGTGTAGCTCTCAAGCTCTCACACAAAAACGTATATATTGCAACAGTTTACATTCCTCCATGCTCATCAGCTGTGATATTTGACTTTCTGGCTACATGTATTGATAGGCTTACCGAAGTTTTGCTGCCTGCCGATGAATTATTGCTTTTTGGTGACTTTAACTTGCCTAGTGTTAACTGGGAACACTCTCTGGACGATGAGGGCTTGCTTCCTTCTTTCTCGGCGACTCCTCAACATGCCATATCTTTTATTGACAACATTATTTCTTCAGGCCTAATGCAGTCTAGCGGCGTTATTAATGACTCTGGAAAATCTCTTGACTTGGTATTTTCCTCCGATCCCAATGGGACTCTCGTTAAGCGTGAAACAAGTCATCATCCGGCAGTAGATGTAGTTTTGTTTTTTGATCCTGTAACTTCATCATTTAATGCTTCTAGTAACTACTGTTATAACTTTAAAAAAGCTGATTTTGATAAAATGAATGAATGGCTATCCGCTTGTGATTGGACCAGTGTGCTGGGTAAATGTGACATTGATGAAGCTGTTAACTCGTTTTATGACACATTATTTCTTTGTTTTATTCACTGTGTACCACTTGTTCGTTCGAATCGTGATTCGAATTATCAACCGTGGTTCAATGGCTCTTTGAAGCATCTTAAAAATTTAAAGAATAAAGCTAGGAGGAGGTTCTGTTCCTCAAGGAGTGATCCTGATTACGTAATTTATTCTAATTCGCGTGCTCAGTACATTTCGTGTTTGACTGACTCGTACAACGATTATGTATTTAGAATGAGATCGGCTTTGCGTGCTGAACCAAGGCAATTTTGGAGGTTTGTTAACTCTAAGCGCAACTGTGAAGGATACCCTTCATCGTTGCGACTCGGTAACTTAGACAGTGTGGATCCGTTAGAGACTGCCAATCTTTTTGGTGACTTCTTTAAAACTGCATTCTGTGATAACCACTGTGATATTAGTTATAATGATTTTACCCATTTGACGAAGCTTCCGCTGACTTCTCTTCAACCTAAAGACCTGTTTTTCGATGAAGCGTCTGTCTCCATGTACATTTCAAGCATAACTGATAGTTTTTCTGGCGGTCCGGATGGCGTTCCTTCCGCACTCATAAAACATTGTGCTACGTCCATCGTTCCTGTTTTGTGTTATTTATTTAATTTATCTTTAACTTGTAGTATTTTTCCGAAACAGTGGAAGCTTTCTTTGATTATTCCTTGGCACAAGAAGGGCAATAAGAGTGACATTTCTAACTACAGACCTGTCGCCAATTTAAGTTGTATTGGTAAGATATTTGAAGCCGTGGTTTGTAATGTTTTGTACTTCCACTGCAAGCCCTTCCTGTGCTCTTTTCAGCATGGTTTTATGAAGGGGAAGTCTACTACGACTAATTTATTGGAGTTTACTAATTTCTGCATTTCTGCTATTGAAAACGGTAAGCAAGTGGATTGCATTTTCACGGATTTCAGTAAAGCTTTTGACCGAATCAATCATAAAATTTTAATTCACAAGTTGACTGTTCTTGGTTTTCATACTGTCTTTGTTAATTGGCTTCGTTCTTATTTATCTGATCGTACGCAGCGAGTCATATTCCGCTCAGCCCTTTCTGACGAAATAGATAATACTTCCGGCGTACCTCAAGGTAGCCATCTTGGACCACTCCTTTTTATAATTTACATCAACGATGTATCTCTGATTTTGGCTAATTCAAGAATTCTTTGCTATGCTGACGATGCCAAAATCTTCCGCATTGTTTCTAATGAAAACGAGTGCGGATTTTTAAACTCGGACTTAGACACCTTTCATAAATGGTTTGCTATTAACTGTCTTCCTCTTAATATTAGCAAATGTACTACTATGTCCTTTTCTCGTAAAAGGAGGCCATTGGAGTTTAATTATACTTTAGATGGATGCTTATTAACTAGACTTGACAAAACCAAAGATTTGGGTGTCTTCCTTAATACTCGTCTTTCCTTCGAACATCATATTAATTCAATCGTGGCCAGGGCTAATGCTACTCTGGGGTTTATAAAGAGATGGTCAAAAGAGTTTAATGATCCATTCATAACGAAGATCCTCTACTGCACATTCGTTAGACCCATTTTGGAGTATGCCAGTTCTGTCTGGTCTCCCTTCTATTCTGTATATATAAATCGCATCGAGGCTGTGCAGCGGAGATTTATCCGATTTGCCCTGAGAGGGCTTCATTGGGACAACCCTATTATTCTGCCTCCATATGTTGATAGGCTTAAACTCTTTCCATTAGATTCTCTTGAGAATAGACGTAAAACTTCCAGAGTTGTCTTTGCATTTCAGTGTATACATGGAGTGATAAACTCCCCTGAGCTCTTAAATACTTTCGATATATCTGTTCCTGTGCGCTCCTTGAGGAACTGTGACTTCTTCGTTGTTCCTCAGCATTGTACAAACTATGGCATGCACGAGCCGGTTTCATCAATGTCTCGTTTCTTTAACCGCCAGTTTGATTGCATTGACTTTCATCTTTCAAAAAGTCAAATAAGAGATCAGCTTCGATAAAGTTACTTGTTTTTCATTATCAGTGTTATGTATACTTTTTATCGTTATTATGGTTATGTATGCTTTTGTTATTTTATTGTTATATTTCACTTATGTATACTCAGTAATCAGATCATTGATGAAGTTCTAAATAAATAAATAAATCAAGGGGAAGAGCTATAAAACAACTTTGGGGTTATGTGAGCTGCTATTTATGAAGGATCCTGTAAAAAGTCTATATACTAAAGAGGATTTAACTAATTATGGATCTATTTTGAGAGATAGCAATGCAATGCAAACGTGACTATGTTGAAGATGGACAAATAAAAGGTACTAGAGCGGCTAAATATAAAGCTATAATCAGTAAACTTATACAGCATAAAGGCATGGGACTAATACGTCTGCCTAAAGAAAACATTGATCACATTTACTGGGATGATCCAAATGAATTAGTGGATAGACTGCGTCTTTTAATGGCATCAAAGCAGGCTGGAAACACCAGTCACAACAATGAAATTGTATCTATCCTGGAGGAGTTGCGAGAAGCAGATATTATAGTTTAAATATTACTCTATTACCATACTTCTACACAATCTACAGATGAGCGTTGACAAGTTTGGACGTTTCTACGTTTCTCTAAGCGAGGATATCTTGGGAAAGCAGGTGAGCGTGGGCCAACAGGAGCTCATGGGCCAGCCGGTAAACAAGGAACTCAAGGACCAGATGGTAAACAAGGAGCTCAGGGTCCAGCTGGTGAACAAGGAGAGCGGGGTATTGGATTTAATTTAACGATAAACGGCGACTACGATCTAAACTCAAAGTGTATAAAACCACTTGGTGAACCCCTTGAAAATGATGATGCTACTACCAAAGACTATGTTGACAAGAGAATTAAAATAAGTGTTGAAGAAATAAAAAAAACTATTAATATAGAGGTGACAAATTTAACGCTATATATCAATGATGAAATCGCGAAGATTGAAAACTACCTGTTTACTTCAGTAATAAATAAGAAAGACTTGACACCAAAAGCTGGTGTATATGAGTAAAAACTCTTGAGAAATCTGTTTCATTTATAATTACGATGAGTAAGCGACAAGTGGTAAATGAGCTGCATAAACCAGCGAGAAAAAATTTTAAACGACGTCGTGTGATTATCAAAGGACTAGATGACTTGTGGCGGGCAGACTTGGTTGAAATGGATCCCTACAAGTATGTGAACAAGGGTTACCGCTATCTGCTGACAGTAATTGAAACTTTCTCCAAATACGCATGGGCAATTCCAATTAAAAGAAAAACTGGTGCAGAAGTAAGAGATGCCATGCAATCTGTATTAAGCGGGGGACGAATACCTAAAAACCTGCAGACTGACGATGGAAAGGAATTCTACAACAGCCTCTATAAAAATCTAATGCTGAAGCATGCAATTAATCATTACTCTACGTACAGTTTCCTCAAAGCATCAATAGTGGAACGATTTAACCGAACTTTGAAGGATATGATGTGGAAGGAATTCAGCTTTAATGGAACTTATCAGTGGATTGGTATGGTAAAGAAACTGCTCACTGAATACAACTCAAGAATACAACGAACTACAAAAATGAGACCACGTGATATCAACGCCTCCATTGTGAAACAACTGCTTTCAACTGTATACAATCATATAAATATTGTTGTTCCTGCAAAGTATAAAGTTGGAGATCTTGTACGCATCAGCAAATACAAGCATATATTTGAGAAAGGCTATACACCAAACTGGACACCTGAGATTTTTAAAATTATTAAAGTCTAAAACACAAACCCCATCACATATCGGCTGAAAGATTATCAAGGAAATCCAATCACAGGAGGCTTTTATGAATTGGAGCTGCTGAAAGTTAAACACCCAAACCTATATCTCTTAGAGAAAATCTTAAAGAAGAATGGAGATAAAGCTTACGTTAAATGGCTCGGATTTTCATCAAAACACAATTATTGGATTAATAACAAAGATGTTTTATAATTTCTTGAAAAACAACTATACCTATAATACAATTACAATAAAACTATAATTACAATACTTTTTTTATTTTACAATTATACATGTTTAAAACAAATTACTGGAATAAATGAAACTAAAACTATAATACAATTATTATTTACACTTGACTTAGATTCTTTCTGCGGCTGCTACTTGTTGATCTGATAAAATAGAGTAATGTCCCCATGGTAGAGTATCCGTCGCTCCGCTCATCATATGACGCTTATTATCATAGGGACTCAATGCAATCTTTTTTTGACTGATAGTGTATACGTTATGGTGATGAGATCGTATGGATTAGCAGTTAATATTCGCTTGTTATTCAAACATTCGACGTAGTCTTCGAAATTGATATGCCTCTGGACTACATTAGTCTTTACTCCTTTCGCTTTTTTTACAGTTTTACCAGCGTTTATACGCAGACTGTACATTTTTGAGCGCAAGCCTACAAATTCGCTCATGATTTTCCCATTCAGCTCATCCTTCATTAGCCCAGGAATCTTTTTATTCATGAGCGGTAAATTGAATTCATTATCTTCTGGGTAATCACTTGTATCAAATTTGTTTATATTTTCAGCCATAAACTCATATGCATTTTTTTCTTCAAGTTCATATATTAGAGAATCTGTATCAGTATACATGACTTTACATTTATCTCCATACTCACGCTGCATAAAACTGTAGTGAAAATCGTAGAGGCATATTTTCGAAATTTCCATAACTGCCATTCCTATATAGAGCGGCTTATTGAATAACATTTTGAGTCGCCATAATTCCACAGCAACTAAATTCTCATCAAATATCGTTGCACTGTGGAAGTTGGGTGCCGCAATCCGAGCTTTTGCACCATACCGACCTTCCCACTTCATGCAAAGCTTGATATCGCTATATTTGCGTACATTTTCCATGGTCTTACCAAAAGCTGCATTATTCATCTTCTTATAGCTGTCCTTCTCATGATCGCTTGTAGCCTGCATCCATTTGGTGGTATTTAAGTCAATATATGGTTTAAGCCAAGCTGATTGGTCGAATTGAAGTACCCGGTGCACTTTTTTCAGGATGAGTCCATGTGATAAGCATTGCTTCAAGAACATATTTAGTTTTTGGATGTAATGTTGTCAGAACCTTTTCTAATTTTTCTCCAGGTGGTGCTGCATGCTCAGAGCAAAACGGTAAGTCCTTATGCTTATCATGCAGATGTTGAGGATAATCCAAGTCGACTTCGAATATATATCCAGTTGGAGAATCATCAGGAATTTCGGAAACGTCAATATTGGGAACATCAACCCATTTGAATCCTCCGGTTGGTAAATGCTGTGACATGGCCCATCCATAAAGGTTATTCACATCATAATACATCAAGTATTTCTCTTTCTCCTCAGGCTTCAAATCATCCATATATTTGTTATTGGCTTTACCATATCTGTTCGAACATTGACTTATACCACCTCGAATGCCTCTCTCTATGAATAGCAGTATATCTACGTCGGTTATCAGCTCTAATTTCACATTAGTGTATTTTAGCATAGCATCCCATGTTAGGTCTGGCATGGTGTAATCATGTGCTGGATCTAAATTCTATGTCTTCATGCAGACTTCTCGAAAGTTCTCAAACACATCAGCCAATAGGAGAACATCAGTCTTAAGGTATAGATCTGAATGTTCACCAAGTGTTTGTATTTCAAATTTTTGCCAGACCTCTTCAGCATGATTGTAGTCCTCAGGAGATATAGCACTGTCAGTTAGTTTATTGTAGAACGCTTCCTGTGTTGGCAAGTTCTGGAAATCCAATTTATCCCAGTCATCAATAAAATCATATGGAAGACACCTTTGCGTGTAAGAAGTTTGATAGTGTCATCATCCAATCCCTGCCATACTGATCTTGTAGTGTTTAATTTATCCATCGGCAGCAATGATGATAACTTATCTAAAGATTCTGCCATAAAACGGAAAGAATCGATGAATCGGAATTTTATGTAGCTGCCGTCCATGTGCTTGGTGAACGAGATATATCTTTCCTTTTTATTGGCAAGAGATCAACTTTTCCTGGGAAAGATGTAGCTATATCGTTAATAATGAAGTGAGCATCATATCCGGATAAATTGTGAAAAATGACTGGAACTATGGAGCAATCTTGATACATGAGATTGCATGCATTGTGCGCTGGCCCTCGGTATTTTCCTGTTAAAAGAATTTATGAAAAAAAATGAATTGAATTATGATTCTTAGTATTTACCTGTTAAGTGGCAATGGTCCCGGACTCGTTCCTCATCGGCTGCAAACGTTTTTTCACATATATGGCAGCAAGTATTTTCCATATGTGAACGTCGTTCCTCTTTAGTCAGGGGCTGCATTGGCCTGATGTTCAGCTTCTCCTGTACAGCTATGGATGCAATCTTTTGCAATTCTAATGCAAACCATTTTTGACAGTCCTTGCCTCGATATGCTCTGTAATATGAGAGCTTAGCATCATGTTTGCAGTGGAAATAGAATCCTATGCTGTGAACTTCATGTTCCTGGATTCACTGTGTATTTTGATCGTTTCCCTGAATCGGCTTCAGTATTGATTCAAGATCAGCATACACACAAAACGGGACTGGATTCTTATGGTTATAATTCTTATATTCAAACCATTTCTTTTCCTCTGATGGAAACATAATACTACAGTCGTTATGTTTCTCGCATTCGGGAGTGTGTGATGCTAATTTTTCTTCAGAGTAAAAGTAGAGCAAACATCTGTCGCATATATACACTCTATGAGTCGGGAAAGATCTTTAATCCAGCAGAAATGATATCTGCTGGCATCATCATCATCATCATCATCATCATCATCGTCGTCATCATCCATATGATCTTCATCTTCATCATCGTGGTCATAGTCATCTTGCAGCATTAAGAGATTTACATGGCGCTCCATCCTGTGTTTCGTAAGTCTAACTGGAACTGTGGTGGAGAAACGCTCTTTCTCTAGGATGAACACGTTTATTGATAAATCGTTCTGGCCTTCGAATTGAGTTATTTGCTTAAGCGTCATGGGAAATGTTATTCCAGTTAAATTCAGCACAGTAGAATAATGTGGATATGATGAGGTCCTAGCGGAGTTAACATTTGCTGCTGCAGGATATAGCGCTGAGATGACGGCCCACGCGAAGCATGCTTCACCATTGTTTTTCACATTAATACATGCTTTCTTTGATGCAATCTCCTTCGGCAGAGGTATATAAAATGATCCCCGAATCGTTATTTATATTAATTAGCAAAAAAAAAAAATATATATTAATTAGCAAAAAAAAAAAAATATATATTAATTAGCAAAAAAAAAAAAAAAAAAAAAAATATATATATTAATTAGCAAAAAAAAAAAATATATATTAATTAGCAAAAAAAAAAAAAAAAAAAAAAAAAAATATATATTAATTAGCAAAAAAAAAAAAAATATATATTAATTAGCAAAAAAAAAAAAAAAAAAATATTAATTAGCAAAAAAAAAATAAAAAAAAAAAAAAATATATATTAATTAGCAAAAAAAAAAAAATATATATTAATTAGCAAAAAAAAAAAAAAAAAAAAAAAATATATATTAATTAGCAAAAAAAAAAAAATATATATATTAATTAGCAAAAAAAATATATATTAATTAGCAAAAAAAAAAAATATATATTAATTAGCAAAAAAATTGCCGGTGCTGGTTTTGTGTCATCTGTGTTTATGGAAGTCACTTCCTTAAAGCAGCATGACGAAGCGTTGTACGGCAGGTGGGGCACCAGTTGTCCACCGCCATGGGTGGTTAGTTTAGCCACCGTGGTACCTACGTGAGGTACTTGAAGGGTTTCCTCATATGTGTGTGAATGATATGTTTTGTGTGTGTTCGTATTATGTTCCTTTTTGTCGTACGTCTCTGTGTGTTAGGTGTGGTGTTTCGTTTGTTTTGTGTTTTTTGGGTATGGATGTGCGTGTGTGTTGCTCTTATAATTTGAGCCTTATGCCAGTCTGGTGCAGTGACTGGTGTTGGGTACGATCCTTACAAATAGTGTTTGGTAGGTGTGTATAATATAATGTGCATTCTGGTGCACCGTATTACAGAGTTTTGGAACCGTCTTTATTGTTCCTGATGGGCTCAGGGGGTTCTTTCTGTGGTGCATATGAGAGTCTGTGATATGTTCGCTTTATAAGAGCCCGCATATTCCTGGTGCATATGTGATGTGCGTTTAAGGTGATAAGTGTGATTTGTTACGTCCCGGAAAATGTAACACTTTTGGGTAGTGGGGCGTTCTTAGACGGTACTAGGAAGGCCCGATGTTTGTTTGTGTTAGTATAGATAAGGGGGATGATTGGGGAGGCCGTGTAGGCTAGCTATTGGCTATACCGTACGTCGTTTCATTCCAGCCACGGAAATCTTCAGCGGTGTTCCTAATATTATATGTGGAGTGGGTTTGTGTGCCCGTTGTGTGTTCTAGAACACGAAGTTTGCGTTTTGCAAATTTCCCTATTTTTAACTATTTTATTGGGTTGCAGTGGTTAGTTTTAGTGCAAGAAATTTACTATAATCGATAATAGTGCCGACCTCGGATACTGGTCAGGATGCTAGGCAGCGTGAGTGTGTATATATATGGGTTTTCAGGTGTTTTATGAGGGGAAGTAGTGCGTTATATCCTGGTGAGTACGCTTAAGTGTTAAATAATCTTATGATATCTTATAACTTTATTGGGATGTGCCCCTATATTGTGGGTTTTTTTATATTATATATCCTGTGGCTATTCGTTTAGAATATGCCCTCAGGCTACCTCTTGGCTCGAATTTTACTTTCTATTTTGGTTAGCTTCGGGTTTTCTGTTTCTACCAGTGGTTATTTTTTCTGACGTGTCAAAGGTGCCGTGGTTCACTTCATCTCTTAATTTAATATTTAGTTTCTTTATTCCACTTAAACACTTCAACACATCTTCTCGCAATTTCTTAATTAATGAAAAACTTTCATTTATTACTGTGATAGATATTTTTAGTTATTATAACCGATAAATAAAAGTTAATAATGTGAAACTAGTTTTTATTATTAATATTTCTAAATTATTAGTGATAATGAAAGTTACATTGAGTACTAGTGCTCCACAAGTTTATATAATTGAATATGAGCCCAGAAAAGGACCTTGGGAGACCTATGCTCTGGACCGCTTCCGTTTCCAAGACAGGATTCATAGAATTTCACTTATATTGCTACCAATTTTGAATATAGAACATTGGGAAAAAGTTTATAACTTAAGATTTAGAAATAAATAATTAATTTGATGTGAATAAATATTGAAATTTAATTTGGTTTTTTCAGCAAAAGAAATTGTGTCAATACACCTCACAGCAACCATATTTTTACCTTAAACTTGAAGTTTTCTATTAAATATTTACAGCAAGTGTTGATATTACTTAAATTTGTTTATTTTATGAGAATTCCAGTAAAGCGCATCACACCACTAATTGCCAATAAGCTAATTACCAACCAAGCTGCTAATGCCAATTAGCTAATTGCCAATTAGTAATTATATAATTGCCAATTAGCTAATTGTTTGAACAAATGTCGCTAATATCTCGAAAACCAAAGAAAACCATGAGCAAAAATAACTTGAAATATTAATGCGCTAATATCTCGAAAACCAGAGTCCGTATAGGATTTCTGATGAAAATTTCATTACCCCCCCTCCCTATCTTCCCCCCCACACCCTATCTTCCCCCCAAATAGAATCCATTGGCATGAACAAAAATTTCCTACTATTAACTTTAATTATTAGTTCAAAACCAAAAGCCTACATTTAGGCACTCAAGAAAAATCATGTTAAAAAGCCTACATTTAGGTGCACCACATATCTATCTAAGACAACCGTAGTACGGGAGTATGCTGGTAGTACCGGCTAATGCCGCTAGGGTGCAGTCAAGACCAAATGACATATCCCGGTAGTACCGGTCTTGTCTGCGGAATATTTTGACGCTTGGGCACATAGCCCGGAATGTTTTGAGGGGGATGTTGCTGTGGAACACTGCTGTGATTGAATTCAAAAAGCGAAGAGCCGCATCTTCTGGGTCGGCAGCACTATAGATGTAGGACCATTCTCTGTTATTAATATCGGTCTGAAGGGCGTCAGGTTGGATTGCGGCTAAATTGCGATAGGTGCGTCCAGCAAATAAAAGTTCGTAATTAGGCACTCCAGGACACTGGCCAAACAGCAAAGGTGATATGGAGGGTGAAGTGATTATCAAATGCAGAGGATGTACCATAACGAGTAGGTGTGTATAACTGACGAGACTGACCTCAACTTAATCCAGGTCGTCTCTGAGACAACTGCAAAGGCGGGAATCGGCGTTGACATCAATATTGAAGTCGCCTGCAATAATCAATCTCGAGAACTGGCTGAAAGCTAAGTTTAGGGCGTTGTCGAGAATAGATACATCGCTCTCAGTAAAGGTGGTCACCCGCCTATTGACAACCTATAAGAGCACTCCGGTCGTGTGTCTGATCTCCAAGAGATTTTTCATAGTAGGACGGGCATTAAAGAGGGAGACGTTAAATCTATGTATCTGATCTCCGAGAGATTTTTCATAGTATAACGGGCATTAAATAAGGCGACGTTAAATTTACTGGGAGAAATAATATTTCGGAGCGCATCCCGCGTGGGAAGAATGTGATGCATCGTGTGGATTAGACTGGGAAGCAAGTGAGAGAAACTGGTGCTTTAGGGGGGGGGGGGGTGTAAACGCTCGTATTGGAAATTGGAAGAGCTGGCCGTAGAATGCCTGTATATATATGCTTTCTTGTATCTGGTTGCGACTCGCAGAATAGAATTGGCTCTTTTAAGATTCAATGCAAGGGGGAGAAGCTCGAGCCCATCGGAGTCTAAGTCCTCAGTAATGAAGACTCTTGCTTTAGTGCTACCGGAAATAAGTGAGTTATGCGTAATTGGCTGCCCACGAAGTTGCTGTTGTGTTTTGAATTTCTACTGTAATCAACATGTATACATGAATTAGAATAATGAATTTGTATGTAGTAGTAACATCAGAAGCTGTTAACTATTTTTGGATTTAATACGGCAGTTGGTTATCACTCATTGAACTTATCAGTCGTGTTTTCTTCTAAAGTCAGTCAGTCCTATTTACATACATGTATATCAACAATCAGTCTGCAACCACACCTTTACAACATGTCCCGCTGCGAACTGGACTTGCTATAAATGTCAACGCAAGGGACATACATCTAGGTGCTGTAAAAGTAAGGGCGATATTCAATTAATTGGTGAGGAAGAAAGTGCTGTCAATACAGAAGAGGAAGATTTCGAAGATGTAATTGGGGGTACTATTAATGGAATATATGCTACCGGAGGAACTGAAATGGTGAGTGCTTTAAGTAAGGTGCAAAAAAAGAAATTTCAAATATGTAACAAAAATAATGTGGAATCATCGACTGCAACATCTGTTTCAAAGAAAGAGAAACCTCATTACGTTACAATTCATATAAATAATGTTCCTATATAAGCGGAAGTAGACACAGGTGCGTGTACGTCAGTGATGTCCGCAATTCAATACCGGAAAACATTTAAACATCTTAAATTGCTTAAATTAGAAACACGATTAAAGTCAGTAACGGGTCAAACTCTTAATATTTTGGGTCAGGTAACTGTCGTTGTAGCATTTAATGGAGACAAAGCCGAATTGGTCGTCACGATACTTGATACCAGACATGATTTTGTTATGCTACTAGGTCGCAGTTGGCTGGAAAAGTTATGCCCTGCGTGGAAGTCTGCTTTTTCTCTATGTAATCTTACTCAGGCATGTCAGCAAAGCAATGTTAACCGTACAATAGAGTCATATAAAAAACTTTATAGGAATGTATTTGATCAAAACGTAAGTCCAAAGGAATGTATTTGATCAAAACGTAAGTCCAATCAAAGGTCACAAAATCTCCATTTCAGTCAAGGAAGAAGTTAGCCCGATATTTTGTAAGGCTTATCCAGTGCCGTATGCTCTGCGTTCCAAAGTAGAAGCGGAGCTTCATAAACTTGAAAGGGAAAACATTATACAGCAGGTCAGAACTAGCAATTGGGCGAGCCCCATAGTAGTTGTCGCGAAAAAAGATGGGGGTATAAGGATATGTGTGGACTTTAAAGAAACTTTGAATAGTGTTATAGATACCGACCATTATCCACTACCGCACATTAATGATATTTTAGTCGCCTTAGGAGGTAGTAAAATTTTTACAGTCTTGGACTTAACAGGAGCTTATCAGCAGTTGGAATTGTCAGAACAATCCAAACATTTTTTTACAGTCAACACGCATATCGGTCAATTTCAATACAATCGTCTAACTTATGGATTGAAAACTGCTCCAGCCCTTTTCCAAAGCAAGACGGATGAGATTTTGCGAGGTTTAAACGATTGCCAATGTTACATTGATCACCAATGATGTCGAGATGCCAGTCGCTTTTTCTTCAGCTAGTCTTTCAGAGGCGGAGCGAAATTATTCTCAAGTTGAGAAAGAAGCACTAGGCATTATTTTCGGAGTTAAAAAGTTTCACAAGTATTTGTATGGAAGATCATTCATATTATACACTGACCATCAGCCTTTAAGGACTATATTTGATCCAAAGAAAGGAATATCGTCTACCACATCATCCAGACTTCAACGTTGGGCTATCATACTATCAGGATATAATTATCAAATACGATATAAAAGAGGTAAGGACATGTTTGCACCAGATGCATTATCCAGATTGGCTTTACCAAATGAGCATACACAAGAGTTACCACAAAACCTTATAAACTCTTTTGCGAAAGAAGACGTTATACCATTTTCCTTTAAGGACGTTGCTACCTACACCAGTAATGAAAGTACCTTAAGAAAAGTTTTATCTCTTATCAAAACCGGATGGCCGAATCATATATCTGATGCTTCTCTAAAACCGTATTTTGATCGAAGAACTGACTTATCTATAGAGCAAAACTGCGTGATGTGGGGTATTCGTGTAGTTATACCACAAATGCTGCAGCACTACGTTTTAAAATTACTTCATGAAGCACATCCAGGAATCGTCAAAATGAAGATGTTGGCCAGGTCCTCCTGCTGGTGGCCAAGCTTGAACACCGAAATCGAACAATTAGCGACTGTGAGGAGTGCCAAAGAAAGAGACGAAACAACCCAAAAGACAACAGCTTCATCGGTTGGCCAAGGTATGAACGTCCCTGGAGTCGCGTTCATGGAGATTTCTTACACTTAGGTGGCAAGCCAATCCTTCTAGTAACGGATTCAACTTCAAAATGGATAGACTTGTATGTAATGGAATCAACCGATGCTGAGGAAGTAATTGCACAACTACGGAAATCCTTTTCAGTTTTTGGGTTACCCGATCAATTTGTCACCGATAACGGACCCCCTTTCAACTCCAGGCGATTTATTCAGTTTCTATCCAATAACGGAGTGGAGGCTCTCAAAAGTCCGCCATACTATCTATATCCGCCATACTATCTATAGTGAAGCACAGTCTAACAAAACTCATCGGAATCCGAAGGGTTACGAAAAAAGAATTAGAAAAATACATCGACGATTTCCTACTTTCCTACAGGAATACACCGACCCCTTCCACAGGACAAAGTCCATCTGAACACCTACTTAGGCACTCACCTCGAACTATTCTTGCCCAATTAAAACCAAAATTTGGAATGAAGATGTCTTTTCGCCCAGCTAAATCATATGGTATTAAACACCCAGATAAACTATTTGCAGAAGGAGATACTGCATTCTTATGGACTAACAACAACTGGGAACCAGTTAAAATTCTTCAAGCGTTATCACTAAGCCGGTACTTAATAAACTACAACGGGAGGGTGCGTATAGCACATAGTCAGCAACTTCGAGCAACTTCGAGCGTTGGACCTCTGAAAGCTTCTAAGCACCATATAACGGAGATCATGGTATCAAAACCTACTCAACCAGAGTCTCCGGTATTTCATCAACATGCAACACGTGAACGATCGATTAGAAATGATGCGGAGACTGATATAGATTCCACTGTTCAGGAACTAGTACAACAAGATTCTGTAAGGAATTTATCCCAACAACCTAGCAATGCTAAATCTCTTGCTCCTGAAGTGCGATCCTCTTCTCGTCAAAGACAACAACCTGACAGATTAAAGTACGAGTCCTTGGGTATTCCATCTTAAGGAGGAAGATAATATTGTGTTTTGAATTTCTACTGTAATCAACATGTATACATGAATTAGAATAATGAATTTGTATGTAGTAGTAACATCAGAAGCTGTTAACTATTTTTGGATTTAATACGGCAGTTGGTTATCAATCATTGAACTTATCAGTCGTGTTTTCTTCTAAAGTCAGACAGTCCTATTTACATACATATATATCAACAATCAGTCTGCAACCATACCTTTTCCCAAACAAAACAGTTGCCAGATGTATGCCTGAAAGAACGCGACACAATCCTCTTCCTTAAAGAAGCGAATAAAGCCTTGCGGGCTTCTTGGTTGGGGTGGCGGAAGGAAGGATTCTGTCTTCTCTATGGTCTGAGATAAATTTTGATGAAGTCCAATACAGGCACATAAAGCATGCAGCAGAGTGTCACACGAGCTGAAACCAGCTTCGGGAATGTTGCTGAGGATTAGAGTGTGCTTCTTAGTGCTAGTCCTGGAATGTGATTTGAGAATTTTCACGTCCTTACTGATCCTTGCGATGGCGCGCGATTAGATGTCGTCAAGGTTTTTACTATGTTCATCAATTTCCGAGAGGAGGGTATAGATACCATTGGGAATCTATCTTCGTATTAAGTTCGACAATGGATGTTTGAGAGCGAATAGCAGGCTTCTTAATGTTTTTGCCAGGAGTGACCGAATGCACTAAGTTACAGTTTAAGTTGGATTTTGCTATATTAAGACAGACCGTGCATACCCAGTTGACAGTGAAGACGCAGTAGCAATGGTGCGGATCACAGGATCCGGCTTGGACTACAACCTGACAGAACACTTGGTTAATGGGCCCTTACTTAGGGTGTTAGCCAGAGAGAATGATCTGGACAATAATTTCATAGGACCTTTGAATGATGGGGCTCCACCAATTGATCTAATTTTGGGAGCAGTTTTAGAGTTGAAGGGTCCCTTGGCCACCTTAGAGCGAGTGGAGATGCCAGTCATACTTGAGATAAATGTAGAGATGTAAAAGGATCCGAGGCTCATACTCGCACACGCAAAGTGAATATATGTAGATAGCTACATGCGAACATAAATTAATTTAGGGATAGGTGCTACAATAACGTGCAAACCAAGATGTATGCAAAGATATGCAGATCTTCAAAAGGAAATTTCAAAGTTCAATAAGATATTCAAAAAGATAAATGCTGACATAGAGAATGATAGAGATGATTTATAATTAGCATATTCTAGTGAAATGGTTAAATATATATATAATGGTTAACTTCTAATGACGGACGCGGATAGTTGATACATATATGTAGCTAATGCGTGTATACAGATCAAAATCTAACAAAATGATTCCATATGTCTCTACCGGGATTCAGTATAGTCTACATAATTCACTCCATATATACCGACTCAATTCGAATAGTGTCATTAAGCTGATGTTGATAGTTGACACCACTATAAATCAACTTCGCGGCAAATGATTAAATATTTAATAAGATATGACAAATTGTTAAGGGTATACATATAATTATTAGATTCTAAAAAAACGGCACTCGATGGACGCAGATAGTTGCCGATTATATGCAATTAAATATATGCATGAAGATCCAAGATCACCCTCACGGCAAATGATTGGGTTATAATGAAGGTGGAAAAGATGCCGGGGGGGGGGGGGGGGTACGCTTCAGCCAGCATGTCAATAGTCGCAGATGATGGTGTGATGCCCATGTGCAGCGGTTCACCCAGAGATGGAGATTAAGTAATTTCAGCCTCCAGCAGCAACTTTATTACCAGCGAGTCAACTTTAAACAACCAAAAGTTAGTTGAGTTATATAACTAACGCATTATCATCATCACTATATAAATAGCAATTAGAAGAAAACTTGAGACAGCCTGAAAAATGAAAAGACCGCCAGCAGATTTATTCCTATTCACTAATTACTGTAACTCTCACTCTCTCATTCACTTTTAATTAAAACATATTATCTATCGAAATTGCTCAACATGATCAGATTCAGATAAAGCCGTCCTCGTCTGAATGGGTCTTGCTATACTTTCAAATAGATTTTAAAAGTTTCCTTTCGCAGCAATCATCAAGCCTTATCCTTTATTCTATTTAAAAACAAAAGATTTCTTCCCATAAAATACACGATACAAAATTCCTATACGCTACTAATATGATTTGTTAAATAATAATAATAATTTGGTTGAATTCGTTGAGTTCGATAAACTATAAAACAATTAATTATTGTTGTTAAAATCCAGTCGGTAGGATAAAACCTGGGATAGCCCTCAAATCAGAACAGGCCACCACCGGATTTTGTCCCAGCAACCGAAAAATTCCAAGATGATGATCAATTTTAAGACACTTTTTACACAATCACATTTTTATTTATTCGCGTAAAAATAGCAATTTTGTACTTTAATATATTATAGATTTTATTCACACTCTGCTCTCAACTATTGCTGATTTCTTTAGTAGTGTTAGTACATGGGGCATAATATGTACACTGCTGCTGCTGGCCGGCTCTACAGTATGTGTTAGCTCTGAAAATTAATCATTTAATAAAAAATATGTATTTTACACTACTTTGTAATCATTCAAATATCACAAATAGTCGATATTAATCAAAAACCATCAATCTGTTGAAAATAATTAGCAATTAGAAGAAAACTCTAGACAGCCTTACAAATAAAAAGGCCGCCAGCAGATTTACTCCTATTCACTAATTACTGTATAAGATTTTTATCACTGTAACTCTCACTCGACAATAACACTATTCAGCATTCACAGCATCAAAACAAAATAAAGTGTTTCATTCACTTTTAATGAAAATTTTCTTCTCGCACGGTGATATCAAATTAAAATTATAATAAATATTTCGATTCCGGCGGCTGCTCATTTCTTTGGTGTGGAGCATTATCTGTACACGGTAGCGGCTACCGCTACCCAATTTAAATGTATTATACTTGACTTTATATGATTTTACTTGGGGCGGCTGGTCAATGGATCTGTAGTTGTAGGATTTACTTGAAGGGCGGCTGGTCACTAAATTAGTATTAGTGCATTTTTGCACACTAGTCTCATAAACCATAGTGTGTGATATATTTGACAGCATCAGCTGATTTCAATATATAGTGGAACGCTTTGCTCACATGACGATTTGCATTTAAAAAATTGTATGATCCTTTCTCCTATAGCCCTTATGGCAAGAAAGCTTTGAGGTGCTTTTAAGCTCTACGAATACTAATTTAGAGAGCTTTTAAATATTTTCATCTCTGTTGTTTTTCATGCCGCAATTTAAAAGTCGCTACTTTATCTTATTCAAACTTCGGTGTAGACATTGATTTGTGAGCTAGTATTGGTCAATCGTATAGCGCAACATATTTACCTCTAGAGGTGAATAGCTTTAATTCTTCTGCATCTGACCGTACCCGTGGAAACATCGTAGTAGACATCAGCTTAATTAACACCAAGTATCAATTTAATTAATACCAAGTACCAGTAACCTCTAGTATAATCAACATTATATATAGTACCTATAATATCAATAAAGTCCAATTGAAGTGGCATCTTTGTTTGAAGCCCCAAACTATTAATCCCACATGCACACATCCATACACACGCTTAAATACAAGCATATATGCAAAACCCTCGAGAATACTTCACAAGCCATTAAACAGACTCCCTCCCTACCGCATCCGAGGCACAACGTAGTCCTTACATTCTAAAATATTTACAGTGTTCTTATGTAGAAGTGACAAAAGTTTTATTTGAATAGCTCCTCCGCCCTAAACTACTATTCATACAGAAAAATGGCGTTCTGTTAATCTTAAGCTTGCTTTCTCATCTTCCAACCGTAATAAATTTTTAAGAAAAAATTGCAGCCTTCCTTCATAAGCTCGAGGCATCATTGATTTATATTAGAGCTCTCGGCCTCGTCCAATGCATGAAAATTCGAAGGAAGAAATTTCCAGTAAATTTCTAAGAAAAAATTGTGGCCTCCGCTTCATCGGGTCATGGTAATGGTGATTTTGCATGGAGCGAGGCATTGCTGGCACGTCATCAAGTTCCAAGTCGAGGCATCTTCGAGGCATTGTTAATTTTATATTCTAGAAAAGCGTTGCATATTTTTGTTCTACGTGTCTAGACTTTGTATGTTATTAGTTTGTCCAAAACAGGGCGAATTGTAAATTTCTAGGAAAATTGTTGAGTTCGATAGGAGAATATTTAGTTGGTGCAATGCCGTCAATACCAATACAAAAAATTACTCTCAGGGGCAGATGAATTTAATAAAATTGTTTCTTTTACATAAATCAAATCAAATCCTAATAACTACAGCAAAATAAAAAGTATTTCCAAAAACGAGACAAGAAAGAAGTAACGTTTACGTCCCACCAACTGCATCGAATATGCTGTGTGGGATGTGCATCATTCATTTAGTTTGATCAGTACAGCGAGATGAAAAGAATAATGATGAGAGTTACGTCAAGTGATTCATATTTTCCCACATCTACCATGTTGAGGAAGTCGACCAAATGTATTTTGTTCTCGGTGCGTCAGAAACATGTTGTGGTCTATTCCGGAATAGACCAGCCTTTTAAAATCTGTATATTTTCTACGGTATGCTATGCGACATCTAGTTCTTATGCCATCTATGGTACAAGTAATAAAGCTCCATCACGCCTGAAAGTATGTAAATTATAATCGCCGGTGAAAACACAGTTAAGGCAGAAAGTAATCATCCACATTTAAATTGATACACTTAACCCTGTGAACTCTTGCAAAAAAATACAAAACACGTTACCAGGATGAAAAAGCAAAAGACGGAAATAGCAAACAGACATTCGCACAGCACTACAAAGTACAATAGCTTTAAAAAAATTTAACTAGTTAAGGATATCAATATATAATTCTTTAGACACACATACACTAATTTTAATCATATTATATTGCGATAAACTTATTGAAATTAATTATATTAGCAATAAATATATTACATATATTGCAACTATATTACAAACAAATAAATAACCTACACAGTTCAATTATACTACAACTATATTACAAGCCATTCCGTCAAGGACAGCCGAGCTTTTAAAAGCAAAAGTGATTAAACATTGCAAAAAGCACAAATTATATCAGTCTCGTGCTTTTTTAAGAACACAAACAGTGAAATAAAAAATTAAAAAGTTCTGAAGTACGAATTGAAAGCAAAAACTCCAAGTTGCTCCGCCAACACTGGACTGATTTACACAACCAGTAAACAACAAGCTTTCATATGTCAAATGCGCTAAATTGATTAGTTCCTGAACCTGTTCAGAGAATCCGAAAAATGCATTCACGCCAAATTTTCCCAAGAGGTTGAAGCAACACAAAAAATATCTAGAAATTGCTGCCAGTAGTCACA
Source organism: Dioctria linearis (assembly GCA_963930735.1). Lineage (NCBI taxonomy): Eukaryota > Metazoa > Arthropoda > Insecta > Diptera > Asilidae > Dioctria > Dioctria linearis. Next base: position 82,824,872 of record OZ005743.1, on the reverse strand, counting down.
CCACTACCGAATGGTAGGTGGGATTAAATACCTGGATTGCAAGAGGTTTTTTCTCTCTAATTATAAATAAAAAGATTACTCTTTTGGACTTTTTACCGGGTTAACTCTGTTCTAATTTGTTATTTCATCACACAACCCATTAATTTTTGGTGACAAGTTTCAAGCCTTGGTTTGACTCATCAACAGGTCCCAAATAGCGAAATTGGGTGATTTGAAATACAAATGAAACAATGAAGAAAAGAAGAAAGAAATGAAAAGTTTGAGAAAAATAGAAAAAAACAATTTTTTTTATTTATTAAAAAAATTTAAGAAAGTTTTAAAGAAACAGATTCATTCGAAGCGAATCGAACCTGTATACGCCACGCAGTGGGCTGAAAAATAAAGAAGAAAAAGGAAGAAGAAGAAGCGTTTCGTGTCAGCAGAAAACCTTCCACTCATCGGTGCAGCTTGGTTTTCTGCCTGCTGCAGACGCTTGAAAATAGATCAAACTGATCTCTTCTCATATAAACTCCTCATATAATTCACACCCAGAATTTATTCTGAGTTTATATGAGAAGAGATCAGTCTGATCTATTTTCAAGCGTCTGCAGCAGGCAGAAAACCAAGCTGCACCGATGAGTGGAAGGTTTTCTGCTGACACGAAACGCTTCTTCTTCTTCCTTTTCTTCTTTATTTTTCAGCCCACTGCGTGGCGTATACAGGTTCGATTCGCTTCGAATGAATCTGTTTCTTTAAAACTTTTTTAAATTTTTTTAATAAATAAAAAAATTGTTTTTTCTATTTTTCTCAAACTTTTCATTTCTTTCTTCTTTTTTTCATTTTTTCATTTGTATTTCAAATCACCCAATTTCGCTATTTGGGACCTGTTGATGAGTCAAACCAAGGTTTGAAACTTGTCACCAAAAATTAATGGGTTGTGTGATGAAATAACAAATTAGAACATTTTTTAGCTTTTGCTATATACCGGAGAATCCCAAAAATTCTTTCTTGAACAAAATCTCTAATTATAATAATTTTGTTTGTTGTTTTTGAATTTGAATGTTGTTTCCTTTTCAAAAGCTTAGTCTTAGTTTGTTCTTTATAATTAAAATTTGTCACATAAACTTATACGAAACGCATAACACACTGACTTTAGACTGAAGACGACAATATAATACACCGAAAAGGGTGCAAAAATAATGGCCACGGCCGACAGGTCACAAAACCGCTTTACGATCCTGGACATGGAGGAGTTGCCCAGAAAGCATGCACGTAAAAACCATAATCGAGGGACACGCCTGGGAGACCTGCCGTCAATACAATAAACCTTTACCGACGCATTCGCAGGCCCGAACCCCAAATACGTTACCATTTCGTTAGTAGAGCCCAATAAAAAGATCACATATCTTAATCCGTTCGTGGTCCGCAAAACTATCGAGCATATGGCCCCCAAAGTCAGAACATGCAAAGCTCTACGCGATGGCAACTACTTAGTTTTCCTTCCATTTAAGGCTGATGCACAGAAGCACTTATCGAAAACTGGAGCACATGACGTAAAGGTGGAATACCACGGAAAGCTAATTTCTTCCCGAGGTACCGCCTATGCCCCAAACCTTACGAGCCTCACTGAAGCAGAGATCCTAGACAGGCTCAGAGAAAAAATAAAACTGTCATGGGTGTTAAAAAAATGACGCGCACTGGAAATACCCAGGATGAAAGAGTCCCGATTGGAGCATTACAAATAACTTTTGACTGTTTCTCTCCTCCCACCGCAATGGTCTGTTGTCTCGAAAAGTTTCCGGTTCGCAGATGGTATCCAGCCCACCACGCGCCCAGGTGCCCAACCTGCGCCGATCCTAAAGCATAAGGCGAAAAGCACCACAAATGCGAGAAGATATTTTGCATAGGCTGTCAAAAGAAAGGTGACCACGATACCCTCGACTGCATTTGCCCTAGCTTTGAATGGGAAAAAGCTATCGTCAAAATGCAAGTAGACCTTGGTATGACATGTATGGGGATCTTGCTCCGGTGAACGAAAGCCAAAGCAGAACCATGCCGGGAACATCGTTCGGGGATGCAATGAAAAACATTTCAGAAAACTCGCAGACGAAGCAAGAGAATATCTTCATGACCACCAGCAACAACGTACACAACAAAAATACAAACCACCAATCCAAACCAACACTCACTAACAAACCTTACACCCCCACCGAACAACTAACACAGCCACTAACAAAACTAACAGCCCCACCCAACAAATAACACAGCCAAATATACAACAAATAATCAAGCCCAGTAAATTTACCGAAATCATTGCGAAACAAGAACCAAGACCCCTCACAAAAGAGGAACAGAACTCAATCAAAATAAACTGCACAAATTCATATACAACAACAAACACCAGCAACATCCCCAAAAATTTATCCAAAAACAGTATTTTTCACACACATCACAGAAACTGTCACGACCAAAACTGAACCGACAGAACTAAACATCGCCTTCACGGCATGAACTACAGGCTCTTGCGGTCTAGCAACCCTGGAAGACGCAAACAAACTTTTCTATCTCTCCCCCAACACCTTCAAATCCATTATTGCACCAAGATCGAATATCCCTCAAACATCAATCACCTCGCCTCTTACTAAGAGGTGAAGATGAATCGACACCCCCGGTGTCGGACACAGGCGAAGAAATGAACGGTTTTGAATCAATATCTTCATAAATATAAAAAACAATCAGAAACTAATTTTCAGGTCCTAACCCACTTTAGAATTTATGTCACGAAACCTCTCTCAAGCCCAGCATAGAAGTGGAGATTTTACTATCATCCAATGGAACCTCTGCGGCTATTACAATACCTTGGGTAACCTCCAGCTGCTCATCTCCGACTTCTGCCCTGCTATTTTGGCTATTCAGGAGACGCACGTCCCTGCCACAAATCCTCCCATCCGAATCCGAAACTACACCTATATCTTGCCAATACACAGCCAGGAGGTGTGGCCGTGTTAGTCAGAAATGACATCCCATCCACACATATTCCCATTTCCACCACACTGTTAGCTATAGCTGTCAGAGTTCATACTAACCCCTTCATTGACATCATATCCATCTATGTGGGGACCGAGGACAGGATCAACTCCAGGATCTTAAGCTCTCTAGTGGAGCAAGTCCCGGGTCCGACTTTCCTTTTGGGAGACTTCAATGCGCATCATCCATTTTGGGGATCGTCAAGAGTGAACCAAGGGGAAACACGATCGCGGAATGGCTGGATGATTCAGACCTCGTTCTCCTCAATGACGGGTCTGCCACTGTCTTCAACACCCGTAACACACTAACTCACATCGACCTCTCCATCGCCTCACAATCACTTGATGCAGCAACGGGCTGGCACACAATTGAGAATCCAAGAGGCAGCGATCACTTCCTAATTGTAATCAGATTGGCAAGGATACTCCCAGGAACTGGAGCATAATCTAGCATGCGCACTCGTAAGACGTTACTGTTGTATTATGAATAGACTTGGAGAAAGCGTTTGATGGAACAACGAAGTACTCCGTCCTACAACAATTGCGGAAGTGGAGCCTTGACACTAAATTCGTCAAAGCAGTGGACTCATTCCTCTCGAACCGGAAAATCAAAGTGAGAGTAAACGGACACTTTTCGAAAATCCATAACTTAGAAAACGGACTACCCCAAGGTTCTCCACTCTCGGTTCACCTTTTCTCGACCTATATCTATTCACTATCTGTAAAGTTAAATGATATAGCTAACCTTCACTTCCACATATACGCGGACAACGTAATCTTCTACGCTTCTGGTGAAGTTCCGTTGGTAAATCACGTACTCAGCAGAGCTCTCAGAGCAATTTCTGTCTGGGCCGACGCTAATGGAGCCAAAATATCTACCAGTAAATTAGAAGCTCTACACGTCTGTAGGAGACGGAGCTGCAACGAAACACGCGTCTCCGATGAAATAGCTTCTATCCCCTTTTAAGGGAACATCGAGTACTGGGTCTAATCATTGCGCACAATCTTCGTTGGAACAAACAAGCAAGTATAGTGGCCGAGGATATCAAAAAGAGGAACAATCTCCTTAGACTGATCTGTAGAAGGAACAACGGCCCACCTCTCAACACAGCGACGCAAATCACAAAACAGCTAGTTATAGGTAGAATAGACTACTGCTTGACCATCTTTGGCCATATGAGCAAAAAAGCCAAGCCAAAACCCAAACTGAGCTAAATGCCACTGCTAGGACAGCCTTAGGTGCGCTTCGAACTACTCTAATTCCAAGGCTGTTAATCGAGGCAGGGTTCCCAACCCTCCAACAAAGAAGAGAGGCTCTGAACTGTAATCTAGTCCTGAAGAGCATTCACAATCCTAACGCTCCCCTCCGCGACATTATACTAGATCTCCTCTCCAGCAACCGCACCTGCACTAGGGGAACGCTTTCGGGTCCAAACAGGGCGGTAACTTACATCCCCACGTCCCTCGAAGAAATTCCACTTGATCCCAAAGTAACCAACAACCCGATAGCCTGGCTCATTTCATCTAATAAAATACATACGAACGACAAAGAGTACCAACAACTAAATGACAACAACAAAAAGCGTTTGCACTTAGAATTGAATGACAGGAATATACACAGCTGCAACTAAAGGGGACCAGGCGTCGCTATTGCGGTTAATATCTCTAACCAGCTGGACGCAGAACAGAACATCTGCAAGGTATTACCTGCATGGATGGATGTTTTCTCAGCGGAGCTATGTAACAACTATCTGGGAAGCAGCTAGATGGGCCAATCAGCAGGATGGAAGCACGGCTATCTTCACGGACAGCCTGTCCTCCCTAAAGGCAATAGAGAATACAAAAAACAAAAACCCTCTAGCAGAAAATATACGTCACTCTCGCCACAAACAAACTCCTTTGCTATGGTGCCCAGCTCACGAGGGGATTCGTGGTAATGAAATCGCGGACCAACTGGCAAAACAGGCAGCAGGTTCAAACGAACCAGACATTGTCCCTCCAGCATACAAAGCTGCAAGGTTCCAAGCCAGGAGGTTGTCTGAAGCAAGACGACTGGTATGTTGGCATGATTCGGACACCTTCCTGGCAACACACCACAGAACAATTGAAAAACCGATAATGCCGGAGCTTCCGAGGCAAAAAATGATCTCCATGGCCAGAATTAAACTGGGACATTTCCAGGCGGTCAAAAGCCATCTCTTCGAAAGGTGCATGCCATACTACCCAAACTCCTCTCTCACAGCTCGTCACATAATATTACAGTGCGGTGAACTGCAAAAACGACTACACGTACTAGGGACTACCAAAATACCTAGGGACCTCCTTAATTACAACAAGGAGGACTCCGACGTACTCCTCACAGCACTAAGACAATACTTACAGGACAATAACGGCAATACAAGGATATAATACGGAAATAAAATAAATATAAGCAATAATTTTAATAATATTTATTCATTAGGATTCACTAGTCTTAGTTCACTCAAAACGTGAATTTTGTTAACTTTTATTATATGATGTTTTATAGTGGACGCATACTAAACTAATACATAATATAGTTTTAAGGTTTAAGTAATGTACTGTTAGATTTAAGTTAGATGCGGAAATAGTTTCTAAGCCACAATGAATTCCTAGATATAAGTCATGAGCAAAAGGCAAATTGTAGAAATATCTGAAAATTTTAAGTGAAAAAACTACAATCGTAAAACTATGAACTAAATTAAAGATAGCAGACAAGGAATAAAATTGTAAAATTAGCATATACAAAAGCACTAAACTGAAAAGGAAGCTACAAAATTACTTGTAAGAATAAAAATTACAATACAACTGAGGAGCCCAGATGGCCTTGTAGCCAATTAAATTGAATTTGAAATTTGAATATTACAAGCAAATAAACAAGCTACACATATAAACAAAAATATATTTAAAAATTCAAAAATTTAACAACATAAATCTTATTTTAAACAAAATTTAACAACACAAAAGCACCTAAGCCGACATTATAATTCCAAACAACATCATTATAATTCAACACAACACAACACGTATCACAAATATAAATATCAATCAAAGTACTGAAACCTGTCAAAAATCAAATAATGGGAGACCTTCAGCCGTTAAAATAAAAAAGGGCCAGTGTAGAAGGTTCCATAGCCCGAACCAAGGAATACGCTGCATCTATTCCTGAAAATTCAGCCAACGTGGAAATATCTACAATGTTAAATAGATTGAGAGACCTATAGAAAGAATTTTGTATACATGACGATCAAATTGCTATAATACCAGAACAAACCTCAACGATGACAGTAGTAGAAGAAGTATACCTGGCTACAGAGATACAGTTACGAAGAGAATTATGTCGTCGTGTAACTCAGCATAACACACAACGAACATATGAACCACAACAGTCCCAATTAAACGAAACAATAACCGCACTAACAGAACAGCATAAAGCATTAATAGAGTTGCTAAACAGCTCAACATGCACCACACCCCTGTGATCTTAACTGTGGAAGAGAGGAGAGAGATTCTGGGAGGAGGCGAAGAGAAACAAGCTAGTGTTTACTTCTTACTATACATTTTATTATAGCACCTGAGACTATATACAAACATTTGTAAACAAATTTTTTGTTTTTTGTTTTTTTTTTTATAATTACCTCCGAAGCTCTATGCATGTGCTGGTCCTGGGTGGTCCTGGATCGTCTTGGAATCGATCCAAGGGGATCTTCTCATCTATTATGCTAACTAGTAACTGTTTTGACCCAAAAAAATTCGTTTCGCGCGTACTACTTCCCTACAAGGCCTTCTGGAGAGTTATTACTTACTGACTTTTATCGACCGAACGCGCTTGAAGAAGAAGTTCCCTCTGGGGACGGTAACCATTCTAGTAGCGGGCTCATATACTTAACATAATATCAGATGATGTCATAGCACATCTCCGGACAACATGTGGTAAGTCTCTGATCATATACGAGAATTCTTTTTATATACATATATAATAATAATCTAAGTAGTAGCTAATACCTATCGCGAAAGGGACACTTTCGTTCCATTTCAGGTACCCCCGCGTTAGGACAGCACTAAGTAGGTATGTCAGAGCAAGGCAAGAGTTCATGTAAAATATACGTAATATAGATTTGAATAATATTATCTCACATATCGCGAAGAAAGATAATTTTCGTTTCGTTTCAGATGCTCCTGGGTTAGAACAGCACTAAGTAAGTATGTCAGAATAATGCAATAGTTCGTGTAAAGTATACTACATATAAATTTGAATAAAATTATCTCACAAATTGCAAAGAGAGATAATTTTCGTTGCGTTTCAGGTGCTCCTAGGTTAGGACGGCACTATATAGGTACCTCTCTCTCGGCGAGCAGACTGTTCTACGCCGTAATCATTATTAACTTAGGCTAATACTTATCCGAGATATTTCTTTTAAAAATTTTTGTTTCTATCGATAATCTTCATTTTCGTTACAGGTGCTCCTCGATGGATTGCCAATCTACGGTGAGCCGTACATCGTGATGGGACTCGTTCACTCGATGTACTTTTTCTTTTTCAGCACAATGTTCTTTTATTTTGTCTTGATTGAGAATGATTGAATAAAACTGTTGGCACTTCTTTAGCGTTTGTTTTTTTTCTTTTTCTTTTCTTTTTATTTTTCTTTCCTTTTCTTGGGCTTGACACCTCATCGCACTTCTCTGTCAGAACACAGTCCAGAGCCGAATGGCCGACCGTCCCTTCCGGCATCTATCTCAGTCCGATTGTTTTATGCTCGCCCACATGGTGCACTCTGCTCCACTCTGCTCTGACTAAAAGATGTCAGGCTGGTCGTGTAGTGGTGACAGGCCATGTTTACACCTGGCTAATTTTTCTGGGTACTACCGTCGTGCCCACATGCGACCATAACAGGGCAGGGTGATGCACCTGGAGAATGGTCGTATCGGCGAACCTTGACTGAGCTAGCCGGCCTTTATAAATCTGCCTCATCCTTCTGGGAGCCCAATGTGTGGCTCGACCAACGACCACTCATTAAAGAAATATGAAAGAAGAAACCGGAAAGAAAAATCCTCATATCGAGGCTAATCCAAAAGGGATTAGAACTGAATTATCTACTCATAATAGGTAGAGATGGGCTCACAAGGGTCAATTCCCTTTATAAAATTTTCATCAGACCACCGCAGATTAAAGAAATGGATGCTAATCTAGTTGTATAAAAGCCACGAAAGCTTTGTCTGACCCTCTCCAAGCGCGACACATTCCCGAAGTCACGACTACCCTTGGCCAAAGCTCGACATCAGTCCCGGCATCAAGAGCCAAAAGCGCACCCAACGTCCAGCAACCCGAAAAATCTGGATCATCCAACCAGGAGCACCTGGGAAATCTGTACCATCCAACCCCCAGACCAAGATGGCCGGGAGGGGTGGTGGGAGGATTGGGGTGAGGGTGGGAGGGGTGGGGTGCCGCGTAAACCTGCCGCCGCCACCTGCCATATACAAAAATATGTCGTGCCGACTCATACATCCGGTCCTGAAGGGACCTTACACCACTTACCGATACCTTCGTGAAGGCGCAGATGATATCGTGCCGACTCATACATCCGGTCCTGAAGGGACCTTTACACCACTTACCGTTACCTTCGTGAAGGCGCAGATGATAGGCCTTCAGCTGCATTGACCCATATCCACTCAACGACACTGAGGGCAGCAGTTATTGTGTTCATGGTCCCTTAGATGACCTGTAAGAAGAGTTGTAAAGGAGCGGAACTATTAAACCGTCGCTAAGAGGGGACGCCAGGAGAGTGAAAGGAGAAATAAACAGCTTTTACAGTGTCATGACTACGTTATAAACGTACCTGTATTAATAGTTTTTTTTACAAGTCAAGAGTTCGCACAGGAGAGCACACTACTAAATGAGATAAGCTCACTATTCTATACTGCTGCTGGTCTTTTTCAACAAGACCACAATATTAGCTCAACAGCCGTCTTTAGTCACATTATTGAATTTCTATCTAGTATGGTACATGACATTGCTAAGCATACATTATTCTAAATTTCAAAAGAGCGTCGATCTTTCAAAATTACGCAAGTATCACTGAACATGATTACTCGTTCACCGCTTAAGAACTAAAGATTCTGAGAGGACTAACGACAAGGACCGATTAATTCATCAGATATGCATCCAATCATAGATCTTAAATTATGATATAACTAAATTACAAAACAAATATATTTAACGTTCTGAATTCATGTTACGAGTTAACTAAGTTAATAAAGAAATATATTTATAGTTCCGAGTACACGCTATTCTTACTTATTCTACAATTCCTACCAATTTCATCATTCCTTTTTTCCTTTCCTAGCTTCTCTTCAAGAAATATTGATTTCACCATATTCAAAAAGGTTACTGGCTGGAATTACTCTATTTATACTTTGTCTCCTGGCTCAAAATTACAATTTAGGAGCCACACTGGATCCTCACTCATACATATACATATGTGAGATACGAATGACAAAATAAAAAACTTTATATAATAGCATGATCACAGTTGAATCTTGTACGATTCAACATCTTCAAAACGGCTATGTATATATGTACGCTAGAATTAATTTTTGCTCACGGACCTCAAGGAACTGGTGTGAAGTTATGCATTGACTGCTATTCCTTGTCAAGAAATATAAACTGTATGACACATAAAACTAAATACAATGTAATAAAAATTTATTCACAAATCTTGCTAGAATGTCTTTTTACCTACGGAAAAACAAATTTATTACGTCATTAAAAAAGGCTCGCATCCCTTAAAATTCATATGTTTTTCATCCATTAATTAAGGTATATTTCTCACTAAGACACGCTGTCGCTGCACCAGTACATATTTTAGCAAAAATAATAGTTAAAAATCTTGGGCGTCATTATGTATCATACAAAAATAAGTAATTTAATAGTATGTAATGGAAATAAACGTATCCTTTTTTTCTTTTCTTTTTGCAAATCAATGTGAAATCTCAAGACTTACATGTTATGGTGTGGCTGATGCAACGCAGAGGCGCCCTTGTGATGTTCTGCAAACCACCGCCACTTTACTATGAAAGAGAAATTATATTATTATTTTGTGTTTTCCTTTTTGTGCTATTTGTTAAGATTCGATCCTGTGTCTCCGCTGGTGGCTACTCTACTTATTCCCTGCTTATCTCTTTCGCATACCGCCTACAATTATCAGGACTAATGAGTATTCTTAAATTTCCCTGGGTTTTAAATTCTCGTGGGAAGAACTGTCTAGCCGGATCTCAGAGCTGCTAGCAATGTGAGTACTGGGTACTCAGGCTAACTTCCAATTTTGTCCGCTACGAGAGTCGGGGAGGTTACCATGTAGCTGATAATAATCCGAATTGAGTATTTTGGTGGAGCTATTTTTCTCAGGGAAATCAGACGAGTAAAAATTTTTCTTTTCCTATTTTCAATTTCCGAATTATGCTCTCTAAAAATCTGATCAAGAATGAGGTTTACTGATCAATTATGATTCACGAGTACTTGGGATCCGATGGAGTTTTCTTTGTTCTTGTATGAGAATTTCCTTTTTCGATTTAATCACACACCTTCTCTTGTCACTGACACTTCAAGAATTGATAAGGAGAACTCTTCTTCTTCCCATTTTCTCATCGAACACCTGCTGTCAGCTGTCAAATCGCATAGCACCCGAAAGTAGCACCACATCCGCTGTGTATCACACGGCGTAGCATACGGCTGCTAGCTTCAGTGTAACATACTGCTGCATGCAATATGCTACGACCATAGCAGGTTCATCCAATGTAATTTTAAATTTGCGGAGATTTCTTGCACAAACCTGCATATAGCTTTTGTGCAGCCTATTTTATTTTATTTGCAAAAAAATGGGAGCGTCAGAGTAGTATGACTAGAGTACCTCGCGCATAGAATATGCGAAGCCTTTTTCTTCCCGGACAATTTAAAAATTTTCTTTTTATAGTACGATACCTAGTTTGGGCGATATTACCCTCCTTTTTCCTCTATCCACTGTAACTATATCTGATGATAAAGAATTATTTTCCGGGTATGCTATTCCGCGTTCCTTTTTCCGTATTTACTCCGGCAATCCTTGTTTCCATATGGTTTTTTTCCTGCCACCTTGCAATATCTATTTTGGTTACCTCATTCACTTTCATTCTTTTCTATAGAGCTGTCCTTTCAATAGAAATGTAATTTAATGAGAATAACTTATATTGTATATACCTTGCCAAAAACCATCTTCTTCTGCTTTTCATTCCCGACATTTCTGTCATTTACCAGTCTCATTTTCTCCCTTGCCGACAGATTTGAGTCCGGTATCTAGAGATCCTAGGGTTATATCTACATACAACCATAACAGGATCCCAATTATTCCGGATATAGGGCGGTATGCTAGAGCCAAGGAATTTGTGTTCCTATACAAACATTATTTAGAAAAATGTTCATGGAATGCTAAAGGAATTCTTTTCTATACCTAGGGAAAGGTAATGTATGTATGTACCTATGCTAGGGAAAGGAAATTCGAACAGATGTCAAAATTTCTTTTAGAAAATGTACCGATGCACTAATTTCTCATGATACAAAGAAACAAGGTATGGCCGAGTTTTCTGTCAATTGGGTACTTACGTCATAGGATGACAAAAGTCATTCAGTCGTGCGATCTGTCATTGTCTCAAGTTTTGATTATTTATTTGAGAAAGCTAAAATATCATATTATTTCACAACAGTTTGTGATATATATAATAAAATTAAAAAGTGTGAATATAGAGTATCGAATTGCTTAAGGGAGCACTGCTGATATGATAATTTGTTGTAATGTAACCTCAAAAAAGGTCAAGAATCGAACTACTTCTTATAGCGAATTATTTTTTAAAAAAATTTTAAAAAATTTATAAAGTTTTAAACGTCCAAACGCAACCAAGAGATCTTTTTTCTGTTCACTGACAGATACAAATATTTTGATATTTTACAAAATAATTGACTAGCTTTGACAACTGACTTTTGTGTCCACATGACGTACTAACCCAAATAGTTCCTCTCGAATCGGCCATACCTTCTTATATTTGTATCATGCTAATTTCTGTTAAGAAATTTGACGTTTGAATAATTTGCAAAATTGAAGAATGGAATGAAGATTTTGCAAAAGATAAATCAATTTTAATGGAGCAATATAAATTGTTTTATATGTATCTTCATTTTTCAGTTAGTTTAAAAACATTACGTTTGCAGATAAAAATTAAAAGAAAGACCGGTGATTTTGCACTAGACTTGATGCATTTATAATCAGTTCCACAGTTTTCATGTCCATTGTTCTGCAAAATAATGACACTTCCGATATAATTCATTCTGCAATGGTCAAATTACATAAAATTAGAAACTCCTTATTTCTTATTTTCTTTATATATTTTAAAATAAACAAACTGTGAAATTCATATTGTCAAAAATTTCTTGATATAATATCAATTTTTCTTTAAGAAATGAGTAGAATAATTCCTTGACCCTATTGCTTGGTTCTAGCATACCGCCGTTTACAGATGACATAGCGTAGAAAAGTCATCTATAAAGATTTTTTTATAATCAAAGATAGATGAAAAGGCTTTTGTTCAGGAAATAAAAAAAACATGATTTATCCGACCAAAAAAAATTTACATGGATGTAAAGCGAAAAAACAAAATCTAGCACAATTTGGAGTCAAGTCTTCGTAATCAAACGGAACAATTGTGCATTCGCTTGTGCGAAATGAGCGGAATTGTGTTTGGCACTTTACTTTCTGTATAAACGACGGAACTAAATAATGACATCGTTCGTTCCATTTATTCAGAACGAGAAAAGAAACGCAGTATATAACTTATTATAATAATATAAATGTAACTTTTGCTTACTCCTCCTTTAACGGTGATCTTGAAAATGAAACTGAATGAAAGCTTTTGCGTAGTTTTCCGTCCTTTTTACTGGTAACACTTTATTATAGAAAGCAAACTAAATGACAATTGCAAAATTAATTTTAGAAATTATTATTATTTTTTGTTTAAATTATAATTTTGTAAAATCAGACTCCGATTGAACATTTTCTGTATTCTGAAAGAACAACTCAATATGCGCTTTTATTTTGTCCTTATCTGTAAAGAGAAAAAAAAAATGTAAATATTTATAATATAGTTCTAGTTCTACACATGAATAAAACTATTTCAAAATTCTCATCTAAATTATGGTTCAGGGAAACGTAGCACAACGTAGAGAGTGACAAGTCAAGTTCAGTTAGCTCAAATTCTGTTTTTTCTATCGCGGTAAATTGTTTTATATATCGCCTTGATTCATGCCAATATTTATGGAACAAGTTTCACCGATTGTGTGCAATTCCTATGCAAAGATGAACTCTCGCATTAAGAACATTAAGAAGAATTGCATAGCTAAGTGCAAAAGCTATTCAATGAAGGATCGTTGGTCCTTGTTTGTTGTAATCACAATTCAATGCTCTTGGTAGCCCAACCAAGATAATAAAGAGTTTATTCAGTAATTTGTAGGTAATAATTTATTGCCTAACAATTTGTCTTCTAAAGTAAAAAATGATATATCGGTATAATATATTTCTTAATTTTTCACTTTTATATTTATTTTCGCGGGCTTCTAATTTCATTGACAGACGTAACACGATGCTATGAAATATGATAACATTTCTATAAACTGAAAATGTTTGTTAATGTTAAGTTTAACGTTAGCGACGACTAGGCCGCTAGAGCGAACTCGATTATTGCCTTTGGGACTAGCTTGCAAAGAGCGATAAATGCGTTTCCATTTATTCATAACCTTAAAGCGCGGGACTCTCGAATATATTCTTGGAGAAAATTTTGCTTATAGTCTAAGAACCGTCCGTCGGATTACGTACAGCATATAGCATAGAGATACTTTCTCAATAAAATTTTGAAAACACTAGTGACTGGACTCTGAGAATCAATGAAATTCAATTCACTACGATTTTCAACCCTTATAATAGGATTTTTCGTGATAATGCACATAACAGGAATACTAACTAGATATGATAGCTAAATGACTTATTTCTTAACCCTTAATAGTATAGATATACGTTCTCAATTAAAATTTTGAAAACAATATTGGATGGATTCTGAGAATTCAATTCACTATGTTTTTCAACTCATAAAATAGGAATCTTCGTGATAATGCAAACCTGGTAACGCACATAACAGGAATATAAACTGGATATGATGGCCAAATGACTTGTTTCTTAGCCCTTAATAGTATAGAGATACTATCTTGATTAAATTTTCAAAACAATTGTCACTAGATTCCGGGAATCAATGATACTCTGTTCACTATGTTTCTCCAACTCATTAAGATAAGAATCTTTACGATAATGCACAACCTGTAAATGAACATAACAGGAATATAAACTGGATAGGATGGCCAGTTGACTTTTTCTTAGCCCCTAATAATATAGAGATACTTTCTCAATTAAATTTCGAATAACAATTGAGATGGAATTCCGGAAATTAATGAAATTCAATTCACCATGTTTTTCGAATCTTAAAATAATAATCTTATTTATGTCCACTATTGAGCTACGCTCTGGCTATTGGCAAATCAAAAGTACATGAGGCAGACAAATATAAAACTGCTTTCATCACACCTTTTGGCATTTTTCGTTTCAAAAGAATATCTTTTGGATTGAGGAATGCTCCAGCGACTTTTCAAAGGTTAATGGACAGGTTCAGAATAAGCCTAAGTGTACTAGTATAACTATAAGTATACTAGTATTTTAAGAACATACAAATTAAAGGCCAATAGGGAAAGTGTAATTTTGTTTGTCCACAAGTCAAATATCTTGGACATATTATCAACAAAGAAGGAATTTTCGGTGATCCCCAAAAAGTTGAAGCAATTTGTGACCTTCCGCAGCTGCGAGAATTAAAGCAATTAATATAATTTCTTCAGGTGTGCTCTTGGTATATGCGTTTTATACCACATTTTGCGAAAGTAGCTAAGCCGTTGACAAATCTTACAAAAAAATGCTATTTGGAAATGGCAAGACGAAGAACAGTTTAATTTCAATGCATTGAAGAAGTCATTAACAACAACTCCTGCTCTAAAACAAGCAGATGAAAGCTTACCATTTATTCTAAAAACGGATGCGAGCAGTTACGCTATTGGAGCAATTTTTGTACAGGTGGAGGGCGCAAATGAGCACCCTATTGAATATGCCAGCCGACTGCTCACACAAGCTGAAAGAAATTATACGACAACAGAACGTGAGGCGCTAACAATTGTATGGGCGCTAAGCAAATTCAGAGGATATGTTGAGGGAACCAAGGTCACTATCTTTTCAGATCACCAACCTTTAAAATGGTTTATGCCCCTTAAGACACCAACGAGCCGTTTAGCCAGATGGGCATTACAATTGCAGCCGTTGACTTAAATATACAATACACACCTGGAAGAAGCAATGTGGTTGCCGATAGTTTCTCTAGGCCTCCTTGTACCGAACATATAATACAAGCATCCTGTGAAGTATGTAGTACAGAGGTGGAGATTCCAAGAAAAACAGCGGAAGAGATCCGTGAGAAGCAACTTAAAGATCCTGAGCTAAAAATAATTATCGTTTGCCTCGAGGACACAGGAGTAAATTAAAATTACATACGTTGGAGCAAAAGAGGTTACCTAATGAATTTAGGAATTCTCTACAAAAATGCACCAGATCACGAAGGAGACGAAGCCCAGTTGGTAGTTCCCAAAAATGAATATGAAGACATCTGGACATTATGAAGTGGACCGCACAATTTCACGTATAGCAAGCCGACTTATCCAAACAACTGCAAGTGGAAAAGATTCGAAATACTCTCTGTTGATCAGTTCGGGCCACTTCCAGAGGCCACAGATAAGAAACGATGGATACTCATCATTGAAGATACAGCAAGTCGATGGATTGAACTCTTTGCTGTTTCCGAGGCCACAGCAGAAAATTGTGCTAAGGTTCTCCTTAATGAAATAATTTTGAGATATGGAACGCCCCGCAAAATCATTAGTGATAATGGTACACAGTTTATTTCAGCAGTGGTGCCGCACCTGACTTTCTGTCTCTGTATTGAACAAATCGTCACCCCAGTGCATCACCCGGAAGCTAACCCTGTAGAAAGAAAGAATAGAGATCTGAAAGCTCAGCTTACCATTCTAGTAGGCAATAAACATCACGAATGGTCAGAAAAGCTACCAGCAAGAAGACTCGCAACATATACGGCAAAATGTCAAAGCACGGTTCATACAGCCGCTTTCTTAACAACCGGACGGGAAATGTGAACACCAGATGATGTTAATAACGATTTAAGAGCTATAGTTGAAACGAAAACTTTTGTTGCTCAGATAACACCAGAACTCTTGCAGCTTGGTGAGACACTCCGAGAGGCAAGAAAACTTAATGAGAAGTTGCAGATATGTAACAAATCCTACTCTGATAAGATAATAGACCCCGATGCTGGATTTGAAAATGGTACTAAATTTAGGGTGCAAACTCATCTTCTCAGTAGTACAAAACAACGATTTTCTTCCAAAATGGCACCTAGACAAGACGGGCCATATATCATCTTACGTAAAAGAGGCGCATCAACATATGAAATCGCATCTACAGATAGCCCCGACAGGCCTATTGGAATGTATCATGCTTCTGCTCTCTCATACAAGGGACCAGATGAATCAACCAGCCTCCCTTCGCCAATTATAGCTATTAAGATGCGAGGAGCAAAAATCAATGTGTGCTCTGGAAAATCTGAGGCATCATCGAGGCGATCTTAGCGCAAGAGAGGGATTAAAGGATTAAAACTACACCACTGTAATATTTTCACCCAAGCAGCTATCATCAAACCTTCCACGTATGTCGTAAACCGCCGCAAACCAGTTTAAAGCATCCATTCGCTGACTATCGCATAGGCAGGATACGATGCATATAAATGAACTTGCCCCACCAAGAATTCCAAGTTTCCCGTGTACTATATAAGCAGGAGCAGAAGCGTATGAAATGTTTTTTTTTGTTATAAACTTTAAGAAGAATTTTACAGCCAATAAAAATATTATATTAGAATATTTTCAAGTCTTTTATTATCGACGATACAAACTTTTATTTTCAAGTCAACGCGAAACTTTTGTTTGTCTGAAAATATGATTAGTTGCATTTTTGTAAAAGTTAGCAAGTAGAATAAGTTTATCATAAAAGACAGTTCTCGGTAAAATTTTGTGACGCGAAATACACAATAAAATCTTTATTTAAAAATTGAATCTTTCATTTTTTTTATTTTATTAAACTGTAAATATCTTAACTCGCGCAAAGCTGAATTATCAAGACAATGGTGAAATAAAGGCCAAAATAAAAAGCATGAGTGTACAAATTACCACTAATAAAAACTGTGAAGTTAGGAATCACACATTAAGGTCAATAAAATATAAATGCTCAAGAACGACTCTTAACTGATTAATCCGTCTTCAATTTCATTAAATAAATCGCTTAAAAATAAATATGAAATAAGTCGCACCATACCTAGCAATAACCTAATAAGAAGATAGGACACAGCCGAACAAAATTGGAAATTTTCATGTTTTTAGATCGAAACAAGTAATGTCATATGCTTTTGTCTTTTGCATGAATGTAGGAAAGAACTTGGCTATGCACTATTGTAGTGCGATTAAGACAACGAACTAAAAACAAAAATCGAGAGAACCTAGGATTACCCGAACAACAAAATCTTATTGAAACGCTCCCCCCATTGGGGGGGGGGGGGGGGGGGGGTAGTCTGGTCCCCTCTGACAGCGATATAAGGGTTGTATTACCTGTATAGGCCAAGTACGATGCTTTTGACGCTGCTAATAAGATCTACGCCCGAACGGAGTTACCAGTACCGTTTAAAAAAGATATCTAGCATGAAAGATTGAAACTGGGAGTATTCATGGTCCGTTGATCATGCTTTACGAAAGCCATACCAAATGGGTGGCCTGACATTGACCTCAACTTGGGATGGCCCCTTTATGGGAGCATCGTTGTGGCTGTGGTATAGGGTGCCGTGACCTGAGATCGGCAGAGATGGGATAGGTCTCGCTTCTACTAGTAAGTTGATGTCATGTCATGCTTATTTGGCATACTGGTACTCGTTGTTTCGACACGAGGAATCTGATTGATCTTTACAATCCGTGCATGAAGAATGCCGTGAGATTAAGCCATACTGGGCAGGTGCTCACGTAAAATCCTGACAACTTTCTGAATCGCTCTAAAGCCAAACTATTCATAATAATGTACTACGGGTCACACTACCTCACATTTTTAAGAAATAGATAAATTTCGCTTTGCCCAAGGTGCTGAAAGGAGATGAAAAATTTCTGTCAAATAAAATGCTGATTTTTCCCGAAAATATGAGAGAATTCAGCAGGAGTTTCTCCCACTAAATCTCTTCAGAGCAAAACGAATGTAAACAGAAGCACGTGCTGTTCAAATTTCATAGGAATAGGAATTACACCAACAAGTATTGGTTTTGCTATAAAAAACATAGAATAATTTTCTCAATATTTCAACAAAAACCGGTTTTCACAAAAGCACGGGAATATTTTATGAGAGTAAAGCCTGAAAACTCCGCCCCTTTTCATTTATTTACGAAAATGAATCATCCGCCATTGTGTTTCGTTGCATGCAATCTGCGCTTTCACATTTTTTATCTTTATTCATAAAAGTTTTAGGGTTTTTTATTTTTTCTTCTTTCTGCCTTTTCTTGCCGTGTGCATTTTAAATGTAAAACAATCGGAAAACTCTTCTGTGTCCTAACTTGTCATTAAGTTTGACCTGGCCCCGACTCATGACCCCTTAGTCCCCGACTCATGACCCCTTAGTCCCCGCCCAGACGGTAGAGTGTAAGCAAAGATAACCTAATAAGAATAGGACACAGCGGAACAAAATTGGAAATTATGTTATGGTCGTAGCGTACGGCATATAGCAATATGCTACACTGAGAATTAATGCAGCATGTATACCGGCCGACTGCCATACCGACAATCCGCACGCCCTCCGACTCGAAGAATTCTTGCCGGCTGATGGAGAAGAAGAAGACAATCTTCTCTGTCTTGTCAAATCTTCTACAGTGTACACACCGAAGAATGGATTAATTAAGTTTCCGAAGGCATCGAAAAGGAATTAAACCCTGCAAAAAAATCCGAAAATTATTGAAATTCAGTCACAGTCGCCGCTCTACGCGATAAGTAACCATATTTGCGAGAGATAAAAGTTGGCAAAATCAGCTGCGTATTTTCCCGTAAAGATAGATTCGAAGGAACTACCTGTATCTGCTAAATTCGGCAAGTACCTCGGCATCGAGTATAACTACAACACCTATAATTTAGGATCTATGGCAGTAGATTTAGTGGACGTCGTCTTAGACAAAGGAGCGCCTGAACTCATTTAAGAACCAGAAGCCAAGTTGATCAGTATTTTGCAACCACTGACGTGTCGTAGTAAGGATAAAGGAAATTAATGAATTTTTTGTTTGATAACTCTTTCGACTGCCTAATGATAGTTTTCTAGTCGAGCATTAACGATAGTTTTCTTGTTAAGCATTCACAATAGTTCCTTAGTTAAGCATTCATATGAATTTTTAAGAAATTTAGCTATATAGGTTTAGTTTCCATGAACTCAGTGTTTGAAATCAACACTAATGATAGATGCTATTACTAATATAATTTTAAAATTTCAGCAGCATATAGTCAACTTATAATGAGGCATTGTACCGCGAAAAGTTTATGACGATTAATACAACTGGTAGGATATAGATGCTAGTGTTAGTTTTTGAACAGATGTTTAAAATCTCGAGACATATTGTCATCTTGTCGTTGCTTAATCCATAAATAATTATAAGTGAGACCAATGAGTGGCTACTGATATTTAGTCATGAGTATTCAATAAGGATGGGAGCAGGGCAACTAGGGATAGCAAGTTAAGGCATTCTAAATTTAAACCAAAGAAATTTTTTTGTTCTTGAAACCAGCACAGGTATGTGTGTATATTCATCGGGTGCTGGAGCGCTTCATCATGCCGTGGAATTTTGATCGTGAGTACAGTTAATATATAGTTTATTTTTGCGATATACATATCTATATATATATATTCTTTTGTTTGTGTGATATATTTATATTCCCATATTCATATATTCATCTCATGGTATAATTTGCTAATTTTGACTTGAATTTTTTGTGTTGCGTTCGTTCCCTATGAGGTTGAATATTCACGTTCAGCAATCATTTTAATGACTTATATATCTATTGAAGAATTAATATTACGGAAGTTGATATTGTGTGGTGCATGAATCACATTGAGGTGAATAAATACGAAATTGTCATGGAATAGTGAAGTTTTCCTCTCTCCCTCACTACTCTCGAGGCTGGCTTCAGACATGAAGGCCATGTAAAGTCCGCTCATTCACTAGAATTTCAGGTCTACAAGGGACTCTGTAAATATCTGCCCTCAGAGTCAGTGGGGTGGTTGTGGCATGCAGGAAGGCAAACCATCTGCGCCTTCAATGAGGATGTAGGTAAGTGACGTAAAGGTCCCTTCAGGACTGAATGTGTGCCGGCGTTTTTGGTTAAAGGCACGAAATTTTTTTGTATATGGCAGGCGGCAGCGGCAGGCTTTTTCGTGGAACCTCCCCACACTCTCCGCAAAAGCCGAGGCGAGCTAGCGTGCCGCCCTGCAGTCAACGCTGTTCGCCGAGTGATCTGTCAGCTCATGCTGGCAGTCTGGACTTCACGTCCAAGCCAATCACTCAATATAGTTCCAAAACAATTTTTCGTGTTTGTTAGACTGAAACAAGTTACTTTCGTCCTTTGCATGAATGAGGGAAAAGACCTTGGCTATACACTAGTGTAGTGCGATTGAGACGAGCTAAAAAAAAAAAAAAAGCGAGAGAACGTAAGATTACCCGAACGACCAAATCTTACTGAATCGCTCAAAATCCTATCAAATTATTCATAATAATGTACTTCGGGTCACACTACCTCTTTTTTTTAAGAAAAAGATAAATTTCGCTTTAGGCAAGGCGCTGAAAGGAGATGTCAAATTTCTGTCAAAAAATCCTCATTTTTCCCGAAAATATCAGAGAATTCAGCATGAGTTTCTCCCACTAATCTCTTCAGAGCAAAACGAATAATTCTCTCAATATTTCAGCAAAAACCGGTTTTCATAAAAGCGCGGAAACATTTTATGAGAGTAAAACCTGAAAACTCTGCTCCATCTCATTTATTTACGAAAAAAAATCATTTGCCATTCTGTTTCGTTGCATGCAATCTGCGCTTTCATATTTTTTATCTTTATTCATAAAAGTTTTAAAGAGAGTTTGTTTTATTTTTTTGTTTCTTCTTTCTTCCTTTTCTTGTCGTGTACATTTTTAATGTAAAACAATCCTAAAACTCTTCTGTGTCCTAACTTGTCTTTAAGTTAACTTTGGTGGAGTAAGTTTTTTCTGTACAGCACGTAGTCTTTAGAAAGCGATAGAGCTGTATGTTTTTGACAAGTTTTATCTATTCCTTCTTATTCATTTTCGTTTAAAATTCATATAGGTGTACAGAAATATTCAAGAAACCAGTTCTTAAACGCACATTAAAACATTTCATTTTTATTTTATTATTGATGTGCAGAGTTTCTCTACCATATAGACTCTTTGTTCTGCACTTTTCTTGGTAGTTAGTTAAAGTTTATTATATATACATATATATCACTTGTAATAAAAAATTAAATTATAAATTTAAAAAACCCTGATCAAAACAACTACCTAATCGATTATTTAAAAAGTATGACGATTTTATCTAGCGTACAATAAATTGAAAAAATAGATCCTGTATATCTTTGCTAACTCACAAAATGAAATTTTTTTCTTATATTCGATAATGGAGGAAAACACAAAAAATGCCACCGGAAGTGACCACCCCAAAATTTGATATAGTGGCAGTTCAGCTTAGCCGGACACGCCATTCTGTATTCCTCTATTTCAGTACTAACAAACAAGTAAAAAAGCTAGATGAATGCGCGTATGAAATTTCGTATGGTCACCCATCTGTGTAATTTTGATTTTTGAAGTGGTTTTTCGAATATATTTCTAGAACGGTTCGTAGGACAGAAAATATGATTATAACTAAATGATCGTTTTCACAGTACACGTAAAAAACCTAATAAATTTTTATATGACAACACCAAGAAGGGGTTTCCCGATTTAGTCCATTTTTAATTTTTTTTACTATTACTATAAAAACACCATGTACCAATTTTCAGCTCTCTATGTTGTCGCGTTCTCAGGCAGTGTCCAAATATAGAGTGGAAAACGAAATTTTTGTATGGCAACCTACGAAGGAGTTGCCCGATTTGTCTCATTTTCGAAATTAATTTTATTTTTTTTTAAAGTTTGTGTATAAAATTTCAGCTTTCTAAGTGAACGCGGTCTCGAGTTATCGTGTGCACAGACGGACGGACAGACGGACATTCATCTAGCTAGGGTATCATAAGTATTGGTTTTAAACCAATTCTAGCTTTTTTATTTGCTTTTTCTTGTAGTCGATGATGAACTCTTGATCCATTTCGCATGGTATTACCTGAGTCGGAACATTTATAATTATCGTACAGCCTTTCTTATTGTTTTGTAAACGTGAATTGGGTAAGAAAAAAGAAATAAAAATAACTTAAATTATTTGAATTTGAAGTTGTGGCGATGTGAGTGTACTTTTGCAGGAAATATACTTTATATATTATGTCGCTGCATTGACCTGAATTTTAAGAACGTTTCCAAATTCTACTTTCTCAAATTTCTACTTTGTGCAGCGTGAGCATGTTGTTTGTCAGTCAGTCTGTATTCGTTCTCCGTAAAGGAAACAAGTTAGAATTAATATCTATTAGTCTAGAGGCAAAATCAATATTCAACCCCATAAAAGCTGTTCTAGTTTATTAGCATATAAATATTGATGACTACAACTTGCGTCTAACATTGGACTCTCGCCTCAAGTAAGCTACAATATTTTAAAGAATTTTTCCTTTACAACAGCATCTAGATACTGAGGAATTGAAGAAGACTTATCGGTTTACTTGTTATGGTATGTCTGTTGAGTGATTGGTCATCGGACGTTAAGTCCAGACTGCCAGCATGAGCTGACAGATCACTCGGTAACAGCGTTGTATACAACGTTCGTAGGCAAGGTATATCCCATAACCTATCTTCAATTCGTGCAGATTCGCATTACAAATAACAACCATTTCCTCTAATACCAATTTGATTTGTAGTTGGATCTCCTTAAATGATCCTTTTACATCACAGATGTCATTAAATGAGTGTCCTGGTACACGTTTTTTTAAAGGAAGTCCATATTCAGAAATTGATATTCATCCTTTGGTCTTATTGGAATGTGATCAATTCTCGTTCGCAATGGATTTTCTTTAGCAACAGATGCAGCTGTATAAGAATTTTTCCCACAATCGCTAGTTCCAGCTAAAATCTGTAAGACTGCCTTATCTCTGGTAATTTTTATAAATTGAGCAGTATCAAAGGCCTGAATAATGCGAGGTGCCTTACAATCCTCATTTTCCTATCATACTCGGCATTATTGTGAGCAATATAGACATTAATCAACTGATTATTGCCGAAGAATTTACACAATCCACTTATTTGTAGCAAGTCTAATTTTCATTTTCGGTGTCAAAGCTGGAACCTTTTTACTTCTTTGTTCCACCATCCAGCACTTGCAATATCCAAAATCTTTTTCTGCCTACAAACCAATCACCCTTTGAAAATTCCTAAAAGATTTTATTTATACACGTTGACCTAGCGATTTTTATATGAAAGTATTACCTTGTTGGGCACGATGTCGTTGAAAATTCTCGAAATTCGGTTTTTCACTTGACTTCTTTCACGCGCTTGTTCGAGTAAATGAGACAGGTCAATGGTCTTCTTCTTCTTTGTCGTTTTCTTCACTCACATGTCACACGAGCTTGAGGAAGCATTACTCTCGGTCGGGTGCGATCGGTATGCGGATTACTTTAAGGCCAGCTTACAAGCATCAGCATTTTACCTGTAGCATATTGCCATATGCAATAGCTACGACCATAACATACTCTCACAATTCCGAAGCACTTGTCTATAAGATATAGAGCCAAGAAGGTGAAGCAAGGGTTTATCGGTCTGCCCTCGGATCCCAATCGATCAAGAAGACACCATAAGATATATTCCTAAGGGATAAAATCCAGATACCTCTTCAGAATATCAAGTCTTGATAGCTCATTCTAATGCTATCAGTGTTTACGACTAGCTACCTACAACGTGTGGCTGGATACCCAAAAGGAGATACGTCTTATTTTTCCAATATAAATTTTACTTCCTTTCAGTCCTACAACTTATAACAAGTTGCTATAGGCTATATCCGAAGGGGATAGGTCTTATCACCAGTTTCATCTTGAGGACCCAACAAGCACCATAAATACATACATAAAATGTGTTACGAGCCCGGAATGCCCATTTGATGCAAAAATTGCTCAAGTTGAACATAACATCAAATATGCTTGTAGTTAGCTTCCCAAGTAGCAAACATACATAAGTGCTTATTTTTTTATTGTCGATATTTGGTGTTCATATATATTGTCACGAGTACTGGTTGTCTCAAAATAAGACAGCGTATGTACATTTGGTCGACAAGTACATAAATGTTATTTTATGGAGGATTTAGGTAGCTATGTCGCCATTTGGCCATTTGGAATGCGACTGAAATTTTGTACTTTTAGTACTTTTACCGTTTTAGTAGTTAAATTGTGTAAAAAAATGAGTTGAATTGAGAGCCTCCCCTTTTTGTAGTCGGGTAAGAAGTAAAAATATTAAAGGTTTTGCTAAAATTGAGATCGTGCACATACTTATTAAAAATTACTACTACTTGTACCTACCAAATTTCGTATCATAAAATTGATGAGATATTCTTCTAGCAAGTTTTTTAAATATTTCTTTGCCTTGTATTCGTTGCTTTTTATAGTACGGCATTAAACAGTCAATGACATAATTAGCCATTTCAGATTTGGAATACTTTGCAATAATTTGTTCATAGTTAGTGTTTGAATTATTCTCAGATTTTACCTTTTTCGAAGTATTTTTACATTGAAAATGGAACTTTCGTTTGTTTTCATTTATAATCACATCATTACCACTTGAGAATTTTTCATCGTTACTTTCCGCCTTACTTAGTGTATTCCAATCATTAGTTGTCTTCGCATTTTGATTAGATGTAGTTTCTGTTTTAGGAGGTTGTTTCTTAACTTCTTCAGTTTCAACCACATTTGTAAAAGATTCAATCTGCTGTTTATTGAGATGTGCACTTTGAATTGAATTTTCATGATGAAAACAGGACTCTTGTAATCTATTAGTAATATAATTGCCATGAGATTTATTTTTAATCGTTTCTGATTTAAAATCTATATTTAAATCAAACATCAATTTTTTTTTCTCGCTGTCTACATTAGTTTGATTTTTTCCCACCAAGTCAGCATTTGGTACCTTCTCAATGCTTTCAAAGTATGATGTGATAACAGTTTGATCATTTAATTCAGCTTTAAACCCTTTTCGTTTAAATTTTAAATCCTGTCGTTGCTTCGAGAGTAAATTCAGGGTTGTAAGTTCCTCTTGCTTCTTCTCTAGTACAGACACACTACCACCAAATGAATTACGTTTTTTTGGAACGTGTGTTTTTATTAAAGGATAAAACTGCTGCTCCGATGAATTTCTCTTTACTGTACTGAGCTAGAAATTTTTTTAAAAAGATATAAATGTTTTAGTGCAAAGTATTTAAATATGACACTGTATTTATTTTAAAAATGCATGTTTTTGTATTTTTTTTTTTTAAATACGTTTTTTTTTATGACTTTTATCTACTCACTAACCATTGACTAAATAACTTTGTGTGTAGGAGCGACATTTGTGTGAAATTTTAGGAAGTGTGGATTTACATGGCGTTTTTTATTTTGGATGAGTCAATAGGGAGCTTTCCGACGAGGTATATTTGTTTTACATTTTTTGGGGCTTGGGGGTCTAGTCTCCCCACCGTTCTAGTCAATCTTTCAGGGAGGTTCCAAACAGATGTTTTCACAACAGACCATTCTAAGGTCTAAGTGCAGCTGACTGAAAACGGGCTTAGAGGATTTAAGCCCCACGCTCCCATAGCTCTCATCCAATGACACTACCACTACGAACAGGTATTCTAATTTTAATTATATATATATTTAATTCATTATCCCATCTGCCTTTTCCCCTATTACGACATTTTTCCATGCAAGGACTACTGCTAAGACCTAGACGGCCTTAAATAACCAAAATCCTTAAAAAGAACACTTAATTTATTAATTTGTACTAAATTCCCATAAGCTAATAATGGTGAAAACATGATTAGCTTATCTTTTAAGTAAACGAAGAAATTGTATCAGCAATTTCTTAAAATTCTCTACATTAAAAATAAAATAATTCCCATAAAACGACTTGGAAAAAAGGTTTTCAATTCCAGATTTGTCATTAAGGCTACAATATGTTTGTATGTACATACATATTGTATTCTAGACACCAGCTGTCTGATAAAATTTTACACGGTAAATGTAAAATAAATACATGTAATAAAATTCACCGAATGAATGAAGAAAGCGTCTTTTCATAGGAAAGAGCAATAGTACTAAGTGAGAGGAAAAACAACCAAGCCCACAAATACGAAATAATCACTCTGCAGTATTGAGTCAGCCCCATCTTATAAAGATACATAATAACGGGTACAATAATTTTTATATTTCAAAAACTGCTTAGGTCGATTACGGTATCTAGGTTTTTCGATTTTTACATATTACTTTTCCTACAAATGCCGGCATAGGCCTACATACCTTTTTTTAATTGCTTACTCTCAAGATATTATTAGGGCCTTGAAATTATATATGTATTGCAGTGAAGTTTTGGCACTACAGTTAAATATCCGATTGAAACAAAATTTCAAAATACGAATAGCTTAAGCACTACTAAACCGCTAAAATACTATGAGAATTAATTGTATAAAAATAATTTACCTCTTTCGCAATGCTTCGGCGGTATAAGCTGAGAGCTTTATTTGACGTAAAGCAGTTATACTCAATTTCTATTGCTATATCCTCAAAATCATTGTATTTCAAGTCGTAATCTAGTCTTTCTGTTTTTGTAGAATTTTGATAGTTTAATTTTAATCCTTCTGCAAGCATAGTTAGATAATGTTCCCTCTGAGAAATGGTAAGACCTGTAACTTTAACAGATGTCGCCTGTGCAGATTTTACTCTAGAAAGCTGAGCTGATGGTTGCATTTCAAGTTCTTTAGCTGCATTAATTGCTTTCCTAATTGCAAACTGTTTTTGAATAAGTAATTTGGATTCCCTTTTAAATTTTTCTTCGTGCTTTGCAACTTTTTCCTGGGCATTCTCATCATCATCTTTTTCGCCATTTAAACCATTCCTTCCGCCTAAGTAAACAGAAATAAATAAGTTTCAGAAAAAATGTACAATATATCTAATGTGTATTCTTATTGCACTAAGGTATATATTGGGGAAACAGGGAGATACATTAAAACGCGAATGAGAAAACATACTCATGACTGCAAAACGGCAATGAAACTTACACAAAATGAGACAGAAATGAAACGGAACTACAATACAGCTTGCTTATCCCATGATTTTGCAATGAATTCAAAAATGAGGATCCGAAGATTCTTCATACGAAAGATAATTAGGAGAGAAGAAAAACACTGAAGCACTCACATACACCTCAACAAACCACATTCAATTAATTTCAAAATAGACGCACAATACATCAACTTATAAACATACACTAGACACACTAAAAATGTAAGATCGCGGCGAATGCTCCCCGCAAATTGTTTTGAGCTAGTAATACTACGTTTAAGATGTCTCCGGTTGTGCTTTATAATCGAATTATTTATCGATTTGATGATAGCCCATTTTCTGGCTCAATATCGTAAAATATTTATTTCTTGATAGCTGTGCAAATTGTTCGTCAATGTGTGGCATAGGATAAGACTGCTTAGTTGTAATTTTATTATTTTATTTTATTTTATTTATTAAAACGATTGGGGAGGCATATGGGGACTCTGAAGGTCGAATAATATTATGTCGTAGGAACTCGGCGATAATATTTTGCACTATGGGTCTTTTGGCAAAAGCGATTCGATATGGCTTCATCATAATTGGAATATCTGTCGTAACCTTAATTTCCATTTTGGCCACGGAACATTTTCCCAAATCCGAAAATTTTAATGTTTTTGACGTTTTCAATCCAGCAATCTTCTCCTTCAATGATGAGCCGATTACCATCGCGGCACAAAATATCTCTTCCTAATAAGACATTTTCATTAATATATTCATCTTTGACTATGAGTAGTTCCGTAACATACTATTGTTGTCAATTTCTAACGATATAGGAACTTTTCCAGTACACATGTACTGACCTCCAGCGAATCCGGTTAATACAGTACTGCAATCAACTTTTTATCCAATATCGGCGGCGAAAGAGTTTCGGATAAGAGTCCTGTTACTTCCAGGGTCCACAAATGAGTTAGTTAATTCACCGTTGATTTTGATTTCTTTCATAATGAGACCATCGGCGGCCGTTGATAAAGAATTATCTTCGATTTTGTGGATAGTCGGTTTCCATTTTTGATCGGCGGCGGTTTTATTCTCTCTGTCTGGACAGTTGACAGTTTGATGAGTTGTTCGTCGACATATCGTGCAGCGCTCTCGTTTCTTCGGCTCGCGGCAAATAATAGAAAGATGCGCAGTGTTGAAACAATTATAACAAATTACTCGCTTATTGTCTTTTCTCAATCGTGCTCCTTAAATGTTTCGCAAAACTATTCGGATTTGTAGAAGCCGATGAAACTGAATATTTCGATCTTTCCGATGGTTGAACTTGAATTGGGTTGTATTTCACGTAAATGTTTATATCACTTAATATGGTACTGCAGTCAACGTAGTTGATTCCATTTATTATATGTTTGGCTATAGAATTTTCGGCAAGCATTCCCTTCCGGCCCAAAGTAAGCATTTTATAAAAATATTCCTGTGGCTCCT
Source organism: Dioctria linearis (assembly GCA_963930735.1). Lineage (NCBI taxonomy): Eukaryota > Metazoa > Arthropoda > Insecta > Diptera > Asilidae > Dioctria > Dioctria linearis. The sequence continues at coordinate 82,795,699 of OZ005743.1, read as the reverse complement.
CGTTGTAGTTTCGTTTTGATTCCATCATTTCGATGTGTATATCGGCTACATTAACTGTACAAGGAAAATCTATAAGAAATTTATCTTGAATACCGTCAATCCACATTTTGGCGTATTCCTTTAATTTAGTCTGAACGCCAAAAATTAGCACATTATCGTCCCTTCGGTATTCCCCATTCAGCTAACAAAGCTGCTTTTACGTATTCCCACGAAGGCGTGGCGTTTTGTCTCAGGAGAGACCAGTACCAGTCCATAGCTGGACCAGAAAGCAAGGTTGTCATATGTCGGACCAGGAGATCAAAGTCTCCGTCCAAGGCCGAGTATGTGAGTGCTTTCACTCGAAAGACGAACTCATCTACAGTCAGTCGAGAGCTATCCCCGCTGTAGGAAATATTTCATCTTCTGATAGGACTACCAGAACGTCGTTGCCCTGAACTGGACGAGGCTCGACTGAATGGTGTTCGTGAAAAGCGTGCATAATTTGGTTCCTGCTGACCATTTGCAGACGATGCCGTGGATTTGAAGATCTATTTGTCTCCTGCAATTATCTCGGTAATATCGGTTCACCCACCGGAGGAGGTGGACGTGATAAGTCAACTGGTGTCATTGCAGCTGATATTTGCTGTCTGACGTTATTTGACAGAGTCTCTAAGCCTTGTTCAATTCCTTCGCGGACCAAATCTTGTAGCTGTATGCGCAGACCTGCCATCAAAGCTTCTATCGCTACTAGGTTTTGACCATTGGCAAAAGGCAATGGGCTATTTCGTCGCGAGTTAGGATGGGAAAAGGTCGTGAAATGCGGATTTGGCATTCCAGGTGATATAGATCCTCTACCAACTGGTGGGATCGTTGGAGGTGGTAAGTCAAACGTTGGTGCGGGCTGTTTACGCTCGTTATTGACAGGTTTCATCTTCGGTTTCTTTGGGATGGCTCCAGTATATTCGGTAAAATCGTATTGTGTAATGTGGAGCCGACAGTTTGGACAATTGGCCTGATCGCCTATCCACGTTCGCAAACATGCCTTGTGGAACACGTGTCCACATATGGTCCTGACGGGCTTCCTTTCGACTGACCAGTCTCTATCTTGACAGATAGAGCACTGTTCAGGCAACTTGTTCACACTGTCTGTCGCGGGAGGTGGTGTTCTCACTGTAGCCATGGTACGAAATCAACAATCTCAACAAGGAGTAATCAGAGCGACTGTATCATACGAATGAATGGTGAAAGCTTGAATAATTCCAGCGCTTGTATAAAGATTTGACACAATCCGAAACGAAAAGCATAGTATACTATCGAAGATAGGGTCGTGACTACAGGTCTCAATACAAAAAAAATTCCATCAACTTAGGGTTGATGCTTAAAACTAAAGTTGAGGGGCAACTTCAATGTTGCTACTTAATCCTAATGCGGTAGGTATCAACCCTAAATTTACGATTATGTCTACCGTATGTAATAAATTTTGACAAGAACCAAGGAAAATTCAATAAACTCAATTTTGTCAAATTGATAAGAATCTCTACGCTATTCAGAATGCATAGAGATGTTCAAGAGGTGGAGTATGCTTTGTGCTCAGAAGAATCGTCGAAGGCGTAGTGAAGGGCGACACTTAAACTGACAATCGATAACGTCTTAGAACTTGAATCAAGACTATACAAATGACTGCTTCAAAAAGTCAAAGAGAATTCTCAACTGAAGGTTGATGCTTAAAATTCAAAATCGATATTCATATCGCTATAAGTACAGCAGCTAAGTTGTAACGAAAACAAAATTCTGAGCTAATCTCGAACCTTTCAAAAATCCTAAGATTACCTATGAGCAAAGCTCAAGCGTTCTCAAAAACATAATCAAAAAAAAATCCCCTCCTCCCTCTCCAAGAGCCAACTCTCAACACGAAGGTGTCTCAGGCCCAATCAGGTCAGAAATCATACGACGAAGGTAAGTGATGTGAATGTGTGCATGAAAACTTGAGTCCTCACAGAAATCTTGAAAGAGTCGGGTTGGAGAAGCTATGGACCGAAAATGATACTAGAGATTGATTGTCATATCTAGTTAACCTTCCAGCTGGGCGGAGTCACGAATCTGGTCAACTAGTTAGTTAAAAGCCAAAAAGTCGCCTCACAGATTCACGACTCTGTCCAGCCCGTTGAACAACAGAGACATGCCTCCGTGAGAACACAATCAAAAATTTGTGAGGCCACCTACTATTTCCATAGCAGAAGTCCAGCGGGAAAGATCAATTAAAAAAAAACTCGACAACTGTTCAGGCTTGAGGCTTGACCAAAGTCAACCCTAAAGTCGAACTTCCAGGAAAACTTTCAAAAACAAATTCTCAGAAACACTTTACTTTACTCTAATCAAAATCGAAAACTTTCAGATTTCTCAAAACTTTAAAAACTTTAACGTTACTCTACAAAAATTTTCAACTAACAAACCAATTAGACTCAGGTCCGCATATAACTTCCACTGGATATGAGACTTGAGGTCAATCAACTAGCGAATACCAGATGATCGTATCACTCAAAGTCCCAGTCCCCAGTAATATTTACATTTAGACCACCGAAGTCTAACTGAGGTGGCCCCACGTTGGGCGCCAATTTGTTATGGATGTATGTTGAGAGTGATTGATATCGGACGTGAAGTGCAGACTGCCAGTATGAGCTGACAGATCACTCGGTGGACAGCGTTCACTGCAGGGCGGCACCCTAGCTCGCCTCGGCTATCGGTGGAGAGTGTGGGGAGGTTCCACGAAGACCTGCCGCTGCCACCAGCGATATACAAAATTTTTCGTGCCTACTAATCCAAAAGGCCGTAACACACATTCAGTCCTTAAGGGACCTTTACACCACTTACTTACATCCATTGGGAAGGCACAGATGTTCGGCCTTCTCTGCTTGCCCCATCCACCCAAATGACTCTGAGAGCAGATAACTTTCAGAGTCCCTATGCTGAAATTTTAGAGGAGGAGCGGACCTAGTCAACCATCACCTCAAAAGAGGGCTGCGGGAGAGTGATAATAAATTAAATAATAAATAATGAAATTAAATAGAGTACATTCTATGTCACAGCAAACTAATTCAATATGAGGAGGTTAAACATAGTAAGTCTAAACTGTCCGATATACTCAGATATTTATATTCTATATTAATATATCAAAATAATTCACTATGCGAAAATTAAACAAGTAATTCCAGGCTATGCGGTATATCAACAAAATTGTATAAGTTATACGCCATATTAACGTATTGATTCGAAGTATTGTAATAAATAATTGTAGCTAGACAGCCTCTACGTTATTGAATATGTGAATATGTATATATAGATACGTACTCTATTTCAATCTTAGTTTAGAACATTCCAAAGTGGAATATTGAGTACCTTAGATCAACATGATATAGTAAATATGTTATGTGCCCAAACGTCCAATTGGTAAATCGAGCTACTGACTCCGCTAAGATCTTTCTATTTCAGGCATCCCAGTGAGTAACATCAGACGATAGTACCGACGATGATAGTATAGCGGTGAAACCGGAAGCACAAAATTTAACCACCTCTTCCACTACGACAGCAGTTGCAAGTAATCGTCTAAAAACAATAACAACGACAAAAATCAAGAGGGAAATCAGCACACACAAGTAAACGGAAAATACTCGCACACTCATACATCCTAAGCAGCAGGTGGAACCATCATAATTATATACCTAGAATGCCATGCGTAGAATAGAGTCGTTTAGGTAGCCTACATAATTACACACAACATTGTAATTCATAGATTAGTAACATGGTCAGCCGTATCAGAATAATTCGCAGATAGAGAAAAGAAACGCCGGCTCAGATTTCCTTTAAAAAAAAAAAAAAAATATTAACTAAGCAATGTGAAACTATCTGGGTGTACTCGTATTCTGGTCAGAGGAGCCAAGGCTTACACGTAGACTGTCACATTCATTTAAAAGCACACAAAAAAAAAATTCGAAGCTATGTCGAAGTTATCTGGATGGCTTACTTAAATTAGTGCGCCAATGTGAACAGATCAAAAGGCCTTGTTGGGGAACGACATGAATATCCGTCCCACGGGTCAAAACGTAGCCAGCTGTTTCGCTTCCGATAGTACCAAGAGACACTTCAGTTTCGTCGCTAGGAGTGTAAAGACGTCAGATAATAGTTAGTGAACAATTGCTAAAATAATATCCAAGGAAGAGAATTGTTAAGCTACACAGGAGGAAAGGGAATCTGAACCGGCACAGCCTTCTTGGAAAAGATTATAATTCAATTGTCTGCTCACCAGGTTGCTCAAGAACTAAGGATATTCAGTTAAGTACATTTATATTGTAGATTTATAAAAAAGGAGGAAAAAATCTTGATATTGTTCCTTGCGGGAAGCATAATTTTGTTTGATATACGTATCGGTTCAGTGCAGTAGTTTTTAAATAAATAGGTGCTTAGGCGCGGCTCGATTAAACCTTGCTGGTCTCAATTAAATTGGTAGTAAATTCCGGAGGTTTTCTTTTTTTGTATGGAGCTTGCTAGAATGCAGCACAAGCGAATTTGAGGTTAACTTGAGTACAGTGTGGTCAGATTTTGATGAGACTCTCGTGAATGGGGCTCGCTTAAAGTAACCTAAGCAAATAATTCTTTTGTGGGTTTCAGGAAACCCGTTAGTATAAAATGCAGAACCGTTAACTAATATGTCACATTTACATATATGCTCAAATGCAGTACTGAATTATATTTCTATTGTGTATCAATTTTTTTATGTAATAAATTTTGAAATTATTATTGAATTCAGGAGGAATTTTTCTACTAAGTTTTAGTCGTACATGCCTTGGAGTGGGTGAATGGAGTAGAATATGTTCGAAAAAAAAAACGTACGGAAACAAATCGTAAAATGTCACAATTAGTTCATGATATTAAAAATACACTGTAGTTAGTGCTAATTGAATTGATTAGTGAAACATAGTGCTACAACGAGTCCTGATACCTCAAGGTCAAAATCACGTGGCGCCCAACTGATTTCCACGTCGAATTTCCACGCTTAATACCCATGATTACCTCCACTGAGTTACAATTTTTCTCGCGCAAGAAGGGCAGCGTAACATTTTTGGCGCCCAACGTGGGGCGTTCATTGTTGTAAAAATAATTTTGAAACAAAAGTTCCAGATGATTGAGAACGGTACATAAAAACGGAATAGCGGGCAGACTGTAAAGCGAAATATCGGCTAGTGGAAAACTAAATTCATTATATAGCATAGGTACTTCAAAGGAGTATACAAGTTTTGTCGATTATCGTATAAGTGTACTAATCGTGTGGAAGGATTAGTTTTCTTAAGGATACTATAAACGATTTTTATTTTAACTAATTTTTTTTATTTTTGTTTGTTTGTTGAACATATTTCGGATAGCCCTATACATTTTCTTATGATATCTCTCTTATATTATATTATGTTAATAGCTATATGTCGCACAAATCTATACACTTTTCTGTTGGTACTTCTATTGGTTTTTGTGACATACCATTCTAGCTGTACTCGGATTCTTTTTGTTTTTACCATGTTTAAGGTTATCGAGTGAAATGATAGCGAGTATATATGGTGTTGTGAGTACTGCACTTGATGTCATGATCGATAGTGGTTCTCGGCAGTAAAACAGTGCGTTGTGATTAATATTTTTAAAAGAAAGGAAAGAAATGTAGAATGAGATAAATAAGTTAATGACCTCAATAATCTAGTTAGTAGAAAGCCGGTTCGAACATTTTGCCTTTATATATATATGGGATTTGCCTATTAAAACCAAGTGATCACAATTAATTTTTATTTGAAAAAAAAAACATGGAATCAGTTCTTAGTTATAAGATTATTACGAATTTAGTGAAATTTTGCATAATAAATATTATGATTGATACATGAAATTCTCATGGATATAAATACTACACATAATTTACGCAGCTTTGTCAAGCTATTTAATACCATATAAGGAATTTTTTTTTCTGGTCGGCGAAATCTTGGATTGGTAAGATTTTTTTTTCATGAGAATCGGTTGCTGTTTATTTTAAAAAAAGTGCCCAGCGTAAGTGGAAACAAGATATCGTCAAGGAAGGCGTAATTTTTAGAATTAAATAGTTCATTATCGATAGCTTTTGCTCGCAATAATTCAACGGATTTTACCACTACAGCCGAGTGTGAATTGTAGGTAATAACTGTAAGGTAGATCTGCTCAAACTGCAACATATCGCTCGTGGTATCATATATAGTTCGCATCAACTATAAGTTTCGTTTGCTCAGCGGGGCCACAAACCTAACCTATTAGGTTATCATAGGTTAGCATGGTTAGCATATCGGATCGGAATGCTATAATAAAATATTGTTACGTGCCACAAAGTGACACAAGCGACATCTGTTGGAAATGGAAAAAAAATTTAGGTTAGTGACATCCTAGTAAACTATGGGTTCGGAGAATGGAATATTCAGGAAGGTTCTAGGATAATTCGTAGAGTATAAATACGGCGCTGCTCACATCCAGGAGGCGAGTATTATTTCAGACAGCGAAGTGAACGAAGTAAACTATTTGGATTGCGATAATTAGAAGTACAGTACTAGCGATAAATAAAGAGTTGATTTGATAATTATTTATTTATTATTTATTTGATAATTATTTATTTATTATTTATTTGATAATTATTTATTATTTTTATTTTTAACAGTAAAGTTAAATAAAGAAAGAACTTTTGAATTATATCTGAAATATTGTGTTGTAAATAACGAACCATATTGTTACTAGGAAATAGGGAATTGTAAGAATTTGTCTGTATATATATATATATGAGTTCTGAACACAACTTGAATTCCTTGTGTGTTTTAATTTCCTTTTGTTTTAACTCGATGGTCCGTACTGGATATTGTAAACTTATACTTCCCACGAGCACGGAGTACTTGAAATCGGGGAAGAGGTAGCTAATTCTAAATATATCAGTACATCCTAAATAATCCATAGTATTCAAAGCCATACGATAATTAAAACCGAGTGCCTACTTCTTGCGTCGCATTGCCTAGTCGAGGAAAGTTTAAGTTCCTGTTGTTAGTAACATTTGTAAGGAAGTAAGAATTTAAGAATCTAGTACATTGCGCTTTTCTTCTGGCAATTATAAAACTACCACTTTCCTAGAATACGAATTTTGTATTTTGATTCTATCAGCCCCTTTTGAAGTATACCGTTAAGAAAAAAAAATGGAAGTCAATCGCCTTAGTCAGGACGAACTGAGTTATCAACTACTGGTGCGAGGTTTAGAGACAGGCCCAGTAGATGATATGAGAAAGAATTTGAGAAAATAGAAAAGACCGGGGAACAGTTAGAAGCGGATCAGTATCCTTTCACTTTCGAGGCCGATATGGGGTCTCTTACAAGTAAAATTCTGGATATAAACGAGTTAATAAAGAAATTTACTGGTCATGCTAAGGACAATGACTACGCTAAAATAATGACTAAGATAAATTGGGCGTTTGACAGGTTAAGTAGAATGAAACCAGAAAAGGCAGACCATTCTAAAGCAAAGTGTAAGGGACAAGGTGAGTATAAGGCGCTTAATTACGTTAACGCCACATCACGGGAGGAATTTTCCCAAGACCGTCCGTACGTGATGAAGATTCACATCCTGACCGAGGTGTTCCTGCACAGGCAGCTGGTAGGCATCTCCTGGGGTGCTGCTGGTTGCCTGACTGAATACGGCGGATCTAGAGAGGAAAACTCGATAAAACCCGCAATCCCAGGTGTAAACAATCGTGCCTATGGGATGAATGGCACTGCGTGAGTGGGTCTTATAACGATGGACTCCGGATACCAGGCGACCTCCGGTTTCAACCCTAGCCTTATCTCGGTATGCCGGCTCTGCTGAGATGGACCAACCTTTCCGAGCATACTCGGGGGAACAAAATTGATAATTCCATAAAATCTGAGGGAGGTGCACCTCTAAATGTACCAAAAACCCAATCCGGGGTTCTTAGCGACCCCTACAACATCCAGGACATTACAAGTCCCTCATCTGATGGCGATGTGATGGATACACTCCCCCTAGACGAGGAGGACCTTCTTAGGTCTCCAGAACATATCCAGCAGAACATTGAAGTTCCCATTTGTTAAGAGCGCAAGCCAAAGCTCTGGCGCGGCCAAAAAAAAGTTTAAATGGCTTTTAAAACACGGTCACACAGAAGCAGAGGCTAGAAGGATTGCTGCACTTCAGATAGATCAGCGGAATGAGGAGTCTTAAAAAAAAAAAACGGACTCGCTCTGACGACTCTTCTCCTAAAGTGGAGCAACCTAGTGCTAAACGCAGCAAGGCAGCAACGGAGAATCCTTCAAAGAAGCACGTCTCCCTGCCCTCGCGTAAGCAGCCTTCCTATAAGGAGGTTGCAGAGAGCGTTCAGGTGGGTATTCTTCCCGTCGGTTATCCTGAGGTGGCACTCAACGCGGATCAATTGAAGTCCGTACAGGGTGCTATCTTGAGAGAAATCGCGGCAAGAAAGTAAAACCCCCTCAAACCAAGATTCCTTGCCTCCACATTTAGACCAGGGTGGCTGGTTCTTAACTGCGCCAATCAAGACACCGTGACGTGGCTGAAAGGTGTAGTTGCGGAGCTAAAGCCCTGGGAAGGAGCCAATCTTGTGATGGTCGAGGAAAGTGAAATTCCTCGCCCACAAGTCCTTGTGGGATACTTTCCAAACAGCGCTGAGGACCCTACGGATTTGATTCTCGATCGATTATATCGAGGGTCAGAACTCGGGGTTAAACGTGTCTGAATGGATAGTGTTGCGCAGAGTACAAAAACCCTCAGTCACAGAGCTGACTCTCTCCGTGGACCATGTGTCAATGGAAGAGTTAAAGAAGGCTCAATTCGCAATTGGGTTTAAGTTCGGGTTTGTCCAACTAAGACCCAAGGGTGGAACAGTAAAGGCTGTGTCGAAGGCTGGGGATGGCCCAAGTCAGATTAAAACTCTGGCTGACGGTCCTCAGCCTTCGACATCAGGAGTCAGCAGGCCTAAACCTCTGGTCAAGGCAAAGGCGGGCCCTGGTAAAGCAGCAGGAACTGCAGAACCCAAATCGGGGACTTCCGAAAAGAAGTCTATAAAAACTAAGAATAAGTCCCCTCCTGTCCGTGCCAAGCCGGGCAAAAGCAAAGGTCCTAAGGGATCCACCACCAAGGCTGACAGCGGCCATAAAAAGCCATCTTAGTCATGGCCAGCGATCACCTAAGTTGCCTTCAGATAAATCTCCATCATGCTAAAGCGGCATCAGACGTGCTTAGCAGGAGATTTATCTCGGAGAAACTTAGTCTGGCGCTCATTCAGGAGCCCTGGGTACATCAAGGCCACATCAAAGGGCTTCCCACAAAATCATGTAAGTTAATATATAGTAATGAACATGAATATCCTAGGGCAGCACTACTGCTCAACACTAAACTAAACTTTATTCCTCTTTCACAGTTCATCTCGAGGGACGTGGTTACAGCAGTCGTCGAGGTACCAACGTCAGGAGGTAGCCACGAGGTAGTAGTTACCTCAGCCTACTTTCCTGGAGAAGCGGATTCATTACCTCCCCCAGAGCTAAAAAGGCTCATCAACTACTGTAAACGCAGAGGAAAGCATTTCATCATTGGATGCGATGCAAATGCACATCATACGCTATGGGGCAGCACGGATACCAATGCCAGGGGTGAGTACTTCTACGATTTTATATTGTCTAACAACTTAGAGATACTAAATCGAGGTAATAAGCCAACCTTTATGAACATCATTAGACAAGAGGTCTTGGACCTAACACTTGCCAGTATGTTCATAAGTACAAAAATATGCAGGTGGCATGTATCGAACGAGATTTCCATGTCAGATCACAGACACATCAGGTTCGATATAGATGCCATACTCAACACATGTCAGGAGTACCGAATCCATAAATTAACTAACTGGGAACTCTATCGACAATACCTTAAGGCTGTAGTTGACTCTCCCGGCGGTAGCATTAGCACGACTGAGGAGCTAGAGTCAGCCACTACGTAGCTTCAAACGGCTGTAATGACTTCATTCGAACACAGTTGCCCTCTGAAACAAAAGACTTGCAATCGGCAGGTACAATGGTGGAATAGGGAACTGAGTTTGAAAAGAAGTCAGGAAACTATTCAACAGAGCTAAGCTCTCTGGCATCTGGGGGGAATATAAAAAGGCTCTAACGGAATATAACACGGAACTAAGGAGATCCAAAAGAAGAACCTGGCGGACCTTCTGCGATGGCATAGATCAATTGCCCGCAGCTACCAGGCTCCATAAGGTACTTTCGAAGGATCACACGAATGGTATAGGCACACTTCAAAAGGAAGATGGGAACTGCACCGAGAGTTGCGAGGAAACAGTCAGGCTCTTACTAGAAACTCATTTTCCCGACTCTCTCACTCCCGATCAAGGAATAATAGCTCCAGACCCGATTGAGGTGGACAAGCACGGAGTCTCTAACAGGTGCAAAAGCCTTGCGGGAAAAATCTTCACTCCTAACAAGGTTAGATGGGCCACTGGCACATTTAAACCCTTTAAATCTGCTGGAGAAGACGGCATTTTTCCCGCCTTACTACAACAAGGTGTTGAAGAAATACTCTTTCCACTACAAAAATTTTTTCGAGCCAGTTACGCTCTAGGGTACGTTCCCCAATGTTGGAGAGACGTCAGGGTGGTATTCATACCTAAAGCAGGAAAAAGAGCTAGTTCTCTAGCTAAATCGTTCCGACCCATCAGCCTCTCTTCATTCTTGCTTAAGTCCATGAAAAAAATCCTAGACCTACACATTCGAAGTGAAATCCTGATTAAATCACCACTTCATTCTAAGCAGTTCGCTTATCAAGCTGGCAAGTCTACTGAGACTGTCATTCACACACTAGTCAAAGACCTCGAAAAAGCGCTCGAAGCAAAAGAGGTGGCTTTATGTGCATTTGCGGACATAGAAGGAGCCTTCGATAATACCTCCTTCGATGCAATTAAATCAGCTGCGGAGGTTAAAGGCTTTGAGCCGTCCACGGTAAACTGGATAGACTCCATGCTTAGAAGCAGGAGGATAACCACATCTCTAGGGAACTGCTCAGTCACGATCACCGCAGCAAAAAGCTGCCCACAAGGAGGAGTTCTATCTCCACTCTTATGGTCGATCGTGATTGATGATCTGCTAGAGAAGTTGACCAGTTCGGGTTTTAATGTTCAAGGCTACGCGGATGACCTAGTAGTTACAATACGGGGCAGGCATGATCAAGTCATATCCGACCTCATGCAAATAGCCCTCTCCAAAGTCCGCACTTGGTGTTTAAACAAAGGCCTTAGCATGAACCCCAACAAAACGGTAATCGTTCCGTTCACAAGAAGATAAAAAGCTTTCACTAACGGCTCCTCTTCTTGATAATACGGAATTGATATTTTCAGACGAAGTCAAATATCTGGGGATAACCCTAGATAAGAAACTTACCTGCAATTCGCATCTGTCCAGAGTGACGGATAGAGCGATGCGATCTCTCTACACGTGTCGTCGCTTCATTGGCAGAACATGGGGTCTGAAGCCAAAAATGATGTACTGGACGTACACCACGGTTGTTAGACCCATGGTCACCTATGCGGACCTCACATGGTGGCCAAAAACTAATCAAAAGACGGCTGAGGCTCTGCTTCAAAAAACCCAGCGGCTTGCCTGTCTACGAATAACTGGTGCCATGAGAACCTGTCCTACAGCAGCCATGGAAGCCTTATTAAACCTTGCACCCCTGCATTTTCAGGTGAAAAAGGAAGCGATCTCCAGTGCTATAAGAGTACAAACGGAGAAACAGTTAAAGCCAGGCGATCGGGTTGGTCATTTAAGTATCTTAAAACAGATATGCTTCGAGCAAGTGACGACAATATCTGACATAATCACACCCAGAGTGGATTTTTTAAGAGCATTCCAAGTGGTTCTTGGAGACCGACAACAATGGCGCTCCACTAAACCGTCCTTCCAACAAGCTACCGTATTCCAAGCCGAGGTATTGGCCATAGAAGAATGCGCCAATACCTGCATTAAAAGAGCCATAAAAGGCTCAACCATTAATATCCTCTCGGACAGTCAAGCTGCCCTCAAGGTCTTAAAGTCAAGGATAGTCTGCGAATGTCTACAAACCCTCAAAAATCTATCAAGGAGAAACAAAGTTATCCTCATGTGGGTACCTGGACATGAGGGCCACAAAGGCAATGAAATTGCGGATAGCCTAGCCAAAAGAGGAGCGGAAACTAAGTTTGTCGGACCAGAGCCATTTTGTGGCACTTCAAAGTGTTACCTCAAAGCTACCCTAAATAACTGGGAGAAAACAAAAATCCCTGTATTGGGAAAGGCTACAAGAACTTCGTCCGGCAAAAAAGTTTATCGACACCTCTGGCGGAAAAACAAAAGAACTCCTACTCCTTAGAAGAACAGAGCTAAAAATGATCACTGAGCTCTTCTCAGGCCATTACCCCTTGAGGTATCACCTAAACAAGCTGGGTTTGGCTGAGACTTCATCCTGCCGCTTCTGTCAGGATGCTCACGAAACCTCGGAGCACTTGCTCTGCAACTGCGAAGCATTGGCCAGGCGGAGATTACTCCACCTTGAACATACTTTTCCTCCACCAAGTTACGTATGGAACCTCAAGCCCAGAATGGTTCTAGACTTTATTAACAGTCTAAACCTATAAATGGAGCAAATTCAACGGGGACTCACAATTGAACTTTCAGGTCGCAGTGATTGCGAGGCTAACGCCTATACACCCCTTCACAAATCCAATCTAATCTAATAAAGCAAAGGGTAAACTGAAGCAAGATCTAGTATCAGTTCTAGGAGCTATCCAGACTAAAGTAGAAATAGACCCTGTTAGTGATTCCTCATCTGAAGAGGGGGATTCGATCTTAAATGTCAGCCACCGTAGCTCGAACAAGGTTCCGATTTTCAAGTGGGATATTAAGTTTTCCGGTAAGCAAGGTCAATCTCTCAGCTCCTTTTTAGAACGAGTAAAAGAACTAAGTGAAGTTCGAGGCGTCTCTAAATCACAAGTTTTTGCCTCTGCTCTCGATTTATTCACGGGTCGTGCCTTGGTTTGGTATAGGGCAAATAAGGTTAAATTTCAGTCGTGGAAAGACTTGGTCAAGGAACTTCGTGAAGAATTTCTACCGATCGATTATGATGACCGTCTCACTGAAGAGATCAAGAGGCGAACTCAAGGCAGGGATAAAACAATGGGATCGTATGTGGCCACGATGATAAGCTTATTCAATCGTTTAACAACTTCAATGGGTGAGGCTCACAAGCTTAAGGTCTTAAAACGTAATATAAGTCCCTTTTATCAGAGTCAGTTGGGGTTAAGTGAAGTAACAACTATAGAAGAGCTTGTTACTTTGGGAATGAAATTGGAAGCCGTGCATGCTTCCGTCGAGTCCTTCGTTCCACCGCCATCAAAAAGAAACACACACCTCCTGGAGCCAGACTTAGCATATGTTTCGTGAGGGGCCAAGTATTTCCGCTATTAGTCAAAGTAGACCAATTTATAAATGTTTTAATTGTCAAAGAGAAAGCCATACTGCTAGATTCTGTAGAGAGCGCCGTCGATGTTTCGGATGTGGCAGAGTTGACGTAATTCGTGCAAAATGTTCGAATTGTTCAAACCCCAACCAGGCTCCCCGCAACAATATGAGTAATCGTCGATTTAATCCGGGAAACGAGAATCGAGCTCAGCAGTAAGCGGTACGCTGAGCTCTGAAATGCCCACGAAAACCGCTCCTATTAAGGATTTCAGCATTTTTGCTCACGGAAACGGAGGCATTAGGGATCAGTCACAATCAGCTATGCTGGATTTTATTTTCACCCATATGAAAGGAGATGAAAGACCCTATTTAAGAATATCCATTTTCGATGATATTTTGACTGGATTGCTTGATTCAGGCGCCTCAAGGACAGTTATTGGTGGTAGTGGGTGGGCAAAACTTCAGCAAATGGGAATGAATGTAGTCAAATCCGATGTCAATTTGGTTACACTAGCAAATGGTGTTAAAGTGGGAGTAATTGGTGCAATAACTCTACCTTTGGAGTTGGAAGGCCGTTTGAAGATCTTTGACGTTTTAGTCATACCGTCTCTTTCCCATGAACTTATTCTGGGTACAGATTTTTGGAAGAAGATGGGCATCATTGCAAATTTACAGAAAGATTATTGGAATTTATCTTATGTTCCAAATAATCAAATAGATCAAATATGTGCTCTCGAAAGTCGTTCAACGCTTACTGCGGATCAAAAGCGACAATTGCTTAACTTAATCGAAAAATCGAAACTAGGCATGGGTGTGGGATTAGGCCGTACAAATGTTGTCGAGCATGTAATAAAGACAGCCGCCACTCCGATAAAGCAGAGGTATTACCCTGTGTCTCCTGCGATCCAAAAGGTAATAAATACGGAATTAGACAAGATGCTCGAAGAAGGAATTGTAGAGCCTTCCAATAGCGCTTGGGCCTCCCCAATCGTAATGGTGAAAAAGAAGGATGGGAGTTACAGGTTCTGTGTGGACTTCCGAAGATTGAATAAAGTGACAGAAAAGGACGCTTATCCGATCCCTTATGTTTCCTCCACCTTAGATAAGCTTAGGGATGCTAAGTACATTTCATCCCTAGACATCAAATCGGCCTTTTGGCAAGTTCCAGTGGAAAAGAACTCGAAACAATATACGGCCTTTACTGTGCCTGGCAGAGGCTTATTCCAATTCTGTAGAATGTCATTTGGCTTGACCAACTCTCCGGCGACCTGGCAAAGGCTAATCGACAGAGTTCTCTCTGGTAGCTTAGAAGAACATGTTTTTGTCTATCTTGATGATATCATCATTGTCACTCAAACTTTCGAAAAGCACAAAGAAATCTTGGAAGAGGTATTCGGTCGTTTAAGTAAAGCTGGTCTAGTCATAAACTATGACAAGTGCGAATTATGTAGGGCAGAGTTGAAGTATCTCGGATACGTTGTAGGGGAGAATGGTCTACAAGTAGATGCTGACAAAGTTAAATGCATCTTAGAAATTCCAAGACCCAAAAGTGTCACTGAAGTAAGGAGGTTTATCGGTATGGTTGCCTGGTACAGACGATTTGTGCCTTCATTTTCGTCCCTTATCGCTCCCATCACAGCTTTGTTGAAAAAGAAAAACAAATTTCACTGGGGTGAAGATTGTGATCGAGTATTTCAACTCATCAAAGAGAAATTAATCAGTGTCCCAATTTTATCATGCCCTAACTTCGAACTGCCATTCATAGTACACACGGATGCATCCGGATATGGGATTGGAGCCGTACTGACTCAAGAGCAGGATGATGAAGTGAGAGTGATAGCCTACCTAAGTCGCTCACTTAACCGCTGCGGTCGAGAAATTACGACCTTACTTAGAGGGAACTAAGTTTACTGTGGTCACGGATCATGCCTCTCTGGTGTGGTTGCACAACCTTAAGGATCCAACCGATATACTAGCTCGTTGGGCAGTGAAGATGCAACAATTTGATTTCGATGTAGTCCATAGAAAAGGTAAAGAGCACCTCCTTCCAGATCGGTACCCATTATCGAAGCCTTGGATACGCCAGTTAGTAGTCATAGTGATAGGTGGTTTGACAAAATGGTTAAGCAAGTAAAATTAAAGCCCGCGAATTATCCACAGTGGCGCATTGAGCAGGGAAGGCTGTGGAAACATTCTGAACCCAGCTACACTTCCTTAGCAGCGGAATCAGATTACTGGAAAGAAGTTGTTCCAAAAGGGAAACGTAAGGAGATTATGTTCAAGGCCCATGACGATCCAACAACCGGTCATTGCGGCGTTCAAAAAAGTTATATCAGGTTGCAAAGACAATATTACTGGCCAAAAATGCGGAAGGATATGGCGAATTATGTAAGGAATTGTAAAACGTGCCAATCGGTTAAACCGGATCTACGAAAGCCCGCAGGGCTAATGGCGTCTCGTAAAATAGCGACTCAACCATGGGAAACATTGTATATAGACCTAATCGGTCCTTTACGTAAATCTAGTCGCAGTTACTCTTTCATATTAACGGTCGTGGACCAACTTAGTAAATTCATATTGCTATTTCCCCTAAGATCAGCCACAGTAAGGTCAGTGTGCAAAATATTGAAGATGACGTCATTTTGCTCTTTGGAGCACCAGAAAATATTATTTGCGATAATGGCGTACAGTTTAGAAGCCGAGAATTCGGAAAACTTTGCGAGGAATATGGAATTAGGACAAGTTTTACTGCTCTCTACCACCCTCAGGCCCATCCATCAGAGCGGGTAAATCAAGTGGTGAAGACAATGCTCCGTGCGTAGGTATCCGATAATCATCGTAATTGGGATCTACAGCTACAGAAAGTAGCTTGTGCAATTCGCACGTCACAACATGAAGTCACCAAATTGAGACCCTATTTCGTAAATTTTGGACGGGAAATGTCCGTGAGTGGTAACAGGTTAAGGGTTTGTAAGGAGGATAGAGTATTAGATAGTGGGGTATATGCTAAGGCATTAGAAGCGGTACGTAATGATGTCAAAATAAGGCTGATGAAAGCATCTGAAGTGAGCAAAAGGCGTTATAATCTCCGTAGGCGAGATATAAGTTTTATGAAGAAAGACCTCGTATGGCGACGAAATTTTGTCTTATCGGACAAGGCGCAATATTTTACAGCTAAGCTCGCGCCCAAGTATGTTGGTCCATTCATGATCAAGCGTAAGGTGTCACCATGGACATACGAATTGGAGGATACACAGGGCAAACAGCAGGGCATTTGGCATGTCAAAGACTTGAGACCATACAGCTCATCTCCATCCAACATGGCTTAAAATAATTTTATTCATACTAGTCTAGTCAAGCGCGTAAACAAGCCAGAATGTATCCCTTTACGATAGTTGTCATGTTCCAAGTATGTTAGCAATAAGAGCATGGAGACGAGAGGAAAAAAAAAACATTTTCATTTTTCCTTCGCCTCTTTCTGCTTATTTCATACATATTTTTTTTTTGGTCTCACTAAGGCAGTTTGCATGGACAGGTTTGGGCGGCTTAGGAAAGCTGTGTAGCGGCGTCAGTACAAAAGGAAAACTGGATTGAAATGTTTCACTCTGTATTCGAGTTCTTTATGGCCATATATTTTTGCTCTTACACCAAATTTATATCATTTGAAATTACTCGTCGTTTAGGACAGTGTTTCTCAAACTTTTTGCGTAAAGTACCCTTTCGTTATTTATTTAATTTTTAAGTACCCCTGTAAAATTTTAAATTTCCAAATGTAACTAAACAATAATTTTGACAACTAACAATAAGTTTTTATTAGTTTTTGTTATATATTATAAATATATTTATTAGTTTTTGTTATATATAATAAAAAATAAAAAAAATTAATGGCTGCAATGAGCCTGTTTGGCTGCAACTAAAATGTCTATTCTTGGTTTAATGTTGCTGCAAGCTAGAATTATGTCATTTTCGGGACACAACTTATTTCTTATTTTATTTTTTAATTCCGTTAATACCGAAAAACTAACCTCACACAAATAAGTTGTTGGAAATGGCAAGAGTTCTGTAAGAGCTGCATTTCTTAATTCACTATATTCATTTTTGATTTTTTGCCAAAAGGTTGAAACATCTTCTTCCATTTTCATTGTGGTATCCACAGAAAGCTCCATTAGTTTTTCCTTCATTACATCTGAAATTTCGGCTTGCTCAATAAATTTATCATTAAACGGATCTATAACCCAAAGCTTTTTATTATATTCGTCTTCATCCATGCTAGGAAAATATTGTTCGAAGTTTAATTCTAAATTTTCTAAATGTGTGGTTATTGTGGTTTTGAAACTTTCACTTACAATAATTTCGTTTTCTTGTACAAAGTTTATAAGCTGTGAAAATGATGTAAATTTTCCATTTTCTAACACATTTTTTTTCCAAAACAATATTTTCTTCTTGAATGCATTTAATTTATCACGTGTTCTAAAAATATTTGAATTAACTCCTTGTAATTGAAGATTTAGGTCGTTGTGTTTATCGAAAATATCACACAGATATGCCAATTTGCAAATCCATATTTCGTTTTCGAAATATTGTGCGTAATCGGATTTTATTTCTCGTAGAAAAATGGCAATCTCTGCTCTTAGCGTAAAAACTCGATTTAATACTTTTCCACGGGATAGCCAGCGAATTTCCGTATGAAGTAATAATGTAGTAAATTCAGATCCCATATCAAGACATAACACTTTAAAAAGGCGCGAATTCAGCGATCTTGTTTTTATTAAGTTAACAACTTTCACACTTATTTGTAAGACAGAATTCAAATCTTCATTTAATTGCTTTGCAGCTAATACTTCTCGATGTATAATACAGTGATTCCACTTTATTGAAGGATTCACACGTTGTATTCGAGCTTTTAGACCACTTTTGTGACCTAACATAGATGCTGCTCCATCTGTGCAGACTGACACACACCATTTCCATGATAAACCATTTTTTTCAATTTGTTCATTCAATAAATTGAAGATAGCATCGGCTGTAGTTCTCATATTTAGTTCTTTACAACAGTATATGTGTTCTTTTATTCCTTGTACATCATTATCATCAATATATCTAACAAATACCATCATTTGTGCCATGTTTGCTATATCTGTCGATTCGTCAAGCTGTAATGCAAACTGTTTTTTTAAAATTATTTTTTCATTAACTTGTTTTATGATATCTTCTGCCATATCATTAATTCTTCGTTTAATAGTATCATTCGAACATGGTATTGTTTTTATTATATCTACTTCCTTTTTATCGAACATAATTTCTGCAATTTTTACAGCAGCAGGAATAATAAGATTTTCAGCAATTGTATGTGGTTTTCTTGATTTTGCCACCAATTGTGCAATTTCGAAAGATGTTTGTAAACCTTTTTCTGACAATTTAGTAAACTTTTTCATTGAAATAGTGGAATTATTAAAAATTTCTAATTTTCTCTCGAAAAAATCAAGTGTTTTGTCTACTAATTCAGGGTGTTTTGTATGCAGATGTCTTTTTAATAACGACGGCTTCATGCAGTGGTTTGATAGTTTTTCGCAACAAATTACACAAACTGGCAATGGTGGTACTTTTGCGTTTGTAGTAAATCCGAATTTGAGGAAATTTATATTATATCCACGAATTTTTTTATTTGCTAACAGTTCGGAATTTTCACGTTTTTTTTTTGAAACTGGTTCTTCCAAGTCTTTGGCATGTTCTTCTTCATTTACCTGCGATGTGCTCTCCTCAACACTACTCGTACGCTCTTGTTCTCCTGGACCTTTCTTATTTAATTTTATCAGAAATCGGTCCATCGCTATTTATAGGTTACAGAAAAAAAATTAAATTTATAAATATTACGTTATCTTAACACAAAATACTTACTTTTATGTATTTCATCAAATATTGCAATTAAATTCACTGTAAGATTTAAAATTCACTTCAATATTTTTTAAATTCACTTCAATATTTTTTAAATTCACTGCAAAATTCAGTACAATAAGAATTAAAATAATATACTGTCATAGACAAACTAATAACATACAAAGACTGGACATGTAGAACAAAAATTTGCAACGCTTTTCTAGAATGTAAAATTAACGAGGCCTCGACGATGCCTCGACTTGGCTCTTGATGACGTGCCCAAAGAGTAAGCCATCAATGCCTCGCTCCATACAAAATCACCGTTGCCTCGTCGCGATGAAAGGAACGCCACAATTTTTTCTTAGAAATTTTGTGAAAATTTCTTCCTACGAATTTCTATGCATTGGCCGACGCCGAGCGGTGCCTCGCTCCAATATAAAATCAACAATGATGTCTCGACCTGATGTAGGTAAGGCCAACAATTTTTGTTGTCGTCCTGCAAAAGTGCGTATAAATTCTAAGGAAAAAATTTCCAGTAAATTTCTAAGAAAAAATTGCGCCCTTACCTACATTAGGTCGAGGTTTCATTGTTGATTTTATATTGGACCGAGGACCTGCTCTCGACCTCGGCCAATGCATAGAAATTCAAAGGAAGAAATTTCCAAAAAATTTCTAAGAAAAAATTGTGGCGTTCCCTTCATCGGATCGAGGCAACGGTGATTTTGTATGGAGCGAGGCATTGATGGCTTACTCTTTGGGCACGTCATCAAGAGCCAAGTCGAGGCATCGTCGAGGCCTCGTTAATTTTACATTCTAGAAAAGCGTTGCAAATTTTTGTTCTACATGTCCAGTCTTTGTATGTGATTAGTTTGTCTATGATACTGTCAAACAAAATTTTCGTGGTTATTCCCCCAAAATTATAATTAAGTTAGCAAATATCCGCACCATATGCAATATTTTTTGCAATAAGCTTTTGATATTTTAATTTGAAAGCACTATTGATATTACTTCGCAGCAAAGAAATTGTTAATGTAAACTCCACGTTGCAGAAATGTTCAATGACAACGTATTATTACAAAATATTTTATATATTTAAAAAAATATTTATATTCAATCACATTAAATCACATTCTGCGTAATTTCATTTAATGTTGCTATTTTTGCATAAATTCACAATTTTCAATTTTATTAACAAAAATATTTTTTCAAATATATATTTTATTGGAGTACCCTTAATATTTTTTCGCGTACCCTTCAGGGTACGCGTACCCCACTTTGAGAAACACTGGTTTAGGAGATAAAGTGGACACTCTCCTTCTCTAATAGTCTCTTACTCTTCCTAGTTTCATTTATGTACAGGAAGATTGTTTGTATATGGACGTTCTAATAGTGGAAGCAAATCTATTAGCGTATGGTATTTTATGAGTGATGTATTAAATTTGAAATTTCTTTTAAGAAGATTGGCAGAACATGCTTTGCTGTCCTGTAATCATCGTTAGCTCTACGGTTTGTTCTAAGGTAGGCAGAGAGTGACGAAATATAGTTGGCTCTAACTTTATTAAGAATTGTCCCCAGCTGCGTAGAATCACTAATTGTATTTCTCCTACACAAAATTTGGAAAAGTCAGGAAATATGTCTATATAATTTAACAACAAATATTTTTTTGACGAAAAATCCTCAACTAAATCGGCCCAAGCTATACCTCTTCATACATTTGCTCGGATTTGGAAAAGAAGGATAAGAAGGCAGATAAGGAAAAGGATAAAAGAGAACTATACAGGGCTAGCATATCTAATTCAGTCGCTTTTTCAGCACAGTGAAACTGAACAATAATAGGTTTGTCGTAATTGCTGCTAATCATTGAGTCTCGTGTTTTTTTCTGTAGTCTCGCTTAAGTTGTCACGATATAGAACTGACGGTATTTTTTTATATTCTAGTTGCAAGATTGTGAATACTGAGAATGCAGTAAGGCATTCATAATGAAAACACAGGTTGCTAAACAGTACCAAAAACTAATTACAATTTACATTTACTTCGATCACAAATCAATTCTTGCAAAATCAATATAATGCCAAAATATATAGTATAATGTAATATTTCTTAGCGTTACATGTTGTACCATTTGTAATGCCTAAGGGTTTATATTTGGAGTTTTCACTTCTGTTTTTCTGTTTTTTTCGCATCTAGAGATGTATCTATATATACAACATAGTCGTAAAACAACAATATCCAGAGTTGAATTTGATGATATTTTTGCCTTAAAAATCTGCATAAATTTTAAGGAACTTATTGAATTTTACATAGGTTTAAGTGATTCTTCAATAAAAGTAATGGAAATGGTAAAATGAAATTAATTACTAAAGGTTAATCAATAGATACGGCATGAAGGGATTCGTGAGGTGCGAAACAAATTGAAGAACTTCTTCAAAATAATGATTCTGAGAATTTAATCGGGGAATATTGACTGTCTGCACCCAACTGTTATAGCTCCTGACCTCAATAGGGTTGTTTTTGTTTGACTTTAAGCTCAGTATATACCACACTTTTACTCGTATAATCAAACATTCTTAATGTGAGCTTTTTTCCATTTTACCGTATTGATGATGGGTATAAGTTGTGGCGAATTGGTGCACACGGCTAAAGAGAGGATAAGATTTGCTTTACTTGTGGTGTGTAAGCTCCTCAACCGTCTTTTATTTTGAATTTTCATTGTGTTCTTGTTTCATACTTTTAATTTTTTTTTGAATCTCCACGGTTTTATTTTAAGGAGATTTTGTTTAAGATATCATTAATTGCTATTTATTTAAAAATAAGATTCAATGCAAATAAAGATTTCAATTTTTTTATTTAGATATTATACACATATCAATAGTAAGTCAGTTTTCGAAAAAAAAGAGAAAAAAAAAACTAATCTTAGATAGATAAGAAACCAACAAGTTTTCGAACTATGATGAATGTTCGTGGATATGGGGTACTAGTTGTCATTTATGTGAGCGTCCATTACTTGGTGTGTTAGTGTGTAAGATTTCTTTCTTTTCGAAATCTTTTGAAAGAAAGGAGGGACTTGTTATGTGCCCAAACGTCCAATTGGTAAATCGAGCTACTAACTCCGCTATGATCTTTCTATTTCAGGCATCCCAGTGAGTAACATCAGACGATAGTACCGACGATGATAGTATAGCGACGAAACCGGAAGCACATAATTTAACCACCTCTTCCACTACGACAGCAGTTGCAAGTAATCGTCTAAAAACAATAACAACGACAAAAACCAAGAGGGAAATCAGCACACACAAGTAAACGGAAAATACTCGCAGACTCATACATCCTAAGCAGCAGGTGGAACCATCATAATTATATACCTAGAATGCCACGCGTAGAATAGAGTCGTTTAGGTAGCCTACATAATTACACACAACATTGTAATTCATAGATTAGTTCCCAAGTAGTAACATGGTCAGCCGTATCAGAATAATTCGCAGATAGAGAAAAGAAACGCCGGCTCAGATTTCCTTTAAAAAAAAAAAAACAAAAAAAAATATTAACTAAGCAATGTGAAACTATCTGGGTGTACTCGTATTCTGGTCAGAGGAGCCAAGGCTTACACGTAGACTGTCACATTCATTTAAAAGCAAAAAAAAAAATTCGAAGCTATGTCGAAGTTATATGGATGGCTTACTTAAAATTAGTGTGCCAATGTGAACAGATCAAAAGGCCTTGTTGGGGAACGACATGAATATCCGTCCCACGGGTCAAAACGTAGCCAGCTGTTTCGCTTCCGATAGTACCAAGAGACACTTCAGTTTCGTCGCTAGGAGAGTAAAGACGTCAGATAATAGTTAGTGAAGAATTGCTAAAATTAAATCCAAGGAAGAGAATTGTTAAGCTACATAGGAGGAAAGGGAATCTGAACCGGCACAGCCTTCTTGGAAAAGATTATAATTCCATTGTCTGCTCACCAGGTTGCTCAAGAACTAAGGATATTCAGTTAAGTACATTTGTATTGTAGATTTATAAAAAAGGAGGAAAAAATCTTTATATTGTTCCTTGCGGGAAGCATAATTTTGTTTTATATACGTATCGGTTCAGTGCAGTAGTTTTTAAATAAATAGGTGCTTAGGCGCGGCTCAATTAAACCTTGCTGGTCTCAATTAAATTGGAAGTAAATTCCGGAGTTTTTTTTTTGTATGGAGCTTGCTAGAATGCAGCACAAGCGAATTTGAGGTTAACTTGAGTAAAGTGTGGTCAGATTTTGATGAGACTCTCGTGAATGGGGCTCGCTTAAAGTAACCCAAGCAAATAATTCTTTTGCGGGTTTCAGGAAACCCGTTAGTATAAAATGCAGAACCGTTAACTAATTGGACAAAAAAAAAAAAAAAGAACGTACGGAAACAAATCGTAACATGTCACAATTAGTACATGATATTAAAAATACACTGTAGTTAGTGCTAATTGAATTGATTAGTGAAACATAGTGTTACATAGGAGTCCTGAAGTTTTCTTATATTGAGTTTCGTGATACCTCAAGGGCAAAATCACGTGGCGCCCAACTGATTTCCACGTCGAATTTCCACGCTTAATACCCACCCACGACCACCACCACTGAGTTACAATTTATCTCGCGCACGAAGGGCAGCGTAACAAATAAACAGATGTTTTTAAATAAATTATGGCAAAAGAGTTTTAAAATGAAATAATAAACACAATTATTTAAGAAAAACTTACACTCAGACTTCGTGATTTGGAATTCCCCCGAAGAGGCGCCTCCTTGGCAGTTCCGCTTGATGACATCTAGATAATTAAATGTAACACTGTAATATACAAAGGACTACATCTAAATACAGCTACAATTTTGGACGATTCATCAATTGTCTAACGACATGGTATTACTCTTCTCTCATCATCAATAAAATCATCAATATAGTTTGGTAGCGAGCCTCTCGTGAAGCCTGATGTGATATCCAATACTTCTACGCCTTACCAGGAAGAAGGTGCATACATATGTCAATGCGGAAATTTGGTACTGAGCTCCTCGCAATAACTGAAGTACATTCCCAAATGAATGCAAAACTACTTATTCAGTGTGTACATTGATAATGAGTTTCTTGAAAAAAGGACTGCTACAACTCCAATATATATAAGCTCTGTGTGCCCTTGCCGAAAAAACTGATGCACATGAATGTAAGGCGACGTTAGTTTCATAAACTCTGGGTGCGCGTTTTAGGTGCTGCGCTTCCTGTTATAGAGATTTTTTTTTAACAATGGGGTGTCATCCACGAACAGAATGCGGAGCTCCGCCTTATAGCGTCCAGGGAGAACGTTCCCTCTCTGGATAGATTACAAGTATTGTACTTTTTATTATTTTAGCTGCGGGCAACGAGCCAAATGATTAGGTTATTTTCTGGTTTTCAGCAGCAGTCAGGCTATCTCGATTCAATAGCAGGGGTATTTACAGCCAAATTTTTCCTTCTCTCGGGGCTCACGCTCGTCTTTCCACCAACGTGCGAAGACTCAGCCACTAACGTGGGACTTGAAGCACAAGTTCATCCATTTCATGATGTCTTCAGGTTTAGCTAAGATTCCCGTACCACTAGAAACGCGTGAAAAATTTTTAGGTTATACGTGTGTCGATTAAGCAATCTCACAGCAGCACGCCACGGGCCAATTTTCTCTTTTTACATACAATGCATTAAGCAATCGCTTGTGTCTGAACACACAACTTTTATATCTCTTCAAAAACTTCTTTTTGCATTACCAAAATTTCTGTCCTCCATTCACTATGTAGCGAGACTCTCTTGACAGGAAGTGTCAAACTCTCCTTTTTCGTTTTTATTCACCTCTGTTTTGTGTTCCTCTTTTTACCGGTAGATGTCAGCCAAGTAACTAGCAATTTTTTATGGTGCATTCACATGCGACCACTATGGCCATCATCATCAATGATAAAGTTCAAGGTGAGGCAAAGAAATGTATTCAACGTTTAGGAGTAAATGCACAAAACAGATGGGCAGAAGTGAAACAGGAACTTAAGCTACATTTCCGTCCAAGACAGGATTACACAGAATTGTTGAATCAATGCAGATCTTTAAGTACATTAAGAGATCTTTTCGATAACGTTAGGGAAATAAACTTTAAATTGAATTAATTATATGAGTTTGACGAGGCAAGAGACCCCACATATCACCATAGTAATAACGGTAGATATTTAGTAGACATAGTTAATAGTAAGGTGCATGATTTAGGTAATATACCTGAAAGTTCAACAATTATCGAAGTGTACACAATATGATAGATTAAAACTGTTGGATATGTAAGATCCAGCAGATTTTCGGAGCAGAAAAAATAAAATTAACTCTACAAGAAATTATAGTACTAACAAGATCGAACATTTTTCTAATAATAAATTAAATAAAGAAAAGATTAGTTTCAATAGGAACATATTTAATTCTAATAGTAATAATTTACCTAATAACAGGAATATCAATCGTAGATACATTGAATATAACAACTCTCATAGAAGTGATAGTAATAATTACAGAACCCAATTTAACTATAACAATCCGCGCCAATATCGCAATCGGAATCAAAGTTATAATTCGTACCAGCAAAGACAGAATTTAGAACAGGCTAGGAATCATCCTATACCTGAGCCAATGGAAATTGGTAACTTAAATCGCGACCAAGACATAAATTTTCAATACGAGCCTCGGATCCAAGAATTACAATAATAATCATAACGATAGGTAACTAAAAGGTTAAATGTCTTGTTGACACTGGGTCAGCTACCTACCAGTGTCATCAAACCAAATATCCTCGCTGAATTCTCTGAAGGGACTTTAAGCGAACCAGCTTACTATTCGACCATCAACGGTATCAATAAAATTACAAGCAGGATAGTAACCCCAACAGCAAAAGAGTTTAAACTCCTTGGAACTGTAACGTGGAAAATAATTAATTTAAAGAGTAGAAGTTATGATGCAATTATGGGTCAAAACTTCCTAGTACCTTTAAGGCCAAAATAGACATGGAAAGAAAAAAATTGAAATAAATAATAACATAATTTTATTTGAAGAAAATAATTATCCATTCATTATTAGAGAAATATATACGTTAGAGGGAATTACGAATAGTTTCTTAAACAAATTAAAATTAGATGACTTAAATGTAGAGGAGAAAGACCAAATAATCCAATTACTAAAAAGGGAAGGAAGATTTATTTTTTAAAGATGGCGATAAACTAACCTCAAACCATGAAATTAAACACGAGATATTTACTTTTACTGAAAACTCAGTTTATTCTAAGATATATAGATACCCTCAAGTTCAAGAGAAAGAAATAGCGCATTAAATACAAGAAATGATGGAACAAGGGATCATTAGGGAAAGTAACTCCGCATACAATAGCCCATTATGGGTGGTACCAAAAAAAACGGAAAATTCTGGCCAGAAAAAGTGGAGAATTGTCATCGATTAGAGGAAACTAAATGAAGTTACTGTAGAGGACAAATAACCCATTCCTAATATCGAGAATATATTAAATAAACTTGATAGGGCACAGTACTTCACTACCTTGGACTTGGCTAAGGGTTTCCATCAGATTCTGATGAAAGAATGTGATAGAAAGAAAACGGCATTTTCAACCCCGAATATTTAAGAATGCCGTTTGGTTTGAAAAACGCCCCATCAACCTTTCAAAGGTTGATAAATGCGGTACTACGCGAATATATAAACAATATATGTGTTGTGTACTTGGACGACATCCTTATATTCAGTACGTCCTTAGAAGAGCACATAATAAACTTGAAGAAAGTTTTCGACAAACTAAGGCAAGCCCGACTTAAAATTCACATCGATAAATGTAACTTTCTGAGCAAAGAAACAGAATTTTTAGGAATTAAACCAAATCCTATAATATAGGAGTAATCCAAGAATTAAAACTGCCAACCACTCAAAACAGGTAAAATCGTATTTGGGTATAACAGGGTATTACAGGAAGTTTGTTAAAGACTATGCAGGATTCGCAAGTTCCATGGTTAAATATTTAAAGAAAGAGGCGAAAGTCAATCGAAACGATCTTAGTTACATTACGGCTTTTGAAAAACTTAAAGAAATAATCAGCACCTTATCCTAAGATATCCTGATTTCAACAAAAGATTCAAGCTCTTTACAGATGCCAGTAATTTAGCAGTTTGAGCCATTCTTACACAAGAAGGCCACCCCATTTGCTATGCATCTAGAACACTCAACGACCATGGGAAGCGGTACCCAGCAATCGAGAAGGAATTATTAGCGATAGTATGAGGAAACAAGTACTTCCAACGACCATATCTGTTTGGTAAAGAGTTTGATCTGCAAACAAATCACCAGCCAATCAAATGATTACAATTGAAACACACAGGTAAAAATATCAACCCCCGTCTACAAAGATGGTTGATTCAGTTGGGTGAATATGATATGAAAATCGAATACATTAAGGGAAAGGAAAATAAAGTTGCCGATTTTCTCAGCCGAATCAATACAGAAACAAACGAAATTAATATATTCGAGACAAAAAATTATAAAAAGGAAGGATATATAAAGGAAACTAAAGAAAGTGCAAACACTAATCTTGAAAGAACTAGAAATATGAAAATTTTTAGTATTAATCATTTGGAGGAGAATTCAGAAGATCAAACTGATACTGAAAATTTGAGTATTACTTCAGAGCCAGTAGAAATACAAACTACTCACTCACAGGAAGATATTCTTAGTAACTACATACATTGCACTCGATACTGTAGTTAATAGATTCAAATTACAAATAATATTCGTAGAAGAAAAAGAGAGCGAATCGGAAGAAGTATTTTGTAATAGGAGAATATATGTAGACAAAAACGACTTAGAGCAAGAGAGAGATATTTTTAGAAGATACATACAGAAAGGCAAAATAGGCATATATTCCCAATTGAGCAATCAGGAATATGATAGATTCCAAAGAAAACTAGTAGAATTATATCCTAACAAAGATGTTGTAAAATTCATTAAATGCAAATACTTCGCGAATGATCTGGAAAATAATGAGGAATTAAGGAAACAAATATCAATCTTTCACAAGAAAGAGTCAGGACACTGTGGAATAGTAGCAACATATGAAGATCTCAAAAGTAAAATTTATCATCCCAAATTAAACTTTACAATTCACGAGATTATAAATAATTGAGACATTTGTACAGGAGCGAAGTACGATAGGAACCCCATAAAAAACATGTTCGAGGTTACGCAAACCCCCAAGTCAATTAATGGAATAGTATATATAGAGATTTATACGAACAGTAAAAACAATTTTATTAATGTAATCGATAGATTTTCAAAGCATGCTATAAGTCTACCCCTCGAAGATAGAAGTCATGTTACCATACTGGAGAAAATAAGACAAATTATAGCGATTAGGGGCAAAATGAAAAAAATAATTTTTGACAATGAATTCGGTTCACAATGCATAAAAAAGGTATTGAATACCATACAACCAAACCCAATAGTCACACAGGTAACGCCGACGTTGAGAGACTCAACGGTTCATTAACTGAAAAAATTAGGGCACTAAACTTAGAGGAAAAATTACCAATCAGAACGCAAATTATCAAGGCAGTAGAAATATATAATAGGTCTTATCACTCGACGATTAAAACTACACCCTTGTCCGTCTAAAACAAAGAAGTAGATTTCAACCTCATTCATGAAAGGTTATTAAAATCAAAAGCAGCTGTTATCCATTAGAGAAATGAAAATAGAGAAGATTATGACGAAAACAGGAAAATCGGTTTAATTAAAAATTATAAAGCACTTAGACATAAGGAAGAACCTAAATTTAGGAAATATAATCTTACCAATGTTCACGATACAAATATAACACGTCCATTTAAATTTGCAGGTTGGAACAATCAAGGCCAGGACAATACTACTATGTATACTCTAGTTACTGTCACCCATAATCACTCATCAAACAATGACTAATGAGAAAATAGAAACGTAATTAGGGTATACTGAAATAAAAGTAAGTATACTGTGGAAATAGCCGACAAATTTGAAATAATTCATTACAGAATACATCCAAATGAAATATGAAACTTAGTTATCAATTTAGAATCGGCACTACAAATGTTAGATTTAGGTAATCATAGAGATTTAACACGAACTTGAATAACCAGGAGGAAAAAAAACAAAAAATAAAGACTCTCATACCATACAGACATAAGAGAGGAATTATATATGTAGGAGGAACTTTGATCAAATGGATTTTTGGAACAATAGACAACGAAGACCTGTACATTGAAAATCATTTAGCCGTTATAGATCAAAATAACCATCACTTAATTACGAACTTAAATCAACAAATATCAATTAATGATAATTTTAACAGAACCATGATCCAAATTAAAAGTATCATTGAAGCAGACAGAAAAAAAAATGTTAGACAGATTAAACAAACTTAACCTGAAATGAAAATCCTTTCTGAAACTGCTTTTCTAGAACAAATGTTTAAATTAGATTATATAGAGAAAGCAAATTGAACACATTCAAGATAACATAGCTTCAGCACGATTAGGACTTCTACATCCAAACATACTAACCGACGAAGAAATAAATACGTATAATATTGATTTTAACAAGCTACCTAATATTCGTTTAGCCGTTGCAAAACATATACATAGATGATTCTATAGTTTTGGCAATTAAGATTCCGACTCGCACTATTTTAACCAACAAAAACTTACTTATACCAATAGCAAATTCTCAACATGGTCAAGTAAACTATGATATTGAATATATAATACGAAATAATGAGCAGGCCCTCACATACTCCGAAGGAAAAACATTAAAGGAACTAACCAAAAGTAGGAATTTAAAAAATTGTAAATTTATTAATAAGAAGAGGAAGAAATATCACTAGTTAAAGAAAACATAATTATTGTTAACAATATCAAATCAGGTAATTTAAAAAGTACTTGTGATGAAAAAATCATAATACTTAAAGGAAGCTATTTTATAAATTTCAACAATTGTACCATTAATAGTAATAATAGAGAATTCAGTAATAAGTTAAAGATATTTACGGAAAAATTTGTAATTCCAAAAAGCGAAAACTTTATTTATAATAATGATGAATTAACGTTTGATAGAATTATTTTAAAACATGAGAAAAATATTAAGGAAATACATGAGCTTAAATATAATAGAATTGTAAGGTACAGTTTAGGTTCAATGATATTAATCATCATAATGGGCATCCTATTAGTTTATCTATTTTGTAAACGAAAACAACTTAATGTTAAAGTTACAAACAGGATTCAGGAGAATCCTAATTCAAAGTTGGGAGGAGTTAGATCATGGTCTGATTCTAACAAAATAAAAGAGACCAATTTCCAAGAACTTCTAAAGAAATATGTAGAATCAGCAAAAGTAGAACAAATTTAAAGCATTCCACTTTCCCACACTTAAATAATTTCAAACTTAAAACATTTAATTTCCCACATTATAACTACGATCTAATTACAGCTTTGCCCAACATATTTCTTATGAATTTATCTTGCCTTGCCGTTCTTAGCGATCAGATATCATTTTGTACGTGACAAATATGTAAAGATGATTTGTAGATAATTACTACGAACGAATAATTAAGTCATTCTAACTTAAGTTTTGACGGAAAAGGTTTGGGAAAAGCTGACCTCGGTTACAAAAGTAATAAAAGTAATAAATAAATGTATGTACATCAATCTAAAGATTGTTTTTTTATTTTTGGAACCTAAACGATTTATCTAATATGCGCGAGTCCGACTTGCACTTGGCCGGTTATTTTTACTCATTTTTCTGGACTTCAATCGACATTGGGAATTTATATTAATTTCACTTCAACAAAATTTCTTACAATGTTATGTATATATGTATGTTTAATTACCTTCATATAGATCAGAGCAATCATCTTTAAGCAAATATGAATTAAATTGCGATTCTGAACACAGTTTTTGAAATGTATCAACTGCCTTAGAAACAGCAGAAGAATCCTTACACACATCGCATTTGTTCGTACAAATCGGAGGCTGGTCACCGAAATAATCTGAAAATAATCTATGCCGACAACGAACGTTTTCACAATAGTCCACAATTTTTTGAAAGTTTTTTTGTGCCTGTTTTGCTTGTACAAGTCTGTTTTGATTTTTATATTTGTTCATATCTGATTGTAGAAGATACGATATAGATTTAACATCACTCCTGCAATAATATATACGACAATGTGATTGTTTACCATCTCTGCCGGCTCTTCCAGATTCCTATATAGTATAAAAAGTAATTAAGTTTTAAAAAGCCTTAAACACTTAGTTTACTCAGCAAACCTGATAGTAATTAGCTATGCTTTGGGGCACGTCCCAATGAATTACAAATCTCACACTTCCTTTATCAACCCCCATTCCGAAACTTATAGTAGCACTAATAACTGCAAATTTTCCAGCCATCCAATCTTCTTGAATTTGAATACGCTCAGAAGTTTTAAGACCGGCATGATAAGCTACGGTTTTTCTTCCCAATCTTGAGAGGGCATTAGCAATGCATTCAACATTTTCTCTTGTCCGACAGTAAATTATACCTGAAGATTTCATATTTTCCGAATAAGCCGTATCATTACCCAAACGTTTGTCAACAAATTCTTTTAAATGTACAAAATCATTTTCAATTGAATTTTTAAAAATAATATCGTAGAATAAATTTGGGCGAAAACATGAGATTTTAAACTCTGCGACAGGGGTTTTCAGTGCTAAACTCTCGAATATATCCTTCACAACATGTTTAGAAGCAGTAGCTGTAAGCGCAATGCAAGGAATACCAGGACATTGACTACGAAGTTTTCCTAATTTTAAATAATCTGGACGAAAATCATGACCCCATTGACTTACGCAGTGCGCTTCATCCACAACAATATATGAGATTTTGCTAGATTTTATCAAATACGACAAAATCGATTTAAAAGATTCAGTGCTTGCTTGCTCGGGCGTTATATACAAAAATTTAATATCTGGTTTCTTACATTTCAAATCATTTATTACAGCCTGACGATCTTTATTCGAAATTTTCGAATTTATCGAATCAGCTCTAATTTTCCATTTAGCCAGATGATCAATCTGATCTTTAATAAGAGCTAAAAGTGGACTGAACACTAGAGCTACTTTATTTGTATGTAACAAACTTGGGAGTTGAAAACAAAGTGACTTTCCCGATCCAGTTGGCATAGATATGTACACATCTTCTTGACCTGAAAATTATAGAAAACCATATTGAAAAATTACATTTAAAATTAGTTTTTCTACAAGATCTTAAATAAGGTGAAAACTATACAGTGTTTCTTTCAAAATTATGAGGTGGATGTGACAGTAGATTTTTAGGTTTTTTGTGTAAATATTTATATTGCGACTAATACATATTAAAGTGTAATGTAGCACCAAATACTTTATACACATTAGCTAGCCATACACAATGGCATTTGCGTGCGATCAATCCTTTGCATTCCCAGTTTCCACATGATTACTCGTATGTCTGTGGACCACATGACACGCCATGATTGCCCGCGTGCAATCATGTGCATGGTATCGACAGTTTTCCTCTCCTCTTCAAGCACACACATAAGATTTTACCCGCGCGCAATCTTGTCAGTTGGAATTGATTACTTGAAGTAGGTCGTGCTATTTAGATTACAATTCTTTTCGGAAAATTTTGCAAAATTTTCCGAAAAACATGTCAGATCTACGGTGCATTTCCAATGATGTTTTGGTTAATTTTATTGATATATATAGGAAACATCCAGCTTTATGGAAAGTGAAGGCTAATGAGTACAAGAATCGAAATCTCAAAAATATAGGGTATGATGAATTACTTGAGTTTTACAAGCAGTATGATTCTAAAGCTAACCGTGAAAGTATAAAAAAAAATTCAATCATTAAGAGGGTTATTTAGAAAAGAGTTAAATAAAGTTAAAAAAGCGAACAGAAGTGGAAATTCAGCGGATGAAGTCTATACCCCATCACTTTAGTATTATGATATGTTATCGTTCACAATTGAACATGAAGAGGCAACTGACAGCTTGGATAACATTACTACTGATCAGGAGCGCAGCATATTTTGTTTGGAGGAATCTAACTCGCAGAATGAGAATGAGGACGAAATGGATACGTTATTAGGAGAATTGGAACATGAAGAGGTAAGTTCAAATAACTTTTATGAATAAATTTGTAATTATATTTGTTTTATATAGTATATTTAAAAGTTGTAGAATAATGCTCCTTTTGTTCGGGGTGTCTTATTCCAAAATAAATATTTAAAAAATATATTTATTTTAGGCAAATGAGGTGCTGTTTGTTCTTCGGACAAAAAAGTAAAAAATTTCAAAAGAAAACGGGAGCAGACAGAACAACATGAATTCTTGAAGGCTTGTACAACAGCTTGGGTGCTAAGACTACAAATGGAGAGGACCAATATGATTGTTTCGGCAAATATATAGGCCAGCTATACTCTAAGTGTGTTCCGCGGAACCCTAGGGTTCCATGATACCTCTGTCGGGGTTCCGCAAGAATTTAGAAAAAAAAATCAAAACACCTCTCTCTGGTCGCTCCGCGGCTGCGCGGACTCCGCGGCCGCTTGGAGACAAAACGCTATGAACGTTATTTATTTATTTATTTGTATTTGTATAAACATGTGTTACAATAGCTGGTACAATATCTCATAAGTCGTCAGTCGTCAGTTGACGATTAGCGTTCGGAGCGATAAGTTACTACCTACTTACAAGCTCGCTAGCGAGAAAATAGTGTTCATTGTTTTACTGCCTGCTGTATTCTGTTGTCTCAGTTTTATACATTTCTTCACTGTAGGTACTAAATTTAGTCTCTTATACGCAGTAACGATTGTGCATTACACATAGGTAAGTTTTACTGCCTGCTGTATTCTGTTGTCTCAGTTTTATACATTTCTTCACTGTAGGTACTAAATTTAGTCTCTTATACGCAGTAACGATTGTGCATTATTTAAACCCCACTATCCTGACGTGTAACATTATAAATAAAGAAGAATGGAACGTTGGCTTAAAGGTGTTAAACGTGTTGCAACAACATCTTCTAATGACGCTGAATGTTCAAAAGCAGTGTGCGCGGAGAATATAGCAATCACCGATCCAGAAGATGATGCCACGACGTCAAGCTCGACGGTTTCAAAGACGAAAAGAAGGAAGTATGATGAATCTTATATCAGTTTCGGATTTGTTGATTCCAACGGCTCACCTCTCTGCATGCTCTGTAGTAAACTGCTTCCTAATAGTTCCATGGCACCTGCCAAATTGCGCCGACATTTAGAAACTGTAACCCCGAGTCTAAAGACAAGAATAAAGAATTTTTTGTTCGAAAAAAAGATCAGTTATTAGAAAGTCAAAAAAATATGATGCATGTAACACAAACTATCAATGAAAAGGCCACGGAGGCATCATATTTAGTTAGCTATCGCATTGCACAAGCAGGTGAAGCGCACACTATCGCTGAAAATTTAATAAAACCATGTGTATTAGACATAACAAAATGTATGCTCGATGAAAAATCTGCAAAGCATCTTTCTACTGTTCCGCTATCAAACGATACTGTTTCACGACGAATCCATGATCTGGCAAGCTACGTCAAACAAGAACTAGTTACACGTCTACAAAATACACGATTCGCCTTGCAAATGGACTGATGTCGCTGGTTTGGCTATCCTGCTGGTTATTGTGAGATATCCATATAAAAGTTCTTTTGAAGAAGATATGCTTATGTGTTCACCGCTGCTTACAAACACTACCGGGGAACAAATTTTTAATAAAATAAATATATTTTTTGAAGAAAATAATCTCAGTTGGAACAATTGCATTGACATTTGTACAGATGGGGCCAAGGCGATGACAGGTAAAACAGCAGGAGCAGTGTCACGAATGAAAAATAAAGCGCCTAATTGTAGTTCCAGTCATTGTATTCTGCATAGACAAGCACTTGCGATGAAGCAAATGCCGTCAAATCTAAAATTAGTTATGGATGAAGCGGTAAAAATAATTAATTTTATCAAATCACGACCACTACAATCCCGATTGTTCTCATTATTGTGTGAAGATTATGGCAGCAAACATAAAACACTGCTGCTCCATACAGAAGTGCGATGGCTGTCCCGGGGTAAAACTTTAACAAGGCTATTTGAACTTAGAGCCGAGTTACAAATGTTTCTTTCAGCAGATACTTCTTTTAATTTGAAGGACCGTTTGTATGATAAAACTTGGTTGTTCCGATTGTCTTTTATGGCGGATATCTTTCAAAAACTTAACGAATTGAATTTATCGTTGCAAGGTAAACAGACAACAGTATTTCAGGCCTATAATAAAATAACTGCTTTTAAAAGAAAATTAGATTTTTGGATCATTTGCATTGGTAAGAAAGAAATAGAAAGCTTTACGTTACTCAGTGAGTTTGTTAGCGAAAACGACTCAGAAATGTTTGAAGATGATGTGTTTGAAGAATTGGTCCAATATCTCAGTTCGATGCGCGCATCTTTTGAAAAGTATTTTCCCGAAGAACACAATACAAAAATTAAAGTGAATTCATGGATTTATAATCCTTTTTTACCCAACTTGGAAAAGCCTGAAAACATGTCAAACGAGATATATGAATCTCTTTTAGAAATGTCATCAGACACAAGTATGGAGTCACTGTTCAAAACGACGCCTCTCAATGATTTTTGGTGCAGAATCCAAGATGAATATGCAATGCTTGGCCAAATGGCTCTGGATATTCTTCTCCCGTTCCCAACTACATATTTGTGCGAAACAGGATTCTCTACCTACGCAGCCACGAAAACAAAATATCGCAATAGACTGGACGCCGAAGCTGATATGAGACTCCAACTTTCTTCCATCAAACCTGATATCAACCAATTGATGAAAAATAAAAAACAGTTTCATACCTCCCACTAGTTAGATTTTTTCTTTTTTAATGTTTTCTATTTTTGTCCTTGCCAAGTGGTGAAGTAAATAATAATTAGTAACTGTTACATTGTACTTTTATTATGCTGATTAATAAAGAATACACTTATAAAAACAATTGTTTTATTGTAGGGTTCCATCAAGTATTTTGCTTCCCAAAAGGGTTCCGTCATTAAAAAAGTTTGAGAACCACTGATATAGGCCAAAAAATGAAAACAATTAAATCAGAGGAACAACGACTTTTTCCAGAAGGACTAATCATGCAGACAATGCAAAAAGCAGCTTTAAATAAATTAAGTGAGTCCTCAATAATTGTAGAAAATGCTGCCAACAACTTCATTTGTGTAACACCGTCACCTTAAAAACCCCAAGATTTTTTAACTTTTTAAGTTAGATATGCATTTATAAATTTATGTAATAAAACCCAAATTTTTATCAATATTTTTAAAATACTTTTATTTGAATGTTTTAAAAATCCATTATGCTTTACCATTCCTTATCATGTACTTGTCCTTCATTTAAAAAATAATTCGCATACAATTCACGGTTTTTAATGCTTTCATGATTAGAATTTCTACTTATTTGCAGTGGTACCAAATTGTAAGGATTCTCTTTTCTCCACGCTCCATTTTCACGAATTTCCCGGGTTCTTGGTTCCTCAGAATCAAAAGTGTGCTGTGTAACATAGTTTGCATTATTTCTTATTAAAAAATTATGCAGTACACATATAGCTGCAACTGCGTACTTAATGTTTTTAACCGAAATGTTCATAGCAGTATGTAAAATTCTGAACTTAGTTGAAAGTAAGCCAAAAGTGTTTTCAACCACATTGCGCGCTTGTGATAAGCGATAGTTATAAATTCTCTTTTCGTAATTCACGGTAGCTTGTGCAAATGGCTTCAATAAATTTTTCTGCAAAGGAAATGCTTCGTCTACTATTAAGGTGAAGTTCAGATTTGCTATCGTTTCAACATTTTCCGGGAAGTTTACTGTGCCATCCTCCATTTTATAGTTCAATGAGGAAAGTTGAAATATGCCACCATCCGAATTTCTCCCATTGTTACCAACGTCTATGTAAATAAACTCGTAGTTAGCATTTACAAGAGCAAGAAGAACAATACTATAAAAATGTTTATATTTGTAGTATGAGGCTCCACTATTAACCGGTGCTGTGATTCGTATATGTTTCCCGTCCAGTGCACCGCCACAATTAGGCATATTCCATTGCTCCTGAAATCCTTGAGCTACAGTCTGCCACTCTGCAACTGATTTCGGAAGCTGAAAATAACATGAACGTTCTTGTATAAAATAAACGAAAATTAATAAAATAAAAGCCTTTAGGTATTCTTCTTTGAGAGCTTCGAAAATCGCACGACATGTTTCTGGAACAATCTTTCCCAACGCCTGTGGTGAAATTGCTGTAGAGAATTTGAGACACTCATAAGTTCTGCCTGTTGCTAACAATCTAAGTGTTGCTATAAGTCTCTCTTGTGCTGGAATACTTTGCCTCATAACTGTATCCTGTTTTCCAATAAATGGTTTGATTTTGGACAGCAAAATCCCAAAAGTTGTTGCCTCCATTCTCAAATAATTGTCATGAGGACTATTGTCCTGTAGTTCGCTTAAGAGCCGAATATCATTAAATCGGTATCTTAATTGTAACCACTTCTTTTGCCACAAACGTCTCTTCTTTTTTTTATTCATTTTTTCACTCGTTATATACATGAGAGCACAAATAATTGCTGTTTCTTTTTTGTTTGCCATTCCGTATTTAAAATCTTTACTCAAAACGCTGAAGTTTACTGTCAAATAGGTATATGAGTATCGTTTCAAACGTCGAAATTTTTGAGACGACAGCACGCCACTCCTGAATGCACAAATTTATATGAAAATGTCAATTTCAAGTGAAAGCTCTAAATTATACAGGCTTTCCATTCGGAAAGAGTCTACCGTGTGTTGCGAACGAGCTTTTTAGCACACGTCATGTAATCATGCGAGTTTTCCGGAAGGAATCTTGTACTGGATTGCTCGCACGCAAATCCCATCGTGTATGGCTAGCTAATGTAATCATTAAGGCTGAAGAGTCTGAAACCAGAGTATTGAAATGAAGCAGTTTACTGCTCCATCTTTGCTCCGCTTCGGAGCATAGCAGTTGTAAAAAATTGCTCCAGCAAATCACTAACCAACTAACAAACAACCAAAGAATTCACCCGACTACACATCTTTGGTTCCCATAGAAACGATGTACTTGTAATGCCGAAACTCGGGTGGATGAACGGACACATATCGCGCACGAGTTCCATTGGATTATGCAAAGCTGGGAAAGTGAAGAACCTGCTAAACAGGATGCCTTCACCAGTACAAACTGCGCATATCCGCTGAACTCGCCGGTCAATATTTGACAACTGATTATGATGCATAAGACTGTGATGCAACAATTTGAATGCTACATCAGGATCTTTGTAATTAGATGGACAACTGTAGATACTCTGCAAGTTATCCCACCCATCACGCCCATATTCACCCCGAGGTATGTTCGGCATCTATTGTATCCTGTATACTCCAGAGGTCTTATTGACATAAGGACGTCAAGGAGCACACATGTTATAAGTGTGCTGAAAGATATGTGAGGTGGTCTATTCAGAACGAAAGCATCTTCCAACTTAGTGCCAGTTTCAAGCCGTCATAATCAGGTGAAGTGTATTGTCTTAGGTCCTTTGTCGCAGCGATCATATCCTCCTGGAGCTCTTTAATCTCTTCAGAGAAAGTAGGAAAATTCTCAAGAAATTCATGAGTGGCCGAGGATGTTGTCGACGTCGATTCAGAATAAAGACTACTGTAGTAGTCTCGAATATATTCTGATAGCTGTTGTCCGTTGAGGACTTGTTCAGAGTAATCAACTATCGATTAGACTTCACAAGAAGCAGTACGTCGTTTAATTGCCTGGAAGAAGTATTCGCTTGGAGATTCGCCTTCCTTCAAACACTGGGATTGACTGCGCGGCAAGCATTCCTTTATTCTATTAAAATAAAGAATCAACTCCGGCTGAGTTGGGAGATGAGTTGCCACCCGAGATACTTCGGCCGACAAGCTATAAGCTTGAAGCCCATTTCGATTAAAATTCGTTACGATGAAAGATCGAATTTAGAGCTTTCCAACATCCCACCATTGACTAGGAAAAGGAAAGTCAGCTTTCCTCTCTTGCCAATCGTGGCAGAATTCAATAAACTCATTGATGAACAACAACAAATATTTGTTGAATATCCAGTACTCAGTTCTTCTTTCAACTAGAGTGCTGGTTGCCACTACAAGAAGATGATGGCTAACCGAACAGACTTCATGAGTGACACCACGAAATATTCTAGTATTCCAGATGAGATGTAAAGTATATCATTCTCGAGCCTGCGAGACTTCCATGGATATTTCGCGAGACCCTCGTGTATGATCTAGTCGTAGGATGCATCCAACGATAGATATCCACGAGTCTGAAAACACTTACAAAATTCCTCAATCGAGCAGCATTGGCGGAATTGAACTCAACTCCGAAATGTCGATCCACTGACGGTGTTCAAAGATGAACGATATGCAATTAAATGAAAAACAAAACTTCTCAAATTCCTCCCATATACATGTGGGATCATATTATCTGAACACACATCATGAACGTTTTAGCCGAAAGCCGACAGCCGAGTATGACAGAAGCCAAAAACGGAGAAGAGGAAGAAAAAAGAACATGAGGATTCGAGAGTTGGCCGCCACGTCGAAAACCTATAATTGAAGAGATACACGATAAATAAAAGAAAAGTAATTGTTAACGAGAACAAAGAATTAAATAAAGTTAAACAGTGAATTGTTTGTAAAATAAAAGACAAGGAATTTTATTTCTATCTCCCAATTGTTGAAATCAAATTCCCACATACATAATATACAATGTGGTTATGTGTTACACATTTTGTGGTTGCAGCAAGAAGAAGTAAAGTTCTCAACCTAGTAGTAGCTAGAGATATGAGAAATAGTCGATACATAGAATTAGGATTATGAAATGATAGAAAATTTTTAAAGAAATGAAAATATTTGAATTAAAGAAAAAAATTAATATTAAACTAAAATAAGGCATATAATAATAATAATTACATGCTAGAAAAATGCTGAAATGATAATCTGTTGAAGCTATCAGGGCATTGGGTCGATCTTATTTCAATGGGCACATTATTCCAGAGTTGAACACCATAGACGAAAAATGAACGACTACTGAAATGGTACCTGAGATTCGGTATGAGCAGCAGTTTTGTGCGAGTGGATGCAAGCAATTTTACATTACCATATAGGTAATTGGGGCACGCTCACATAACTATGCGAAATATAATGAGACATATTTTAAATTTAATGCAATTGCCACTTTAATTGCCGAGAGCTTCACAGGCATAAGTTATGATTGGTAGCAACAGAGCTTTTACCAATCGAGTTCTTGTTTCTTTGGAGGTATAGGATGCATGACCCCATAGACCCTTTAAGGCGCCATATATTTTACCTACTTATGAATCAGTGTGTTTACTCCAGTTTAATGTAGTATCAAAAATTATACCAAGGTTGCGAACTGACACACCAAAAGTTTTAAGTTTAACACAAGGTTGTAGGGACATATCAACATGGTTTTTAAAAATAACAATAACTTGCGATTTTGATTGATTCAGCTTAAGACAATTCAATCTAGCCCAAGATTCAATAGATTGTTTATATATAAACAAAATAATAAAGGACCCAAGATAGACCTGAGAGTAGAATTATGCTATACGAACGTCCTTTATCAGTCATTACAATCTGTTTTCTATCAGAAAGATAGGAACATATAAGTTTGGTCGCCGAGCTTGAGAGGTTATATTGGGATTTAAGTTTATTGCATAAGATGTGAAAGTTAAGGAATCAAATGCCTTTGTAAAATCGAGTAAGCACAAGACTGTAGCCTGATTATCTTCAATATTATTCCTAATATCCTCAACTAAGTTTAGCAACGCAGTAACTGAACTATGTCTAGCGCGAAGTCCCAACCGATACCAGCTTAAAAGACCGTGAGCGTCGATGTTACTCGTGAGTTGGTTTAAAATAAGCCTTTCTAAAGCTTTGGATAAAACAGGCAGGATACTAATAGATCTATAGTCACCTAGTCTGTCAGCTTTGCGATATTTCTTAACAGGTATAACTTTTGCCAACGTCAATATATTTGGAAAGCAACCTGTTGTGATTGCTGTTTTGAATATATGTGTAATCGGCTTAATAATAAATGGCAGAATTAGCTTTAAAAATTTAAGATTAAGATAATTTAAGCCAACATCATTTGATGGAAAGTATAACCTCAGATTCAGTCACATTTGTAAAAGCAAAATCACTTTCATAGCAATCAGTTTGAGAAAATACAGGAATAAAATATTATTTAAATTTCCCGCCGCATTACAAAAATAATCATTCAGTTCATCCAGATCAATATAACTTTCACTTTGGGGCGTTTTATTATCATCATCATCATCTGTCAAGTGTTCAGTGTGGTGACAGTCGTGTTTAGCGTGAATTTTGTTTTTAAAGTATTTTTGAACGTTTTTAATTACATTTTAGTGCTTTGTTTGTGTCTTTAGTGTTGTTAGTTTGGTTTTTGGTTATTGTTTTGGGTGTAATTTAATTATACTGGTGTAATTTTATGTTTTTGTTTTTAGTGCTAGCTAACCCCAATTTTTTCTTTTTTTTACATAACGTGCTTTGTTTATACTATCTTACTACGTTTTTTTCCAATCGCGTCGTAATTTAATTTTATTCTTTTTATTATGGATTGCTGTGGTTTTTGCCGCGCCGAATTTGATGGCTCTTCCGAGTTTTTAGCGTGCGATGGTGTTTGTGGTAAGGCTTTCCACGCCGCATGCGTAAAACTCGAGAGTGCGGCCTTAAAATTGTTAAAAAAGACTCGCAATTTACTGTGGGTCTGCGACTCTTGTGGAAGAGCCCCGGCCCATACTTTTTTTGATACGCTCGCTTTGTACAGAGGTGACCTGGACAACCTTAAGAACATGGTGGTTGGCCTATCAGACAAAGTTAACCTTAATGTTCAGTCTATTGAGCAAAAAATGGTTGACTGCTCCAGTTCAACTGTCGTTGACGTTCCTCAACAACCAAAATTGGACCACGGTTTCATAAGCAACCGCTCTAATAGAAACCACAAGAGCAATCCAATTACAAAGAAGAAAAAAACTTCCAAAAAACAGGAGGTTCTGCCGACTGTGGGATTTAACCCACCGAATCCGCCAACTCCTCGTACACAGGGTTCTCCTTTGGCTGGTGGGGCCGTATGCAGCGCTTTGAGCCAATGCGTGGATAATGCCACTCCAGCTCCTGCTTCTGAATCCACATTAACACATAATATTAATTCCGTGTCCACATTAGGGAATGGTAATGGCACCTCCTTGAGGACAGTACCAAAACCTTCGAGTGTTTTTGTTACTCGGTTCTCTCCTGATACGTTGTGTGATGACATATTGACGTATCTTAAATCCAAAAACATTGCAACAGAGAGTATTTCTTGTCGTAAAATTAGTAAATCCTCGAAACCGGTTGCATCCTTTGTCTTAACTGTTTCAGCAGATATGCAGGAAAAGTTATTAGATCCCTTATTCTGGCCCTCCGGCGCTTTCACTAAATTATTTGTACCTTCCGTGCGCCAACCTAGAAATACAGTTAATATAAGCAATGTTATTCCAAAAAACTGAAGTCGCTTTCCCTTTACTATCAAAATGTAAGGGGGATTCGGACAAAAACTGCACATATCTTCAAATCCTCTGTTGCAACTTGTTTTGATATCGTTGCTTTCACTGAAACTTGGCTGCATCATGGCTTTCGTGATGCCGAAATTTTAGACAATTCTTACCAGATTTTTAGGAAAGATAGACATACGGATTCTGAGGCTCGTGGCGGTGGCGTACTCCTCGCATGCAAAAACATTTTTAACTGCAGCCAAATTGAGGTTCCAAGTTTTTCCAACACTCTTGACACTGAACTTATAGTTCTTAAGGTATCTCTTTTAAAACACGACTTATACATACTATGTTGCTAT
Organism: Dioctria linearis; assembly: GCA_963930735.1. Taxonomy (NCBI): domain Eukaryota; kingdom Metazoa; phylum Arthropoda; class Insecta; order Diptera; family Asilidae; genus Dioctria; species Dioctria linearis. Next base: position 82,752,176 of record OZ005743.1, on the reverse strand, counting down.
ATTCCTCCAGACTCCATAAACATTGTCGATGACAAAGGTCAGAATATTTACGACCTACTCACTTCAACATCTAATTTTATTCACGGCAAGATGCAACCTCTTGACGAACTACTACTTATTGGTGATTTCAACTTACCTAATATACAATGGGTACTAAATGAAGATGACGATGACTATCTTCCTCTTAATAACTTGTCAACAAAGGAAGCACTATTCCTGGACACTATGTCATCTCTTGGGCTCAGCCAAATCAGTAATGTAAAGAATGACATGGGGAGGCAGTTGGACCTGGTTTTCTCTACTGACGCGGGTAACATATTAGTTGAATCTAGCCCCGTTATAATGTCTACTCTTGACAAATATCACCCCCCTCTACTAATTTCATATTGCTTTGAAACCGAAAACATTACTAATTGTGACGAAACACAATATTTTTTCAATTTTAGAAAGGCTAACTTTTCGGAACTTTCCAGTAGACTTACCTCTATTGATTTCAACACATTACTGTCTAGCAATAGTGTTGACGAAGACGTCTCTAAATTTTACATAATTCTTTTCGATTTATTTTCCTCTCACGTTCCCCGCGAGCGACAGCGGTCCTCTAAAACATCTCCGCCATGGTTCAATAAAGAACTAAAACATCTCAAAAATAAAAAGAATAAATTGTGGAAAAGTTATATGAGTGACAAAGGCATTATAAGTCACAATAATTTCCTCACATCCTATAATGAGTTCAAAGAACTTTCCTCTACACTTTATGATGAATATATTCAAAGCATGCGTGCGAAATTATTTCGTGACCCACGTATCTTTTTTAAGTTCATTAATATGAAGAAAAAAACGGACAACTACCCCAATACCATGAGGTACAAAGATTCTGCTAGTGATGATTCATCCGAAATTTGCAATATGTTTGCTTCTTATTTTGACAATGCATTTTCTTCGTCCAATTTCCTTCCTCGAAATGACAACTTCAGTCATATGAACGATTCTCATAACGTTTCATTCACTACCCCTACAATTGCGAGAGAGGATATACTCGATCATATTAATGGGCTTCCAAATGACTTCACGACGGGTCCTGATGGGATCCCTCCAGCTTTCTTTAAGTCATGCTGCCATACCCTTGCATCTCCGCTGAGAATTATTTTCCAAAAATCGCTCAATAGCGGTTGTTTCCACAAAAAAGGTAGTAAGAGTGAAATTTCTAATTATAGACCTATTGCAAAATTATCTTGTATGCCTAAATTATTCGAATCTATCATTTACTCTCAGTTATCAATTTCCTGCAAGAATTTGCTTTCTTCAAACCAGCATGGATTTATCTCGGGCAGGTCTACAACCACTAAATTGTTGGAATTTGTCTCGCCTACCGTTGGCGGGTTTGTAAAAGGCTATCAGACACATTGTATTTATACTGACTTCAGTAAAGCGTTCGACAAGTTATCTCACTCCGTGATACTCTTTAAAATGGAAAAGTATGGGTTTCACCCAACATTTATAAAATGGACGGAGTCTTATTTAGATAACAGAACATATCAAATACTATTCCGTCATTCCTGTTTTTGATTTGGGTGTTAAATGTGACCATAGATTGAATTTTATATCCCACATTAACTATATGGTATCTAAGAGTAGTTCTATGCTGGGCTTTATTAAACGTTGGTCTCGAGAGTTCTCGAATCCCACCATAACACTGCGTTTGTACACTTGCTTTGTGAGACCTCTCCTTGAATACGCTAGCCAGGTCTGGTCTCCATTTTACGGTACACACATCGAACGCATCGAGTCTGTTCAGCGGAACTTCCTGCGCTTCGCTCTCAGGCACCTACCCTGGAACAATTCATTGATTCTTCCACCTTATGAGGATCGCTTGAAGCTTTTAAATCTGCACTCCCTCGAAAAACGTCGCATGGTCGCTGATGTAACTTTTGTGCATCAACTCTTAAACGCGAATATTGATTCTCCCCTTCTACTTAGCAAAATCTCTTTCCGTGATAGTGCGCACAATTTGAGAAGGTTACCTCTGTTGCATGTTATCGCCGCAAGATCCAACTTTAGTATGTATGAACCCATCAATCGCATGTGCATTGTTGTTAATATTAAGGCTGAGCATTTTGTCGTTGATATTTCCAAGCATGTTTTAAAGAAACGTCTATATAATACTTAAATTTCTGTTTCCATGTCGCATTGCATGTGATGAATCGCATGTATTGTTGAGACGTTTATTTATTAAACGTGTCCATGCAGCGAGCTTGTGTTAAGCTGGTTCTGATAGTCATTTTATTCATACTTTTAATATTTTTCCACAGTACACGAGATGGTGAAGAAGGATTGAGCCTTTCTTTACAGTAATTAATTTTCGCCCTCCTAATTTCAGCATTGACTTTATTTCGCAGGAAAATAAAGTTTTTCCGAAGAAATGGTGAGAGGGAAATGGATTCGATTCGAGAGAGCGGACGTGTTTTCAAATCGTTACTGAAATTGTTTATCTAATTTACATAAATTCGGTGATCAGAATGGAATCTTGTAAAATTCGATCATAATATATAGAATAATTAGTGGTTATACAGGTGTTTTGTGCGATAAGGGAAATAGACCCAATAATAAGTGATTATTACAAGATCAGTGAGTAATAAACAGTGAAAATGTCGGTAAATTGTGGCAAGTGCTCGCAAAGTCTGAGAAAAGAAATTAGTATATCATGTAATGGTACTTGTGGTCAAAAATATTGTGCAAAATGTAGCGGTTTATCGGAATATGATGTTAATACGGTTTTAACAAAAAATAACTTTATATTTATGTGTGATAATTGCTTGGAGTACAAAAAAAGCGGCATTTGAAAATTTTTAATGTGTGCTGGAGGAGATTAAAGACTGTAGGGAGAAGATGGTTTCTCAGGAAAAAGAGCTTAGAGCTTTTATGGCAAATATGGTGAATGAAGGAGGTGAAAATAAAGCATCTTATGCGGATAAACTGAAGTGTGCGCCTACGACAATAAAAAAGAATACTGCGCCAGTGTTGCTAAAACCAAAATCTAAGCAGAATAGTGAAAAAACCAAAGAAGATTTAAGAAAAATTACCGGATTATCTAAAAAGCGAAACGGTGTCATTGCAATAATGTGTGAAAATGATCAAGAAAGTAATAAGGTGAAATTAGTTGTTGAAGAGCAAATGAAACGAAAATATTATGTCCATCTGCCAGTGCAGAGGAAACCCAAAGTGTATGTTTGTGGAATGAGGGAAGAGTTAGATGCTGACGATTTGGAAAGAAAGTTAAAAGTGCAGAACGAATTATCAAGTGAAATGAGATTAAGTGTTTAAAGGTAGTAAAAGTTACTAGACAGTTAAGGGAAAAGAAATTCGACAGATTTAATGCGGTAATTGAATTGGATACCAAATCATTTCATAAAGTAATGAGTTTAAATAAGCTTAACATTGGATGAGACCAGTGTAGCGTTTTTGAATCTCTTACGTGTTTTGAGGTGTTTCAAGTGTAAAGGTTTTAACCATAAATCGACTGCTTGCACCAATAAAGCTATCTGCGCTAGATGTACGTGTGGTCATAATACAAGGGAGTGTAAAAATAATGTGGAAAACAAGTTGTTAATTGCATTAAAAGTAATGAAAAGTTGAAACTTAATCTGGATATCTGGTATATAAACGAAAGCTTTGTTATGGAACTATGTTGAGTGATTGGCTTGGACGTGAAGTCCAGACTGCCAGCATGAGCTGACAGATCACTCGACGGACAGCGTTGAATGCAGGGCGGCACGCTAGCTCGCCTCGGCTATTGGCGGAGAGTGTGGGGAGGTTCCACGAAAAACCTGCCGCTGCCGTCTGCCATAATCAAAAAAAAAATCGTGCCTATTTAACCACACGCCACACCACACATTTGGCTGGATTACATTACAACGGCGACGCCGGCGTGGTCGTCGTCGTCGTCGTCAAACGCCGAACAAAACGCCGGGCAAGTTACATAAGTGTAAATTTTACTGGGGACTTGGACTTAGAGTGAGATGGTTATTTGGCGCTTTGCTAATTGACTGACCTCAAGTCTCATATCCAGTGGAAGTTACATGCGGACCTGAGTCTAATTGTTTGGTGTTTGAAATTTTTGGTAGAGTAACGTTAGAGTTTTTAAAGTTTTGCTATATTGAGATTGGATGAAAGTTAAAGTTAGAGTTTTTGAGATTTTGATATTTTTGACTTGTTGAGTAAAGTAAAGTAACGTAACGTCTTAAAGTTTTTGAAAGTTTTTGGATTTTGTTTGAAACGATCTTTCCCGCTGGCCTTCTGCCATGGAAATGGTAGGTGGCCTCACACAAATTTTTTTGAATGAGCACTCACGGGGACATGTCTCTGTTGGCCAACTGGCTGGACAGAGTTGTGAATCTGTGAGACGACTTTTTGGCTTTCACCTAACTAGTTGACAAGATTCATGACTCTGCCCGGTTGGAAGGTTAGTTAGACATGACAATCAGGTGAGGAGGAAGGAAAGAGTTTTTGGATGATGGAAGTGATGCTGAGACCTTCAGTAATCAGGAGTTGGCATACTGCTAACTGCCTGGCTGAAGAATCTCTAGTATCATTTTCAGTCTCTACAACCCGACTCTTTCCAGATTTCTGTGAGAACTCAAACATTTTTTCATGCACACACTCACGTCGCTTGCTTGCATCAATGTTTCTGACCTGAAAGAGAGAGCGGCCTGGAGATTTTTAAGTGAAGAGTTAGCTCCTGGAGGGTGAGGGAGAAATGGTATGATTTTTGTCGATTTTTTGAGCGCTTGAGTTGCATTGCTGAAGTTATTATACTGATTAGCACGTATATCTTTCAATGGTATGATTTCGTTAGTACAAATAATGAATTCTGAGTTTAATGTACTGCCAATGGTGATATTTCCTTATTTCGTTGAATTTAGAATTGTAGTAGATGACCAGAATTTCTCCAACTTTTAGTGATTTTCAAAATTTCATTGTTGCACTTTATCGGAACTTTTGGATGAATTCTTTCTGAAAGTCTAACAGCTCTTCCCAGTTTTTGGATTTCCCTCAACTCAAGTTAGGAAGACTTTGGACTTCTCTGAACCTTTGATTTTTCTTGAATTTTTTTGACAACTACTCCGAACTTTCGGCTTTTTAAATTGGTATTTCGGTATCTCAATCTTTGCAGTCTGTTAGCTTCGGGACTCTTGAATTCTTTAGATTTTCCTGACATACCTTTCAAACACTTGGTTTGTAAAAAAAAAAAAAATGTTTGCTTGACTTACAACTGAACACTTGAGATTACACAATGGCTACAGTAAGAACACCACCGCCAGCAACTGGTGCGCCAATACAGGTGCCTGAAAATTGCGCCGTCTGTCTAGAGGGAGACTGGTCTGGCAAGAGGAAGGCAGTGAAGACGGTCTGTGGACATGTCTTCCACAAGGCGTGTCTGAAAACGGTGCTGTCCAGAAGACGACGAAGCCCGTAAAGTCTGTCAGTCAAGATCCATTGCCTCCCATGCCGACATTAGATTTACCATCTTTGACGATTCCATCACCTAGTCGAAGATCCCTATCACCTAGAATGCTAGATCTGCACTCCATGACCTTCACAAATACCAGTCTACGGCGAAATAGTCCAGTGAGCACCACTCAGGGCCACAGCTCAGCAGCCACGGATGCTTTGATGCAGGCTTGCGCATGCAAATGCAAGACTTAGAGCAAGAAGGCCTCGAACAGAGCCTCAATACCTTGCGGACTGAATTAGTAAATAGTGTCCGATAGCAAGTAACAGCCGCAATACCACCCGTGGATTTCTCACGACCTCCTCCGTCCATGGGTGGCCCAAGACCATCGCAAGATTTTCCCGATCTGCCTAGGCAATCGTTTAATAGACCATCATCAGCTTTTGGTCAGCCTAGTGGTCAGCCTAGACCAGATTTTATACCACCTCCACCAGTTCCACCTATTCGTATCCCTGCAAGTGTAGGACAACGACGATCAGGCAGTCCGATCAGAAGATGGAACCTGACATACAACGGAAATAACTCCGAGCTGTCCGTAGATGAGTTTATTTTTCGAGTCGAAGCGCTCACGCACTCCCCTCTAGATGGAGATTTTGATCTCCTTGTTAGGAACATGCTCAACCAACCTGGGAATTTGTCAGGACTGGGTTGTCAATTGAATCGGGGAGTGTCCAAGGACGATTTAAGAATCCGCTTGCAGCTGATGTCGCGAAAGCAGAAGCCTGGTGAACTATTCGCCATGTACCACCATCATTTAGTGTTGCTGCGTGACCAGTTGCAGAACGCCATGCCAGACCAAGAATTCTTGGAAATTGTCAAATCTAATTTACTGCCTGAGATTCAGGAGAAGATATGCCTACATTCCACCGATACGACAGGACAGTTAAGATCGCTCGTTACTCGAATTCAAGCCACGCAGCTACGAATTGCGACAGCTGGTAGTTGGAACCCTTACCGGAACCAACGAGTACACGAGCTTGGCGACTTCCAGACTTTAAACCCCGAACTGGCAGTAGCAACTGGCAGTGACCCCGGCTTATGTGACGTGTCAGCCATTGCGACCAAACACACAGTAGTATGCTGGAATTGTGATCAGCAAGGTTACTATTACCAGGACTGCCTACAAGTAAGACAGCAAGTGTTCTGTTACGGATGCGGCCGCTAGAACATTTTTTAGCCCAACTGCGGACACTGTGCACAGAAAAACGAGAGACGGGTCGGGAATCCCAACACCTTTTCTCGACCAGCGTCAACGTCCCGAGCACCCGTCGTAACGAACACTCCAGTTCAAACCTGGCACAAGGAGGAAGGTCCGCTCCATTAGCACACCTGGACGAACCCCTGAATTGTCCACTGATATCATTCAGTGATTCTGATGATATTAGCAAATCACCACATTGTATAAATAATTCATTGATAGAGACGGAGAACTTAATAGACTTCTCCGCGGATCTTCAAGCTCCCATTTCCACTTCTGGGGAGCCCATGACTTTATTAGACACTTCTTTAGAAGAGTCTTTAATTTTCGATGTCCCGATAAGACCGACAGCACTTTTAGCTGACAAGGTTACTGAGCAGGAGATTTGGCCTCATTGCATTTCTATATTAAAACGGGCACCAAGCTCTGTTATGACGAGTGGGCGTGAGCTTGTTGTACATCCGCCGACGCCGTATCATACGCGTCTGCAGAAATATAATGCAGTTGTTGTGACTCAGGTACCTTTGCTCCTAATCACAACCATAATACCGATACATCAATATATCGTCCAATACGATATATTGATGTACCTTTGAAGCGATCACGGGTATCTGGGTGCAATTTGCCCAAACCTCGGGGAGTCGTTTTTTTCATCCGCCGAGGAAACAAGTCAAATCGCGATTTTGTGAAAAAATTAAAAAAAGATCTTGTGTGATCAGTTGAAGCCCCACATTTTATATAATATACAAATTACACTAAGTCAAATCGCGATTTTGTGAAAAAATTATTCAGCTTTAGTGATTTTAATAAAGAATAATCCAACAACTAAAAATACTTTAGAGTTTTCTTGTGCTAAGTTTTAACAATATCTTGTCAAAAAGGGACTCTGTGTGCTCTCTGTCCGGAGCACGGCACACAGCATACAACATACTGGTGGCAGCGGTGTTCCTACCCCATATCGATCAGTGCTAATTAAGACAAAAGTTTCAATCTTTGAAAAAATTAATAAAATAATATATAATAAAATTCAGTGATACGCCAAGTTAAACTAGTGCTTGAAAAAAAAATTATCAAAATTAATAGAATATACCTAATAAAAAAAATAAAAACATAAAAAAAAATAAAAACCCGGGTACTTAGTACTTAGAGGAATTAAAAAATACAAGTTTAAGCGCCATAGCGCTCACCGTGGGACTCAAAGAGGCTTCATCCCTGCCTCATAAAGACGAAAACCTCCCAGAAGGAAGACAACAAGAAATCGTTACCCAGGACGCGTAACGTATAATCACCACCATCTTCATACATCAACAACACCCAACATCATACTAACATACTGGTCCATATAAATATCAACGGGCTAATCAAAACATCTTTAAAAATACAAAAGAGGAAAACCTCCAGGAAATCATCAGCAGCAGCAACACATAAGAAAAAACATAACGGATAAAAATCAAGGTAGAAGGCAAAATCCATTATTCTATCAACATCTTTTTTTTATTTATTTTACTGGCTATTATACCTATGCGTTTCAATTCATATTAATTTATTGCGGCTTCATTACAATAGTTTACATATTATATTTTTATAAGTTACGCAATATCCCAAAAAAAAATTTTTTTACCAACCAGAGATTCATACAAGCTGAATCCAAGCGTGAAGTACCGCAACAGAATTAAAATTGGTAATCAATTATTCGATTAATTATATATTTTGTTTCATACTACTTCAAAAGTAAACAAATTTAAACTTAAATTAATAGCAAGTTGCAACTATAATTAAATGTATCAGAATTGCTAAACATATATATTAAATATCATTTTGTAATCCTCACTGTTTAAACAAACCCCAATATACATAATACAAATATTACATCAGCAAAAACTGAATCAGCTCTTCCTGGAAGCGACCTCTGCGGCAAGACTTCGTGAGCTTGTTGGCCAGAGGACTTCGAAAAAATCATCCCCTGCGATAGAGCTTCATAGGCCTATTGACGAGAGGAAAGATTTTGGTTGGAATTAGCGATTTATGTAACAATTCTTTTCCTTTTGTTAATCAAATATTATAAAGTGTACACAATTTTACCCCTCGAAACAAAACGTAACAACTGGTGACAGACAGAACTAAAAACCATAAGACATTTTCTACAAAATAAAACTAAATTTTTTTCCATGTTGACAAATTCCAGAATTCTTCTTATTCCTATCACTGTGTTTTTCTCGCCTTTTACAAAATTTACTTAAACTTAATTATTTACACTAACCAACTTAACAGCTGCTGATTGCTGTTGAGAAATTTAATTATTTGTGTTCTACTTGTGTGCCTTTTCTTTGGTCCATACAAATTTGCCACGTCTCCTATAGTTCCCCAAATTTAAGCAAATCTATACACAAAATTATTCAATAATATAAGAGACCGCATCTTCTCCTCAGTAGCGGAGTTAGCTGATATTTTATATCCTGACCTGGATTGTAGACCGAAAAAGAAAGGATCAACCGTTCGTTGGCGGGAATACTGTCCACGGATGAGACTGGAAAGGAAAAAAACGTGCGTTTTTACGTGGTTCCTGGGCTCACACATGCACTACATCTAGGAATAAACTTCTGGCGTCTATTTGGGTTGGCTCCAGATGTCCTAGGTATAGTTGCAGAAGTGACACCAAGTTTACTAGCTACTCCTGACATCGACCGCCACGTTCTTTCCAGTCTAGATCAACAGCATCTAGAAGCTACTAAACAGCTTTTCCCTTCTTTGAAACGAATGACGATATCGCCGGCAGTACAAAGTTTGATGGATGCCGAATTAGAGCGAATGCTATCACTGGGTGTGATAGAGGAGAGCCAGAGTCCTTGGAGCTCTCCAGTTGTCCTAGTGAGGAAGCCTGGAAAGGTTCGGCTTTGTTTTGACGCCAGGAAGGTCAACTCTGTTACGAAGAAGGATGCCTATCCGCTACCGCAGATAGACGCACTTCTGAGTCGACTTCCTCCGGCAAACTACATTACGAGCCTGTACCTGAAAGACGCCTTCTGGCAGATCCCACTAGACGCTGATTCCAGAGAGAAGACCGCTTTTACTGTACCTGGTCATCCTCTCTATCAGTACACGGTGATGCCATTGGCCTATGCAACGCTCCAAAAACGACACTCATCTCACATTGCTATCCCGTGTAGCGGATTGTTTGAGGAAGGCTGGCCTCACTATCAACGTCGAGAAGAGTAAGTTTTGTATCAAGGAGACCAAATACTTGGGTTTCATTGTCGGAAAAGGAGGTATAAGAACTGACCCCGACAAGATTTCAGCCATAGATGACTATGCTTCACCTAAAACTGTTCAGCAAGCCCGACGCCTACTAGGTATGGCAGGATGGTATAGACGGTTCATCCCGAACTATGCGGATTTAACTGCCTCCATAACTGACACTTTGAAAAACCCTAGTCAGTTCAAGTGGACACCTGAAGCCCAGACGTCTCTTGATTTGTTGAAACAAAAACTAACCTCTGCTCCGTTGTTAGTGAGTCCAAATTTCACCAAGCCGTTCGTTATACAGTGCGATGCGAGCCAACAAGGCATTGGTGGGGTGCTGCTTCAACTAGATGACGATGGCCACGAGAAGCCAATAGCCTACGTCTCGAAAAAGTTGAACTCAGCACAAAGAAATTACACCGTCACAGAGCAAGAATGTTTAGCTGCAATCTTGAGCGTACAGAAGTTCCGGCCCTTCATAGAACTTATGCCGTTTAAGATAGTGACTGACCATTCGAGCTTGAAATGGCTGATGTCTCAAAAGGACCTCAGCAGTAGATTTGCTCGGTGGAGTTTGAAGCTTCAGGGCTTCGACTTCACTATCGAGCACCGAAAAGGAAGCCTGAATGTCGTCCCTGATGCGCTGTCACGCATCCATTGTGACAGCCTGTCCACAAACGAAGATCCTGGCCCGGAAGTTGACCTTAGTTCGCCGTATTTCAACTCGTTGGAATATGAAGAACTGAGGCATAAGGTTAAAACGACTTCTGGCAAACTACCAGATCTTTGCGTGAGGGATGGCTTCGTTTACATTCGGACTGTTCCGAGAACAGGTGATCCGATTCAGGAGGAAGAAGCTTGGAAGCTTTGGATTCCACGAGGGCTTGTCTCCGACGTCATTTCAAGAGCGCATGATCCGCCACTAGCTTCTCACGGTGGTATAGGGAAAACACTGGAACGTCTGAGAAGACACTTGTACTGGCCACGAATGACAGTTGATGTCAGAAACTACGTAGGCGCCTGTGACGTGTGTAAAGAGACTAAGGCTCCCAATACCATTCTGAGACCACCTATTAGAGTCCAGTCTGTGACAGAACGACCATGGCAAAAGCTGTATATTGATTTTCTGGGTCCATATCCTCGGTCAGTGAGAGGAAATGTCTGCATCCTAATAGTTCTTGACCACTTTTCAAAGTTCCCGATTCTCAAACCTATGAGAAAAGCATCTACACTCAATGTGTGCCAGTTCATCGAAACGGAAGTGTTCCATGTGTTCGGAGTTCCGGAAACGATAGTCTCTGACAATGGAGTCCAGTTTTGCTCGGCTCAGTTTACCAGATTACTTGACAAGTATGGGGTGAAGCACTTGCGAACGGCAGTTTACTCGCCGCAAGCAAACGCCTCAGAGCGAGTGAACAGGTCTCTGTTGTCAGAGATTAGGCCATACATCCGGAAGGAACACACAAAGTGGGATGAGAAACTGAGCCAGATAGCTAGTTCCCTCAGGAACTCTTTCCACCTAGCAACTGGTTTCTCTCCCTACCGAACACTCTTCGGTCAGCAAATGATTGAACATGGCAGCTCCTATTCCATCTTGAGGAGCCTTGGGACTCTTAACGAGCCTCTGAGAGTAGTGCTGAAGACTAAATGAGATTGATCCGTGGGAGAGTGCAGGAGAACTTACACAATGCGTTCGAACAGGGTTCAAGAGCCTATAATCTCAGGGCGAAGCCTGTTGATTTCAGAGTGGGTCAAGAGGTATTCAGACGGAATTTTGCTCAAAGCAATTTCCAACAGCAGACTAGTGCTAAACTTTGACGAAAATTTGTCAAGTGTCGGGTTAGAGCCAAGAAAGGAAACTCCTTACACGAGCTTGAAGATCTGCAGGGGAAACCCTTAGGAGTCTATCACGCCAAAGACATCAGGCAGTGATATCCATCCTCGATGCGTCATCGGCCAAGTAGGGCGACAATCATAGTCGAATACGAGTGATGAGGAAGGCTCATTGGGTCGTGGGTCGAGACACGCCATTGGGCGCCCGCAGCGATGAGGCCGATGATGCTGGCAGTCTGGACTTCACGTCCAAGCAGTCACTCTACATAGTTCCATAACAGCTTAAGGTGAAAAAGAATAGAAATGCATACTAGCAATTAAAGGAAATAAATTAAATTTATTTAAATACTCATTGTACAAAACTGTAATAATAATAAATTTTATATAGTCGTGCTATCAGAAACCCATGAGGAGGAGGATGACGAAGATGATGAAGTGGATATGAATGGATATTATTTGATTTGATGTGATTCAATGTCTAATAGAACGGGCGGAGTAGTAATTTATTTAAAAAATGAATGGCAGTTTGAAGAGGTTGAAGTTGATGATCAAGGAGATCATCCAATAGGCTACGTGAGTCGAGCTCTCAATGGTGCAGAGACTCGTTACTCAAAAATTGAAAAGAGCTCTTAGCCATCGTTTTCGCAGTTGAGCAATTCAGACCATACGTTTATGGTAAATAGTTTACAATTATAACTGACCATAAACGATTAGTATGGCTCATGAATCAAACACAAATGTTGACGCTCTCAGTAGAGCTATTCCAGATAGTAGCGAAAATTTCGCAAAACCTACCGCCTGCGCAAATGTGATAACGAGGAATCAAGCTAGAGCTCAGGCGAATTTGAATACTCCCAACACGAGTGTCATTAATCAAAATCCAACTCCATCACAAGTGAACAATTACTCAGTCATAATAACTGAGACTAATTTTCCTCTTTTACTGACTAAGAATGTGAATCCTAAATTCTTCATCTTGCCAATATAAGATGCAGAACTTAAAAGAGTATTGACTTCGAAACTAAAACTTTCAGATAAATCTCTACTTTCAGAAAATGAACTGAACTGAACTGAAAAGACTCCAAAATAATTATATCAAAAACTAATTTACCTTGTCGGTCCCAAAGAGATAGATGAGACCTCGAAAAGATTTTAACTGAGATCTGCTCACATACAGTAGCAAATCAATTAAATATATCCTTCCCAATTTTAGATGCACAAAACCTTCTAATAATTAAAAGCATTTTTAACAAGGTCTTCGCTGGCAAACAAGTAAACATAAAACTCCATCAAGACGCAATAAAATATTTACCTGATAACGGCATTGAACAAGGATTTTTATTTATTACCGACGGGAGGCCATCAAGGAGTTTCCCGTACAATTAAAAGAATTAAATATCAATTCTACTGGCCTGGCATGTCAGATGATATCAGAAAATATGTAAGGAAGTGTAAACTTTGTCAGGTAAATAAAGTATCCAGAAATCCAAAAATTCCAATGAAAATCTCGAGCATTACCTCCAAGTCTTTCTAAAGAGTGTACCTAGATGTTGACCTCTTCCAATTTCACATTAGTGGAAGCCTTCACGACAACAATAGTTTGACATGGTATTCCAGAAAGTATCCTCACAGATCAAGGATCTAACCTCATAAGTGGCATGTTCGCCAAGGTATCTAAGTTGCTGAGAATTAAAAGGCTCAAAGCTACTCCATATCACCCGCAAACGAATTGTGCATTGGAGAGAAGCCAGAGAATCTTAGCGGAATACCTCCGCTCTTATGTAGCAAAATATCCACAAGACTGGGATACGTGGATTCCTTATGCCATGTTTGTATATAATACAACCCCTCATTCGAGTACTAATTATACTCCCCGCCTATACAGATTCCCCGCCGAAATAAATCCCAAATAATTTAAAATCTTCTCCAACCGTTTGCTATAATTATGACAATTATGCAATCGAGTTATAAGCGTGTCTACAGCATAGCTTCAAAATAGCTAAAGACATAGCCATGGCAAACAAAGAAAAATCCAAACTACAATATGACAAAAATACCGTCGAGAAATCTTTTATAGTAGGCGATAATGTCTTACTAAAAATCAGAGTGAGAGATAATAAGTTCTCACCATTATGGTCAGGTCCGTGTATGAGATCATAGAGGTAAATTCCCCGGAAATAATGCCATGCTATATGATGAGCAAATCCGTAATCTCACCCTTAACCAAAACTCCCTCCTATCACTTATGAAAAGCCAAACTGCGATAGTCGAAGCAACCGCAAATATTTTCAACAAAACTAAAGCCGCAATTGAGAAGGAATTCGTGGTTATACATAAAAGGCTAATTTCAATACAGACAGCTACATCATTAATGGAAAACAGAACATTGGATGATAACCAAATATCCATTGAACTCGAATATCTTATATCCCTAGTTTCGTTAATGGCATTCAGATACCAAAATACCCAGTCGGAATTAATAGATATTCTAACAGGTTCAAGATACGGAAAATTTCACCCTACACTTATATCACCTAAACAAATAGAGGAACTTTTATTGACCATCAGGCAAGAATTGCCAAATTCAATGATGCTTCCCATAAACTCTAGAGACAATATCCTATCACAAATTTACAAATTAAGTACAATTTCGGCAAATAATTTCAATAATAAGATAATTATTGAGCTCCGAATTCCACTTCCATTCAAGGAACCATACCAAATAAAGCAATACAGCTATCGACACTCCTTAACGGATCGTTCGTGTATATTGAACCATCGAAGGAATACATATTAATAGACTACAATCGCGAACATTATATTGAATTAACGGTCCAAGATATCCACAATTGCGCAACGTTGGATCATACGCATTTTTACTGCAAGGTCTCATCCCCAATCTTAAATGCAAATACTAAGATAAACCAATGTGAGATAAATCTGATAAAAAAGGAACAGATTACATCAGAGTGTAAAATATTAACTTCAGAACAGAATTACTACTGGACGCAATTATCGCAGCAGAACGCTTGGCTTTTCTCCCAAAAAATGACTTAAGTTAAATATCCGGGGACACAATGCACAACCTAGCAAGATTTTATTTGACTTAATACGAACCTCCACAAAGAGGTACTCAATTCCATCAGAGTGAGTTCGAATTGCAAATCTCCCTGGATCCATAAGCACATTTAATGTAGGCAGCCACACCATCACCGATCGACAAGCTCCTATCATTTCTAAAGAGCTTATAATCCGGTAGCTCAACTAAAGCCCCATCTATTCAATTATTCAACCATGTTTCGGAAACAACCAGAATATCAACACTATTGGCAAAGGTATACTTAAATTTTTCAAAGTTTAAGAGCAGACTGCGAGCATTAATATGACAAATGTTTAAGTTTAACATGTTATTCTTTACAAAGTGCATCTTCTCTCGATAGTGCCCGCAACATCAGAAAAAGCCCTAGCATAGGTCGCCTCTTGTAGCTAACAAGAGAGATACCATATAAATTACAACTAAAAAAGAGAAGCAGAACAATTCAAATACATGATTTACAGATTTATTTATACTCCGCTTAAGTTAGCAATATCCGAGTGGTGATGATAAATTTGTAAAAAGCAAATTGTCAGTAAACAAGAACAAGTTCTTCTCCAACTTCAGCTAAATTGTTGTATTCGTCCAGTTGATCTATAGAATTAAGTTTTATATCGGGAATCTCCTTGTTATCATCCGGCCTTATGTAGATAATACCATTCAAATTATAAACTGATTTGATCTTTCTGTCGTTTTTAGCTTAACAGTTGGAAAAGCAGGCCGTGACGTAAGACTTTCACGGACAAATATACTTCCTTCACCATTGAACAATTTGGGCTTTTTCCTCCTCATAGCTCTGATAAAATTTAATTTTTCTGCAACACTGATAAATTTCAAAATTACATGACGAGGCTTGTAATACTCTTTTCCATTGCTCGATTCCAATTTTGGGGCAAACGGAATATTGCTGTTTCTGCTGGTACTGAACACTTAATGACGATAGCCAGTTTATTCATAATGTTTTTATGTTTTATGTTTTTATACCCTAGGCCTAGATGAAATCTATAGGGTATACTAAGTTTGTCATTCCGTTTGTAACACCTCGAAATAATGATGGTAGAGCAAAATTGATTGGACACCCACGCATACTCGAGAACGCGTATACTTAGAGAGCTGAAATTGTGTACACGGACTTTAAAAAAAAAAAAGTAAAATTAAGTTAAGTTAAAATGAGACAAATCGGGCAACTCCTTCGTGGGGTTGCCATACAAAAATTTCGTTTTCCGCTATATATTTGAGCACTGCCTGAGAACGCGTCGACGTAGAGAGCTGAAATTGTGTACACGGACTTTTAAAAAAAAAGTAAAATTAAGTTAAGTTAAAATCGGGCAACTCCTTCGTGGGGTTGTCATACAAAACTTTCGTTTTCCACTATATATTTGGACACTGCCTGAGAGCGCATCGATATAGAGAGTTGAAATTTGGTACATGGTGTTTTCATTGTACTAGCAAAAAAAATTTTAAAAATGGAGTAAATCGGGCAACTCCTTCTTGATGTTGCCATATAAAAATTTAGGTTTTTTACGTATATAGTGAAAACGATCAGTCCTAGACATTTTTATTGTAGTAAAAACTTCTTCAGAATACGAAATCCTATAAAATTGGTTATAATAATTTTTTCTGTCCGACAAACCGTTTTAGAAATATATGCGAAAAACCACTTCAAAAATCAAACTTGCACAGAAGGGTTATATACGAAATTTTATAAGGGCATTCATCTAGGCCCTAGGGTATCATAAGAATTGGTCTAAGAGCAATTCTAGCTTTTTTACTTGTTTTTTATTTATTTATCACAAGCAACTAGGCTCCTGGAATTTGCAGCAGGCCAAAAAAAAGGCATAGTGGGTTTAGAAGATTTTCAAAACTTTCCACTTTATCCTCAACGAATTTTATTCTTAGCGATGCAGCATTTACAGGATCATGATTTACGGCACAATTTTCAAGATTATCCACTCGTTTAGTAAGAGACGACACAGAAACTTTCATGTCTTGGATAGAACTATTGACCATGTCTACAAGATCATTAATTTTTGTAGAAAATTTAGATACAAGTGTCCTAACTCTAGTTCGAATGCTGGGATTGCTGAGTCACTACCACGTGTTGAAGGCATGATTATCTATTAATTTATATAAAGCAAGAAATCACAGTGCAAGAATTTCAAAATTAAAACCACCACTGCTTTACGGGAATAGACAGTTCAAAAACCTGTTATTAAATTTGTCCAATTTTAATAAAAATACTGCGGAGCCAAGTTGAGACGTCTACTCAGTATGGGCAGTAATCATTAGATTAGTGCCAGTATTAATTTAGTATGGTGATCCATCTGTGAAAGTTTGATTGTTGAAGTGGTTTTTTGCTTATATGGTATTTCTAGAACGGTCGGACATCAAAAAAGCTTATAACAAAATTTCATAGGACTTCAGATTCTGAAGAACTTTTCAGTACAATGAAAACATCTAGGACTGATATATTTCACGGTATACGTAAAAAGCCAAGATTTTTATATGGCAACACAAAGGGGTTGACCGATTTAGTCCATTTTTGAAATTTGATAACTTTTAATATTATGCGTGGGTGTCCAATCCATTTTGCTCTACCATTATTATTTCTTGGCATTACAAATGGAATGATAAACTTATTATACCTTATAGGCATAAAAACATCAGCTTATGCACCGTTACAACGTTAGGTACATCGAGTGAGTAAAAGATAGTCGGAATTTACGATAGAATACAAAAAATTTCAGCAAACTAACAAAGGAGCAATGAGCAATGCTGCAGAAAGTAATATTAGTATTATAGATTAAGATAAAGCCAAAAATACTGATTAACATAACATAGAAAAGTAAAGATAAATATTCGCGCAATACAATGAGATATATACAGTAAATAGAAAAACATGGGGGTACGCCTAACAAGTAGGCAAGCCCAAGGAACATAGTAGATATCAAGGTATAAATTCGACGTATTACTAGTTTGGTCGCAATTTAAAAATTACAAGTGTATGGGAATTTTGGTTGTGAATACTTACTTTGTAAAAATTACAACTCTGGCTTTACTGATAACAAAATAATAATCAGGCATAATAGACATAGACAATAATCGGAAATTAATTGCATGAATTTTCATTTAATTATTACTACGGTCAGGTAATGCATAGTCATGAACAAAGAATGTGGGATTTGTGATCGGGCTATACCTACAGGGGAAGCTGTGTTGTGTGCGGGGGGCTGTGGCCAAATTTTTCATGCAAAATGTTTAGATTTAACGGATTATGATGTCGGAATGTCAATAAAGAAGAAGTTTACAATAATATTATGTACCGAGTGTCAGGTGAAACTGAAAACTTTACAACATATTTTGAAATGTATGCAAGACATCAATAGTAATTTAAAATCTTGTGAAGTGAAGGTAGATGAAGTTCTAAGGTGTGAAAAAAATATCATCAGTAATGTTAAATCCAGTGAAAAAAAAGTAGATGAGGTGTTAAAAGGAGAATTAAATTGCATTAATTCGCATAAAAATGTGATGTCTGAAATTACGGAGGTAATAAACCACGGTTTGGTCACTAAACAAACATATGCGAATGCTATAAAAGAATCAACAGCTGTAGTTGTGAAACCGAAAGTTAAAAGTAAGGCCGGCTGAGGATGAAATTCAAGTAGCTGGTATCAGAAAATTAAATAGTGGTGCGGTGATAGTAGAGTGTGGGAATAAGGATGCGGTTGAAAGATTGAAAGATAATGTTGAGAAAAAAATGGGTAGTAATTATAGTGTTGATATTCAATTCAATTTAATTCAATTCAAATCATTTAATGGTAAAAGTATCTAATATATTACAATCTTTTGTGATACAAAACTTAGTTGGTAAATTTCAAAAGCAAATACTAAATTCATATTAATATTAACAACAACAAAAAAAAAGAAGAAAAGACTAAGGCTAAAAAAAAAAAAAAATACAATGATAAGAAATAAGCAAAGCAAAAATAGAAAATTATAGTAAGGAACAAAATAGAAATTAAAAACCAGCAAAAAGTCGAAGATTAATGTAAGCAAAGCGACAACTAGTAGCAGTGCAGGGAGGGAAAGAGCATACAAAACCAGAGGACATAAGTGATGGAAGAGAAAAGTGATAATAAAAATAAAAACGAAAATAAAAGCGCAATATAGAGTGTCAAGCACAATGTCATTCCGCCTGACCATCATCCGAGGACAGATAACGAGTCAGCAGAACTCTGAATAAACTGGCCGAGCTCGTGCGCTGCAAATGCGCCGGAAGATTGTTCCAAAGACGAGCAGCATGAACAAGGTGAGAGCGTTCCAAAATTCGATGTTGATAACGGGGAACCCGCAGCATTAGGTGCCTGTCAGTGTTTAAGAAGCTGATGTCGGAGAATAGATAGCTGGGGCGCCTGGTGTAGATGATCTTATGAAGAAAGAGCAACATTTTCAGTATCAGATAAGCATCTAGAGACATACCCAGCAGAGAACTACGGAAGAGAGAAATGTGATCGTATCTTCTTAATCCATGAATAAAACGGATGCAGTCATTGAAAGCGATATTCAGCTTCCGCTTACAGATCGAATCCAAGTGTGGGAAGACAATGCTGCCACTTGTGTAATAAGGCAAGAGAAGAGTCTTCACTAGCTTGGAACGAAGAGCAGGAGAGAGAATTCCCGCAGACAACCAAAACCTTCGAAGTATTCCATAAATTTTACCTAATGTATTTTTAATGTGGTCACTGCAAGTCATAGAAGAGTTGAGGATAATTCCTAAATTTCGAGCAAAGGTAACGTAAGGTAAAGTGGTGGAATTCAAAGTTACAGTTGGAAACTGTGAGACATCAAGCCTCTCGCGATTTAAAATCATGTAAGTTGATTTATTGGAATTTAAAAGTAAGTCATGGCTCTTGGACCACTCGAAAATTCTCTTAAAGTCTGAGTTGATTCTCTCGACACAATCCTCAATAAGGCCAACTGGCCTATCCAAATATATCTGAGCATCATTCGCATACAAGTGTATCTTTGAGTCTTCTATTACATTGGGCAGATCATTTATGTACATACTGAACAATAAAGGGCCCAATATTGAACCCTGAGGTAACCCACAAGTGAGAGGCAACCTTCTTGAAAGTAAATCTTTGACTTTGACTTGTTGAGAGCGTCCAGTAATAAATCTTCTGATAAGTGCCAGCGAGGATGAAGAAAAACTGAACTTGTCTAAAAACGCGGTGAGGAGCTTGGAATGGTTGACGCTGTCGAAGGCTTTCGAAAAATCCAGGAGTGTCAGGACTGTCAGGTGATTCTTATCAAGAGCTCTACGAATGTCGGAAGTTACCTTCAATAAAGCAGAATTGCAGCTGTGTCCAACTCTAAATCCTGACTTCCACGGGGTGAGCAGTTGTTTTGATTCCAAGTAAATTAAGATCTGTTCGTGCATGAGCTTCTCAAGCGCCTTGGACAAAAAACAAAGAATACTGATAGGTCGAAAATCGCTTGGGCCCTCAGGAGATGTGACCTTAGCAAGGGGCAGCACAATTGCGCTTTTCTAAATTTTGGAAAATCGCGAGGATGTCAAACTCACATTAAAAATATGAACGATAGGATAAACGAGCCAAGGCAAAATAATTTTAATAAAACGTGGCGATATTTGATCAGGTCCGACGGCCTGACCTAACGGCATTAATGGCGTTAACAACTTGGACAGCATCAACACAGCTAAAGCTAAAGTCACCTTCATATGCCCGCGCATCTTCGACCTCAGAAGTGGTAGGAGTAACCTCAGAATTAGCATGGAAAGAGATGTTATGAGAAGTGAAGTGCTTATTAAGAGAATCAGGATCAATATCGCACTCTGGGACGCTTTTCCCGAATACGCCAGCAGTTCTGAGGTTTTTCCACATTTTTCTTTGCGGTAGATTCGACTCGAATTTCGCTTCAAAGTACCGACGCTCGAATTTTTGTATTGGTAATATTTCTAATATGTTTGTAAGCATCACGATTAACTTCGGTCCTCATACGCAAAAACCTTCTGTGCAAAAAATCGCATTCAACGCTCAATCCCTTAATTTCCGCAGAAAACCATGGACAGCCCTTCTGTTTCAGAATACATGATCGAAGGGGAACATATTTATCAAAAAGGTAGGATATAATTGAGTTTAAGAAGGCAATTTGATCATCTACAGAGAGATAATAGCTAACGGACATCCAACCAATTCTTGCACATTCTGTAACCAGTGCAGGCATATTAATGCTATTGAAATCTCTGAAAGTGAAGGAAATTGTTGGCTGGAATGGATTGACGAAAAAATTATAAGTTAAAAAGAGAAAGTCATGGTCGAAAGACGATGGAGAACTTAATTGATTCTGAAACAGCACTGCATCCGTGTCAGAAGTGGCAAACAGGTCTAACAGAGATGGATTGCCTGTATTAAAGTACGTAGGGAGTTCAATTATAACAGAGACTGTAGAAGAAATATAAAGTCATCAGACCTTGTATTCCTGCAAAGCAAATTAACATTGAAATCACCGCCTATTATGACCTTGGAGTACCTATGAGTAAGGCCACTGAAAATATTTGCGAATTCCTCGGAATTTCCAACATTAAAAACTTCCGGTGGGCAGTAAATAGAAAATAACACGCATTTATCAAAACCATTGTCAATTTCAACACAAACAAATTCGATATTTTGTAAACTCGAATTAATTAGTTTGGCCTTCAGACAATCTTTAACAAAAATAGCAACCCCGCCACCCATTCGATTTATTCTATAATTTCGAAATAGTTTATAACCAGGAATATCTACAAGAGATGAGGGGATATTAGAGTTTAGCCAAGATTCACTTATCAAAATAGCATGTATATCAGAACCTGAAAAAATATCTAAAATTTCATCCATTTTTGACCTCAGACTGCGAGCATTCAGGCAGCAGATATTTAGACCATTCGACCTACGACAAAAAATGTTAAGAAGCACTCCCACCCTGCTATGAGCCTCATTGGAATCCACGACGACCACATCGCAGAGCGTAGCCAGTTACAAAGATCATTATAAATAAAACATATGTGGTCACACTCACAGCGCTTAGATTAGAAGGCAAATAATGTAACTTCCCATGTGCGGTATGTCTCCCCAACCCTGCAACTGGCACAAATGAAATTGAATCAAGAAAATAAAACAGATTAAATGAACAAAATGAAAATGCAAAAATTAGTATATAAGAAGGGAAAAGTAAAACTAAAAAGTAAAATGAAATTGCAAAAACTAAATTATAAGAAACAAAAAGTAAAACTAAGAATAATAAAAACTTAACTAGAAAACTAATCAAAAGAAAAATGAAAAGAAAAATGTATGCATCAATTAACAAACTTGCAAACAAATCCATAAATAGAAGAAAACAAAAGAAAAAATATGCCTCTATTAAGCGCCCCACCGGTTGGTAGGTGTGCAAATGGATAACAGCTGGTCTCGATTTGTAATTCTCATAGCACGATCCTCCTTCTTCAATCTAATGTGCACAATGCCATCTTTCGTAAACGTGGAAAAAGCTTTTGCTCGGAGCGAAGTTTTATAGCGTCTCGCAGAAGAGCGTTAGTTGCAGGGGAAACACTTTCGCTGAAGAGAACTTTGCTGTTTGCAGTGAACCCTTCCAAGTCACTCAGTATAATACGACGATTACTCCAAACTGATTCGAAAAACGCTTTTCTTTCAGCAGGGTAAGAGAGCTCACAATTATGGGACAATCTGAATTACGATGATGTCCCTCCTGTCCTGATCGGTGCCTCAAGCGGAATGCAAATGCATATGGTGAAAGCTGGTGGCCGATCACTGAACAAATGTTCTGAATCAATTTCTTCACAATATCATCGCTTTTTTCAGGGATCCCCCTTATCAAAATATCAGAAGAGCGCTGCAAACACTGCATGCCCTCTTTAATTTCGATATTCTCGGTGCGAGCCGTTTCAAGCTTCCTCCGCAAAGAGTTTACAGTACCTTCCAAAGCAGATATGCGGCTGCTGAAAGTGCTGAACTTTTTGTCCATTTTAGATCGAATGCGATTCTCAAGCTCCACCAACATCATGTCGAGTTTTGCCATAATATCATTAGCGGAAAGAGCATCAGAGACCACCGTACTACTATGTATAGCTGCTGCTTTGTTTGTTGATTTTGAAGAGCGTAAGAGTGGAACATTTGAAGAAGAGTCTTCGCTGTTATGGCGACTCTTGCTCTCTTTTTGCGACTTAGCACCGTTGTTGACAGGAGATATTTAGCAGCAGATAGAAATAATAGAGCAGCAAAATAGCGTAAAAAAAAGTACAACACCGCTAGAAATTTGCACAAAAAGTAGAATTGTTTAATTAAGCACAAAAACTAAAATTGTTTAATTTAATAACACGTTAAGTATGTAGGCACTGAGATAAGTCACGTAAATGGAAAAAAAATTAAACCAAACAATCGGAAGAACACGGGAGCAAAACTAGACACGTCTACTCGCAAGCACTCATCAAACTGATATCTTGAAAGATAAAACATAAAAATGAGAAAACGCGTTGAATTCTGTTGCCTTCTAGTCTTGAAATTTTTAGAAAATTGTGATATCTCTATAAAGGACTGTAGAGTACAAAGCTACGATAATGCGTCAAATATGTCGGGAAAATATTCTGGATTGCAAGCGAGAATCAAAGAGAAATGTAAATTTGCTACCTTTGTTCCATGCGCGGGACATTCTCTTAACTTGGTAGGTCTTCATGCTGCCGGGTGTGTACAAGAGGCAACAAGTTTTTTTCAAATGGTTCAAAAACTGTACAATTTTTTTTCGAGTTCTACCCATCGCTGGAATATATTGACAGAATATTTAGGTTCACATAAAGTTCTTAAAAGTCTTTCTGAAACTAGATGGTCTGCACGAGCCGATGCAGTAAACGCCTTACATCGAGGTTATGAGCAAATCTAGAAGCCTTGACGTCCATCGCTGGAGATACCGAGCAGCCACGAGAAACCAGAAACGAAGCTGTTAGTCTATCCAGAAATCTAACAGTCTAACAGAAATGTGGAGTACCATATTGGAAAGAATAGACAAAACAAGTAACAGCCTTCAAAAAGAAACTATAACAATCGACGTTGCAACAAATTTGTTTACTTCGCTTGGCAATTTCATTAATACTATCAAGGATAATTTTGATAAATTCGAATCGTCCGTGAAAGAAAAAAATCCAGAAGCTGACTATAAGGACCTATCTCAAAGAATCAAAGCTAGAAGCTCACGTACGACATTTTTTGATGGCTCTGCGCGATCTGTTCAACTAAAAGGCAAAGAAAAGTTCAAGATAGCAATTTTTCTTCCAATAATTGATACCCTGACCGTGCATCTAAAACAGCGACTAGATTCCTACAAGGAAATCAGCCAACGGTTTGGTTTTTTATCGCGCTTGAAAACTTTGACTTCAGAAGAGTTGAAACATAGTTGCAAAACATTTGCTAAAATCTACCACAACGACATTAGCGCTGAAGAACTACAGATAGAATGTGTGCATTTAACACAATATTTGAAAGCTGTCCAGATTAGTGAGAATGATGAAACTATTAGCACAGACAAGAAATACCCAGATATCGACGGTAGAACTAAGAAAGTGATGTATGGAAGAGCTCATAGCAAACCTCAATAACTCACTGATCTCGGCTAAATATATCATGGGTACGAACCAAAAAAAATTTTCAATATAGGCAAAAATTGAATTTTTTCTTAGAATTTAAATCGACCATATTTCTTCACAATTTGTGTGCATTATTGGTGGCTGAAGACGATTCGATTAAGTTGTGTCTGGGCAGAATCGGCTTTGTGGAAGTTGGATTGATTTGGTTGCTTGGGCTTGTTAACTAAAAATTTTTATGAGCGTTGTCTCAGGCCGGTATAAATTTGTGTTCAATGTAGGAAAGAATTGATTTATTTCTTAGAATTGAAATCGACCATATTTCTTCAGAATTCGTGAGCATTATTGGTGGCTGTAGACGGTCCGAACAAATTCTGTCCGGTATCGTATTGCATGATGAGTTGAGCGAGCGGCGGTGGGTGGTAAACATTAATGCAAGACTTACTTCTTTTAATAGTTGGATAAGCAAACAAAATTACAAACTTTACCGAAATTTATTTGCATGGATACAAATCGAACATTTAGGGTAATAACGCCTAAGCGGCTATCACTAATCGCCACAACCAAATTAGATTTTGCATTTTTTGATTTCCGTATTTAAGAAAATTGCAAATTTTAACAAAAAAGGGGCTTGGTTCGCACATTAGAAATGTTTTAAATATGATAGAGTATTTTAATGAGGTAAAATATTCATTGAAATTCCATTAAAATTACATGCAGGGAAAATGTACGGCATACCAGTAGGAAGATTATATTGTAAATTTTTTTGTAAGTTTTAGACGTAGTGAGATTTGTAAATACTTTTTTCGTTGGAGTGGTCTTTTTCGAAGCTCTTTGGAAATAGATATTCCATTTTCACAATTTGACTGTTTGACAGTTTGTGATTTTTTCCATAAGAACTGGTGAGGGGTGTACGTGTGAGGTGTTGCAGTGATTGCTTTGGTAACATTGAAATTTCAATAAGCTATATCTCTCACAATATCTGGAAAAAATGCATGCCATCATAATGTAAATCCTCCTTTACGTGAATCATGAAACTTAAACATTTCGACTTTTGCATGTCCGTCCGTCCGTACTTTTTCTTGAGTACGTGTTGACCAGAAGACGGAACGGATAATGAAGAAAATTTAATTCGCTCGCGAACGAGTGTTATATACAAAGAGTTTAATTTTTATTTCGGTCTGGAGTTTTATTTCGCTCGAGAGTTTTATCCTCAAGAGTTTTATTTTTAATTCGAATCACTCGCGAGTGATTTTTATTTATCGAGAGTAAAAAAATATTTCTCGCTCGCGAATAAATCAAAGAAGAGTTATTCTCTACGCAAATTTAGAAGCAGTGAATACGTGATTCTGTTATTTTTTTATTATTATTATACTTGTACTGACTTGTATTGTATTGTGCTTGTATTGACTAAATGAACCTTTCTTTTCCTGTTTTTTCTATAGAAAAAGTATACTTTTAAGCACTCCAGATTGCCGCTAACAACCGAACTTGCCTCTTTTTTATTAAAACAAAACTTGCTGCCAGGGCTTGTTTGTGCCTAGTGAAATCTCCAAATTAAAAAATGGACAAACCTTCACCCGTTCCGGAGTAAGCACAACGGCCAGTTCGAGACACGCAGTCGCCGTTATTATTAATGCTGCAAAATGTGCCATTTTTTCTACACATGATACAATAAGACCCGGTCCGTGACTCCTCACAAGGAAACGAGCATTAGAAGGATATCTGTCTTATGCATTTGTTGTTGCTTCATTTGTTTTAATTTGAGTTCTCAGTTTTCTTTGTTTTTTTAGAAGGCAAACTGGACGCACGTACTTGAGATAAAATTTAAAATAAAAGCTATCTCCACCCTAGTAAAATAATTCAATTTTATATACTTATTTGAATTTCGATATCGAATGATTATTTATTCGCGTGCAAGTAATATTTTTCCACTCCTAAAAAATATACCTAAATTACTCGTGAGAGAATTGAATTAAATAAAACTGGCGAGCGAAATAAAAATTAATCGCTGTGCATAATACTCCTTCGAGAGCAAATAAAATGTATAAAGTCGCCTGCCAAGACGATTTCGCAAAAGGGGAAAGTATTGTCAAAAATGGACACTGTGCTGTCTTCAGATATAATATACATATGTAAAAAATAGCCTTTTAAAAGAACTGTAATATGAGGCTGTTTCGGTAGAGCAGGTACATATCAAGGAACAATTTGTTGCTTTTGGTTTTTATTACAATAATAATAATTACATTCACATTTTTTCAATAGTAATTTAAATATGTTAGTAGTAATGGTAGTTTCAGAAAGGATATGCAAATATACAAACGTCCATATAACACCGTTTCTTACACGTAGGGAAACGCGGTAGTAAACATATTTTTTCCAAAACGCTAATTGCTCAAAAGATTCCTCAATTTTTTATTATTTTTCTGTGCATTTTCCGCTTTAAAGCGGCGTTTTAGATCCACTAACCAAGAACATTTTTTTCTGAGTAAAACCAGAATCATAAAGTTCAAGAATTGTAACCTGTGATTATAACAGTTACTTTCCCTATCAAACCACTGTGGATACTGAATAATAGTGCTTTCAATGCACTTTTTAACTATAAAATCTTTGATATCTGTCATAAATGGTGTTTTATTGAAAATTCGTTCAAAAATTATTATCTGATGCTTACAAATTTCATAAAATTCATTACTTGGTGAAATTAAGCCATTAAAGTCGATATAATTTTCATATCTTTTTAATTTAATTAATATTTCTGTTGGATCGGAATATAAATCAGAGTCTTTAACCATAGTTTCCTTACACATCAAACAAGGATTTTTCATAGTTTTCATAACTTTTAGAAAACAATATCCGGAGAAATACCGAATAGCAACATCAGTGGACTGTGGAAATTCTGACTCAGAAATTTGAAAACAAGGACTTTGAATTAAAAATTCATCAATGCCATATTTGTCCCTTTCTTCTTCCTCTTCGAAGTTGAAGTAATTGTTAGTAGCATCATATTTAGACAGCTTTGTAGTTGGATTTACTGAGCTTGCGAATACCGCATTCCAGTCAATATCCAGAATTTCATCATCGTCCTCTTCACAGTTCGAAAAATTGGAAGAAAATAAAATTTTTAAATAAATAATTTTTGCCACTAAAGCGTTAAATTCATAAATGCTTGGGTTGCTTTTATTAGCATTTCGTGATCTTATGTGAGAAAAAAAGTTCTCAAGGGGATCCTGATTAAATTTAGAAATATACAGATAAAACAGATCCTTATGATGCATTTGAAAGAGTGATTTTGAAACAGCTAATATTGAGTCTATTGTCATAGAAAGCCCTTTGAAGCAAAAACTGATATTCTTTTTATTAACAGGGACGATTTCACTTAGGTAAGATTTCATTTCTAATATAAAGTTAAGATATTTGGAATCCATTGTCCAGGGAGGTTTTCCGTTTAATAAGTCGAAAAGCTTATTGATTTTTTCAAAAAAATTTGCAGTAGACTCGGCTATTTCTTTCATATTTTTTGGGAATTTTTTCAATTGCAACAAAGTTAAAATAGCTGCTGAAAGACTGTGGCTCATAACTTGTACTGCCAGAGGAACATTCATTTTTTGGAACTCTGTAGGATAAATATGTCTAGAAGTGATTTTTGGACATAGCTTCGCTGTTCGACCCTTTTCCAGCTTATAAACATATTCAGGAACCTTCCAACTTACAACTCCATCGGGAGTAATCCAATCACATTTTAATAATCTGTTCCTTATGCTTTTGAAAAGATGCGGAACATCATATCCAGCATAGATTTTTTTCTCATTATGTTCAAAAAACGGCTTCTCCTCTGTTATACCTATCAGTTTATAAAATTTGCGATTTGTTGGTCCTTGATCGCAATTTATCATTTTTACTGTCAGTCCCATTTCTGAACAAACGTCCAAACATTTGTAAACTTGCTATTGCAAAATTTCAGCTGGTATACTGCCAGGACTTGCTATGTAATGTAGCACATACTTAAAACTTCCACAAAGGCTCCTTATCATAAACACACATACACTTTTGGCAAATGTGTTTTCCCTATGACCGCCTCCGTAATCGACATAACCATCTATAATATCTTTGACGTTATTATATGTAATATTTGCTTGCACACTCATTTCATCAAATATAAACACAATGTTGTGATCTTTATCACTTAATTTATTTACTTGCACTGTTATTTCCTTTAATATTGCTGGAACAAATCCAGGGGAGAGACTTTTAATTTTAGTCCACTTATGAAGGGAACTGAAATGAGGCATGTGAAAGCCAAGAACATCTCGCATATAATTGTAGTTTGCTGATGATCTAAAATAAATACATTAAGAAATCCATTTTTCCGCCGGGTTGTATAAACTTTTGTTATTTATTATCATCTTAGCAAATGTCTTTGAATTTTCTTCAGCATCAATTTCATTTTCTATAAGTTCAGAAGTAGTTACTTTTCCCTTAACCCTCAACCTTGTTTTAGCTTTTCGAAATCTATATATCTTTAGCTCTAAGTTAGCCTTAGATTTTCTTAAATTCTTAGCAGCAATCTTAAATTTCTGCACGTCTTTCCTAAGACGTCTAATTTGCGTTTTACATCTATTCAGTTCCCGAGAATACTTACAGCAAACTCTACAGGCAATCGGATCTGAAGCATGAGACTCCCTATTAACTGATGAAAGGATTAGTGAAGCGCGATTCAAATCTTCAATGTCAAAATCTGGATTATGTTGCTCTTTTGTGTATGTTTTTCTAGGCTTCGAGAAATCAAAACTAGATTGCGGAGAGCAAGGACGTACATGATCAGTATGAACTAAATACAAAGATGGTACAGCGCCATGTTTAAGAAATTTTTTACCAATAAAGGTATGTTCAAAATGTATATTGCAAATGTAAGGCACTTTCTTTGCCTGGATATCTTCTTTACATTCTCTGCATGCATTTATCCAAATATCATATCTTTCGTCATTTTGTTTAGGAAATTTAAAAAATTTTCTATTTGGGAAATGTTTTAAAGTTGCTTGACAGCAACGAATAGAACACTTTATTTTCCAACTTTTTGACATTCTTTACCGTAGATAATGGATATATATTCAAACACAAGAACAGATTCCAAAGAATTAATATACAATATAGGATGTAAAGTTGTGTAGGTATTAGCCTAAAGATATTAATTAATGAAGAAAATTTATTTTCAAGAAATCCTTTAACCTCTAAGTAAAATTAAAGTTCACGATTAAAACAAAAACAAAATCCAAGGAACAAAGAAACAGAAAAATAAATAAATGTAAATACGTAGATATACCTAATATAGTAAAATTCAACCTGATGTAGGTATGCTTATTACAGATAAATCTGCAAGAATACATTTAAATAAATATAGCCAGGCACTTACCTAATTTTTATTTAAGAATAGAATGTCCAAAATTTTTATTACAAAATTTAAATCGGAGAAGTTAATGCAAATCGATGATCACAATGAAATTTAAACTTACTTCAATAAATTCTGTTCGTGGAATGCAAAGAGCGACAGTGCGTACGTATTTAAAATCTCAGCGGTTCGGCTTCCCTGCTTGACTAGTCGTGAAATATGAAAATAAATATCCGGGTTCTCAAACTAAGAGAAAAAATTTGTGCAAGATATTGAAAACATTAATTTATTAATCCGACCCCCCCCCCCCAAGTTCCGTTACTGCACTGCAAGAAATATATGTGATGTAATGAATAGGTATAAGAATAAAAAAGATTTAAATGGTTTGAGTTGTGATCAAGTTTATAGCTCTATAGACATTATTGGCCCTATCCTGATGAAAATAATAAATCTATCATTGAGAGATGGAAAATTTCCTGATATTTGGAAAGAATCAATTGTGGTTCCAGCGGAGAAAATTTGTAATACTACGAAATGCGAGGAATTCAGACCAATTAATATGCTTCCGCTACTGGAGAAAATTTTGGAGAGATAATATGTAGCATACCAATTGCAGCTTTATCTTGAATCAAATCAATTTCTTACAAAAGAACAATCAGGATTCAGGCAGGGGCACTCGTGTGAAGCAGCACTAAACAAGACTGTGTTTGACTCGAAAAGGGAATTAAATGCTGGTAAGATAGTTAATGCGGTTTTCTTGACCTTAAACGAGCTTTTGAAACGTTGGACAGAACAGTACTGAAGAAAAAATTATGGTTATTTGGAATTCAGGGAGTGGAACATACATGGTTTGAATCATATCTCGATGGTAGACAGCAAAGAACCACAGTAAACAATGTCCTATCAAGTGCTGTGGAGCTTGAGTTGGGAGTACCTCAGGGATCCGTTTTGGCTGTTATTCTTTTTGTAATGTATATTAACGACGTAGTACTTTGATATATATTAGTGGGCGGAATATTGATGAAATGGTTAGAATGTTAAATGAGTATTTACTAAATTTGAGTGAGTGGTTGAAAATGAACAAGCTAAAATTGAATAATTCTAAATCTAAGTTTATGCAGTTTAATATAAGTGATGATATAGTATTGATGGTTGATAGAACAGAACAGGAATGTGTTAAAAGTTTTAAATATCTTGGAGTGTTGTTAGACAATAAGCTAAAATTTAAGGACCATGCAAATAACATATGTAAAAAACTGTCTAAAAAGATAGGTTTTCTCAAAAGCTTAAGACAGTACTTAACTCTAAAAACTGCAATATTGCTCTACAATGCATTGATTTTACCACATTATTCATATTGTTCAACACTGCTGTATGCGTGTTCAAGTGAAATTACGGTAAGGCTACAAATATTTCAAAATAGAGCTATGCGGGTAATTTTGAGATGCTGTGTATACACGCCAGTATGCTAAACACTCTAAAGTGGATGAATGTTCAACAAAGACTTACATACGACGCAATGATTTTCATATTTGAAATGCATCTCGGTGTATCACCTGTCACAGTGGTCATGCCCCCCCCCCCCGCGAAGCGCGCCACCTAACCTTCGCGGTATGTGAGTAGTAATAGTGGATTAGGTATAATAGTCATTCGCTCGTAGCTCTTTTCTTCCTTTTCTTTTAAACGTGTACAATTTTTTTTAAATTTTCTTGCGTTTTTATATAGTGTCGAAAATTCATCTATCATACCTATCACAGGATAGTAAGTAATTTTGGAATGAATATTTATTTAGTATTTGGTTGTTTAGAAAATGGCACGTAATACTTAGCAGCGCAGTTATGAAGATGCTTATATATTTTTATTACTCATATATATGTATATGAAAAAGAACACAATTTCGAGTTTAAAAAGTGTTATTGTTTCTAAGAAATTGGTAAGCGATCATAAATTTTTTTTATCTATCTGATTTTCCGACGGTGGATGGCAGCGGGAAATTCACTGTCAAAACAGGTAGTCGAAAAGCTGCGATTGTGAAAGAAGAAGATACTGAGATTTCATTTTTTATTATGTTTTGAGCGTTTTGAAACAGATTTTTATCGAGAATATTTTATATTATTTTGAAAGAATTGCTAAGGAACAAAAGTGTGGAAAAGAAAAATTTAAAATAAAGAAATTAACTAAATTAAAATCAAACTAAATGCCAAAAATATCACGATTTTACCATTTGTATTTAAACGCCTCGAAATATTCATCCAAACCATGTATTTTGTGTCAAATACTGGGTGTCTTGTATATCAAAAATTATTTTATGATTTGACACTTCATAAATTTTCTCATCAAAATTCGAAAATCCCTCATTTTGGACATGAAAATCCCTTAAAATCCCTTAATACCAATTCAAAGAAATCTTTTAAAATACCTTAAGAATGGGTTTGTAAAGTGACATAATCAATTTCGTACAAAATCATTTATTTCAGAACGAAATTATCACATTGAATAAATCTATGGTAAATAAATAAGTAACAAGAATAAGTAAATAAATATTTTTCGCATTTGAGTAAAAGCCTTCACTTTTTGGGACACTCATAATTTTAAAATTTTGTTTATGCATTTTTCTGGTAGAATGTCTTTCTAGTTCAGATGTTCCACAAATAAGAATTTTATTGCAAGCCTATAAATTATTTGAAGATTTGAATGACAAACAAATTTCAAAACCGCAAACCTTTTATTTAGCTTTTTTTCGGTCATTGTGCTTTTGAATCCAGGCTTTATATTTACTTTCGTTTTCCAACCAGCAAGCGGAAAATTTCTTAACATATTTTTTGATTTCAACTTTTTTAAACTGTCTTATTTAAACATTTTTTTTTTTGAGGAGTTGAATTTTAGAATTCGCCATAGCCTTTAATGAAGAAATATGTCATATTAATATCTAATGTTTCTTCCACTATTTACTATCTTTCTACTTTACTAATTTATTTCCAATACAAGATATTCCTCAAAATAGACCAACGGGAAACTAAGCACACGTACACCGCAGCGCATTGGGCTTATTATTACGTAACAAATATAACATAGTATAGCATAGCATAGTGGCAGTACACAAGTCCCTCACAATCAAATAGAAACAGTCACTCGGCTCAGAAAATATTTTGTACATGTGATATTAATAAAGAAAATAATCTAAATTTGCTTCCTCAGTCAAAATCCCTTAATTTGAAAGTTTTGTGTCTCAACCGAACTTTCAAGGAAAAATCCCTTAAAAAAGGGTTTAATCCCTCTGATCTGGGAACACTGAAAAACCCTAGTTCCATGCAATCAACGTCTAGCCAATTTTTCATAGCGACACTGATTCATAGCATTAAATTTTTCTTAGAAATACACTTGCAAATTGTTCTTAAGAATTTGAGCCTACAACGGTCTAAACGATTTGATGGATTGATTCTGGTGGCTCACTCTTTTCGGACAGGGGCACAAGCATTCAGTTTTCTTAGAAAGTTCTGAAAAATTTTCTTTAGATTTTTCATGCACTATTGGGGGCGGACAATGATTCCAAAGAGTTATGTTGATTCAGGTGCCTTGGCTGATCTCGGTCGCTCAAGATATTTATAAGCGTTGGCAAGCATACAATTTGTTCTTAGAAATTTACTTAACCATTTTTCTTTCGAATTTTTATACACTATTGGTTGGTGAAAACCACTGACATATAATAAGAATGGACTGAGCGTTTTTGCTTCAAAAATGGCACAAATATTGAACAGGCTGTGAAAACCCTTTATTTCGTACAATTGCACACCGATTCATAATTTATTATTATTTGTCGATTGGAAACACTAAAGATGTTATAAAATAATATTGCATTAAATTAAAATTATTTAGAAAGTTAAACTTGTTTTAATTAACCCAAAAACACATTTGTAATATTACTGAAAAATGTGCTCCTCTGCAGATTTTTTGTCGAATTTCCTTGAGCTTGTAAGAGATAGACGTATAAAAACACTCAATTTTTATGTCAATTCCAATACATTCCAATTAATACAGCCGTACTGTTTCCAAAATTGGTTACAGTTCAGTGTACATTTTGAGCTTGAAAGAGACAAATAGATTTTAGCAAAAATTTGTGCCATTTTTGACTATAGGAATTAGATAGGATGGCTCAGTCCATTCTTATTATATGTCAGTGGTGAAAACGATCAGTTGGATTTATTAAAATTGATTCTACAATTTTTACGGCAAGACTATAAAAATAAAAACCATTCGCTTTCCTCTGCGGTAGTTGCCGTTGCTTTGCTTGTACTTTCGTATTTAATTCAAGTAGTAACTTCACGTTTACTTTTAATTTATAGGAGAAGAATAAACTTGCTACAGCAGTTAGCGATGGAGGTAGAAATAGTAGCGAAAGTGGAAAGCAAAAGACTGATAAGACCATTGATAACTATTTTCAGAAGAAAGCAAGATCAGCTAAGTTCCCATCAAAAGATATAGTCAGTGACATATCATGCATTTCTACTCCTATTCCTTTGAATGTGATTCAAGGTGCAAGCTCTTACTCTCAGTCATTTACTTCACCCGTGACAGAATCACGGGTGAATCGTGACAGAATCGGTTGCGTCACAACTATTTCTACAATCTTTGCACGAGAAATAAAATCTGGATATGAGACCTTAATGTCTGTCCACTCCGAGATCGACATTGATGTGGATAATATTATCGACAGGTTTTCCAAATCAAACCGAAAATTGGGTTTTGTGATATCTAACTTAAATATAATAAAACAAAAAACAAAAAAAGCGACTACTTCCAACTTTTTTCTCCCCTCGAACATTTTAGGTGTGACCCCCCAGGCTGAAGGTCTGGATACGCGCCTGCTTCTAACCTTCGTCATGGCAGTAACTTTAGACTGGAGAGGTGGAATCGAACGAGCACGCAAAATTCGATTATGTATAAGGGTTTGCAATTTTTTATTGGTTTACCTAGCGAATTAAGAAATGAAAGAAGAATTGACATATTTAAGAGAAAATTATGTGAGTATGTAAAAAGTAAAGTTTAATGAATTGTATGAATTGAAATTAGACAATCTTTTAATATGTAATATTTATTTATATTTTATATATTATTATATATATTTTATTTATTTGGATCTGTTATTGTAAGAGTTTTATATTTGGCTAATACAGAAGTAAGAGTAAAGCTATGAAAGAGTTAATTATAACAAAACGTATTGAATACTAAAACGTAGAAAGTGCCACAGCATTATGGACTAAAAATAGAGAATAGTAACTACGATAGCTAGAGTAGCGCCAATGATAAACAATTAAATTAAATTGGACCAAATTGCAAGTAGTTAGATAGTCGGGTTCTCGATGAGTAAGAGCTTAAAAGAAAGCTTAAAAAGATGACTGCCATATTGAGCAAATCTTAATAACAAACTATATCGAAAGTTCCCGAGCAAAAAAAAAATTAGTAAAAAAGCTAGAACTTGTCTAAAGGCCCATATATGGCCCAGTTGTATTATTTGCTTGAGCGTGTGTAGCGCAAGTCGGAGCTTTAGCTCAAAACTCAAATCCAAAGAGCATATATTTATGAGCCCCTTCTTAAAGCAACATACCACGCTGGGCATTCCGAACGTCAGCTTAAAAATAGATTATTACACTGGCAAAACAAATAATAAAAGTAAACTAGCCGACTATAACATGTTCAGTATTTGACTTAGGTATTATTAAACAGAATAGTTCATACAGCTAATGGAACATAGTCGGTTGAGACTGAAGTCTGCCATTAATGAAATCTGACTAAACTATTGTGTGCAAGCAAACCTGACGACTTTTCTACAGGAATGGTTCCGATTAAAGGCAAAAGTTAAAATTTGATTTTGTTTAGTTCCATTCTATAGCAGTCATAAATTTTGCTTGTACGAAATAGTTTCGGCCGGTTTCACTCATGCTCTGTCAACTCGACATTCGCTACACACGCTCATATAAATCAAACGACTGGGCCATGGACAAGTCTCCTTGATACCAATTCTTATGATACCCTAGATGAATGTCCGTATGTAATTTCGTGATTTTTGCATATATTTCTAGAACGGTTCGTCTCACAGTAAAAATGATTATAACCAATTTTATAGGATTTCATATTCTGAAGAGGGTTCTTCAATACGTGATAATCGTAGGACTAATCGTTTTCACAATATACGTAACATTCCTTGATTTGATTTTTACATTTTGTCGCAATGAGTCTGTTCAATTGTCTTTTTTTTAGTTTGCCACGCAACTTTTGTATTTCATCGATAATTCCACCTATCTTTAACCCATTCGATATAGGTACCTAACGTAGCTGAGGTTCTTTAGCAAACGCTTTTTGAATTTGAATTTTACTAGAAAACTTGAGTTCAACACAAATTATGGTGCCGCTCATTGAACAAAGAGCTTTCAATAAACCTGATTCACTTAATTCAGTTATGAGCATAAGCATTCCTATTTGTTTTATGCAGATTCTAAGCCTGGAGGTAGCAATAATAGAGAATACATCTTCCTCTTCCCTGACATAATACTAGCATTGAATAGTAAGGCCAACTGTAACCACTAAATTAAAGAACTTACGTTTGGCGATAGCTAATATTGCCTCTTTTTGTACTTCGTTTTTGAAATCAGCAAATCCAAATTGATTTGTCAATATGTTTCTTACACAACTTTCACTCATTTCAGTAATAAACACTGAGAAATCAAAAATAAATTAAATATTCTTCTCTCTTCTTCTTCATCCCAGCAGTTGATAAACACATCGTAGTACGTAGTAAGTGCCAAACACAATTCCGCCGTTCCGATTCAATTCGATTCGATTCAATTCGATCTGTTACGTGAATGAGCACAATTGTTCCGTTCAAACTTATCATCAGTTTTAAATTTCTCATTGAATTTTTTCCAGATTTTGTCTTTTCTTTTTACATCCATGTAAAATTTGTTGGCTTTGTCATAAAGCTCTTCATATTTTTTAATTTCTTCAATAAAAACTTCTTCATCCATCTTGAGTTATACACAAACATTGTACAGGTAATTTTTCTAGGTTATGTCATCCGTAAAAGTTGAAATTTGCTCAACTTCTCCGTTTCGATCCATTTCGGCGATCCTACAAGCAAATTTGACATTTGTACGTATCGGATCGAAACGGTGCAATTGTGTTTCCCACTTTAGAAATATAGCAGACAGGAATGGTTGAATCGTGTAAAATTCATGACATGAGCGTAATTTGTCAAGAGCAGGAGACTATACATAGGAGTAAGTGAGATGCTGGATGGAGAAATTGTCAAAGCTTAGATTAATTGTCAAATGTGCTTTTGTTTTGTGAGCAGATTTGGTCAACTTAAAATTCTTTTGTGAAATTTAACAAAAATACCGAATCAATTCTTTTCAAAACTATTTATTTTTGAACTTTATTAGTGCAAAGTTTTATAGTGCCACTAGTGCCTGTTAAAATCTTCATATCAATTAAAAAAACAGAAATGAAGTGTTCGGTCAGTGCTTGCAAATATAAATTGGATTATAAACTAGGGAATCCTCCTTACCATGTTAACATGCAGAATTGAAAGATCGAGTCGAGATTGAGTTGAATTTTCGACTCGTGTTTTTGAGCAGGCAGGGTCTTAGAATATAGAGCAAACAGGAATGGCGATAAGCCAGATTTTGCGTAATGAATTCCTGGTTGTGTTGGTAGTCCATTTTTACATGGATTTACACGCCATCCCTATTCTAAACAACTTGTCAATTTGCAAAAAGTAAACAAAGGTTTTGTGCGGAGCATCTGTGGAAAAAAATGTTCTTTTCTACTTTATTCTGAAACAATTCACATAATTAATTTATATAAATCTTTGCTTCTATTAATAAAAAAAATAATTTAGGTAGTGCAGTTGCCTCAAACAGGATTCCCTAGTTTATAATCCAATTTATATTTGCAAGCACTAACCGAACACTTCATTTCTGTTTTTTTAATTGATATGTAGATTTTAACAGGCACTAGTGGCACTATAAAATTTTGCACTAAATAAAGTTCAAAGATAAATAGTTTTGAAAAGAATTGATTCGGTATTTTTGTTAAATTTCACAAAAGAATTTTAAGTTGACCAAATCTGCTCACAAAACAAAAGTACATTTGACAATTAATCTACAGTTTTGACTATTTCTCTATCCAGCATCTCACTTACTCATATGTATAGTCTCCTGCTCTTGACAAATTATGCTCATGTACACGAATTTTACACGATTCAACCATTCCTGTTTGCTATATATTCTAATCGCAGGGTTGAGATATTGAGTTGAGAACGGGTCCAACTATAGTTGAAGTGACAATTAAACATAACATTATTTATGGTATTTTTTGTGATAAAGTTATAAAAGTTATAAATTTTATTTAAATAAACAAAACAAACTCACAATAAATACACAATATACCAAAACTTTCGAGTAAAGAATGAATAAAATATTTTCCAACTGTAAGCTGCCTACTCGACTACTCAATCCGCGTTTATAGGACACCAATTCGACTCGACTACGCCAGCCAAGCGTGGTCGAGTCAATCTAATTTAAACTCGAAACGCGTATAAATGGAGTTGAACCCGAGTAAAACTAGGGTTCAACCCTGTATGTAAACATGGTACCTGTTTGAGGCAACTGCACTCAGCCGCGTATACAGGGGGGGGGGGGGGGTCATGTCCCCCAACGCGAAGCGCGCCACCTAACCTTCGCGGTGATGTGAGTAGTAATAGTGGATTGGGTATAATATACCATGTTTACATGCAGGGTTGAACCATGGTTCAACTCGGGTTCAACTCCATGTATACGCGGCTCGAGTTGAAATTGGGTCGATTAGACTCCTCGACTCGACCACGCTTGGGAGGCGTAGTCGAGTCGAAATAGTGTCCTATAAACACGAATTAAGTAGTCGAGTTGGCAGCTAACAGTTAGAATTTATTTTATTCATTCTTTACTCGAAAGTTTTGGTATGTTGTGTATTTATTGTGAATTTATTTTGTTTATTTAAACAAAATTTATAACTTTTATAACTTCATCACAAAAAATACCATAAATAATGTTATGTTTAACTGTCACTTCAACTATAGTTGGAACCGTTCTCAACTCAATATCTCAACCCTGATTGCTCAAAAATACGAGTCGAAAACTCAACTCAATCTCGACTCGATCTTTCAATTCTGCATGTAAACATGGTAATAGTCATTCGCTCGTACCTCTTTTCTTCCTTTTTTTTAAACGTGTACATATTTTTTAAAATTTTCTTGCGTTTTTATATAGTGTCGAAAAGTCATCTATCATACCTATCACAGGACAGTAAGTAATTTTGGAATGAATATTTATTTTAGTATTTGGTTGTTTAGAAAATGGCACGTAATACTTAGCAGCGCAGTTATGAAGATGCTTATATATTTTTGTTGCGCCCATTACTCATATATATATATGAAAAAGAACACAATTTCGAGTTTAAAAAGTGTTATTGTTTCTAAGAAATTGGTAAGCGATCATAAATTTTTTTTACCTATCTGATTTCCGACGGTGGATGGCAGCGGGAAATTCACTGTCAAAACAGGTAGTCGAAAAGCTGCGATTGCGAAAGAAGAAGATACTGAGATTTAATTTTTTATTATGTTTTGAGCGTTTTGAAACAGATTTTTATCGAGAATATTTTATGTTATTATTATTATTATTTTGAAAGAATTGCAAAGGACCAAAGTGTGGAAAAGAAAAATTTAAAATAAAGAAATTAACTAAATTAAAATCAAACTAAATGCCAAAAATATCACGATTTTACCATTTGTATTTAAACGCCTCGAAATATTCATCCAAACCATGTATTTTGTGTCAAATACTGGGTGTCTTGTATATCATAAATTATTTTATGATTTGACACTTCATAAATTTTCTCATCAAAATTCATTGACAAAAATAAATGTCACAACAGTTTCATTCATTTGATTTTGTGGCGACGACGGCAAAATTAGAAATTGATCAATCCCGACGGCAACTTCGTCCACCGCTGACCGTCACCTGTCGAAATTTGGGCATTCGCATAAGACTCTGTGATTTTAGAAGTTTGACAGCGGTATTTTTTCGTCGTTTGCCGTTGATCGTCGCAATTGTATTTAAGCCTTGACTTACAAATTCTGTTTTACAGTTCTTCCATCTTCCCAGATTCTTGCCAACGAAAATCCCTTAAAATCAATTTCGAACAAAATCATTTATTTCAGAACGAAATTATCACATTGAATAAATCTATGGTAAATAAAAAAGTAACAAGAATAAGTAAATAAATATTTTTCGCATTTGAGTAAAAGCCTTCACTTTTTCGGACACTCATAATTTTAAAATTTTGTTTACGCATTTTTCTGGTAGAATGTCTTTCTAGTTCAGATGTTCCACAAATAAGAATTTTATTGCAAGCCTATAAATTATTTGAAGATTTGAATGACAAACAAATTTCTAAACCACAAACCTTTTATTTAGCTTTTTTTCGGTCATTGTGCTTTTGAATTCAGGCTTTATATTTACTTTCGTTTTCCAACCAGCAATCGGAAAATTTCTTGACATATTTTTTGATTTCAACTTTTTTAAACTGTCTTATTTAAACATTTTATTTTTTAGTAGTTGAATTTCAGAATTCGCCATACCCTTTAATGAAGAAATATGTCATATTAATATCTAATGTTTCTTCCACTAATTACTATCTTTCTACTTTACTAATTTATTTCCAATACAAGATATTCCTCAAAATAGACCAATGGGAAACTAAGCACACGTACACCGCAGCGCATTGGGCTTATTATTACGTAACAAATATAACATAGTATAGCTTAGTGGCAGTACACAAGTCCCTCACAATCAAAAAGAAACAGTCACCCGGCTCAGAAAATATTTTGTACATGTGATATTAATAAAGAAAATAATCTAAATTTGCTTCCTCAGTCAAAATCTCTTAATTTGGAAGTTTTGTGTCTCAACCGAACTTTCAAGGAAAAATCCCTTAAAAAAGGGTTTAATCCCTCTGATCTGGGAACACTGAAAAACCCTAGTTCCATGCAATCAACGTCTAGCCAATTTTTCATAGCGACACTGATTCAAGAGTTGTTCAAAATTTTAACGTTCATAGCATTCAATTTTTCTTAGAAATACACTAAACGAATTGATGCATTGATTCTGGTGGCTCACTCTTTTCGGACAGGGGCAAAAGCATTCAGTTTTCTTAGAAAGATCTGAAAATT
The DNA here is from genome assembly GCA_963930735.1 of Dioctria linearis. Lineage (NCBI taxonomy): Eukaryota > Metazoa > Arthropoda > Insecta > Diptera > Asilidae > Dioctria > Dioctria linearis. Next base: position 82,710,995 of record OZ005743.1, on the reverse strand, counting down.
TTTCTTTACATTTTTCATGCACTATTGGGGGGCGGACAATGATTCCAAAGAGTTATGTTGATTCAGGTGCCTTCCCTGATCTGGGTCGCTAAAGATATTTATAAGCATTGGCATACATTTTGTTCTTAGAAATTTACTTAAACATTTTTCTTTCGAATTTTTATACACTATTGGTTGGTGAAAACGATCAGTTGGATTTATTAAAATTGATTCTACAATTTTTACGACAAGACTATAAAAATAAAAACCATTCGCTTTCCTCTGCGGTAGTTGTCGTTGCTTTGCTTGTACTTTCGTATTTAATTCAAGTAGTGCTGTTTAATTTAACTTCACGTTTACTTTTAAATTATAGGAGAAGAATAAACTTGCTACAGCAGTTAGCGATGGAGGTAGAAATAGTAGCGAAAGTGGAAAGCAAAAGACTGATAAGACTATTGATAACTGTTTTCAGAAGAAAGCAAGATCAGTTTCTACTCCTATTCCTTTGAATGTGATTCAAGGTGCAAGCTCTTACTCTCAGTCATTTACTTCACCCGTGACAGAATCGGTTGCGTCACAACTATTTCTACAATCTTTGCACGAGAAAGAAAATCTGGATATGAGACCTTAATGTCTGTCCACTCTGAGATCGACGTTGATGTGGATAATATTATCGACAGGTTTTCCAAATCAAACCAAAAATTGGGTTTTGTGATATCTAACTTAAATATGATAAAAAAAATTAAAAGCGACTACTTCCAACTTTTTTCTCTCCTCGAACATTTTAGGTGTGACCCCCCCCCCCCCCCCCAGGCTGAAGGTCTGGATACGCGCCTGACTGCACTACCTAAATTATCTTTTTTGTTAATAGAAGCAACGATTTATATAAATTAATTATGTGAATTGTTTCAGAATAAAGTAGAAAAAGAACATATTTTACCACAGATACTCCGCACAAAACCTTTGTTTACTTTTTGCAAATTTACAAGTTGTTTAGAATAGGGATGGCGTGTAAATCCATGTAAAAATGGACTACCAACACAACTACGAATTCATTACGCAAAATCTGGCTTATCACCTTTCCTGTTTGCTCTATATTCTAAGTGATTGAGTTTGACTTTGAAGAGAGATTGTGGCAAAACCGCGGAATCAGTTCGTATTCTTCTAATAAATAAATCGTGCAAAATCAAGAAATTTTGTATAATTCGCAACGTACGGAAAAATTGAGTGTTCATCGGAGGAGCTTTTGAGGTTGGTGAATAAATAAAAAAAAAAGTAATTTGACACACAGGCACATGCGGCGACTGAAAATTCAACTAAAATAAAATATAAATTTTCCTGCTGAAAAAGAGTTAATTTCATGAGGCGGCATGTCCGCATATAAAGAGTTAAACGTCAAAATGACAACTATTTGTTTTGGTTGTCCACAAGCTGCCGGTAAAATATTTAGGAGTGAGCAATTTTGTGAAAAATTTCCTACTAAATAAATAAATAATATTAATATTATATATTGCAGGATGAATTGTGATGTTAGTAATGGGTATAGGGGGAAAATTAATGATATTTTCGACGGCTTTGATCCATATAAATTGGAAACAAAACGGTATAAAGCTGCTATGCCTTCACATGTTGCGTAAGAAATTATAATTAATAGTAATGTTGTTGATATTTTTATAATAATTCAATACTCAGGGTTTCTTTAATTGCTATTTTAATAGAAAAAAGTAGATAGATTGTATTCCTTTTGTTTTTTAATTAAAAAATAACTAATTTAAATCATACATTTTTTCAAATACTTTGATGTCGCTAATTATTATTGCTCTTAATAGAGTATCCACACATTGGTGCGTCTCCTGATGGCATAGCTAGGTGTGACTGTTGTGGAAAGATAATCTTAGAGATCAATTGGCCATATAATTTAGCAGATAATAATTTTAAAAATTATTTTAAAAAGCGAGACTGAATGTACTGAATGTAGAAGTGGAATTTATTTTTTGGTACAACAACATTCTTATTATTACCAAGTTTTTATTCTTTTTAATGAATGTTATGTTTTCGTTATTTATATTGTTGTATTTAAGCATTGTGATAACACTCGACTGGAACATGTGATTAATAAATTATATGATAAGAGTGCAAATAAATATATGAATTGGTTAAGTACGATGGGCTTTCTCATAAATTTCCTTTGTAATAAATGAAACCTATCACGAATTTTAAAACATACTAAAGTAAAGGGAGTAAAGAAAACACTCAAATCTAATTATATTTTTATTATAATCAAATTAGTTATTATATATATCATAAACTCAATTCTAATATACGTATTCCTGAGTTGGTATCCAATTCGGATGTTTAACGTCCTCCAACTTCGCAATTTTTCCCAGTTAAAATTTATAAGAATATTCAATGTAAATAGTACGCTAGCAAGCAAAAATAAATTACCTGATATGAAATGTCGAGAGCGTATTCTAACAAATTTTAAATTTAAGCTACCTCCAGCGTCCAGTCCGTGAATAACAATCCATTACGCAACAAATTATAGCCATACTAGAAAAAAATCAATGTTAATAATATAGCAATAAAACAAACTAGTTGTCTTAGCCATTACGCCCGTAACAGAATTACAATTCCATTAAAACTTACAATTATTACATTTACCTCCTAATTCTTTTAAAAAGGCTGTTAAGTATTAAATGTTGTTTATTATTAAAAATTTTGAAAGTTATTTTACACTCAAATTTATCACAAAAATAACAAACAAAACTTATTCCCGAGTCATTCCTTACAAAACTGGATAACCACGTACATAATTTTGACAGAAGAAATGTCATCGTTTAATGGGTTATAAGTTACGCGAAAGTCTTTTTCATTAAATACTGTGATAAGCGCAACTCAAATTTAGCATTAAAACAAGTATCCGGAATTTCGAGCAAATTTTTAAAAAAAATAAATGTTCTATAGCCTGTGAGACGGAAGACAGTGTAAAAATATAAAGAATACTCACAAGTCACAAGTCTCAAGTCACAAGTCTCACGTCACAAGTCACATGTTACAAGTCACAACAGCTCACCTCTCCTGGGTGGGGGGCTGAAAGCCCCCTCTAGGGAAGGGCGCGGGGTGAAAACATTAAAAAAATATTAGACATAGCTCCACTATTTCGGCCATAACTCCTTACCCTCTTGACCGCTTCTCTCCATTCTTTTTGCACATGGTAGCCAATCGTCCTCTATCATAGATTATTATGTTTTCCCTACCCTTCCTCACCCCTTTCTTCTGCCAACCCACCATCCACCCCCAACCCACTACCCACCCCACCCACCTTCCACCATCCCCCAACCCACCCCAACCCACCCCAACCCACCCCCAACCCACAACCCACCCCCAAACCAATCTACATACGAAAAAAAACACCGACATGCCTCCACTATTTCATCCATAATTTTTCACCCTCCCAACCGATTCTCCAAATTTTTGTCACAAATTGTAGATAAGCCCTACCCCTATTCATGGGCTAAAGTGTTACCATCCCCCACCTACTCCTGGGCTAATTAATGTCGTTTTCGTTTGAACATCCATGTTCGCTCTGGAGGCAACCCCGTTCAATCGAACTTATTCAGAGTGCACCTTTGTATGTATACTAACGTCAAAGTAGCTATGAACTTTTTGCGAAAACTGGCTGGTAATTTGTTTGCGAATAATTTTGAGGATAATATAATAATAGTAGTGGTCTTAATAAAAATTGTTGACTTTAAGTTAATTAAATAATATCAAATCACAACTAGACTTTGTTTGTGTGAGTGAACTCATAGTGTACCCGAGTAAATTTTCAGAGTGAAACTGATGCTTTTTGGGTTGCCACCAGAGGCAACCCGTGACGTCATTTTTGCTTCAAACGAACGCTTTGACAGCACTTAGGTTGCCACCAGAGCGAAACTGATCAAACGAAAACGACATTAATATGGGCTATTTTTAATTAAAATGAATTGTACATATATTATAAAAAAAAATTTAATAATACATAAAAACTTCTTTATTTAAATAATACATAAAAACTTCTTTTAACTTTTTAAATAATATTTAAATTACATGAACTCTCACGAGAACTGTCACTTGCCAAATTCGGAAATCTTGCAGCTGATAGTCCGAAATGTTCGAAATTGTTTATTTTATTAAGGTTGGTGAATAGCTACAAAAATTTAATTGCGGTCCCTCAATAAAAATTAAATTAAAATTAAATTTGTATTAAATGGCTTGGTGAATACGGCCCTAAGACCATCATTCATGGAACATCAAGAGAATTTGTTCAGACATGAACATTTAAGTTTTACTTCATTGTAAAGAAATCAGTTAGTCAACTTGGTTAAGCACTACTTGCTTGTTATGCGGCATGCAATAACGGACGTTTACAGATTTAGGGCCATATTCACCAAGCAAAATTAAAAAAAATTTCAATTAAAGCTATTCACCAACCACACTTACCGAGTCGATTTAATGAAAATTTAATTTTAATTTAATTTTAAGTGAGGCCTTACCCTCTCTTAAATAAATTTAATTTCGATATCAGCTGATTGAAAAGTCATGCAGTCAAATGTCATATTTTTAATAGCGCAGTTAAAATATTGATGAAACAATTGCTTAATATGGGCAATTTTTAATTAAAACGAATTGTACATATATTATAAAATATTTTTAATAATACATAAAAACTTCTCTATTTAAATAATACATAAAAACTTCTCTTAATTTTTTAAATAATATTTAAATTACATGAACTCCCACGCGAACTGTCACTTGCTAAATTCTGAAATCTTGCAGCTGATAGTCCGAAATGTCCGAAATTATTTATTTTATTAATGTCGTTTTCGTTTGAACATCAGTTTCGCTCTGTGGCGACATGTTATAACTTCGCATCGAAAGCGATCATCGAAGCGAAGATTTCAATCTGGCGGTATGTTATAAGATTTTCGTTCGACAGGCGATTTTGCTTGTTTCGAAATTATTTCCGAATTTTTTTCCCTAGCACAAATGACATTTATAGATTCTTTTTCTAGTTGTTGATAAATTTTAATAATAATAAAATTGGAATTTATGAATTTTTCAGGCGCAGTGGCTTTATTTGTGGAGGATAACAAAAATGACAAAGAAATTATTAATTACCGGGACAAAAGAAAATTTTTAAGGCAGCGGTATTATGTTATGGATATGCCTAACAAAATGTATTGCCTTATTAATTTTTGGATTCAAGAAATATTGTTGTATTAAATAAACAAATTTTAAATTATAGATTCTTTATTATTCTGAATAAAAGTAGCGAGAAAGATTACATGCGCGAGACCGATGGAACTAGACTGACTTACTTACGAATTTCAGTTTGAAGAATCTATATAATTAATATATAAAATCATTTATATTGAATAAATTTAAAAAAATTTAACATTTAAATCTAATTTCTTTAATTTTACATTCATTTTTTAATCTTCGCTTGTGCTATCACTCTCAGCAAAACTCAGTGATATTCTATCGCATTTATCGCCTGTCGAAAGTGTTACAACAAACCGACTATCGATAAATTGTCGAACGTCGAATCTTTCGAAGTTATAACATCTTGCCCCTGGAGGCAACCTAAAGGTGAAAGCCCAATGCACGCGGCAGGCGTTGCGTCGCTTTGACAGTTCTCCGCGGCAGACGCGTGTAGGGTTTTAGCAAGGCCCAATGGACGCGTTGCGTTGGTACTCTTAAGATTTATTTATAAAAAGAAAAAGTGATAGAAAACTTGAGTTATTATTTAAAAGTGAAATAGTGGATATATCAGAGTTATTATATGTGGCAGTTCTTGAATTTGCAGCTTAATAAGCATATAAACAGCTTAAAATCAATCAAAAGATCTGTCAAAGCGTCTGCCGCGCGTTAAAAGTAGAACATTGCTTTACTTTCGCGTCCAATTCGGCAAGCGCGGCAGCCATTTGGCCAGCACGAACTTAAACACGTATATTCTATTGAACTGTCAAAGCGACGCGACGCTTGCCGCGTTCATTGGGTTTTCGCCTTTAGTGCTGTCAAAGCGTTCATTTGAAGAAAAAATGACGTCACGGGTTGCCTCTGGTGGCAACCCGAAAAGCATCACTTTCACTCTGAAAATTTACTCGGGTACACTATGAGAACACTCACACAAACAAAGTCTAGTTGTGATTTGATATTATTTAATTAACTTTAAAGTCAACAATTTTTATTAAGACCACTACTATTATTATATTATCCTCAAAATTATTCGCAAACAAATTACCAGCTAGTTTTCGTAAAAATTTCATAGCTCTTTGACGTTAGTATACATACACAAGCGAACTTTTTCAGGTGCACTCTGAATACGTTCGATCGTAACCCCCGGAAAATAATACAAGCCATGAAGTCGACGATGGCACCGACACATTAAAAGGCCTTAACGTGACGGGTACAGCATGCACTAAGTGCTCACTCTCACTGCTTTTTGTATACTCGTCATGGAGGAAAAACTAAAATTTCATCTTAAACAGGTCCTAAAGACCAAAACTGTCGCTAGCACAGCCAAATGTTGTTAAAACAAATTGCAGCCAAATATGTTTTCTTTCTAATAGTTTTAAAAAAATATAGCATGTAGAACAAATTTATGGAAATTATTATGTTTGAACAAAATACAAGCAACTTTTATATGAAAAACTCCTTCAGTAAGACAAAGCAAGAAGACTGTGGATGTCGCCTGCTGACCGGCCCGTTGCTCTCTTTTTTCGACTTTGTTCATGGCTTGTATCTTGCGGGGGTTACGGCACATGCCTAGAAATATTGAAGTTACATGACAAAATTTAGTTGTTTATTTGGAATTTTTATTTTTAAGCTCGATAATGTTTAACTAACTAATTAGATGTATGAATTAAACATATAAAAAAATGTAATACATGATTTTGCACGTAAAATAAAATTTTCAATAATAATTCGTACCAAAATCAATGGCTGCTTGTCATATAACGTCGGTAGATAATAATTATACATAATTATCATAATATTTCTTCATTTTACCTGAATATGCCTTGTAACTCATGTGCGTATTGTAGACGACCATTTCGAGCACCACAATTAGAGACGAACCAAACAACTTTTCTGGTTTTATTTAAGGCATAATTTCTATCCTGTTCTATTTGTCTTACTCCGGTATCATAATATTCCCATTTCTCATAAGGAGCAACAATATCACTAACTCTCCTAAGAATTGAAAAAAAAAATTTAAATCAACTACAGACCAGAAATTCTATAGAAAAGAAACATATTACCTATAAGTAGCAGTCCAATTGAAGGCATCAGGAACATTAAGATGTTGCGTATGGTATGGAAATTCAAGGAAATATAGTATATAAACTTGTTTACTCGGTCTATGAACTCCCGTTGGAATCTAATCATCCTTGTACAATACTAAATCTGATGATAATGCTTTTTCTCTATTTGCTGTTCTTGTAGATGTGTCCACAGGGCATTTTGAATTCAAGAATATATCACGTCCTAGTTTATATATATATAAGTATAAATAGAAAAAAATATAAAGTTAAGATTATACCGTTACATCTTAAATGAATATATTACGTATAGTTAGTTAAACGTAATGCATACCTTGTTTAACATTCCATGGTCCTAAGCCATTATATAACAAAGTTGTTTTAAGTCTTCCGTCATCTTGAAGTGTTTCATAATTCGGAGGTACATACATAAGTTGATTTACTATTCTATCACTGCGAGGATCATCTTGAGGAAATAAATTTGGATGACGTTTCAATTTTTTACTACGTCGAAATGGAAGTGGCTCTCCATTGATAAATAGTACATTGAAATAGTACAGTACAACTTCCGATTTTCCTTATGCTTCATTTTCTTCCAAACTGCCGTCGACTGAAAATTTTTACAATTTAATAAAAAATATTTATAATATTTATTTAAAAATACTTACCATAGTTTGTGGTATCTTCTAAAGGAACATTGTCCTCATCGTCGACACCTTGTGCACCTCCTCCTACCTGAAAATTTGTAGGATTAAAGCAAAAATAACAAATTCTATTCTGTGAGAATATGGTAGAAAAGTAAAAAAAAATTCTTACCATAAACTTCGTTGAATGCTCTTTGTAGGGACAGTACAGAATTGATGCAGCCTTGAAAAACTCTATCGTCGGATCCAGATTGTTCCTTTTACAGTAATTGAGGAAAATAAATTTGGACAAGTATCCAACAAACAAGTCTTTTCTTCGGTTATAAAGGGGCAGTCTGCATTTGACATGCCTCCAGAGCCCTTCGATCTGGTTTGTATGTGCTCCCGTTAGTGGATCCTTGTAGTTAACCGAGTGGTTAACTGTAAGGTGTTGGAACATCGTTTCGTCCAACTTCTCTTATGCCTTCCAACAATCACTAATGATTGTTGAACCAGAAAGAATATTAGCTTCAATTAGCGGCTTCAAAGTGGCGGCATCACGATGTTCCACGGGAACCAAAAAAAAGTCTCCGGTTTCCCTGTAGACACCGCCAAACACCCACTGCCCTTCTACAGGATAACCCTTGTTATACTTTCGTTTTCCAAATTTAGATTCGTCAATTTCCACAATCTTGTTCGGACCTCCGATAGGTTTACTTTCTCTCAAGCAATATTCAATAACAACTTCCCTACAAAAGGAATTCCAGTTGACGGCAGTTGTTTTGCTTATTTCCGCCTGTATCTCTAGTACTTGCAACTCCATATTCATGCACCAGAGATTAACAAAAATCATTATCTGGAAAAAAAACTCAGTACGGGCTCAACGAAAGTTTTAACAATTAAAACATCTTACTTGCGAAATACTAATTTTTGCTTTGCCAAGGAAAGTGTTGGTACGGATACTCTGCTCCTTCTTACATGCAACTTTTTTTTGTTTAGGTTTGGCAATTTTGTTGTAACATCTCCAAAAGTATCCATCCTGACAACGTTCCTTTGCCACCAGCTTCATAAATCCACCACACTCCGGACATTTAAACTCCCCTTCTGTGGCATAAACACCCCATTCCTGCATTTTGTCTACAGCCTTCTTCTTATCGCTGCCAATGGCTCCGAGTTTTCTCACATTGAGAGGCATAATTTCTGTCTGTGACGCATGGAAAAAAAATCTTATAGAGTGAAATGGATTGACAGACAGAATAATCATTCCCGACCTCGGTGATGGTTGCAAAATTAAATTTGTAATTATTTTACATCACCCAATATTCCATCAAAATTTTAAAATTTTTGTAATTAATGTTTATGATAGTTATTACTTTCTATTAAAGAAATAAGATAATTGTAAATAATTTTGAAATGGTTCCAATCTACAATAAAATCCAAACGGGTATTAAAACCTGTGCGGTTATTTTTGTAATTTTTTTAAACTGGTACTATTATCAGACTGGATTGGCATTGATTCCACGAAGGATCTAGTTAGCCAAGTAGCTTCAACGGTATATTGAAGCTCACTGATGTTGTTAAATACCTTGGCATCTTTATAAACTGTTGTAACTAACCATTCCCCATAGGGTTAGCATCAGGAGAACAGGTCAGATAGTCGAAAAGGTTGATATTGTACCCCAAGAACCATCTTTTGTTGAATTTCTGATGTGGATCGTAGCGTTATTCTGTTGATAAATTAAACGATCGGCAGGTTAGTGCGCAAGATACGGAAGGAGTTTTTGTCTGAAGACTTTCCGGTACTCCAGGCTATTCATACAATAGGACGAAAATGTCATTTCTACGTTTCCATGATCTTTAAAATCGTCCCATGCGATCAATAACATGCCATAAAAATTTCATATTTGAAAATATTTGGGCTTTTTCCACAGATCCCTCAAGGATCTGCACTGACCATCTGGACCGTTATTTCACCTTTAGATAATTTATTCAGATGACAAAAAATGTAGCATTAATGGTCCAGATTAGTCTATGAGGATCCTAGAAGAATCTGTGGAAAGAGCCCCAATATTTTGAAATATGAAATTTGGCTATCTCTATTTTGGACTTGGAATATTTCTGTTGGGCTTAACCACTGTAAATTATTCTAAGAAATGCCATATTTTTTTATTTGGATTTAACTTTTGGATATTTTCCTACATTAATTAAGACTTAGGTTTTTAGGCAATTTTTCAAGTTACCTTGGACTTAAAAAGTTTTCTGAGATTCCCGATGGGATGGATGAGCATGGAATGAGGACAATTCCACCTCAGTCCTCATATCGATTTTCCTTGGTCTAAATTATGTTGACCTCCCTTACAAACTCCGATTTTGTTTCCTTCTCCGCCTCCTTTCCACTTCTTTTTAATGCCATAACATTTTTTTAGGCGCCGTCGTAGCAGGCGAGTTTTTTTCTTAACCCACCCCACACTCCGCATAAAGCTAGTAAGAAGCATTCCGACTCGCTTATACATGCCACGAAGTGAGCAGTTGATTTCATTCTTTAAATAGGACTAATACCCAAGGCAGACGGACAGAATCAATGATCATTGATTCGTAATTGATTTTTTCAAAAATCAAGTTACCCAAGATTTTGTGAATTAAAACGAAAGTCCTGTCAATTTTTATATGAAATTGACAGCCCATTTTTAATAATTAAAGTTCAAATTCAAAGGTAAAGCGATTTTTGAAAAATTCAATTACGAATCAATGATCCCGTCTGTCGAGCGTATTAGCGTCCCCCACTGTAGAGATGCTATCAGCTACCTACAATTCGTAGAAAAAAGATATTTCTCTGGATACTTTAAGGCTGGGGGGAGCCCTACCAATACAGCACGTTGCATATCAAATGAAAGATTTCGCCGAGTACTATCGGGTGGTGTATTTTTTGCCCGGTTCAGAAAACTTCCTCGTGATATTTTTGCTACCGGAAACCCATTCATGCAATTGGGTCACACACACCCAGTTAGTATACTTTCGCAGTTCTTTCTTTCTCTGCCATTAATGCTCTGTTGTGAACATTTTTCTCTCCAGAAAGTCGCTCAAGATGCATCCGATCGCCAAAGCTTTACCCCGCTTAGTTTAAATAAACAGGGTTGATAAAAATATTGTTACGAGCGTGGCCTTAGTTCGTTATTTAAAACACAATATTTCAGATATAATTCAAAAGTTCTTTATTTATTTAACTTTACTGTTTACTCTCACAAATAATTATCAAGTCGACTCTTTATTTATCGCTAGTACTATACTTCTAATTATCGCAATCCAAATAGTTTACTTCGTTCACTTCGCTGTCTGAAATAATACTCGCCTCCTGGATGTGAGCAGCGCCGTATTTATACTCTACGAATTATCCTAGAGCCTTCCTGAATATTCCATTCTCCAAACCCAGTTTACTAGGATGTCACTAACCTAAAGTTGTTTCCAATTCCAATAGATGTCGCTTGTATCACTTTGTGGCGCGTAACACTGTCCCCTTCTTAAAATTGTTCGTCCCGAACAACAGGTGATCCACGGTCTTGATGCTCGCAGTATTGACATAAACGATCTAGATGAACGATTTTCCGTTTGCCTCTTGTACCCCGCTGAATCCTATATACTACGTCATTTATTCTAGTCACTACTGAATACGGTCCTTCCCAGTGTTGTTGTAATTTAGGAGAACGTCCCTTACGTCGTTTCGGGTTGTACAGCCAAACAAGGTCACCTTCATTGAATCCTGCTGAGTTAGCACGTAAGTCATAGCGGGTCTTCATCCGATCGGTATTTATTGCTAATTTTGCTCTCGTGACTTCGTGTACATCAGCTAATCGTTGTCTAAGTTCCGATACATAATCGTCTGGTAACTTTTGTTCACCTCTGGGTGTACCAAACTTGAGATCGCTAGGTAAACGCATCTCCTTTCCGAATATCACTTTTGCTGGAGTTTGTCCGGTCGTGTTGTGTACAGCTGATCGATAGGCCATTAAGAACATGGGAATATGTCGATCCCAATCGCGTTGGTGATAGTCGACTACTTTCTTTAGATGCTCGACCAATGTTCTGTTGAAGCGCTCTACCATGCCATCAGATTGTGGATGCAGAGGAGTTGTTCTGGTTTTTCTTATTCCCAGAATTTTACACATCTCTTGGAAAGTCCGTGATTCGAAGTTCCGTCCTTGGTCGGAATGAAGTTCATGAGGAACACCAAATCTACTGACCCAATTCATTACTACTTGATCCGCTACTGTGGTAGACTCCTGATTAGGGATTGCATAAGCTTCAGGCCATTTACTGAAATAGTCAATAGCAACTAATATATAACGGTTACCGTTATCTGTTTCTGGAAAAGGTCCAGCGATGTCTACGGCTATCCTTTCAAATGGGGCTCCTACATTATACTTATGCATTTCTCCTCTACTTCTGTGTGGTGGTCCTTTGCAAGAAGCACAGATAGTGCATCTGCGGCACCATTCCTCAACATCCTCCCGCATATGTAACCAATAAAACCTTTCACGTATTTTGGAAATTGTTTTATTCACCCCCAAATGTCCTCCAGATGCTCCACTGTGCATTTCTTCTAGAACATCTTTGACCTGGGATGCTGGCACGACTATTTGCATTCGGAATGACTCGCCGTTAGTTGATTCCCACTTGCGCTTTAATATACCACATTCAACGTGAAGAGAGTTCCATTGAGCCCAGTAGCTCTTCAGTTTCTCACTCCTCTCCGAGATATCTTGCCATTGTGGTCTTTCCATGTCTTCTTTCCAAGCAAGAATAGGTGATATGTCTGGGTCTTCCCGTTGAGCTGTTCGCAAGCTCTCGTTGTTCCAACCTGTCCATGGTTCCACCGTCATCAGCTGTATAGTTGCCCCCGTTTCTTTTTCTTCCAGCCGAACGCAATGTTTGCATTCAACTTTGCATGGACGTCGTGAAAGGGCGTCTGCATTTCCATGGATACGTCCTCTTCGGTGTTGGATTTCAAAGTCATACGCTTGGAGTCGCTCTATCCATCTCGCCACTTGCCCCTCAGGGTTCTTAAACTACAAAAGCCATTTAAGCGCTGCATGGTCAGTGCGGAGGATAAATTTCTGCCCGTAGAGATATTTATGGAAATGCTTGGTTGAGTTTACAATGGCAAGTAGCTCTTTCCTTGTAGCACAATAATTTCTCTCTGATTTTGAGAGTGCTTTGCTAAAATAAGCTACTGGCACCTCTTGACCATCCTCCTCCTGTGAAAGCACTGCACCAATACCTACATTGCTGGCGTCCGTGTCCAATATAAAAGTTTTTCCCAGCTTTGGATAGTGAAGCACTGGAGTTCCACAGAGCTGTTGCTTCAAATTTGCAAAACTCTCGTTACATTTATCTGACCATATGAACGGCTTTCCTTTTTCTGTAAGTTGATGTAGGCTCCTTGCTATATCTGCAAAACCTTTTACGAATCGCCTGTAGTAGGTAGCTAATCCAAGAAAACTCCTTAATTGATGTTTGTCCTTTGGAACAGGCCAATTTTTCACAGCTCTTATCTTCTCTGGGTCAGTTCTTACTCCTTGTGATGAAACTATATGCCCCAAATATTTTACTTCATTCTTGAATAGAGCACATTTATTCGTGCTGAGCTTCAGTTTCGCATCTCTCAGTCTTTGAAGTACGTCCCGTAAGTTGTTTTTATGTTCCTCGAATGTCCTTCCGATCACAATTATGTCATCTAAGTAGACAAGACATGTTTTCCAGGTTAATCCTCGTAAAACACATTCCATGAGTCGTTCGAATGTGGCTGGAGCATTACATAATCCAAATGGCATAACTTTGAATTGCCATAATCCACTTCCAACTGAGAAAGCAGTTTTGTCTCGGTCCTCGGGATGTATTTCCACTTGCCAGTAACCGCTCTTCAAATCCAATGTGGAAAACCATTGCGCTCCGGAAAGGGTGTCCAATGTATCATCAATCCTTGGTAACGGATAGCTATCCTTTCTTGTTACATTATTTAGTTGGCGGTAGTCCACACAGAATCGGGTGCTGCCATCCTTTTTCCTGACCAAAACAACTGGCGATGTCCAAGGGCTGTTAGATTCCTCAATTATGCCTTGTTCTTTCATGGAATTTATCATATCTGCAACTTCTGGTTGTTTGGCTAATGGTAGTCTTCGTGGTGGTTGCCGAATGGGCCTAGAATCTCCTGTTGTGATCCGATGCTGGACAAGATTTGTTTTGCCGAAATCATCATCATTCATTGTAAATAATTCCGAAAATTCATCGATCATCTCTTTGGCATCGTTGTATTGCTGTTCACTTAAGGCACTAGATGAAAGAAGTTTCTGAACCTGTTGAGTAGTAGCTGGTATACGTATTGCCTCCTTAATATTACTACCATTTTCCAAATTAACAATCTGATAAACAGGCTCACAATTTCCAATTATAGCACCTTCTTTTAGTTGTACCTCATTTTCGGATGTGTTGAGCACTCTGACTGGAATTAATGTTGCGCCTTCTGTCTTCACTAAAGTTTTACCAACGATGATGTTCGATGTTACTTTTGTAGGGTTAGGCTCCACCAGATAGAATCGGCAGGTCCCGATGTCATCAGTAAGCTTTGTCCATACTAGCGTCTCCGAGAATGCAGAGAGAGTCATATTCTCACAGACCATCGTCCTTATTTTTGCAGAATAATCTGTTCCTCCTCCTAGTCTCATAGGAATTTCTATGTTGCCATATTTGAGTATTCGTTCTCCGACATTTAAATTTATTTTATATGTGGTCATAAAGTCTACTCCAAGGATGCATTCATCCATTATGTCTGAAACTAGGAAATTGTGAGGAAATAGTAGTTCACCTAGTTGAATATCCAAAGTTATTTCTCCAAAAACTTGTACTGCGGCTCCAGTTGCTGTTCTTAGTAAATATTTGGTGGTATTGTGAAGCCATTTGTTCTTGACAAGATCCGCTCTAATAATTGATCTCGAAGCTCCAGTGTCGATAGTGACAACGCAGTCATTTTTTCCTACACTTCCATATATAACAAGACTGCTATTATTTCTCTGCAACTGGGCTATCTGAATGATGACTTCGGGGCTGTCGACTCTACCAACCAACTTCTGCCCCCCGAAGTTGGTTTTTACATGTTTTCCGACTGCTGGACAGGGGAGCTGATGCGACTAGTCGGTGTTTGATTTCTAGGCTCTCCCCGAATAGCTTGCTCCCTGGCTCGACATCTTTGGCATTCTGTTCTGTCCTCCTCTTCTGGTGATTCTGTTCGACGGCGTTTTCTGCAGTCCCTTTGGAGATGTCCTGGTCTATTACAATTCCAGCATCGCAGAATACCACGTGAAGAATTGCTCTGTGATGGCTGCATTCTATTACAAGTACATTCCTGCACCGAAATTTCTCTCACTCGTACTGCACTTCGGGAAGCTTGCCTGGCAGATTCATACGCTAGTGCATAGGCTAGTGCTTCTGCTGTTGATTTCTTTCCTGCTAGCCTCAACGCTTGTTGTAAATTTTGATCTGCAATAGCGTTCACAAATGCTTCTGTTGCCACTTCATTAAGGAAATCCGCATTTACGCTAGAGTATGAGAGATAAGCTAATCTTTCCACATCAGCCTGCAGTTGTTGTAGTGATTCGCCATGCTTTTGAATCCTGTTGCGTAGCTGTAGGCGATATACTTGCTGCATGTGTTCATCTCCATAACGTAACTCTATCGCCTGTACTAATGAAGTATAATCACGTTGCCTTTCTATCGGTATAGTTTGTAAAAGCTCTGATGCAGAACCTCGAAGTGCTAATACCAGAGCTGTAGCTTTGTCTGCATCGTTCCATCCGTTTACTTCGGAAGCAGCCTCGAATTGTCTCTTGAAAATATGCCACGAATTTTGTCCATCAAATATTGGAGGTTTCATTCTGCCTGCATTGGATATTTCAATTCCTTCGTGCCGTGGTTGTCGATGCTTCATCTTCTCCAAATCTGATTTGAAGTTGTCAAGCTGTTCGGTCACTTTTTGTTGAATTTCCGCCACTTCTTGCTCGATTCCTTCAATTTTTAAATTTTGTTCGTCTAACGAGTTTTTCAGGAAATTCTTTTGTTCCTCTAAGCGATTTTCTAGACAATTCTCCAGAGAACTCTTTTGTTCATCCAAACGCGTTTCCAGTGATTTCTTCTGTTCATCTAAACGGGACTCCATGGAATTCTTTTGTTCGTCCAAACGGGTTTCCATAGATTTCTTGTGGTCCTCGAGAGAATTCTTTTGTTCCTGGAGAGAATTCTTTTGTTCCTGGAGAGAATTCTTTTGTTCATCAAAACGAGCTTCCATTTTGCTCATTAAAGTACTTAAAAGCTGTTCTATGTTCATTGCAGGCTCTTCCTCAATTTCTGGTTCTTCTTCGAAAACGAATGTCTCAGGATTCTTTTCTTCCTCTATCAAAGCTTGTCTAAGTCGCTCGACTAGAACATTCTTTAGGCCAGTCGTTTGTAATGACCGCTTCCCCAACTCCACTTTCAATTCCTGTATGCGAAGCTCCTCTAGCTTGCGTCCCATTCTTGCGTCTTTTGTAATTCACTCACAGTTTAATATAAAATTATCTTTCGGAATTTTTACACACGATTTCACAAAATTAATCACTCTTTGAACTTCAAATTCAAATGCCACCAATTTATTTCGCGATTTTATCCCACTTCTGACACCAGTTGTTACGAGCGTGGCCTTAGTTCGTTATTTAAAACACAATATTTCAGATATAATTCAAAAGTTCTTTATTTATTTAACTTTACTGTTTACTCTCACAAATTCACAAATAATTATCAAGTCGACTCTTTATTTATCGCTAGTACTGTACTTCTAATTATCGCAATCCAAATAGTTTACTTCGTTCACTTCGCTGTCTGAAATAATACTCGCCTCCTGGATGTGAGCAGCGCCGTATTTATACTCTACGAATTATCCTAGAACCTTCCTGAATATTCCATTCTCCAAACCCAGTTTACTAGGATGTCACTAACCTAAAGTTGTTTCCAATTCCAATAGATGTCGCTTGTATCACTTTGTGGCGCGTAACAATATGTTCAGAGTATCATAATGCATCTTTTAAGACATCTTCAAGTCTGTTAATGTCGAGACTAAAATTGTATAAAAAATGGGAATTGCCCTTTGTAATATTATTATTTAATTTTTTTTTTTTTTTGTAAATACCTAACCTAAATTCTCTTCTCTAAACCAAACACATTGCGATCCCAACTTAAGAATTTTAACAGTTTACAAACGACATTCAGTACGTATACATGAATACTTGAAGTATACTTCAAGTAGAGACCAAGTAATCAAAATATAATGTAAACGCCCACTAACTTCAAGTATACTTGAGTCAAGTAAATCACAAAATTTTGTTCGATTTACTTGAAAAAATTCATGTAAACGCAACTTCAGTACTTGAACATTTTTCATGTTTGCGAGTTATGAAATGGCAAAGAGGAACAAGAATTGCCAATTCAGGTTGTGATTTTTAGCACTTCTCTCAAAATATTTATCTAAAAACAAAGGTAAAATGTCACTTCAAGTAAGTGAAATTAATTCAACCAAAAACCCTATTTGAGTTTGAAGTGGATTTCAAGTCAAGTACTAAGTATTCATGTAAATCAATAAATAGACCAAAAATCGCAGAACAAAAAAAATTAGTGGAATTATTATCTTATTAATTACTTAATTTTCAGTAAAAGAAGAACAAAATTGGTGATGGTCGGATTGAAATCCAATCGATTTCCTCTGGAATAACTCTTTTAGCACTTATTTATTTATATTTTTAGACTTTACTTTTCTCTGTTAATTTGTATTTGAATCTTTATGTTATGTGCAATTGATCAGTGTGTTATTTTGGTTTTAATCTTATCTGTTACTCTCTTTTACTCATCATACTTTTGTTGATTTGTTCTATTTTAATTTTGTTTTTCTTATGTTATGTTAGCTTATTTCATTCTTGTTTATCTTATATTTTGCATTACATCACCCTTAATTTAAATTCTATAACTTTATCACTCGTTATTATTACTACAATCTAGATAGTTTCTACTGCAATGAGTTTGTTCGTTGCGTTTTTGTTATTTTTCTAAGCCTTGTATTCACTCGACTTATTACCAATATCTATTATATACTCGATGTACCTAACGTTGTAACGCAGCGTAAGCTGAGGTTCTTTAATAAATGCTTTTCTATTCTATTCTATTCTATTTATTGTCCCAAAGAATAAAAACCTATAAATTTAAGTATTCTTAATATTAATAAACAGTATCCTATTCTATACAAGAATATCTAGTCCTTACCTGATAATTATTACCTCGAACCACTTAATTTCAATTAACACTTTAACTCTTAATTTCAATTAACACTTTAACTTTAACACTGATTCGTTCGCAAACAAACTCGCGAGAGAGATTATAATGGATAACCTCAGCCTCAACGTTGACAGTTATGTAGAATATATGAGATTAGGTTATTTAGAACACAATGGCAAAGTTGGTGAGGCCGGCGGGTGGTGTATTTTATTCATCAAATTAAACAGTTTGGTCAGATATAAAATATAAATTGAAGGAAGATTATTAATTGTATTCCACATTCCACTAACTCCACTTTATTACACTTCTGCCATGATTTTGAGAAAATTACCATGCTACTAACTAATTTCACTATAGAAATAATGAAATGATCTCAAATAATCAATTAAAGGGTAACACCACTGTAACAGCCTAAGATTTTTTTTTTGATGTAAGAAAAGGTAATAGAATAATAATATTCAAGGAAGTTATTAAGTATATATTTAAGTATATATAAAAAAAAGCTATTACAAATAAATAATAATAAAATATTAATAAATGACGACACCAAAGCCATTTTTGCGAGGCGTGTCGAATTTAAAGAACTCTGCGGGTTACGTGCTCTTCAAGTATTCATGTAAACTGATAGTCATAGGTATATAGAAGACAAGATCCCCATTAAAATGGTCAACTTCAGTTCAATCACAGAAGTCGGGACTGGTTTGTTCAATCAGTTGAAGCTTTAATTTAATTACAAATTTCACCACAGCGTCGACTTCGACTTAAAATAAAGTCGCTGTCGACAGATCAGTCGTAAGTGTCATTTACGCTTAATGCAAATGATCACAGAAAATCTTTTCCCGATATAAATTTATTAATTTCTTTTCCGCTATCTTGGAAACTGTATAATGTCAAATTCATCATGCGAATTCGCTGCAATCTGAGTTTGCATAATGGCAGTACGGGTTACACGTGTAAGAAGTATGGCAGTACTATCTCGTGTAATCCCCGAATTAGTAGAACTGACTACACAAATCAGTAAAACAGACACTGACACAGAGTACGTTTAGACCGCAGCTATTTAAGACTAGTTTTGTGTAAGTCGATGTACGTAGTACTAATCCGGCTGCCGTTTAGTCCACTCGTATTAAAGCTTTGACAGTTGTCAAATTTGTTAGATATGACTGCTTCAGCACGAGGAAAATGAATATTGTAAGTTTGTTTGTACACCTCATGTATAAAAGAATTGATCATTTTCTTCAATACAAAAGTCTATAAGGGAATTTATCTCTCTCAGATTAATCGCACTTTTTTCCGTCTTAATACAACTTTTTCATTAAAATAAAATAAAACGGGCAGTATTGCTTAGATCTGTGGCCTGTCAGTACTGACTAGTCAATAAATTGTCCAACGTAAAATTATAATAATAATTTGTTCACTGCCCATGTACTAAGATTACAGTCTAATTATGCACTTCTAATTTGGTGGATTATATTAGGAAAACTTAAAATTAGGCCTGGATACTTAGACATACTAAAATGGCCGAAACTGAAAATAAAAAGCAGATGCTAGTGAAAAATTCGGAATAAGGAAGAAATCCGTAAAAATGCATACGGAAGAAGAATGTCTGCACCGCTTGGCAATACGCTAAGGGCCGTATTCACCAAGCCATTTAATACAAATTTAATTTTAATTTAATTTTTATTGGGGGACCGCAATTAAATTTTTGTAGCTATTCACCAACCTTAATAAAATAAAGAATTTCGGACATTTCGGACTATCAGCTGCAAGATTTCCGAATTTGGCAAGTGACAGTTCTCGTGGGAGTTCTTGTAATTTGAATATTATTTAAAAAATTAAAAGAATTTTTTATGTATTATTTAAATAGAGAAGTTTTTATGTATTATTAAAAATATTTTATAATATATGTACAATTCGTTTTTATTAAAAATAGCACATACTAAGCAATTACTTCTTCAAACTTTTAACTACGCTATTAAAAATATGACATTTGACTGCATGACACTTCAATCAGCTGATATTGGAATTAAATTTATTTAAGAGAGGGTAAGGGCCTCACTTAAAATTAAATTAAAATTAAATTTTCATTAAATCGACTCGGTAAGTGTGGTTGGTGAATAGCTTTTATTGACAATTTTTTTAATTTTGCTTGGTGAATATGGCCCTAAGAGTTTGCAGTCAGTAAATTTGTCAGACCAATAATGTAATTATCATTACGTGGTGTAAATTTTAATATGTTTATATAAAAAACTGTATCTTGTCTGAACACGCGCACATTGAACCTCGGTAATCGGAGCAATGTATACCAAAATTATTAATTCAAAAATGTTAAATAAACACAGGAATTTAGTACGTGATACCTCATTTATTGAAATTTCTTAATTGCAAATGTTGAACACAGCTTAGAATAAACATAAGTAATAATACTAAGTGCATACGCAGGAGATGATTGACAGTCGGAGGGAGGAAAATACACAAATCCAAACACAACACATCCCCCTCTTACTTAATTCTTAGAATAGAAAGTAAACAGGAATGGCGTAGTGGAGTATTTCATATAAAAGTTGCTTGTATTTCGTTCAAACGCTATAATTTCCGTATATTTGTTCTACATGGTATATATTTTTTAAAACTATTAGAAAGAAAACATATTTGGCTGCAATTTATTTTAACTTCATTTTGCTGTGGGAGCGACAGTTTTTGGCTTTAGGACCTGTTTAAGATCAAATTTTAGTTTTTCCTCCATGACGAGTATACAAAAAGCAGTGAGAGTGAGCACTTACTGCATGCTGTACCCGGCACGTTAAGGCATTTTATTGTGTCGGTGCCTTCGGCGACTTCATGGCTTGTGTAATATTGCGGGGGTTACGGGAATGGTGTTGGTTTATTTACACGCCATCCCTATTCTAAACAAGTTGTCAATTTGCAAAAAGTAAACAAAGGTTTTGTGCGGAGCATCTGTGGTAAAAAATGTTCTTTTTCTACTTTATTTTTAAACAATTCACATAATTAATTTATATAAATCTTTGCTTCTATTGACAAAAAAGATAATTTAGGTAGTGCAGTTGCCTCAAACAGGATTCCCTAGTTTATAATCCAATTTATATTTGCAAGCACTGACCGAACACTTCATTTCTGTTTTTTTAATTGATATGAAGATTTTAACAGGCACTAGTGGCACTATAAAACTTTGCACTAAATAAAGTTCAAAGATAAATAGTTTTGAAAAGAATTGATTCGGTATTTTTGTTAAATTTCACAAAAGAATTTTAAGTTGACCAAATCTGCTCACAAAACAAAAGCACATTTGACAATTTCTCTATTCAGCATCTCATTACTCCTATGTATAGTCTCCTGCTCTTGACAAATTACGCTCATGTACACGATTCAACCATTCCTGTTTGCTATATATTCTAAGGCATAATTTAACTTCTAATTTCCAGTGATTTGTGAAAATTTATTTATAAAATAGGTGAAATAATTAAAAATTTAAGAATAAATAAATATTAAAATGCACAAAAAATATTTCCCATTTTTTTCTTAACTACATATTCTTTTATTAGTTTTTTTACATCGATATTATCGTCTTTTCTGTAACTTTACTTTGAAAAAATGACAATTGGTTCATCTGTGACCATTTCTGCAAGAAACAGTTGTGCTGCACTATTTTCACTTTTATCATCAGATGTTTTGTCACTAGATATAAGATTACTGTTTGGATGATCAAAATCAACACAAATGATTTTCTCTATCCCAGTGGCCCTGCCTGACATCTCATTTAAGAATTTAGAGAATTTCTTATATGTTGTTTGCTTCAAACATACTTGCTTAGTAGCTGCATGGATAACGTGAAGTCTATAATAATTACTTGTTAATAATGGCAAAGAAACATTTTTACGATCAAATTTCTTGCTAGAAAGGCAGATCTTAAGATTTCATCCATGTTATAATTTTCATTCGAATTTGCTATGTGCATATTATCGATGGGTATTTTGTCATCTAATTTCTTATCCAACTTCTTTATATAATCTGAATTTGGTATGAGCTCCACGATTTATCACTTTTATATACAGCACTCAACCGCAATCATCGAACAAATTCCATGTGACAGTTCACAAATGACAAATTTGAAATGTTTACCCCTAGAAGTTTTTAGTGGAAGTTCGGCACACGAAATGAGAAACACTAGGCTTTTATCGAACAAGTTTCCGTAACTCCGTGTAAGCCCAGGGTTTTCAAAAAACAAGATAGTACTGCCCGCTGTAGCCCGGGGATTACCCAGTGTTTTCACTGAACAAACCTAATTATTTAAGGAATTCTAGGGATTTTTTCTATCGAAACTCGAATTTTTCAAAGCGTCTGGTTGGCATCACTGGCTGGTGTTGACTTTTGCATGTGGCTATAAAACACGCGAAATTTACGTGTTGAAGGTTTTATTTATATATTTATTCAATTATAAAGTCTAGATATTATAGAATATTTTGGAATTGAATGTTGCTAATCTCGTCCAATCATTAATTGAATTTGAATAAAGGAATTTTATTCAAAATTTTGTTTATGAAGTCGATTACATTTAACATTACGTGTGTTTGTATTATCGCGATCACCATCTGATTTGTTAATGAAATTTTTACAGTTTACTACACAATGATGCTGATATATGCAACTATACTAATTGTAAATATCTGTTGCGTGGAATCTTCAGTCTCTCATTCAATAACAACATTAATTAATGGAAAATGGGACCAACCTCCTTTGCACCTCGAAGTAGCAGAATATCTAGCTGATGAGAATTCTAATCTATACTGGAAGTTCGTAGAAGCTCTTTCCAATCTAGAAAATGCTGTAACTGATATGGGTTAGAAATATTTATATAGAAGCTCACATATAAAAATTTATATTTTTAGAAACTGAGTCTAAACAATACTCAATATCTTTAAAAGTTGTACAACGCATTCTGAGCCCAAATAAAATTGCGCTGTTGAAGCTAGCAGTTGCAATGCATAGCCTTACTCCTAGAATTCAAGCTCATTATCAAATTGCTACAGAAGTTTTAAAAAAAAGACAGTGTGCAGATTCGGCTTTTGTTGCTATTGGTGAAGACGTATTCTGCAGTTTACATGAAATTAAATCTAGATTAGAGACTAAAACGAAAGAAAAATTGGATGTTTATAATTTTGACCACATTTATCCAGGGACCGAAAATTGCTCAAAAATAGTAATACTATATGGTGATATCGGGTCGTATCAGTTCAGAGAATTTCACAATTTTTTGAAGACAAAGTCATTGGAAGCAGACATAAAATATATATCAAGGCATTACATGAATGTAAGAAAGTTTAATTTGCATGCCAATTTAATGTTACCAGTGTGCTTGCAGGTTGAAATAAAGAGAAAAGTTCGGCTTTCTGGTTACGGAGTGGAGCTCCAGTTGAAATCAACTGAGTATAAGAGCCAAGATGACTCTCCGCGGCAATCTCAAGAAGAAATTAAATATACTGATGGAACCGATATACAAGTTGATGGTTTTGACTTCCAAATTCTGAAGTAGTTAATAAATGTTTAGTTTAAATAATTAATGAACACATTGTTTTGTTTTAGGATACGATATCCTCTTCTAAACTTCTCTTTGGATCGCTTTCGTAGTGTTTTGATAGAAAAAAGTGATGAAATTGCTCCTCTTAAAGCGTGGGAGTTCCAAGATTTAGGTCTTCAAGCTGCTGAACGTGTAGCAAAAATTCAAGGTGAAGAAGCTCTCTACATTCTTCAGCAAACTGCTCAAAATTTTCCAACGCAAGTTAGTATCTCTCCTTTTTTTATCTAAAATTTTACTTACATATTTTGACCTTTGTTTAAATAATACCGTAAATATTTTTTAGAATCTAATTTTCAAATAACAGTTTAATTTTCAATTTTTCCTTAATATTAACCTTTCAATATCACTAGTATCGCTTATTAACTATTATTCATCTAAACTACATCCATAGTATCAATGATTCTAGTAACATAAACATAAACATCAATTTATTTGAGTACCCGTGCCAAAGGCACGCATAGCGCTGGGCACATCATAGATAGTTACCAGGTAGATTAACATTGTAGCAAAATAAACGATAAAAGTACAGATATATGTAGGCACTTAGAATATAGTATAATCTAGTGAAATGTAGCAAACAACATAGTACCTCAGCATTGTAACAAAATAACATAAATACAAGTATCAGCACTTAGGACAAAGCACCGCCTAGTAAAATATAGCAAAATAAAATTAAATAAATACATAGGAGTTTAGCATTGTAGCGAGTGAAGCAATAGAAGAACAAACATAGGTACTTAGAACATAGTAAAGCATAACGAGATAGCAAGTAGTAAATAAATGGAATAGAATAAAACAAAGTTAAATAAATAAAATCATGCGATATACAACACAATATCGCCGCAAGTAAAAATTCATTTTTTTTTTTTTTTTTTTTTTTTTTTTTTTTTTTTTTTTTTTTTTTTTTTTTTTTATAATGAAGGGCAAATCAGGTTAGGAGGTCATGTTCAGGAAATCCCGAGCTACTGTCTTAAACGCGTTCAACGAAGCGCTGCATCGATCGTCCTCTAACATTTGATTCCAGATGGTTGCCCCGCGGAGGAAAATGTTCCTCCCAAGATATTGTGAGTAGACTCTAGGGAGGACAAACCTGGATCTATCCAGGCTGCTCCAATTGAAGCGGTTGATGATATAACCTAGCATTAAGCCATGTCTAGTCTTGTATATCAGCTGCGAGCTAAGCTCATACATGTTGGCCAGTGGACACGGGAGAAGTAGTTCAAGGAGATGGGGGGGGGGGGGGGGGGGCACATGCGAACCTCGTTTAAAACCGAAGATATATCTGGCGCATGCCATATATGCACGAGATAGTTTAGAGAGGTTACCACGAGACATGGGGAACAGTACTACATCAGCATCGAAAAATGTGGACGGAGCAGAGCAGAAAAAAGTCTCATACGGGTGCACACATCAATGTGGTGAGAGGTCGCATAGAGCGAACGCAGGCCATAGTAGATCTTTGAGCAAATCCTATATATCTGTGGCTCCCACGTGAGACCAGGATCCATTAGAAGACCCAGATTCAAGACTGGTTTAGTTGAGATCACGATGTTATGGCCCTGTAAAAGCAAGTTAGGAAGTGCAGACATGTTGGTGATGTTTCTGAGACGAATGGAGTAGATGAGGGATTTAGGGACAGGCCATTGTTTGCAGACCAATCAGCAATCTCAGCCAGAGTCCCATTGATTGTTTCAACAGCCTCGTTTAGATTATCCCTAGGAGCAGCAGAGTAAATCTGGAGATCATCAGCATAAATGTGGAATCGCACATTACTCAATACTGAGGTAACATCATTTATGAATAGTGTAAACAGCAAAGGTAGCAGCACAGCTCCCTGCGGCACACCATTAATTACAGGTCGCAGAGAGGAGTAGGAGTCATTGCATCTCACCATGAAATGTCTATGACTTAAGTAGTCCTCAATCAGTCTGCAGGCAGAATCAGAGAACCCAAAACGCGTGCGAAGCTTGGTGATTAATAGTGCATGGGAAACAGAGTCGAAGGCCTTACTAAAATCAAGAAGAACATGAATTACACAGCTACCATTATCACATAGGTCACGAATGTCCGCGGCAACCTCAAGCAAGGCTGTGCTGGTCGAATGTAATCTCCTGAAGCCTGACTGCATGTTAGAGAGTAGATCGTTTCTGTTGATATATGATGTAATCCGGTCCACCATGAGAATTTCAAGTAGTTTAGATATGGTCGGTAAAATAGTGATGGGCCTCCATTCGGACATGTCGGAGGGAGAGTTTCTTTTGGGAAGAGGTGTAATCAGATCCATCTTCCAGTGAGCCGGAAAGTGCGAAGAAGACAGTAGTCTATTGAGCAGATGCGTGACTATCGGCAGGATGAAGGGCAGAATCAACTTGTAGAACTTCAGCGGCACGTCCTTAAATCCGACAGCATTTGACTTAATCTTGCAAAGAGCACGCTCAACATCAACCTCAATGATATTGCTGAAGCTAAAAGCATTGTCAACTGTAGGCATGCGGGCACCCGTAGAGGTTGTATCGGAAGGAATATGCTGCGAGTGGGCAGAGCTGTCACCTAATATATCAGGCAGCAGTGTGTGGCTGGGGCAGAGGTACCCACCATATTCCTCCGAGTCAAAATCCGGCTGTGCCCTAGCTTTAGATCCAATACCCAGGTCATTAATCTCTGACCAATTTATGACATTGCGTTCTCTGATGCAGGCCAATGTGTTCTCTTTTCATTTCAGCCGACGGAAATCACGTAGATTTGCATCGGTTTTGTCTCTCTTCCATCTTCTGTAAGCAAGGTCACGATATTGGCATTTCAGGAGGATATCTGGAAACTTGAAGATAACATCTTTAACCATACGAATCTTAATGGTCTTAAGCGGGAACTGTCTCTCAAATATTGAGCATAATGACTGGGAGAAATATTGAGCTGCACTATCAGGGTTAGGGTGATTAAAGACGGGGGACCAGTCAGTACCTGCAAGATCTGCCTGAAGGGCGTCAGTCTGCAGCGCTGAAAAGTTTCTATAAGTCCTCCACAAGTTGGGGGACTGACAGCGAATATCAAACGAAGCGAACAATAGTTCGTGATCTGAGATGCCCGGACATGGTCCAGTGGAGACAGGTCGGAAGCTCGGAAAAGAGATCAACAGGTCCACCGCCAATCAGCAAGCGCATAGAACGACTTGCTAAACGCTCAAGAGCATCAGATAGGGCAACCAACTCGTTATCCGAGAACGTCGCTGCACATCTATACACGACAGCCAAAGTGACAGGCTCGATGCTGGAATTGCGCCCAATGACCTCGACAGCCAGAATCTCCCAGTTCAGATCAGTGAAGCGGAACAGCACTCGGGATTTCAGGGCATCGGCCACATAGATAGCCACACCTCCACCTTTCCTGGCGGTTCTGTCGTGCCTATGTAGCCTATACCCAGGAATCCCAAGCATTTTTTGCTGTGATGATTTTTGGACCAGGTTTCACACACTAGAAGAGCACCAACGTTTTCCAGCGTTGCCAGGTGTCTGATATCTGTGATGTTCTTAGGGGAGGACCGAGAAGACAGAACGTTAATATTAGTAGACGGGAGGAAATTCGACAGATCCGCTTGAGTTGTGAGATTATGGTGTAGGCTGTTCATGCTGTTGAACGCTATCAGAGAGAACTGTTGTGCTATGTATCGATTGAGTGTGAGAAAGGCACTGTGCCAGTTCCAGGGAGAAGCGAGCTGCAACGAGGTTGGTTGCACAATTGGCCGATCTGTGTAGAATATACACTGTTCTATTTCTTGTGTATACGCTTTCCACCAGAATGCGCCCCCTGAGCTTAAGTGCAGCGTGTAGAAGATAGAAATCCTTCGGCAGTAAATCTTCGTTAATGTATATTCTAGCTGCAGGCCCCTCAGGGTCGATTGAGCTTGAGGTTGGAAGATTTGACTTGAGCTGCTTTAGGTATGCTCTGAAGAATGCGCAGCAATCTTCCTCCTTATAAAATCGTATGAAGACTTTTGGCAGGATTTGTGCTGGCAGATTGGGCTTGGATTTGACGGGTGAGATGAATTCAATTTTATCACAGAATGAGCTATCCAGCCCAACACTCTCACACAGGGCAGGTAATAGAATGTCCCTGACCCTGCTGCACGTCAATGCACTGGGGAGATTGCTAATAACAAGCGATCTCTTTTTATCATAAATACGAGACAGCACGCCTATGTCAACTGAGCTGTCACCCTTATTAGAGGAGATCGAAGCGAGTTGATCAACCCTCTCTGTGAGTTGGAGAAGCCTCGATTCAAGACTCAAATCAGGCTCTTTGATCAACACTCCGCAGAAATCTTTATTTGTGGAGTTGACGTACAGAGAGTGTTCACTGGTGGTATGTGACTGACTCCTGAGCGCACTGTTTATCGGGGTGGGTGACAGGATGGGATTGGCAACTACCTGTGCTTGACTGAGATCAGCAGTTGAAGTTTTATTCGTTATAAGGAGTAGTGCTGTACGCGGGTCCTCGTTTGTTGGTAGAGGGGATGCACCACTATTGCTGTATTTATTGTTATTATAATATGCATTTACGCCAGCATAACCTCCGCAATTGCCATTATTTACAGATGCATTCCCGATACTAATACCACCCTTATTATTGCTGCTTTTGTTCAAGTTATTATTTTTTACTTTCCCTTTTTTTTTTTTATTACTCACGTTAGTATGAGGTTGCTCATTGTCCACGCACCCAGAATCAGACTCGCAGGCTTCAGGATATAACTTGGCCACGGAAGTTGACCCAGCGGGGGTGTTATATCTTGTGTGTACCGTGCTTTAAGGAGAGAGTGCACAACTGTTTTGCGAATCTTGACATGTTCTGATTATAGAGTGAAGAAAAATATAGCTCTGACAGAACGAATTTATTGAAGATTTTCTTGGCGATACAAGATTGATTTAACATAACTTTCACAAATTTCTGATAATATGTAGATTCTTTCACAAATTTCTGATAATATATAGATTTCTTTCATAAATTTCTGATAACATGTAGATTTCTTTCACATTTTTTGATAATATGTAGATTTCTTTCACAAATTTCTGATAATATGTAGATTTCTTTCACAAATATCTGATAATATGTAGATTTCTTTCACAATTTTTGATAATATGTAGATTTCTTTAACAAATTTCTGATAATATGTAGATTTCTTTCACAATTCTTGATAATAGGTAGATTCTTTCACAAATTTATGATAATATGTAGATTTCTTTAGATAAATTATACGAATAGATTTAACAGAATTTTCACAAATTTTAATGGAAAAAAAAATGAAATTTACTCCCGGACTATCTTCTTAAAGGTTTTAAAAACGACTCCCCGAGGTTTGGGAAATTGCACCCAGGTACCCATGATCGATTTAAAAGCTCTTTTTTCTTTTTATTGTTTTCTCACGACGTTGAAAAAACGTACGTGAGGAAATGCAAAAGTTCTTTGATGCGAGCTATATGCATCACTGCAAAACTGTAATCCGATATGCACTTGTGCGCCCGTCTTGAAATAATAATTTTAAGAGGGCGCGAATAATTCTGATAATTGTAGGTATGTATGTACATACAATTGGATTGGAGGAGGTAATGTACGTATGTACACTGTACATGACAGGATGGGATTGGCAACTACCTGTGCTTGACTGAGATCAGCAGTTGAAGTTTTATTCGTTATAAGGAGTAGTGCTGTACGCGGGTCCTCGTTTGTTGGTAGAGGGGATGCACCACTATTGCTGTATTTATTGTTATTATAATATGCATTTACGCCAGCATAACCTCCGCAATTGCCATTATTTACAGATGCATTCCCGATACTAATACCACCCTTATTATTGCTGCTTTTGTTCAAGTTATTATTTTTTACTTTCCCTTTTTTTTTTTTATTACTCACGTTAGTATGAGGTTGCTCATTGTCCACGCACCCAGAATCAGACTCGCAGGCTTCAGGATATAACTTGGCCACGGAAGTTGACCCAGCGGGGGTGTTATATCTTGTGTGTACCGTGCTTTAAGGAGAGAGTGCACAACTGTTTTGCGAATCTTGACATGTTCTGATTATAGAGTGAAGAAAAATATAGCTCTGACAGAACGAATTTATTGAAGATTTTCTTGGCGATACAAGATTGATTTAACATAACTTTCACAAATTTCTGATAATATGTAGATTCTTTCACAAATTTCTGATAATATATAGATTTCTTTCATAAATTTCTGATAACATGTAGATTTCTTTCACAATTTTTGATAATATGTAGATTTCTTTCACAAATTTCTGATAATATGTAGATTTCTTTCACAAATATCTGATAATATGTAGATTTCTTTCACAATTTTTGATAATATGTAGATTTCTTTAACAAATTTCTGATAATATGTAGATTTCTTTCAAAATTCTTGATAATAGGTAGATTCTTTCACAAATTTATGATAATATGTAGATTTCTTTAGATAAATTATACGAATAGATTTAACAGAATTTTCACAAATTTTAATGGAAAAAAAAATGAAATTTACTCCCGGACTATCTTCTTAAAGGTTTTAAAAACGACTCCCCGAGGTTTGGGAAATTGCACCCAGGTACCCATGATCGCTTTAAAAGCTCTTTTTTCTTTTTATTGTTTTCTCACGACGTTGAAAAAACGTACGTGAGGAAATGCAAAAGTTCTTTGATGCGAGCTATATGCATCAATGCAAAACTGTAATCCGATATGCACTTGTGCGCCCGTCTTGAAATAATAATTTTAAGAGGGCGCGAATAATTCTGATAATTGTAGGTATGTATGTACATACAATTGGATTGGAGGAGGTAATGTACGTATGTACACTGTACATACGAAAAAAAAAGTAAGAAGACACTGTATGTAGGTAGGTGTGCATATCGTGTGAGTGGAATATGTCTGATAACAAAATGCAATTTATGCTAAATTGCATTTTGTTATAATATGGGAATGCATTTCTAAATGCATTTTAAATTTTGAATGAGATTTTAAATGAAATTAATTTTGATTTACGGGATCATTTCTGCGATACATCAATATATTGCATAGGGCAATATATTGATGTATTCACCTTATGGTTGTGATTTAGGGCATTGGTACCTGAGTCACAACATCCCTCCCCGCTGGGGAAAAGAAAGTTTTATTCTTTCGGAGAAGATAACTTTCTTTCCTGGCAAAAGGGAAAATAAGATTCATATATTAAAATAAAATAGGATGTAGTTAACTATAAATAATTATAAAGTTATAAAGTTACAATATATTAAAAATTAAACACAATATTCTAATTGGAAGTGCTGGATATCTTTTTCTTTCTTAATTTATTACTATATAGTAATGTTAATGGAAACAATATTCTTAACAAACAAATTTTTGTTTGCGTTACCTATGTCCTAATTTTATTTACATAGTCATTTTCTTTATATTTATATTTATTTTATATTTATTTTATTTTATTTATTATAATTAAAAGGTTAATTTATAGAAACTATTTATCTTTAATTTCATTTCTGTTCCTTATTTACGTTATTCCAAAGTTTTTATATAAAAAAAAACGTAATCTTTATTACAAAAACATTTTCCCCGAGGAGAAAAAAAAAATTTTGTATTTCTCCTTCATGATTTAATTTTTTTTTGGGATTCTCCGGTATATAGCAAAAGCTAAAAAATGTTCTAATTTGTTATTTCATCACACAACTCATTAATTTTTGGTGACAAGTTTCAAGTCTTGGTTTGACTCATCAACAGGTCCCAAATAGCGAAATTGGGTGATTTGAAAAACAAATGAAAAAATGAAAAAAAGAAGAAAGAAATGAAAAGTTTGAGAAAAATAGAAAAAAACAATTTTTTTTATTTATTAAAAAAATGTAAAATTTTTTTTTAAAGAAGCAGTTTCATTCGAATCGAATCGAACCTGTATACGCCACGCAGTGGGCAATAAAGAAGACAAAGGAAGAAGACGAAGCGTTTCGTGTCAGCACCCAGAATTTATTCTGAGTTTATATGAGAAGAGATCAGTTTGATCTATTTTCAAGCGTCTGCAGCAGGCAGAAAACCAAGCTGCACCGATGAGTGGAAGGTTTTCTGCTGACACGAAACGCTTCTTCTTCTTCCTTTTTCAGTTTTGGAAGTAATTATTATTTTGGAGTCCTTTTTTGTGAAGAAGTTCAGTTCAGTTTTTAAAAGTGGAGTTTTATCTGAAAGTTTTAGTTTCGAAGCCAACACTCTTTCAAGCTCTGTATCTTGCATTGGCAAGATGAAGAATTTAGGATTCGCATTTTTAGTCAGTAAAAGAGGAAAATTAGTATCAGTTATTATGACTGAGGAATTGTTTGATGACGATGGAGCTGGGTTTGGAGTAATAATACTCGTTACGCAGGTGATAGGTTCTGCGAAATGTTCGCTACTATCTGGAATAGCTCTACTGAGAGCGTCTGCATTTGTGTTGAGCTTACCTGATTTATGGACTATTTTGTAGTCATATTCCTCAAGACGTATTCTCCATCCCATCAGTCTTGAGGAGTGATCTTTCAGATTCATGAGCCATACTAATGGTTTATGGTCAGCTATAATTGTAAACTGTCTGCCATAAACGTATGGTCTGAATTGTTCAACTGCGAACACGATAGCTAAGAGCTCCTTTTCAATTGTTGAGTAACGAGTTTCCGCACTATTGAGAACTCGGCTCACATAGGCGATTGGATGATCTCCTTGATCATCAACTGAGAAAGAACTGCTCCGATGGCGTAGTCACTGGCATCGGAGGTGACAAGTATTCTTTGTCGAAATTGGGATATGATAAAATTGGTGCTGAAATAAGTTTATTGCGTAATTCGCAAAATGCTTCATCACAAATTGCGTCGAACTTGAAAGGGATATCTTTCTTTAAAAGATTTGTAAGTGATTTTGCAATTTTGGAAAAATTTGGTATAAAGCGGTGATAGTAGCCGACGAAACCCAGGAAGGCTTTAATATCTTTCTCCTTCTTGGGTCTGGGATAGGACTGAACTGACTTGATTTCTGCTGGGTGTGGTTTGACTCCATTTTCTGTAATTATGTGCCCTAAATACATAATTTCTTTCCTTAGGAAGTGGCACTTGTCGGGTTGAAGTTTTAGGTAGAAATTGCGGAGACGGCTAAATACTGCTGTGAGTCTTGTATTATGATCTTTGAGATTGTATCCATGGACTACAATATCGTCCATGTATACGAAGCAATAGATGCCTTGAAGTCCTGATAGAACATTGTTCATGCCTCCTTTTAAACCAAATGGCATACGATTGTATTCGTATAGGCCATAGGGTGTGCTAAAGGCGGTTTTCTCCCTGTCCTTCGAGTCCATTTTTATCTGGTGGAATCCACTGGCTAGGTCGAGTGTGGTAAAATATTTCGACTTCCCCATCTGGTCTAATATATCAGTGATATTACGCAGTGGGTACGCATCGCCAATAGTAATGTCGTTAATACGACGAAAGTCTACCACTACTGCCACTTTTTGTTTCCATTCTCATCTGGTTTTTAGGAACCAGGAGAAGTGGAGAATTCCAGGGACTATGTGAAGGTCTGATGATGTCTGACTGAAGCATTTCTTGTATTTGCCTATTTATCTCAGTTCGGCTTGCTTCAGGAAGTCTATAAGGCTTGGTATAGATGGGCGGTTTGTCTTGGAGTGTCTCGATTTTGTGGGTAATCGCATCTGTATATGAAAGGAAATCCCCTTTTAAGAAGAAGAGATCGTTGAATTCCCTACAGATGTTTCGAATACCGTTAGATTCCTCTGAATTACAGTGATCCAATTTGATAAGGTTTTGCAGTTTATTTATTCTGCCCTTAATTGGATCTCTTCATTGCTTTTCGAAGCAATTGATGGAGATAGATGTGTATTAGTATTTATATCGGAGAATGTTATCTCCGTATATAATAGACTTTTTGTTTGAGACCTCTTTTCTGGGTCTTCGCTTTTCAAATAAACATATGGATAATTGGAGTAATATTGTTCATACGGATAAGATTTATTTGAATCGTTTATTTCTAAAGAAATGTATTTATTTTTATAATTGATACTAGCATTGTATCAATATAAAAAGTCATGACCAAGCAGGCCATCGTATGAGAGGATGGAGTTATTTCCCACAATTTGAAATGGGTGTTCTAGGATGGAGTTATTTATTATTCGAAGATTCTAAATTTAATTTAGCAAAGATGAGCCTTTCCGTAGAAGTGGACTCTGTAAACAAAGTATTTATATTGCAGTCAGCATCTCTGTAGCAGATGCTATCTGGCTTTAATGGACGGAGTTTAATTAAGCTGATCTCTGCTCCAGTATCAATTGAAAATGTAAGTTTAGAAGCAGAGCAGAGCAGATGTCAACAGGCAAAGAAAGTGTTAGTGAATTATTATTGATCTGCACGGGGATTCGAATTAATTT
The DNA here is from genome assembly GCA_963930735.1 of Dioctria linearis. Taxonomy (NCBI): domain Eukaryota; kingdom Metazoa; phylum Arthropoda; class Insecta; order Diptera; family Asilidae; genus Dioctria; species Dioctria linearis. The sequence continues at coordinate 82,676,710 of OZ005743.1, read as the reverse complement.
GTTGTTGCCTTTGTCGATATTATCTCGGGAATCCTGTGAGTTTATGCCTTTGTTTGTATGTGCGAGGGGTTGCCGAAATTGACCCCTGCTGCATCCAGTTTCCCTGCCTGGATGCCGATGGACTTTTGCTATCTCTCCTCTTTGGAAATGGCGATCTAGCCTAGATATTGGCATTATTATATCTTGGCGGTGAAGCTCGACTTTCTCGGAATACTGTATTTTGAGGCTGTCTGTCAGCCGTGTTTGTTGGTGGAGTATTTTTCACCTTTTGGAAATTATTTTGATTTCCTGGGCTGTCGTTAAAGCGATTATTAGTCGCAGTTCTTGTCCTGCGTTCCTCGATTGTACATATGTCCCATCCAATGACAATATCGACATGAAGGAGATTGTGATGGATATTTAATTTTATTAAAATCTGGAGAGCGTTGTAATTGGGGGTTTGTTATTGGAATTATGTTAAGACTCTGTGCTGGGCGTTGAGTGACTGGGCATTTTGCGGCAGCATGCCCCAGTCCAATACATTTAAAACAACGCAGATTGAGATTTCTATTCGGTTGAAAGGGATTTGGGTTTACCTTGTGGTTTGTTTTAAAATTGGTTTTTCTCGGTACTAAACGTGCGTGCTCTCGGAATTGTGACTTTAGTGAAGCGAAAGATTTATCAGACTGGACTTTTGCTAAAGTCTGTAGCTGTGGATTGGATAATCCGTCCTCTATAGCTCTCACTGCTTGAGACTCATTATCTTTTAAAAGAGATTTTAAAAGAATTTTATCACTTGTATATGAGTGCGTTGCCTCATTTAGTTTGGATAGAGTTGTGCTAAGGAAGTGAAGGAAATCTTTCACGCTTTCCCCTATTCTCTGTTTAGAATTATTTAATTGAGCCTGTAGCGTAGTTCTCGGAATTTTTACCTCAAAAGTTTCAGTTAAAATTGATTTTAACAGTTGTCATCGCCAAAAGAAAGAGTCTTGTCTTAGACGTTTCAGTGTTAACAAGCGAAAGTGTATGTAATTAGATTGTAGAAGTATAGTATTAGCGATAAAGTTGATAAAGTTGAGTTGATTAATAGAGGAATTGTGAATTTTATATGATTAGAGTGAAATAAAGAACTTGTATATTAATTGTTTAATATTGTGTTTTAAATAACGAACCAAAGGCCACGCTCGCAACAACTGGTGTCAGAAGTGAAATAAATTCGCGAAATAAAGTGGTGGCAATTGACTTAAAAATTCAAAGTGTGATTAATTTTGAGAAATTGTGTTAAATTTTGAAAGTTCTGAAAAATAATTAATATTCAACTGTGAGTGAATTATTAAAGTAATGGGGCGCAAACTGGAGGAGCTTCGGATACAGGATTTGAAAGTGGAGTTAGGGACCGGTCGTTACAAACGACAGGTCCAAAGAATGTTCTCGTCGAGCGACTGAGACAAGCTCTGATAGAGGAAGGAAAGAGTCCTGAAACATTTGTTTTCGAAGAGAACTTAGAAGAAACCGAAGCTGAAGAAGAGCCTGCGATGAAAATGGAACAGCTTTTGAGTAGGTACTTTAATGAGTAAAATGGAAGCCCGTTTTGATGAACAAAAGAATTCTCTCGAGGAACAAAAGAAATATCCGGAGCAGGTAGAATGAAAGCTCCAATATTTGATGGACAAAATTCGTGGCATATCTTCAGGAGACAATTCGAGGCAGCTTCAGAGGTAAATGAATGGAATGATGAAGACAAAGCTATAGCTGTGGTGTTAGCACTTCGAGGTCCTGCGTCAGAACTCTTACATACTGTACCGATTGAAAATCAACGTAATTACTCTTCATTAGTACAGGTGATAGAATTACTTTACGGAGATGAACACATGCAGCTAGTATATCGCCTACAGTTGCGCAACAGGATTCAAAAACATGGCGAATCACTACAACAACTGCAGGCAGATGTAGAAAGATTAGCGCATCTTTCATACTTCAGCGTGAATGCAGATTTTCTCAATGAAGTCGCAACGGAAGCATTTGTGAACGCTATTACAGATCAAAATTTACAACAATCATTAAGGCTAGCAGGAAAGAAATCAACAGCAGAAGCACTAGCCTACGCATTAGCATACGAATCCGCCAGACAAGCTTCACGGAGTGCAGTACGAGTGAGAGAAATTTCAGTGGAAGAATGTACTTGTAACAGAGTGCAATCATCACAGAACCCGCCTTCACGTGGTGTCCCTCGATGCTGGAATTGTAATATACCAGGGCACCTTCAAAGAGACTGCAGAAAACGTCGATGAGTGGAATCACCAGAAGAAGAGGGGAAAGAAGAATGGCAAAGATGTCGAGCCAGGGAACAAGCTATTCGTGGAGGGACAAGATATCAAGCAGCGACTAGTCGCATCGCCTCTCCTGTTGAGCAGTCGGAAAACTAGTAAAAACCAACTTTGTGGGGCAGAAGTTGGTTGGTGGAATCGACAGCCCCGAAGTCATCATCCAATTAGGTCAGTTACAGAGAAATAATAGCAGTCTTGTTATATATAGAAGTGTAGGAAAAAACGACTGCGCAGTTACTATCGATACTGGAGCTTCAAGATCAATTATTAGAGCAGATCTTGTTAAGAACAAATGGCTTCACAACACCACCAAATATCTACTAAGAACAGCAACTGGAGCAGCAGCACAGGTGTTTGGAGAAATAACTTTAGATGTTCAACTAGGCGAACTACTATTTCCTCACACTTTCCTGGTTTCAGACATAATGGATGACTGCATTCTTGGAATAGACTTCATGACCACATACAAAATAAATCTGGATGTCGGAGAGCGGATTCTCAAATATGGCAATATAGAAATTCCTATGAGACTTGGACAAGGAGCAGATTATCCTGCTAAAGTAAGGACGATGGTCTGCGAAAATATTACTCTTTCGCCATGCTCCGAGACACTAATATGGACAAAGCTTACTGATGACATCGGGACCTGCCGATTCTATCTGGTGGAGCCTAACCCCACAAAAGTTACATCGAACATCATCGTTGGCAAGACAGAAGGTGCAACATTAATACCAGTCAGAGTGCTTAACTCATCCGAAAATGAGGTACAACTAAAAGAAGGTGCTATAATTGGAAATTGTGAACCCGTTTACCAAATCGTTAATTTGGATAATGGTAGTAATGTCAAAGAGACAGAAACTATACCAGCTACTACTCAACAGGTTCAGAAACTTCTTTCGTCCAGTGCCTTAAGTGAACAACAACACAACGATGCCAAAGAGGTGATCGATGAATTTTCGGAATTATTTGCAATAAATGATGATGACTATGGTAAAACAAATCTTGTCCAGCATCGGATCAATACAGGAGATTCCAGGCCTATTCGACAGACACCACGAAGATTGCCATTAGCCAAACAACCAGAAGTTGCAGACATGATGAACTCCATGAAGAAACAAGGCATAATAGAGGAATCTAACAGCCCTTGGACATCGCCGGTTGTTCTGGTTAGGAAAAAGGATGGCAGCACCCGATTCTGTGTAGACTACCGCCAACTAAATAACGTGACGAGAAAAGATAGCTATCCATTGCCAAGGATTGATGACACATTGGATACCCTTTCCGGAGTAATAATATCATCATGGAACTTAGAGATAGAGAACTTATCTGAACGATTTGAGTTTTATTACGCTCTGCTCTCTGTTTTTCCAATGTATTTATTTCTTCTTCTAGCTGATCTAGGGTGTATAAATTTTCAGAATATGGTTTGCATCCTCCGCTTTCAGCATCACTACATGTTTTTGGGTAGAGTGATTCATGTTTTTGATGAAGTTCTGAATGGTTTCATTCAAGTTAAATTTTAGCGGGTGTGGATATTCTGGTTGCGATATTCTAATATTCTGATGATCTTCATCTTCGTAGTATATAATTTGATCAGCTATTTGGAAGTGGCAGGGTTCGTTTACTATTAAAACTCCGCTGCCAAATAGGTTGGAACTATGTAAATTTTTACTGCATGAAATTGTAATTTTCTGAGTAGTTGGAAATGAAAAGAGCCAAGAGTTTTTCCTTGTTAACTTCACTAGCAGTTGCGGAACTTGAGTTTGGACCAGATATTCGCAGTTACCTGTTTCATTTTAGGGGTTGAATAAAAAGCTTATGGGACATTCTTTTAAGTAATGCCCTTGTAAAATTGGGTTGAGTAAGGGACCAATGTAGGTACTTTCATCCAGATTGTTGGATAATTTGGTGTATACCCGAAACTCAGATTGCTTGAATAGTACGAATTCCTGTGTGGGTAGGTGGCTTGCAATGTAAGCATGTTTAATGTCGTCTAGTAACAATGAATGGTTATCCGGGGTTTTGAAGGGGAATAAGTGGATTTGTTGCAGTTTGAAAGGCTGCATGTTAAGAATTGGAATAGTAATTCAATATAGCCAGATCTTGAACTCTGTTAGATTTCTTAGGGTGTGCCTTATAATAAGTCTCTAATAATGTAGATGGTGATAGTAACAATGGATGTACTTGATTGTTTCTTAGTGCTGTCAGTATTTGGATAAATGTTTGTTATATCTAATACTTGTAAACTAATTGTGGTCACCATTTCTTGGATGCGTTGTCTCGTACTTATTTCTCCAGTAACCATATCAATTAGATCATTTACGGTTTTCGTTAACTCTCTTTGGTTGGATTCAAGCTGGTTGATTGGTTTTCTCATTTTCTCGAATGAAGATTTAAATAACGTTATTTGATGTATTTCCAGTTCTAATAGTGCCTGTGTATCAGTTTCTAAGTTCGCAATTTTACTGTATATTTGTTTTTCATTTGTTGCGTCCATTATTCCGAAAAGATAGTGTAAGCCCCTACCTATTCCATCGAACAAAGATCTTCGATGTTGGGGGCTTATCATTTCCCTGATTGTTGTTGTTCGTTTTTTAATGGATTCTATTAGGCTGTGTATATATGCATTTTGCTCCGAACATGCGCTTGTGGTGGAGTTATGAGTTTCGCATAATCGATTGATGAGAAAACCAGTATGCTCCATTAGCGTTGTTTCCGCTTCCAAATCGCTAATATTTATTTGGGTGAAAAGGTTCCATGTATCATGGAATAATACAATTTGTCTCAAATCTTCAAACATTATCCCAGTATTCTTTATAGGTTGGATCTCATAGGGGTTTGCAGCAGTGTTTGTTATTGCCGTGAGGATCAGATAAAGGTTCCAATTAATATTAGTGCCATTTTTGTATAAAGAAGAATCTGCAAAAATTATATAAATAATACTGTAAGTGACCATTGTGCAATGATTTTCAATTTTTGTAGTGTGTTTTAATCTTATTGTTGCAAAAAGAAAAAAAATTTCTGGGTTACGAATTAATTGAATGTACTTATAGGTCGATTTCTTTGACCCTTTGTGCTTTGTTTGCACGTTGCCGTAATTGATTTATAAATCAATCGCGCAGCGAGACTAAATGTTATTGAATGTTTTGTTTTTTTTTTTTTTTTTTTTTTTTTTGTGTACGGGTGACCGTAGTTATTTGGACTGAAATGCTAGTTTAGCTGTTTTTTCGATATAAATATCTGGTAATATGATTTTAATTTCCCATATTAATATCAAGTGTTCTAGTGTTCCAAACCAGTAAGTGTTTCTCTCTCTCCTCTCTTTTTTTTTTACCAAATAATTAATTATTAAATAATTATTTTTCAAGAAAAAGAAAAATGTCTAAGAAGTTATCACTAAAAGCAGTATCGAAGAACATCCCCGAGAGGCGGCTTAGTAACCTGACCATATATCCGGCTGGTAGGCCGGTTGAGCCGTATATACCTAAAGCGTTGCCTAGATCGACACAGGAGGCACCGGGTTATACCCCTGGACCACAGAGGCTGTCCCTAGAGGACCTTAAAAAGAAATCGGGGAAGTGTGGAACGACCGTTAACAGAGATGTGTTAAAGCCTAAGACTTCCCGAGGAGGTAGACGCGTAAGGTTGGCCAAGGAGCTACACTACTTTAGGCTGAGGGCTGGCCTTGCTGTAACCAAGGACGAGCGTGACAAGTACGAGAAATTGGCGAAGGATAGGCTGAAGTTGGTCAATGATACAAAAAGGATGAAAGAAAAAAAAAGAAATTGTAAATTCTATGCTAAATTCTTGTAAAACGGAGAAGAAAGAAATAAAGTTAAATAACTATTCATGTTCTTTTTCCTTTTAAAATTTTTTTTTTTTTTTTAAATTGGCCCTTTACTCATGAACTGGTTTTAACATGTTATTGTGTATGAGACTTTTTTTTTGTTTGTGTTAAGACCAGCCGTTATTCGTGAAATGGCTTTAATCTATTGTTATGTACTGTTCCTCTTCGTTTACCGATTTGAATAACAGTATTAACAGGGTTAAAAACTTGTACCACTAGATATGGACCTAGCCATATCTGGGAAAGCTTGTGTTTTTTAGCGGGATTTTTTAATAATACTTTATCTCCTGCTTTGAATGTTACCGGACGTGAGTGCCTATACCTTTGACTTTTCCTTGGCTTTTAGCAGATTTTTTCTGGCGATAGCATATGATTTCTGTAACTTGTACCTAAGAATATGATAGTAACTTTCGTGATTATACATTGGCTCTGGCTCTATTCTTAGATTTGTGGGTACATCCGCTGTAAATCCAAACAGACAGTCCATTGGGGTGAGCTTAGTGCCTTCATGTGGACTATTATTATATACGAAAGCCGCGGTTCTCAGGAATCGATCCCAAGGATTTTCGGATACAATAGCTCTTAGATACTCCACAAGTGGTGTGTGGGTTCGTTCAAGTGCACCGTTGGATTGTGGCTGATAAGCGGATGTTTGTAGTTTTTTAATTTTTAAGAGCTTACAAACTCGTTTGAAGAGATCGCTTAAAAATTCGAGCTGGTCAGTTACTAATGTTTTAGGAATGCAGTAGCGAGTAATTATTTCGTCGAAAAATATTCCTGCTACCGTTTCGGCTTCGCCATTTGGCATGGCGTAACAATCTACAAATTTCGTAAGATTGTCCTGAAAAGTCAGAATATACTTATTTCCCGAATGGGTTTCTTGAAGAGGACCTACGATATCCAAATATACTTTTTCGAATGGCATTAGGGCAGTATCTGTTATGACCATTGGCATACGATACTCTGAGCTAGCCTTCATTCTTTGACATTTAGTACATTTACGGACATACTTTCTAACCGAGCTGAGCATGTTTTTCCACTTATACTTCCTTTTTATTCTTTTATAGGTTTTGACTACCCCTTGGTGACCACCAAATGCAGAATCGTGGTAGTCCTTTAAAATTATTTGGATTTCCTCCGGGTCCGTGATAGTTTCCGGCAGTTTAACCTGGGAATCTATAAGATTATTTTTTGTAGGAAATTTGCTGTGCTCAGATGCAACGTTTTCAAATTGGCTGTTCTCAGTTGAGCCAATTTCTACTGAGTCTTTTATGAAGTTCTGAGAATTCTTTTGAATTTTATGGGGAGTTTTCTGAACTATGCCTTCCATTTCTGTCTCCCTTGCTTGAGCTCTTGTAACTACATGACAATGTGCTTGTTTAAATTTTGAAGTTGGCGGAGAACTAAACTCTTCTTCGTCTATGTCGGAATCGGCTCGGTGATGTACCTGAGCTTCAACAATGAACGAATTGGGATTTGATTAGTTTAGTTGGGCAGGTATTCTACTAAGCGTGTCTGCATTGGTGTTATATTTTCCAGGCTTATATTCAATTTTATAGTCAAATTCCGAGAGTTTATGATGAAATCTGACTAATCTCGATGTTGGGTCTTTCACATTGAATACGCCTTTAAGGGGTTTATGGTCTGTATAGACAGTAAAATTTCTACCCTGTAAATAACATCTGAAGTTCCTGGCGGCCCATACAATAGCGAGTAACTCTTTTTCTATTGTAGAGTATTTTTGTTCCGCCTTATTTAAACTTCTACTTGCATATGCTATTGGCTTGTCCTCGCCTATTTTCCCTTGAGATAAGACAGCTCCCAATGCCTCGTTGCTAGCATCTGTTGTTAAATTGAAGGGTTCAGTAAAATCTGGATATGTGAGAAGGGGAGGATTTACAAGTGACCTTTTAATTTCGTCGAAAGAGTCTTGGCACTTTTGTGTCCAAGTAAATTTAACATCTTTGCGTAAAAGATTTGTTAAGGGTCTGACTATTTTTGAAAAGTTCGGAATGAACTTGCGGTAGTAGTTAGCCAACCCAAGGAACGATTGAGTTTGTCTAACTGTCCGGGGTTGAGGAAAGTCTTGGACACAACTTGTTTTGTTGGGATCTGGAAGTGCTCCTTCGTTTGAACATTTGTGTCCAAGATAAATCACTTCTCTGCGAAGGAACTGGCACTTTTCGGGTTGTAATTTAAGGTTATGGGCTCTGAGTCTGTCGAATACCTTAGTCAATTTCTCGTTGTGATCTTGTAAATTTGTTCCATATATTACAATATCATCGAGATAGACAAAGCATTCTAAGCCTTGGAGACCCGTCAGAATGTAATACATCAGGCGTTGAAAAGTCGCAGGAGCGCCTTTCAGCCCAAATGGCATTCTCTTAAATTCATAGTGCCCATATGCGGTACTGAACGCAGTTTTGGATCTATCCCTTGGATCAACAAGTACTTGATGATATCCGCTTGCAAGGTCGAGAGTATTGAAATATCGCGAATGCCCAAGTTGATCCAGTATATCCTCTATCCTGGGTAATGGAAAAGCATCCCCTATAGATTTCTCGTTAATTTTACGGAAATCTACTACTACTCGCCAACGTTTATTGCCGTCAGGTCCAGGCTTTTTGGGAACTACTAGTAAAGGGGAATTCCATGGGCTCTTACTTAGTTGGATTATATCATTTCCCAACATTTCTGGGAGTCTATACATTTTTTGATTTATGGGGGGTTGATTTTGTACTATGGGTATAGTATGTTTTATTGTATTTGTGCACGTTAGTCTGTCTCCCTTTAGGTAGAAAAGGTCATTGTACTTATAGCAAAGTTCGAGAATTGAATTTTCTTCTTCTTTATTTAAGTTTCTATCCAACAGTAATTCTTTACGTAAAGCCACTAGCCTATCTTGACTGCAATTTGAAATGTGGTTTACGTTTCTGGAATGTGGATAGGAGTTGAAATTTTTTGTTTCTTTTTTGAAATTACTGGAGATTTTGCTATGTGCATGAAGGGAAGGTGGAACACCTTCTTTCTGATAACTTTGGGAATTTATTCCGTCCAAAGGTAACTGGAGAGATTTTGTATTGAATATACTTTTGTCTTGTGCACGTGGGTAAGGAAAATGGCCTTCTTTCTGAGAACTTTGGGAATTTATTTCGTCCAAAGATGAATAGAGGGACCTAATGTTATAATAATTAACTAAAACTAGAGTAAGTTTTAATTTTCTTATGTATACAGGTTCTGTGTTTACGTTCAGAATAGATAACGGTATGAAATTTCTATGAGGACTAACTAGGCAATTTGCGACAAATACTCCTTCTTGAATCTCCTGAGACAAACAGAGCATTTCTTGGCCTATTTGTAACGGTATGCTCAGTATGATTTGAGATCGAGGAGGTATTCTATGAGATCGCTGAAGTTCTACTTCATATTGCCTACCTTCACCTTCATTCAAGGTGTTTGAAATTTCTTCCATTGGAAATAAAGAATTTTTGTTTTTGGGTGCCCGTGAAACGGTAGTAGATTCAGATTCCTCCACTATTTGATCCTTTGGTATATCCTCTCCATCTTCTGTGGGTGTTTCGAGAGGTATCGTGAATTCAATAGGGTTGGTTTCCGTGCGAGGAAATCGGAGTAATCTGTTAGGCCCTTCAATATTGCAATTTCTTGCAAGAAAATCGTTACCTAATAGCCCATCGCGCGAGATTTTGGCGTTTTCTTCCACAACCTGTAGGTTGCACGGGATACGGCTGCTTAATAAAAAGTTGCCTTGGCAGTTGCCCAATGTTTTCCCTTCTCCAAATGGAGTTTTCAAAGTAACCTTTTGTCTTTTTTCTATCCGCTCCGGCGAATCCAGTGCTTCCTGTTTTATAAGGCTTACTTTAGCTCCAGTGTCTACTATCAGCCGAACGGCTGTGTTTTTGCTTATGTCCAATGGTAGATTCACCACTGGAACATTTTCTCTAATTTGTTGCTTTGTGTTTTGGGAAGACCCTGAAGTAATTTGCACAGTTCTATTTAATGTCGAGCCGGGGATTTTTTGGTCGACAGAGTGCCGTTTCCCGAATGTGTTGCCTCCCATCGTTGTTTCTGTTGGCAAGTGGACACCGTATGGCTTCTTCGTCCAAAAAATCGCACATATTCTGTATGTGATTTATTCTTTGTGCTTGATTTGCAGAGCCCCACCGAGCATGATTACTGTTTGCATGTTCGGGTGGTGCCTTAGCATTTTGCTTACAATGTTGGGCATCATGGCCCTTTATTCTGCAGTTTTTCCTTTTTAAACATTCATCATACGTGTGTCCCTTGAAGTTGCAGTAGCTGCAGGTGATTTTATTCAAAAGTACCTTTTGTTTGTCGTACTTTCTTTCCTCCCGCTGGTAAGAGGAGTTCTGGTATAGAGGTGGACTTCCTGATTGTTTTCGTGAAACTAGTTCGATTTGAGTGCCAATTTGCTGGATTTCATCCGTATTAAAAGACAGTGATGGCACCTTTGGAGGCTCTGTTATGGGAGGTATATTGAACTCCGTTTTTATGTTGGGTTTATTTATCTCCTTTGTGTAAGGGTAGGAAGACAAATTTACATTCTCAGGTGTAGAGTAACCATAATTGTTGGAGAAGTGCGAATTATTGGATCTTAAATAGTGGTCCATTTGAGAATAGTTTGTTGGGAGATGATTGTAATTTGTGGGTGGCGCTACGAAGAAGAGACCTTGTTGTAGTCTTTCCATTTCTAGTGCCCTTTGAATGAGTTGGTCTACTGAATTTTCATTCAAGGTAAGTAAATATGCACTTAGGTGCGGATTAGTGGCACCACTCTTCACTGAAGCCATTGCAAAATCCTCTATTTGTGGTTTCACCACGTTGAAATTTTCAGCACCATATTTGTTCTGTGCCGCTTCGTTACATTGTAACAATAGGCATTTTAGCCTAGTGGTGAAGGAGTTAAAAGACTCGTGCGGATATTGCCGACAAGTAATTAGTCTGTTTATCAGCTCATGGTATGTCTCACGAGGTAAGTAATTATGATAAAGTAATTTTTCAACCTCTTCAAATGTTGTGAGTGAGCTTGAGGCAATTAGCTGGTATGCATTTCCTCTCAGCCTAGTGGGGAAAATTTGCATAAAAGCTACTTTTTCTTCTGCTTCTAGACATTGCTGTACTTGCTTACAACAGCCTATAAGGGTTTGTAACTCTGTGAGGATGAGGGGGCTAAATTCCCCAGAGAATAAGGGCACCATTTGTGCTGTTAGCTTAACCACCTTTTCGTAGTTTACTGGCATCTTGTTTATTTTGCTTGACTGCTCTGCCTGGATAATGTTTGGCGTGCCTGGTTCTGAATTAGGCGTGATCAAGTCTGTTATTAAGTCGTTTAAGCTATTGTTTCTTACGAGGAAGTTAATCAAACTATGCCTTCTGAAACGTTTGCCTGAACGATGCTCGCGATACCAGTTTATGGATGGTCTGCTTGGAGGCGGATTTTGTTCCGCAATCGGGCTACCTGGAGGGCTTGTGCCTTCGAAGACAAGGAATCAATTGCCGTTTCAAAATCGGAACATGAAGGGCTTCGATCTGGTTTGGGCATGAGCCGAACGCTAATTGAGAGAGAATTGGGGACTAGGTAGTTTAACTTTTTTTTTTTTAAGATTGTTCTTTGAAATTTGTTCTAATGTTTCTGCCACATATGTATGTGGGATTTTGATTAAGAACGCCAGATTTAATTGAAATAATTCATTTATTAAACGAAAGAAAATTCGAGGGTTATAAACGATTTACGCGAATTCAAAATTATGGAATATAAATAGCAAAAGGGTTTTTAGATATAGATTACAATTCCGATCACACTAAGGCTAAAATGTTCTACCGGCTACCGATTAATCACTGTTCTTTTTACGTATGTCCACGTCCACGGAAAGATAACTAATATTTTCAGATAAGCTACTGTGTGATCTGGCGTTGCTTATATTGTTTTCATGGTGTTGCCAGAGCGTAGTATAGTCCTTCAATTGGTTTTTTGTTTGGATATAGGATTACCACATTCGGCCATCCTATTAGTCATCTGACCCAGATGACTGCTGCTCTGTTCACATTCGTTTGTGTCATTGTGGTCGTCACTTTCTTCGTCAACGGCCCAACATTTCATTTTGTCAGCGCTCGTTGAAGTTGTTCTGGGACCTTCGTGATCGCCCACCTTCTCGACCGCATATCTATCGGATCCTTTAATGGCGATGATGCGGTAGGGACCAAAGAATTTGGGTCTTATTTTTAGACCTACTCCTACCTGTGTCCTTTCCACGGCTACCATATCACCTACTAAATATTTTGTGGCTTCTTGTCTCTTCCGGTTATATGTTCTTCTGTTTTCTTCTTGTATTCTCCCAATTTCTAGTTTCGCGCTTTCTCGTAATTGATATCTTTCTTCTTCGAATGTGTTTTGATATTCTTCTTCGATAGCGTTAAGAATCGTATTATCTTGTTTCGTTTTCATTTGAACTCCTACTAAAAGTTGAAATGGAGTTGTTCCGATCGCTCTATGAAATGTCAAGTTTAATATCCTTTGGAAAGGTTTTACCTGGGCGAACCATTTGTCAGGGTTATCTAAAGATAACTTGGTCAGTCCAGCTATCACAACCGAATGTAGCCGTTCTATCTGGCCGTTGCCTCGGGGGACGCCTGCCGTTATAAATTGAAGTGTCGTATTGTGACTTTTGCAATATTCCTGAAACTGCTTAGAGGTAAAGGCTCCTCCACGATCTGCAATAATCCTTCTCGGGTAACCGAACGACTCAGCTACTATCTCCAATTTCTGTATAACCTCGGCGGCATTTAGGGTTTTTGTTGGGAATAACCAACAATACTTCGTAAATCCATCCACAATTGCAAAAATATACTTATAGCCCTTGTTTGTAGCTTGTAGGGGTCCTAAATGATCAATGTGAAAAGTATCCAAAGGTTGCTCTCCTTTCGGGATGGGTTGCAGCAATCCCTCCTGTTTCCCTCGCTTACGTTCTGCTAGGATACATTTTACGCAATTTGTGATCTGCCTCTCTATTCTTCTGTTTAAATCAGGCATATAGTACTCTTTGTTTATTATTTCTTTCATCTTCTGGGCGTGAAAGTGTCCTCTTTCATGAACGTCGTTGATTATCTGGCTTTTCATACCATCTGGGAGTACAAATAATAAACTGCCATTGACATTTTTGTAAAGGATATTATGTTGCATAACGTAATCTTTGAAAGGTCCTTTTCTGAGTAATTCGATAATAGCACATAACCTGTCGTCTTTTCCCTGCGCTTCCTGCAATTTTTTTAAAAATTCGTTGTTCTCACTAACAATCATAGTAATGGGGTTACGGTTTAGCGCGTCGACGTGCTTAAGTCTGGTACCTGCTCGGTGCTCAACCTTGAAGTTAAATTCTTCCAATAGAAGTGCCCATCGCGCCACTCTTGTGGTCAGGTCCTTCTTCTTTATAGTTCCTTCGAATGCCTTGCAATCTGTGACGAGCTTGAACTCTTGCCCAAGGAGATAAACACGAAATTTGTTAATTGCCTCGACCACGGCTAGGACTTCCAGTTCGTAGCTACTGTAATTCTGCTCCGCTGTAGATGTAGTTCTGCTCATATAGTAGATTGGGTGTAATTGGTTGTCTTCTTCATCCTTCTGCAGCAATACTGCGCCATATCCGTACTCCATATTTAAATATCTTGAGAACTGGTTGACTGGCAAGCGATTCCTTCAGAGTTTTAAATGATAAATGCTGTTCTTCTTCGAAACGGAACTTTTCTCTTTTCTTTAATAGTTTCGTTAATGGTTTTGCCTTTATTGCGAAATTTGGAATAAATTTACGAAAATATCCGGCTAATCCCAGGAAACACCACCAGGAAACAGCACCACTTTCGTCTTTTCGGTTGATGGTGAAACCTTACCTGCCCCTATCCGGTGACCTAAGTACTCCACTTCTGATTTAAGAAACTGACACTTTGGCCATTTTATCCGGAGTCCGTTTGTAGCGGCCTCCTTCAGAACTCTACTTAATTTTTCTAGTCCTTCTTCGACTGACGCCGACGGGATAACAATATCATCAATATAAATGATAACTACACCTTCATTTATTAATTGCCTAAAGACGTAGTTTATGTATTTTTGGAACACGCTCGGTGAGTTGCAGAGTCCGAACGGAACTCGTAGAAATTCGTACTGGCCGTCTTGGGTAACAAAAGAAGTGAATTTTCTACTTCCCTCTTCTACACTGACATGGAAAAATCCATTTTCTAGTTCCAAAGTCGTAAAAAATGCTGCGCCTTCAAGTCTGTCTATCTGATCCTCTATATTTGGAATCGGGTATCTGTCCTTGTGTATTTTTTTGTTAACTGCCCGGTAGTCAACGCACAACCTATATGAGTTATCTCTTTTTTTTACTAAGACTACTTGGCTGGAGTAATCTGACGAGCTTTCTCTAACTATTTTGTTTTCTAGCCATTCCTGTATTTGATCTTTAATTATTTTCCTCTCGTAAGGTGGGTATCTACGCGGCGTTCTGTATATGGGTTCTTCATCAAGTGGTATTATCTTCATTGTGATTGAAGATTCCGGTGGATCTACAGGTGAATAATTGGTTATTAACCCTTCGACATTAGCGACGGTGTATTTGTCTGATAAGTACGCTAAATCAGGTGAATTTTTGTTGTATCCTTCGCTCACGGCCGAATCCACCATAGTTAAAAAAACATTTGGCAAAGGTATCTTCTTCCTTGGCAATCTCTTCGCTTATGTTGTATTGCTGCTCGCATTCGTTTGTTATTTTAATAGTTCCAGCGGTAATGGTTACTGTAGCTTTACTTAGCAAATTCATTCCAATTATTATGTCGAATTTTAGGTATGTGTCCTCTAGAACATGTAGTTCAATATTTTCGAATATTGTTTCATCTATCTCCACGTTCGCTATACAGGATCCCTTGGTATTTATGTTAGCGCCTATTCCAGCTATTGAGATGGTGTGCTGCTTCGAAAAGTATTTTGGCTTAACATCTCTTAATAACGATTTTTTTAATAGGCAAATTTCACTCCCAGTATCAATTAGGGCTTCGAGTTCTGCTTGATTAACCTTTACCAGGCGTCGGACATCGTTTTTTCTTACCATGCTTACGTTCGATTCAGACATTTTATTACAATCCACTCTTTTATGCCCGAATTGATCGCACTTAAAACACTTGGGTCCTCTTGCCTTTTCAGGACATGTATAAAACTCGTGATCTTGCGATCCACAGTTGAAGCAATATCGTTTTCTCTTATCGTCTCTCGGTGTAGTTCTCTTAACGTCTTTCGAGATAGGTTTCGGCCGTTTACCCTGTTCGCGTTCAGATAGATTATTAGTAGTACCGTGAATTTTCTCATAAATCAGCAAGTTTTCTTTCAGATCGTTTATTGTCTTTGCCCCGTATAGAATCGATTTATTCACCATGGAATCTTTTATTCCATCTATCACGTAACTTACTACCGAGGCTTCGTCAACGTTATCCTGCGTTGCGATATTTATCATCTTATATAAATATTCGCGTACCGTTTCAGTGGGTTTTTTTGTTCTTTCACGTAGTTGTTTATGAATATCTGCCGCATTTAATCTCGATTGGAATTCCGTAAACAACGCACTCTTTAAGTCTCTGTATGTCAACGCTTTGCTTTCGAATTCCGCGAAAAGTTTAGCAGCTCCGGCAAGCGACCGTTTACAAAAAATATACTTCTGTAACTCATTCCACCTAAACGTATTGGCGTAAGCTTCAAATTCGTCCAGCCACTGTTTTATACTAACCGAGTTATCACCGTAAAATTTTCGAATTATACCGTCTACGTCCGAAAAATTGAGTTTCACTACCGTTTCATTTGCTGCAAACATTCTCGTCGATTCGCCATCATCAATTTGGAAGTCTACTACGCTGTTACTGCTTTGTTGTGTTCTCCGCCTTCTTCAACCCATGGCACTTTTATAATAATATTTTAGTGATTTGCTACCGTTCTTTTGAGTATCGGTTTACACTTTTATCTTTACAGCATTAATCAATTATCGTAATTTCTGATACCACACTATTGTTCGCCTTTGTTCACTTTTATCTTTAAAATTGCTTTGCAATGGATTTATTAAGATAATAAAAGAAAGCTTACCTTATGTTAAAAATTTCTTTTTGCAAAAATATTTAATTTGTGCGCTTACTTCTGATAAGAAATTTTTCATTCCCTGAGATCTTTGTTTTTGTTTTAATTTATTACTTCAGAAGTTTTGAAAGCACTGTCTACACTTCTGTTTCCATATGTTTCACTACACAAAACGAGAGATGTATGACAGAAACAGCAAAGCTTAGTTGCTTACTTCTCTTCTGTTTCAGTTATTAGTACGGGATCAAATACTTATATCACTTCGTAGTAGTTTTCGCACACTGCGGTATCCTCAGCGACTATTCGTTAACCACAATACTGACAATGCACCGCTTTCAAACTGTGATGACAACATTGATTAGTGTGTGAGAATATGCACAAAACATGATAAAACTTTTGTACTTGACGTTATACCGTTATAATCGAATTCCAATTTTAAGAGACGCGCGATTTTATAGTTATTAATTTATATTTCGAATGGCCTTTCAATATGCACAAACTTTTAATGCTTCACTTCTCTTTTCAGATTCACTCTTTTTTTCTTTAAAACTTTATAAGAAAACTGTCACTGTTTTTTTCACTTTTTCCTTTTGAAATCTTATTACGATTATCTCTAACAAGACCGGCGGCGTGCAAATCCTATTGCTTTAATTTTCTTCCATTCTAACTGGCACTCGTATCCCGGTTGAGCCCCCAATTTGTGGGATTTTGATTAAGAACGCCAGATTTAATTGAAATAATTCATTTATTAAACGAAAGAAAATTCGAGGGTTATAAACGATTTACGCGAATTCAAAATTATGGAATATAAATAGCAAAAGGGTTTTTAGATATAGATTACAATTCCGATCACACTAAGGCTAAAATGTTCTACCGGCTACCGATTAATCACTGTTCTTTTTACGTATGTCCACGTCCAAGGATAGATAACTAATATTTTCAGATAAGCTACTGTCACAAATAAGAAAAATACAGATAACCATCCACCGTACTTAAAACTGACACCAATTATTGCGGCTAACCGACAACGACTAACCGACAAACATGTGCTTAAAGCTTTTCTCTCACAAGCCATCTACCAAACTCAACTCTCATTTTGCGAGAGAGATGTAAAGATAAAATTGAAAGCAAAAGCGGAGGGCTGCGAGAGAGTTCAAAACATTCAAGTTTAAACAACGATCGTACGGTACAGTGTTGCAGGGAGAAACATGTAACCATTGTGGCGCTGTATCGTAAGCGTTGTCCCCGGAATAATCTCAAAGAGACATGTTTCTCGCAAAGAATCTCTCGCAAAAGCTTCAAAGCTCTTTTTTCGAAACAATGTGCTTTCTATTTCAGTTGTTGACTGAACGTCACTGATCCCCATAAGGTCTGGACATCTGGGTTTATCTGTGCTACTGTGTGATCTGGCGTTGCTTATATTGTTTTCATGGTGTTGCCAGAGCGTAGTATATTCCTTCAATTGGTTTTTTGTTTGGATATAGGATTACCACATGTATATATCACAGATATTCTTTTTTTTTTTTTTTACAAACTTGTTTTTAATTAACTACTATACTGTACTTATCAGTCTAACAGTTTCTTGAACTTACATACTTACATTTACGTAGCACAGTTTCGATGGAAATATCCCTCTTTTTTTTTTTGCTTCAATTGTAGATTGGTATTAATTCAGTCTTCTGGTATCCTCAATTACAGGGTGTCGAAATTGTGGTACAAACCCGTTTTCACTCTTACTTCCTCTGGTATCCGCGTTGATCTCTTCCAGTAAATTCTTATGCACTCGTGTAGGTTCGGGGATCAAGGTTTTTCAAGTATTTGTATTGAATAAACTTCCTCAATCCTACCGGCTGCTCCAAAATTGTTAGGTGTATTCTCATATGCCTAATGAGTTACTCCTAGAGTGTCTCATGAGAATTTTCCTGGGGAGGTCTTCAGTCGTTGCTTGGTCTGTTTTGTTTTTCACAGTAGTTTAGTCTTGGAGTAGCTTGAATAAGCTTAGCTCCCTTTAGTTGTATGATGATGGAGTAGCTTGACTAAGCTTAGCTCCCTTTGTTTGTACGATGATGGAGTAGCTTGAATAAGCTTAGCTCCCTTTAGTTGTATGATGATGGAGTAGCTTGACTAAGCTTAGCTCCCTTTATTAATAAAAACACTGACTTCTGTAGACTTCACTTCTTAAGATACGACCTTAGACTCACTTTATTCTAAAAAATACAAGTATATTTATACAAATTGCTCACTTACATTTCTTAATTTCTATTTCCCGATGGCACTCGCTGCTTCATGTATATACATATGTTTTCATCAATTTCCGTATTTTAACATCTTCTTCCGAAAAGTTCTTTTCGTTTTGCTATTGTTTTATTTCCGCAAAGCTCTTTGCTTTGCCATTGCTACATATATATACACATGAATGTCAATTATGATAAAGCGGTTGCCGCTTGTTATTATGACATCATTAATGTGAACCATTCATGTTCTACCGCTGGTGCAAGGTTATCATTTTGCAACGTGAGAACTCTTGCGGGCAGGGGTATTATGCTTGATTTACCTTCAACTGATTAAGCAAGTCACGTAGGTCAGTAATGAATGGTTTTTAGCATGTAGGTATGTTTGTACATGCATTGATAGGAACTACAATTCTGCTTGCAATGGAAATGATGTAGGTAGGTATGTATCTACCTGTTTACATTTCTTTATTGCTAGGAATTGTAATTGCGCATGAAGCAAGCATGACATGACATATGTATCTATGTACATCTGTGCAATGTTATGTACGATATGTGTTTCGTTTATGGAGAATGATATGCATCTCGTTTATGGAGAATGATATGTATCTCGTATATGGAGGATGATATGCATGTAACATTAAGGCGCTGATTTTTTTTTTTTGTAAATGCCGCTGCCACTAGTTGTTATACCTGTGTCACAGATTTTTATTATAATTTTTTTTTTATTTAGTATTTCTTTATTTTTATTTAATTTTTATTTTAGTAACTGTTTCATTAAAAGGCACTGGATTTTGGAGTAGATCCCACCGCTGCCACAAAAATGTTATATGTTGTGTGTACCGTGCTCTAAGGAGAGAATACACAACTTTTTTTGCGAATCATATAATCAGAACATATCAAGATTCGGCGAAAAACTCGCTTTAAATAATAATTCAAGGAAAGTTCACGTGGAAGACTAACTTGAAAAGGCCTTTTCGGAGATTCTGAGTTACAATGCTGGGCTAGCGTACTTACCGCCATTTTTTCATGTGCTCAGAGCATATGGCTGGATTACATTACAACGTTGACGCCGGCGTGGTCGTCGTCGTCGTTGTCAAACGACGTACAAAACGCCGGGCAAGTTACATTAACACTGGGCGGCAGCGCCATATCTTAATTTCCCTTACATTTTACAGTTGAGTTATATGCTTGTAATCTCTGCCGGTTTGCAATAAAATTTTAAATAATAATAAAAAATATATTTTCTTTTCCTTCTAGTCCAAATTTTTTTAATATAAAATCATTTATTTTTAGAAATTTAAATATCGTTTCATTTTGTCATGTTTTTTCATAATAGATTTAGATCTGGTATATTGGCAGCAATGGAGCGCCAGCGTTAAATTTAGGATTAGAGATGGGTCGACGACCACGACGACGACGACGCCGGCGTGGTAATATAATGCATTTCATACATGCAGCACTGTCTCTAAATATTTTTGACATAAAATGACGACCACGCCGACGTCGGCGTTGTTAATGTAATCCGGCCAGGACTCCAGTAGCAAAGCAACATCAAGTTGGGATTCTGTGCGGCTGAGTGTACCGCCTGACGCCTTGCGGCACACAATATTTGATATTTCTCATCATCGGCGAGTATCAGTGCATCAGTTTCATATTTTTTAATATCTCATAATATTTAGCGTGGTAGAATTATCACCGATCTAGAGATTTGTCATTGCATCAGTTTCATAACAGTTCAGTTTTTTCATAATATCTAGCACACAATTATATTTAATATTTTTTAATGCTTAATACCTATTATTTCATAATACTCATAATATATAGCGTGGTTGAATTATCAATTATCAATTATCTTGACATTTTTTGTTAGTTCTTAGGTCCAGTCAAATTGGTGGACATTGATTAGATTTTGTGGTTCTCATAGACTTAGTTTCTCAATCAAATTGATAGACATCGAATAGGATTTTGTAGATTCATCGAATTTAATAGACTTAGTTTCTACAGTACATGGATAGCAAGATATGTAGCTTTGTTATTTATCGCGGGATTGATTTCTATTTTTTGGTATTTTGAGCGACAGTATCGTAATATCATAACATATACAGTTTTTTTCTGCGTCCGTATTAAGCTGATTGAATATTTTAAAAACATAAACCACTTGTGCAGCAGCACACACTAAAATTTGCGTCACGAGTCTCTGTAAAATTTTGCAGACAGCTAAGCGTAGCGGGTTCCATACACTCAGGAGCTTCACTGCCCGACCCTTTGGAATGCCCGCTCCTATCACTCGAGGTAATGATGTTCGGAATATACTTAGCAAAACTTCCAGATCAGCAAAAAAAAAACACATATAGGTAAAAAAACATCCCCTAAGACTCGTGGACCTACCACAGACAGCTCTGCTTCTGGTCCGTGTGTTACGAATAAGGTTGACCCAGCACTAGAAACAGACTCCAAACCTGACAAATGTGCCACCTGTAATTCCTCGGGTGATCCTCCTAAGAAGTTTCCCACAGAAAAAAAGGTTGAGTGGATAAGGTATCTGTACTGCCGGAAGTGGCACCACGTGCTGTGTGGTGGAATAGCTTACACCACCTTTTACGCATGTTATAAGAGGTACAAGGACCTCTTGTGGGTCTGTGTTTTCTGTATCTCTCGAGCTAAACTGGTTGCAGCAATTGAGTGTTGCGACACCCAACAACTGAAACCTGGTCCGGTGAGAACCTCTGTGGATCTTAGCATGACGAACTCTCCTCCCGACTCAGGCCTGACTTATCCAGCCTTTGGGGATACGAACTGCAGTGCTAGTACATTGAATCACCTAGGTGACTCTGGTACTCAGGCCTGCATCTTCTGTGGAGAGGACACGACAGATTTAGCTGATCTGTCTCTTGTCACTCCTGTTGTGACTCAGGTATCAATGCCCTAAATCACAACCATAAGGTGAATACATCAATATATTTCCCTATGCAATATATTGATGTATCGCAGAAATGACCCCGAAAATCAAAATTAATTTCATTTATAATCTCATTCAAAATTTAAAATGCATTTAGAAATGCATTCCCATATTATAACAAAATGCAATTTATGCCCAGTAGTATTGGCCGGAAATATTTAGAGACAGTGCTGCATGTATGAAATGCATTACATTACCCACGCCGGCGTCGTCGTCGGCGTGGTCGTCGACCCATCTCTAATCCTAAATTTAACGCTGGCGCTCCATTGCTGCCAATATACCAGATATAAATCTATTATGAAAAAACATGACAAAATGAAACGATATTTAAATTTATAAAAATAAATGATTTTATATTGAAAAAATGTGGACTTGAAGGAAAAGAAAATATATTTTTTATTATTATTTAAAACTTTATTGCAAACCGGCAGAGATTACAAGCATATAACTCAACTGTAAAATATAAGGGAAATTAAGATATGGCGCTGCCGCCCAGTGTTAATGTAACTTGCCCGGCGTTTTGTTCGTCGTTTGACAACGACGACGACGACCACGCCGGCGTCGACGTTGTAATGTAATCCAGCCATATGTTCTGAGCACATGAAAAAGTGGCGGTAAGTACGCTAGCCCAGCGTTGTATCTCAGAATCTCCGAAAAGGCCTTTTCTAGTTAGTCTTCCACGTGAACTTTCCTTGAATTATTATTTAAAGCGAGTTTCTCGCATTAAAACACACAAAAATGCACAAATAAATTTGCAGATCTCTTTTTTGACACCTCTATGCGTAAGATGTTGGTTACTCCAATGTATTCAAAATCAAGCGTACAGTCCTTCTGACCCTGACAAAGTGAAATACTCTATGCAAAATACACGGCACAGGTAAAGAAGTGGAATTATACAAAAATTCAGGTATACAAACTAATTTAAACTTGTAATTAAAATTAATTTCGCAGGAGCAGAAAATAACGCGTGTTGACAGTTTGACAGTTTGTAAAACCTTGCCTTGCAGCCTCAGAGTTTTTCCAGCTTTCACTTTTCATAATTTATTAAATTTACTTACCAAAAAGTATAGGAAATACACAAAAGGAACAGTTCGCGTAACTTTTGAAAACTAATTAGTTTTTACTGATGGCGGTACCTATAAAAGTACATCACTAGTACATAGTTGCGAGAAAGAATATTTATATTGGAAAAGATATGCTCAAGTGAGAATTATTAGCAAAATTGACTAAAAGCGAAGTATGTATTTCGGGAATATCGTTCTAAGTTCATCATCCAGACCTGAACTTTATTTAAATTTTGGGGCATAATAAAAAGAAGAACACAGCTAACAGAAATGTTACTTTTGAGTTGTCAGTTGGAAGTCATCTTTCAAGCAGAATTTTTAAAATTTACGCCGCATTTATTGAAATCCACATGCGGCTATTTTGTGAAAAGGTGAATCTTATTTAGATGGTGATGCAGAATTCGATTAATTTTTTAGTATGTATTATTTTGCACGGCATCCGATGATCGTCCGATTTCTAATATTTTTGTTCGATTTGAACGATCTTGGTTCATATTTTATTGTACTGGATGCAATGAAAATAGTGAAGTAAGCGCCATTTACATTTTTAACAAAGAGATAAATTAAATTTCGTAGGTTAAATATCGCTCAAGGGAAATTATTCGGTATTAAAACAAGCCTAAAAAAGTTTGAGACTTTGTTCTAATACCTAACTGGTTTCCTCTAAATGACATTTAAAATAGCAAACTACCTTTCGACAAGAACTTAAATTATGTACATATTTATTTAAAGAATGTTATTGAATCTAATAGATAAAATCTCTAAAAATATATGAGGGAAGGTTAGGAAAAGCGATCTCACTTGTTCAAGGGCCAGATCCGCAGTGTCTAGACTGGATATTTTATGCTGTACGAATACGATATACTGACAGTAACAAAGTATGACTGCTATGAACCGTCGTAGGTCTTCTTGAGCGTCATAGCATCACACAGTTGTACTACAGGACTTTTATATTAATTTATTTTTACTTTATATTTATATTAATTTCAGCAATCATGAACAAAATATTAACACTTTAATGCACGTATTAAAATTTGCTGTATTGCAATCTGATACACTCGAAAGCGAAACTGTTTTTTGCGTTGCTGCCGTTGCCGTTGTTGCTGTCACTGTCATGCAATCTGATTCAGGCTTAACAATAGTGCCAAATTAACAAATAAAACGTTGGGTTACATACATAACACTTGTAAATGGTGTGGGATAGTTATAGGATTTTCTTGCCTATATGATGGCGGTTACTTCTAGCTTAGAAAATTTGAACTTCTTTATTTTGTTTTGGAGTGGAATATTTAATTTAGAAATAGCAGCTTCCTTTTGAGATGTATAAAGCATTGTCCTTATAAACGTTGTCAATTTGTCAGTTTAATTAATTATTTACATTAGAGCTCATTATAAAACCACAATCAGTGTATTCCCGCGATTAAATAAATGTTTTTGTGAGCTCTTGAAATCGGTAAATTAAGTTTTACCTATTCTGTGATATTTTCTATATATATATATTTTTTTTGTTTTTTTCAGACAAAATATTTGTTGCTCCAGTCGGTATCTGAACAATTAAAAAAGGAAATGAAGCATAATATCGAGATCCTCGGAAGACTTTTAAATTTGCAGCCACCAGATTCTGCTTTGTTTATAAATGGAATGTTTTTTGATGCTGATACTCTAGATCTTGATTCTCTACTAGAAGTCTTGCGATCAGAGTTAAGAATATTAGATGATCTTCATAAAATTGGTATATATTTTTAGATTTAATTAAATATTGTTTTAAAATGTAAGTATTTTAGGTATCATGGGAAAATTAGCTTCTTCTCTTCTGGCCTTGGATCTATCATCATCGTCGTTTAAGGAATTTGCTATTGATATACGTGATTCTGCTATCGCATGGATAAATGACCTTGAAAACGATCCTCACTATCGAAAATGGCCGTCAAGTGTGATGGATTTACTAAGGCCAACATTCCCAGGGATGCTCAGAAATGTTCGGAAAAATCTTTTTAACTTGGTACTGATATTTTTATTTTGCTTTAAACATTACAACTACTATACAGGTGTCCCACGTAACGTGTTCCCTGGGCATTTTTCTCGAAAATGTGCGGAGATATCGAAAAAGTCTTAATAATAAAAGTTACGCATTTTTAGTCAAGGTATCCTCTGGCATAGCCAAAGTCCTTGAAAAAGGACTTGGAAAAGGATATATTAAAAAAATGTCCTTTTCGTCCTCATTAAGGATTCATTTAGATTACATTTTTGAATTCCGCGAATAAAACTAATACGAAAGTGTTATATTGAAAATTCCAGTTTAACCCTTTATTTATCGAGATACAAGGCCTCAAATTGTACTCTATGCATCGTGTTCCTTTGCCATTTTTCTCGAAAATGCACACAGATATCATCGAAGTGCTAGTTTATAGTTCCGGGAGTTCAGCGACTTTTTCAATTTTGATTATTATTAATAGACATTAGAAATTTGAAATACGTTATTTCTAAGGCTTGAAGCATATATTTCCATTTATTTTTGTGTTTTGCACAAAAATTCTGTCCGCAAGTGGCTTAAGATTTCACTCGATATGCCGCTTATTTATTAGTTGTTCAGTCAATGTTTATTTATGGTGCGAATTAACTCAAAATCTGTGAATTTCGAGGCGGCTGATTGAGTTTTTAATCAAAATTTCGAAATTCAAAATGACAGTGACGACTTTTGTTGTTATATGTATATTTGACCATCAGAACCATCTTAACACAAGCTTACTGTAGGGGGACGTTTAATAAATAAACCGTCAACAATACATGCTTTTTATAGCTTTTTTTTTAAAGGCAGGGGACTAGAGATCCTAAGCACGGAGGCCATAGCGGCCCATTGTGCTGTCCTGCTAGAAGCCCTGTCACCAAAACCTCCCTGTCCCCTTAATGAACCGCATCACTGAGGTGGCAACGCCTAGTGCTGGTTCCGGTCCGAGGAACGGAGAATCAGAGCCAGCCCCAGCTAAAAGGACAGCCCGTTCATTCCCCATGATCCCCATGTGACCAGGAAGGGTCACCTTTTTGTGGATACACAACAGACGACCTGCAGTCCCCCAGTAACTTAGATGTTATCCGAGCCATCAAGGCTGCCTGATTATTCGAAAGGATAGCAATGTCTTTTCCCTTGATCTCCATATCATTGCGATGGCGAAGACTTCAGCCTGGAAGACACTGGTGTGTCTTCCAAGTGAGTACCCCATCCCAATGTCAGCTTCAAACGTCCGTCCCGGCTCCCTCATTCATGAGAGAGCCGTCGGTGAAATTTTTTAGAGCGGACCGGGGAAGGCTCAGTCCACGACTCCCTTACAGGAACACTCACAGAGAAGCAACGCCCGAAACGAAGCCCTGGAACCATCGCATCAAATGGCATGCTATCCAGAGGGTTTTCAAAATCCAGCCCACGCGCCAAAGAGCAATGAGAAGACCCAGTCCAGCCGTCCTCCCAACATCCCCATAAGTGTAATCAGCTCACAAGGGTGGGGGGGGGGGGGAGAAATGACGAGGGCCTAGTGGCTATTTTGCGTCAGTTCAACATTTCTGACATTTCATAATTTTGAAGAGAAGTTCTCGGATTTGAATTCGCAATATTGTAATAAATAAATAATTTAACAGGATTTTTACTTAATAGTAGTATGAAATAAGTGTAAAATATTCTTTTTTGAACGATATTTTATGTAATAGAGACTCCGGAGTCTTAAATAACCGTAATACAGTGCGCTGTGCTGTGCTGCAGGAACGAACAGAGTTATTGTCGTGGGAAAGCATTCTTCAAGTAGCTTTAATAGCTTTACTAATTAATTATATTGTTTCTAGCAAAATAAAAGTGAAATATTTATAAAAATAAACAGCCGTGGCAAAAAATTTAACATTTTACCAATGCCGGTTTGTTTGTTTACAATTGAATTGTCATTGGTGGCTAAATTATGTCAGTCATACAAAGGCAACGCCAAGAACATACAAACACAGTACACTAATACATTTCGCCGAGTGGCTTAGGTTCTCACCCGATATGCCGTTTCCTTATTAGTTACTTATTCAATCGAAGGCACAGGCAGCAGCCACGCCGTGCCTGGAGATGAGCAGAGGGATGTCCTCCGCATACGCTACACATGAGAATCTCACGTTTTTCAACATCGTGATGAGTGAATCAACCCACTTACACCAAACTACAGGGGAAAGTACGCCACCCTGCGCGCAGCCTCTCCACCAGCACACTGAGAGAGGTCCGGTCGCCCAAATTCACAGCTAAGTATCGTGTTTTAACATTTGGTCGATCCATCGCACTACAGTGCGATCAACACCATGTCGACGAGCTGCCTCATATAGCGACTCGGGATTGCCCCTGTTAAAAGACTTGATAGATCTGCCCGTCCGGTAAGCTTGCTGTGAGATATTTCAAGGGAGAGGCCTTTAGGGCTACTCCCTTGATATATTCATTCACAAGCCTCTCCAGGCATTTCAAAAGGAATAAGGAGAGGTCCGAAAATTTCGGGTCCATATATGAAGCCTTCGGAACGAAGGCAACCTCACCATCCTTGATACTACAGGGTCATATCCAAGAGCGATACATGCCCTGAAAATGGAAGCAATGTAAGGAGCCAGCACAACGCTTTCTGCCTTAAAAAGGACACGCAGAATACCATCTGGACTCGGGGCTTTAAAAGCCGAGAAGGTTGAAATAGTACCACCAGTGCAGAGAGGTAGGGGATGTTCGCCATACAACTTCAAGTCTTCTTCAAGCTTACAGTCTGAAAAATGCGTCGAGAGAAGAAGCCTGGCCTTCTCAGACCACTCAGCGTGGCGACCGGGTCACCCCTAAGAGCCCTGAGCAGTCTAACTGGTTCACAATAGCCGTCAAGCTCCTCGCAGAAATCTACAAAGGTCTGTTTTTTTGATTTTCTAACAAGCCTCTTGTACTTACTCTGAGTCTAGCGGTAGATCCGCCAGTCCTCCTCACCTTATGAAAAAGCCTTCTCGAAGCCTTACGGAGTTAACTAAGATTGCCGTTCCACTACGGCATAGGCCTCCAAGTAGAAAACAAGTGCACAGGTAGAAGATATATGTCCAAGTACAAAACAAGTACACAAAAGGTGAATGATTAGTGCCTAGGTACAAACCTATGCTCTGGACGTAGATAAACAATTTTAAATCAAACCACTTCTCTTAGTTCAAAAAATATAACTCTCTTTATTCCAATTAAATTCTCAAATTTATAACAAAAAATTTTGATTAGCATGCAAAATCAATGTGAATTTATAAATACAAATCAGCTAAATTATTGCTTATTAATTACACCGATATTACAGGAAAAAAAAAACAATTCAGCATAAAGTGCACTTAACTCTTTCACGCGACGCTTTCTCAAGCAATGCATGAAATATGATTCTCAAGAATTGCGGTCGTGAACTTGAGTTCTTCACACTTTACCTGAGACAATTTCAATGATAACAAATTTTTGTACTTTCATAGAGGTATGCAATTTAATTGCTTGCAAATAAATCTGGGCATTGACCAAACGGTTGCAATTATTTTGCACAACACTATATATCACTCTACAGTTTTTCCGTAAGATAGACATATAATGGAGTGCTCAATAGTTGATGAATAATTCTAAAAATTCAATTCAGGGACACTTTCGAAAATATAAACAACATTTTACGAATTCATCAATATTTTTTTTTCATTCGTCGATGTACTTCATATTATGATCGTGTGATATTGAAATTGTTTGTATTATTAGCGGAGGTAGAGCGAAATCAATTTATTATACTTTTTTTTATAGCTGGATATTTTTGATTGTACCTAGTACAGTCATTTGGTAGTATTACCTGGAAAGTTTTCCAGGGGTTTTAAAAATTTGTATTTTTATAGATTTTGACGTGCTATTTTCGAATTTTTACTTTGCTACCTCATATCTCTGAAAAAAAGTGACGGACAAAAACAGTATTTTAATATGTCTTTTCCGACTCATTTTACGATGAAAATAGTTATGTGATAAATTAAACTAGGGGAAATTTCCTATAATTTATGTGCTAATCTTTTTTGTTTTTTGTAAAATGAATAATTTCAACGTACAAGCGCCGCAGAAAACTCATTTCCACACCACTATGAGGCAGATTTAGTAGCACATTTTTTTTTTTTTGAATTCCAATAGGCCTAATCCACATGTAATGCACTAATTACGAAATTTAAGGCATTCTCCTTCGCTGCGCTCTCCCTGATAGACCCGGTTTTGCGAGTTCATCGTCTTCAGAGCGGCCCAAAACATCACAGATAGAAATTACTTTCACGATATCCACGATAGGGTTATCAGCTTCGATTTAATCACCTCCTCAATTCCGTCAGATATTTGCTCGAGAAAAGTCACCGTTTCTTCCTCTTGTCGTTATCTTGTTGTGGAACTTGCAAATTATCACAGGTACCATTGAAATTCGTGCAAATAAATGAGCACACTGGGTGTGTTGTGTGACATGAAGATGCTACAAAAGTCGAAAGGAAACTAGGTAGGTGGAAAAGCATAGGAATCAAAGTAGGATTCACGACTCCTGGGATAGTAATCAGCGCGTTTACTAACTGAGCTACTATTATAGAAGTCAGCCAGTATGAAGGCAAACTGGGTCTTCCTGATACATGTTCTTAATAAGAGTCGTATTAAATTCGCTGTAAAAAATCCATTTATTTTAATCTCTTTTTCATAATCCATAGATTTTCTAAAATATGTATATTCTCAAAATATCAAAAGTGAAAGTGAAAATGGTGGTAGGTACCGACCATTTTTGAACGCATGGTGTTTTGCTTGTTACTTCTTGATTCATAATAGGCAGTTTGCCAGAAATCAAGCTATGCTTATTGTACGTAGATTACAAATGATCAAAAATTATAAATAGATGGCCTCTATATCTGGGTGATATTATTCCTGATATTCAATTAATACGTTCGTATCGTAATAGTTTCCTAGAAATAGTATCTCTATATTATGAATTTGGTAAAAATTTCAATTGATGAAGTGACCTCCACTGTATGTATTGAATTTTGCATACTGCAGGCTTTTTGCAGCTAAGGTCATAGCAAACAGCATACAACAAAAAGAATACGCATCTCGTATATTGAAAGGTTTTATATGGCGGGTCGTAATGTTACGACCCGCTCTCACAAATTTTACGAAAACTCTGCTTTTTAACGAAGCGCCACTTACCGGTGGTGATATTACAACCAGCTCTCACAAATTGTACGAAAATACTCTGGTTTTTGACGACCTGCAACTCATCGCGGTGGCGAGTGGCGGGTTTTAAAAGCACCAGCATCAGAACCAGCGTCTGCATTACGCATCATGCCCATTCATTGCATTGCGTGTTCTCTTTGCTTCTTTTACCTCTTTCCTAGAAAACCAGTTTCATCAAGAATTCTTTGTTTGAGAGAATTCCATTTACATTGCATTGCAATACAACAGAAGGAGAAATTAGCTGACCGGATGGGATAAGAATAGGTGGGCGACCAGCAATCTAGTCACTCACAGTCACAACAGTCAGTTGCATTGATTCGTGTGCTTGGGCTAAACCTTTTCATGAATGTAGGTAGCCAAAATATACTGTTGATAAATTAATAATAAAACCGGTTCGTTACTTTAGCCAGGCAGTGAAACATAAAACTGTGCATGGCTGCTGGCGTCTGCGTGAGTACATTGGGTGACGGAGAACAGAGAGAACAGAGCAACGTTCTCTCAGTCTCAAATCTTTGCTTCTTCCCGTCTGTTACCTCCTGACCGCTTCCACAATTAAGCATATACAACTTGTGCATTTTTAGAGGCCCGATGAAGCTTCTTGTTAAGTTATATGTTCTTTGGTCATAGTCAATTTTTATATGATCCTTTCTAGATTTTGACAATCACTGGCTATGGTGCAGTTAAGGCTAAACTCCTAAATATAAATATGCTTGAATATTTTTCCTCATACAGGGTGTCCCAGACTAATATGACTATATTTTGCTAAATGATTCCTCGTCGAGACAAGTAAAAAATGGCGTCTGGAGAAGGTGGGGGGGGGGGGGGGGCAATGTCACCGTACCGAGTTACATGATGATAAATAAAATATGCTATTTTTGTATTAAACATCCTATATCTTGAAAAGTACATGGTATACGGTCTATTTTAAGAATGCGTTGTATGTAGAGAATTGAGGTCTTTCCTATGATATTAAACAACCCCCGTACCACTCCTCACTCCAGACTTATAATTGCTTAAAATTTAAAATTTCGGTTTTTAATTTTTTTTTTAATTTTATTTTTCCGTTATTTTTTTAAAAATACCCCCACTAACATACATTTGTATTACAAAATTTCGAAAGCCCAGAGTCTCCTCTTTAATTTGACATATGACATTTGTGTTCTATCTGTGATGGTTAAAGAGTTATTAGCTCTTAAACTATACAATGTGTATTTTCGAAACTTGTTCAAACAAAATGTGCTAGACGAACCAAAAATTGTAGGGCGGGGGGGGGGGGAATATCAACCGTTTAGGAGTTACAGGGTGATTAAGAAAAAAAGCTAGTTTTTCACAAAACACCCTGTTTTTTAAAAACTATAGGCCATACAATTTTTTGTTTGTCTAGGTGTCTACTATCCGCACATTTCGTTTGATCAAGTTTCTAAAATACACATTTATTCACACTTGTAATATATACAAAGTGTACTACTAGGGTTTAGCTTCGTTTTGTCGTTAACGTTTACTGTAAGTAGAAACTCAGCCATATTGATGAGTATCAGAGTTTCTGCCAATACGAAAGCACTTCTTTCTGTAAGAAATTTGCTTACTGTAGGCTTTGTGAAGATCTAAAGTCATAGTCTATTTTTAAGTGATTCTTGCTAAATATGTGTTATTTTTGAAGATATACTAAAGCCCTTATTATTCAGGTACTCATAGTGGATCCTCTTAGTGCAGATACACGAGGATTATTAAAATTAGCGGAGAGCTTTGTAATTCACCTGGCACCTATTCGACTTGGGATCGTATTTGATAGTCGAAATGACTCTACTACTAATAGAGCAATATGCTGTGCTTTTAATTACGTCTCGCAGAATCAAAGCCCACGAGCAGCACTCAGTTTTTTAACGGATGTAATGAGTAGACCTACTTTGAAATAAATGTACTGTTTTAATAATATGCTTTTTATTCTAGATATACGCTTCAGTGCAAAGTTCAAAGGAAATTACTTTGCAAGATATAAAGTCCCAATTAAAAACACAATTTTCCAAGCTTTCTGCAGAACAGTTAGATGATACTTTGGGAGAAGAATCGGGTTACGATTATGGGAGACAACTTTCTGCAGAGTTTCTAGAAAGAGTGGGATTCAAAGCTTCACCACAAGTTCTTCTTAATGGAGTTCCATTACAAGAGAACTTATTAAACTCAGATGATTTTGAGGAACTAATTTTTACCGAAATTATTCAACAAACTCCTTCTCTTCAAAAGAGTGTATATCGAGGTGAATTAGCTGATTCGGATGACGTAATTGATTATTTAATGAATCAACCACATATTATGCCACGGTAAGTGTTTTTAATTCAGTGTCTCAAAATTTATCTTTATTTTCAATTATCAATAACATTGAGATGTCATTTCAAATTAAATAAATGTCCAGCGAATTACTAAACTGCGCGGTTAAAATATGTAATTACAAAGCCAATTTATGGATATTACACCAATCAGATACATAGGAGAGAATCTAATTTATGCCTGTAATCAGGGTTCATGAAGGTACAGTCTGAAAAGATTCTTTTATTCCGTGTTGCAGTGTCAAAGGCACATAAACCTTTACTCGTATGTAGAAGGTCGAAACCGTTGAGAAATACTTCCGAAGCCATGAAACAGAAATCGATATGTTTGCGTACTATTTCAATTCTCTAGTATGTTTTATATTGATTCTTATGGAAAAGTGACTAGACATTGATTTTATATATGTATACTGTTACGTGCAATAGAAAGGACAACTGGTGACATCTACTGGCAATAAACAACTTCAGGTTCGGAGAGTAAACAACTTCAGGTTCGGAGAATCGATTATGTGAAATCTACAGGAAAGTTCAGGAATAGAACAAATAGAATAGTCAAGAAGCTTTTGGAATAGAACACTCCAGAATAATCCGGAGAGTTTCTAGGGTATAAATATAACAGTTGTCATCGGCAGAAAAAGAGTCTTGTTGTAGACGTTGCAATGTTAAGAAGCGAAAGTAATAAAGAAGCGATAGTGTGTAATTAGATTGCGATAATTGAAAGTACAGTGTTAGCGATAATTAGAGTTGAGTTGATTAAATGAATGTTTGTGAATTTTATATGATTAGAGTGAAATAAAGAACTTATATATTAATTATTTAATATTGTGTTTTAAATAACGAACCAAAGGCCACGCTCGCAACAACTGGTGTCAGAAGTGAAATATATTTGAGAAATAAAGTGGTGGCAATTGACTGAAAAATTAAAAGTGTGATTAATTTTGTGGAATTGTGTTAAATTTTAAAAGCTCTGGAAAATAATTTATATTCAACTGTGAGTGAATTACTACAGTAATGGGGCGCAAAGTGGAGGAGCTTCGAATACAGGATTTGAAAGTGGAGCTAGGGAACCGCTCATTACAAACGACAGGTGTAAAGAAAGAAAGACTTAGACAAGCTTTGATAGCGGAAGGAAAGAATCCTGAGACATTTGTTTTCGAAGAGAACTTGGAAGGAACCGAATTTGAAGAAGAGCCTGAGATGAAAATGGAACAGCTTTTGAGTACTTTAATGAGCAAAATGGAAGCCCGTTTTGATGAACAAAAGATTGATTTTGAGGAACAAAAGAAATCTCTGGAAACCCGTTTGGACGAACAAAAGATCTCTCTGGAGAATTGTCTAGAAACTCGTTTGGAGGAACAGAGGACTTTCCAGAAAAACTCATTAGACGAACAAAATTTGAAAATTGAAGGAATCGAGCAGGAAGTGGCGGAAGCTCAACAAAAAGTCACCGAGCAGCTTGACAGTTTTAAATCAGATCTGGAAAGAATAAAGCATCGTCAGCCTCTAAGCGTAGCAACTGAAATATCCGGTGCAGGTAGAATGAAACATCCCATATTTGATGGACAAAATTCGTGGCATATCTTCAAGAGACAATTCGAGGCAGCTTCAGAGGTAAATGGATGGAATGATGAAGACAAAGCTATAGCTCTGGTGTTAGCACTTCGAGGTCCTGCGTCAGAACTCTTACAAACTGTACCGATTGAAAATCAACGTAATTACTCTTTATTAGTACAGGCGATAGAATTACGTTACGGAGATGAGCACATGCAGCAAGTATATCGCCTACAGTTGCGCAACAGGATTCAAAAACATGGCGAATCACTACAACAACTGCAGGCAGATGTAGAAAGATTAGCGCATCTGTCATACTCCAGCGTGAATGTGGATTTTCTCAATGAAGTGGCGACGGAGGCATTTATGAACGCTATTACAGATCAAAATTTCCAACAATCATTAAGGCTAGCAGGAAAGAAATCAACAGCAGAAGCACTAGCCTACGCATTAGCATACGAATCCGCCAGACAAGCTTCACGGAGTGCAGTACGAGTGAGAGAAATTTCAGTGAAAGAATGTACTTGTAATAGAGTGCAATCATCACAGAACCCGCCTTCACGTGGTGTCCCTCGATGCTGGAATTGTAATATACCAGGGCACCTTCAAAGAGACTGCAGAAAACGTCGACGAGTGGAATCACCAGAAGAAGAGGGGAAAGAAGAATGCCAAAGATGTCGAGCCAGGGAACAAGCTTTTCGTGGAGAGACTAGATATCAAGCAGCGACTAGTCGCATCGTCTCTCCTGTTGAGCAGTCGGAAAACTAGTAAAAACCAACTTCGTGGGGCAGAAGTTGGTTGGTGGAATCGACAGCCCCGAAGTCATCATCCAAGTAAGTCAGTTACAGAGAAATAATAGCAGTCTTGTTATATATGGAAGTGTAGGAAAAAATGACTGCGCAGTTACTATCGATACTGGAGCTTCAAGATCAATTATTAGAGCAGATCTTGTTAAGAACAAATGGCTTCACAACACCACCAAATATCTACTAAGAACAGCAACTGGAGCGGCAGCACAGGTGTTTGGAGAAATAACTTTAGATGTTCAACTAGGCGAACTACTATTTCCTCACACTTTCTTGGTTTCAGACATAATGGATGACTGCATTCTTGGAATAGACTTCATGACCACATACAGAATAAATCTGGATGTCGGAGAGCGGATTCTCAAATATGGCAACATAGAAATTCCTATGAAACTAGGAGAAGAAGCAGTTCATCCTGCGAAAGTAAGGACGATGGTTTGCGAAAATATTACTCTTTCGCCATGCTCCGAGACACTAATATGGACAAAGCTTACTGATGACATCGGGACCTGCCGATTCTATCTGGTGGAGCCTAACCCCACAAAAGTTACATCGGACATCATCGTTGGCAAGATTTAGTGAAGGCAGAAGGTGCAACATTAATTCCAGTCAGAGTGCTTAACACATCCGAAAACGAGGTACAACTAAAAGAAGGTGCTATAATTGGAAATTGTGAACCCGTTTACCAAATCGTCAATTTAGATAATGGTAGTAATGTCAAGGAGACAAAAACTATACCAGCTACTAGCCAACAGGTTCAGAAACTTCTTTCGTCCAAAGCCTTAAGTGAACAACAACACAACGATGCCAAAGAGGTGATCGATGAATTTTCGGAATTATTTGCAATGAATGATGATGACTATGGTAAAACAAATCTTGTCCAGCATCGAATCGATACAGGAGATTCCAGGCCCATTCGACAGACACCACGAAGATTGCTATTAGCCAAACAACCAGAAGTTACAGACATGATGAACTCCATGAAGAAACAAGGCATCATAGAGGAATCTAACAGCCCTTGGACATCGCCGGTTGTTCTGGTTAGGAAGAAGGATGGCAGCACCCGATTCTGTGTAGACTACCGCCAACGAAATAACGTGACGAGAAAAGATAGCTATCCATTACCAAGGATTGATGACACATTGGATACCCTTTCCGGAGCGCAATGGTTTTCCACGCTGGATTTGAAGAGTGGTTACTGGCAAGTGGAAATACATCCCGAGGACCGAGAGAAAACTGCTTTCTCAGTTGGCAGTGACTTATGGCAATTCAAAGTAATGCCATTTGGGTTATGTAACGCTTCAGCCACATTCGAACGACTAATGGAATGTGTTCTACGAGGTTTAACCTGGAAAACATGTCTTGTCTATTTGGATGACGTAATAGTAATCGGAAGGACATTCATGGAACATAAAAACAACTTATGGGATGTACTTTATAGACTCAAAGATGCAAAATTAAAGCTCAGTGCGAGTAAATGTGCTCTATTTAAAAAAGAAGTTAAATATTTAGGGCACATAGTTTCATCACAAGGAGTAAGAACCGATCCAGAGAAGATAGAAGCCGTCAAAAATTGGCCAGCACCAAAGGACAAACATCAATTACGGAGTTTTCTTGGTTTAGCTACCTACTACAGGCGATTCGTGAAAGGTTTTGCAGATATAGCAAGAAGCCTACATCAACTTACCGAAAAGGGAAAGCCCTTCATATGGTCGGATAAATGCAACGAAAGTTTTGAAAATTTGAAGCAACAGCTCTGTGAAGCGCCAGTACTTCACTATCCAAAGCTGGGGAAAACATTTATATTAGGCACGGATGCCAGCAATGAAGGTATTGGTGCAGTGCTTTCTCAGGAGGAGATTGGTCAAGAAGTTCCAGTAGCTTACTATAACAAAGCACTTTCAAAGTCAGAAAAATTATTGTGCTACAAGAAAGGAGCTACTTGCCATTGTAAGTTCAACAAAGCATTTTCATAAATATCTCTACGGGCAGAAATTCATCCTTCGCACCGACCATGCAGCGCTTAAATGGCTTCTGCAGTTTAAGAATCCTGAGGGACAAGTGGCGAGATGGATAGAGCGACTCCAGGCTTATGATTTTGAAATACAACACCGAAGAGGTCGTATCCATGGAAATGCAGACGCCCTTTCACAACGTCCATGTAAACTTGAGTGCAAACATTGCACCCAAATAGAAGAAAAAGAAACAACAGCAACTATACAGTTGGTAACCGTGGAGCCATCTACAGGTTGGGACAACGAGGACCTACGAACAGCACAACGAGAAGATCCGGACATTTCACCTAATCTTGCTTGGAAAGAAGACATGGAAAGACCAGACTGGAAGGATATTTCGGAACGGAGTGAGAAGCTGAAAAGTTACTGGGCTCAATGGAACTCTCTTCATGTTGAATGTGGTATATTAAAACGCAAGTGGGAAGCACCTAATGGCGAATCTTTCCGAATGCAGATAGTCGTGCCGGCATCAAACGTCAAAGATGTTCTAGGAGAAATGCGCGGTGGAACCTCTGGAGGACATTTGGGAGTGAACAAAACCATTTCTAAAATACGAGAAAAGTTTTATTGGTTACATATGCGAGAAGATGTGGAGGAGTGGAGCCGCAGATGCACTGTCTGTGCTGCTTGCAAAGGGCCGCAACACAGAAGCAGAGGAGAAATGCATAAGTATAATGTCGGAGCCCCCTTTGAAAGGATAGCTATAGACATCGCTGGACCTTTTCCAGAAACGGATGGCGGTAACCGTTATATATTAGTTGCCATTGACTATTTCAGTAAATGGCCTGAAGCTTATGCAATCCCGAATCAAGAGGCAACCACAGTTGCGGAATAAATAATAACGAATTGGTGTGCCTCACGAACTTCATTCGGACCATGGACGGAACTTCGAATCGCGGACTTTCCAGGAGATGTGTAAAATGTTGGGAATAAGAAAAACTAGAACAACTCCTCTACACCCACAATCTGATGGCATGGTAGAGCGCTTCAACAGAACATTGATCGAGCATCTAAAGAAAGTAGTTGACTATCATCAACGCGATTGGGATCGACATATTCCTGTATTCCTAATGGCTTATAGATCAGCCGTTCATAGTACTACCGGACAAACCCCAGCTAAAGTCATATTCGGAAGAGAGATGCGTTTACCTAGCGACCTCAAATTATTTACCCCCAGAGGTGAACAAAAGTTACCAGAAGACTACGTATCGGAGCTCAAACAACAATTAGCCGATGTACACGAGGCCACGAGGACGAAATTAGCAACGAATACTGATCGGATGAAGACCCGATATGACTTACGCGCTAATTCCGCAGGATTTAACGAAGGTGATCTTGTTTGGCTGTACAACCCGAAACGACGTAAGGGACGTTCTCCAAAATTGCAACAACACTGGGAAGGACCATATTCAGTAGTAACTAGAATTAATGACGTGGTATACAGGATTCAGCGTGGCACAAGAGGCAAGCACAAAATTGTTCATTTGGACCACTTGTGTCAATACTACGAGCATCAAGACCGTGGACCACCTGTTGTTCGGGACGAACAAGTTTAAGAAGGGGGCAGTGTTACGTGCAATAGAAAGGACAACTGGTGACATCTACTGGCAATAAACAACTTCAGGTTCGGAGAGTAAACGACTTCAGGTTCGGAGAATCGATTATGAAATCTACAGGAAAGTTCAGGAATAGAAGAAATAGAATAGTCAAGAAGCTTTTGGAATAGAACACTCCAGAATAATCCGGAGAGTTTCTAGGGTATAAATATAACAGTTGTCATCGGCAGAAAAAGAGTCTTGTTTTAGACGTTGCAGTGTTAAGAAGCGAAAGTAATAAAGAAGCGATAGTGTGTAATTAGATTGCGATAATTGAAAGTACAGTGTTAGCGATAATTAGAGTTGAGTTGATTAAATGAATGTTTGTGAATTTTATATGATTAGAGTGAAATAAAGAACTTATATATTAATTATTTAATATTGTGTTTTAAATAACGAACCAAAGGCCACGCTCGCAACAATACTATAAAGCCTAAACTACTATCCACACAGGAAAATAGTCTTCCAGTAATTTTAAGCTCCTAACTTCCCAAAGGCTGATTAAAAATTAACCTTACCATTTTTCGCTCAATAACTCCAGCTGAGTAATAGTTGCAATAGTGTATGTGGGGTCGTATAGTCCAAATCTGTAGGCAGTTTGGTTCGAATATATATGCAATTATTACTCAGGTGAGAGTTTTTCTTTTGAAGAATCGTCATTTGGTTAAGATAAATTAAAAAAAAAAAATTTTTTAGGAAAGATTTAAAAATTTGATTACGGTTGGGAAGAAAAAAAGTAAGCTTAAGATTATCAGAAAACTATTTTTTTTGTAGTTTAGGGCAGAGGAGCTATTCAAAGCAAACTTTTGTCCGTTTTACGTAACAACACTGCAAATATTTTAGAATGTTAGAGCTATGTTAAGGCTCTCATGTAGTAATGAGGGAAGGTAAGTATTTCTCGGCAAAGGCACATAAACCTTGACTTGTATGTAGAGTGTTTAAGGGTGTATCGCTACACTGTGATGATATACTGAAAAATTGATGGGATATCCCCGCAAACAAAGCTTTTAGATTTCGTTAAGAAATTAAAACGAGTGTCGTGTAAATTCATCCGATTTCGGATAGTAATTTATAGCTATATCTCCAATAATTCTATATGAAACGGTTGACCAGAGGACGAAAAGAATTTTCGTTACGATTTCTAGAAGAAATTAGTGAGGAATTCTGAAAGCTTTACCTCTTCTTTCTGAAAGCTCATTGAACAGCATTGCCAAATTAGTGCACAATAAAAATTTTAAATTATAACTCAATTTGAATTGCAGGTGAAAACTATCCACATAAGTTTTTTATTTTCCCATATTCTACCAAAAGAGTACAAAAATGAATAATTAACTTTTACGGAAACGGTGCAAACTGCGATATAATTTTTTAACATAAAAATTGTTGTGTTGTTGTGTGTCGCTTTTTTTTGTTTTTCGCTTTTTTGTTTTTGCCTTCAGCATGCAGAATTTTATTTTAGATTTCTGCAACATTCGCGGACTAAGAGCAAATCGGTTTTTGGTGTACTGCCACCTTAACTCAAAAAATCCGGCAATTCTTGCGCTAAGTGAAACCAAGGTCGTTTCTGATGCTGATATTAATCAGTATCACGTCCCTGGTTACAGCTTCGTGCCTCTTTTTTCTCAGCATAGAGGGATCGCAGTATATATTCGGAATGATGTGGCCTTTACTATTCTTCAAGATTTTCCTTCTGCCAATCCAGAGTTTAACTATATCTGGATTAGGTTCAAACTTCACAAACACATCATATACTTCTGTTTCCTTTATCGCAGCCCAAATATGTCTGATGACGACACGGTATCCGTATTTGACAATATCTCCAACAATATTGATCATTTGCTTTCTGTCTCCCCCTCTTCCGAAATCGTCCTGGCAGGCGATTTTAATGTTCATAATATACCGTGGCTCAGACATTCTTCTACCACAAGTCCTGCGGGCCGTTTCGTTGAACTCTTCTGTGAATCATTTAATTTACAACAGCTAGTGGATGCACCAACGCGAATTCCTGATGCAGCTAGAGATAAAGCTAATTTACTCGACTTGTTTCTAACATCTCATCCTGACAAATATTCCATCTCAGTCGGTTCCTCTCTCGGAACTTCAGACCATTGTTTAATCACGGTCAATTTACCACCTCAAACATGCGCCGCCCTACCTCTCCACCAACAAGTAGGCTTCTTTGGCACTATAAGAAGGCTGATTGGTAAAGTCTCAATAAGTATCTTAGAGAAATTGATTGGTCGGTCTGTTTTGCTTCGAGGGATGTTGATGAATGCACATTAGAATTTAGTAACATACTAAATCTTGGCATGCGTGAATACATTCCGTATTCTTACAGCAGATCTCAACAACAGCATGATCGCTCCTGGTTTAACGATAAGTGCAACCAAGCTATAAAAGCAAAAGAGTCTGCTTTTCGTGCCTATCAATTGCATCCATGTCCGAAATGAAACAAGTCTACAAGACAGCACGGAACACCTGCAAGTCCATTATCCAGAGAGAAAAATTTCTTTTTGACCAGAATATTAGACAAAGAATCTTGGCAAGCCGCAAAGGTAGCAAAGGTTTCTGGTCTCTGGTCAAAACCATCAGGAACAACTTCACCAGTTCCTCTATACCTTCACTACTTAATAATGGTGAAGTGATTGTTGACTCCCTGGATAAAGCTAATATTTTAGCTGCTAGATTCGCTTCAAATTCTTGTCTTCCACCCATTTCACAAACACCTGGTGTGCATCGTCCGTGTGAATGTGTACAAGAGCCAATACATGTTCGTACGAGAGATGTGCTCAGGGTCCTTAAGGGGATCAATGTCTCCAAAGCCGCAGGTCCTGATGGTTATTCGCCCCTGTTAATTAAAAGCTGTGCCTCATCCTTGGCTAAACCTCTGCGCAAACTATTCTACTTGTGTTATTCGACAGGAAAATTCCCAACTGCTTGGAAACTAGCTCACGTTCAGCCTATTCCCAAAAAAGGAGAGGGTAGCGATCCCTCAAATTATCGACCAATTGCGATCACTTCGATTCTTTCAAAGGTTTTTGAATCTATCATTAACTCAAAATTAATGAATTATCTAGAAACTAATCATCTCATCAACGATCGCCAATATGGCTTCCGAGCTGGACGCTCATTTGGAGACTTGCTGACCCTTTCTGACGGAGCGTTGGAGCCGTAGTCTTCACAATTTTGGTGAGTCTAAAATCGTTGCCCTGGATATTTCAAAGGCCTTTGATAGAGTCTGGCATCCAGCCCTTTTAGCCAAACTTAAAGCACTTGGTCTCTGTCCTCCTCTTCTATTATGGATTGAAAGTTTCCTATCTAGTCGCCAAATACGTGTTGTATTAGATGGCGTTACATCTGAACCGCATCCCACAAATGCCGGTGTGCCTCAAGGCTCTGTTATCTCTCCAACTCTCTTTTTAATTTTCATTAATGATCTGCTTTCCCTTACTTTCAATCCCATCCATAGTTTCGCAGATGACAGTACTCTTGATTTCGCTTACTCCTTTGACACTATTGCGGACTCTAGGGGGAACGCCGCATGTGTTAAAAGAGATTGCGTGACTAGATCATTGAATAACGATCTTAACAATATCCTCGCTTGGGGCAAAGCGAATCGCGTCGAATTCAATGCATCTAAGACCCAAAGCTGTCTCATCTCATTAAAACAAGATCATAACTTAACCACACCCGTTTCTTTTGATGGAGCATTAATTTCTGATTCACCGTCACTAAGCATTCTTGGCATTAATATTTCTAGTAAGTTAAACTGGACAGATCACATCTTCTCTGTTGTCAAAGAAGCATCGAAATGTCTTGGATTTCTGAAAAGGTGTAAGAAATATTACAGCCCGTCAAATCTAGCGCTCCTCTACAAGTCCTACATTAGACCTAGAATGGAATACAACTCCCATATATGGGCCGGGGCTGGTCGCGCAGCCTTAGCTTCATTGGATATTGTCCAAAAGAGAGCCTTCAAGCTCATTGGCGATTTGGCAATAACTTGTCATATCGACTCACTCGAGCACCGCCGCAATGTTGGATGCCTTTCGCTCCTTTATCGCTATATGCATGGTCAATGTTCTGATGAAATCTCTAGTCTAATCCCTTGTAGAATGATTCCTGCACGCAATACTCGCGCTGCAAACCGCGCACATCCCTTAACCCTTCAAATTACTTTCGGCCGTACAGTAAAATTCCGTGATGCTT
Source organism: Dioctria linearis (assembly GCA_963930735.1). Lineage (NCBI taxonomy): Eukaryota > Metazoa > Arthropoda > Insecta > Diptera > Asilidae > Dioctria > Dioctria linearis. The sequence goes on along the minus strand of OZ005743.1, from coordinate 82,634,407 downwards.
TTTTATCCCGAACAGTGCGAATGTGGAACAGCTTACCATCTTCTGTTTTTCCTCCGGCATACAATCTGCGGAAGTTTAAGGGTGACATACATCGGCACGTCCGCCATTCTCCTCATATCACCTAATCCTTTCCCTATCTCCTTCCTGCCATGCTGTGCTTTGCATCATAGGGTATCCCCTGAGCTTGGCTTAATAATATAAAAAAAAAAAAAAAAAAAAAAATAATATAAGCAAATAAAAACTGATACGAACAATTTTAATTACATCATAATTAAAAGTTTTTACTTACACGAATATTTATTTTTGTAGAAGTCTGGAAAACACTATATTTTAATTACAACTTTTACAGTCCAACAAAACAATGGGCACTGTATAAGCGCTAGATTTGAAATGAATAACGCGACGAAAATCTATCATATATTTCTGACAGTCTGATCGTCACAAAATCGGAATTCAGAATTCGTAAGAAATTTCTTGTACTTGCTCCGATTTCAATAGGATAAATCGTAGTAGTCGTCAAATATTCGCAAGATGCGAGGAAAAGTTATTCTCCACGATTTCAGTTAGATTTAACAAGATTTTCGGAAAATATTTTGTGAATTACTTTTTCTTTTCTGACAACAGCCCGACTGGTCGGACTGTCTGAGAGCTTGGTTTGCTGGCATGCCAAGCTAATCAAAACTCGTGACATGAATTAAAAAAATTACTGAATGATTTCTTACTTCTATATCGCTCTATACATATAAAATCAAAAGAATCTAAGAACAAATATAAAAATGCTTATTATGTTTATTATGCTTGCTTAACAAGAACTTCCTTAACACATAAACATAAACATTCCTTTATTTGAGCACCCGTGCCAAAGACACGCCGAGCGTTGGGCACATCATAAAGAGTTATATAGTAGATACACATTTTAGAAAAATAAATTATAAGAGAACATAGAAAAACATAACAATAGCAAGATGCAGCATTGAAAATAGCAGAAGTTGCATTACAGCAAAACACAAAAAAAAAACATAACGTAGTAATTACATTTAGCAAACAAGTAATAGACCTAATAAAAGAGCTTAATAACTACGAGACATAATGTATCCAAGTAAGACATTACAGTATAATGAAAACGAGAACCTAAAAAATATATATACATGGAATATAATATAGCATAGTGAGCTTGAATAAGAAATACTAACATTAGGCAAACAATAAAAATAGTAGAGGAGAAAACTTAGTATATAGAGGATATGAAATACTTAATGATAAAAGCTATATCGAAAACAAACAATGAGTTAATAAAATATGACAATAAAATAGTACTAATGAAACAATGAAGTATATAACACTTTCGTAAAATAATGACCCACTGAGAACGTTTTTTTTATTGAATTGTAAAAGCTACGCAATGCAATTATTCTTGTCGGTCACTGAATTACTGGCTAAGAATAATTTTGCGTGTTTACATGCGGCTGATTATATATTATTTTGTTTGATTCGTGTGCTCAGGCCAGTAAAATTGTTTTCAATGCAGGTAAGAATTCATTTATTTCCTAGAACTTTAAGGCCAATGTCACACGAGCTTCAAAATGACCGCGCGTCAAGATGAAAATCTCGTTTTATCACACGAGTTTCAAAAATGATCGCGCGCCATGATAGCAGACTCGTTGACGAGCGTAATTTTATCCAAACAATGGAAAGTTATGTTGCTCTTTGCATTATAACTTTTGATCAAAATTAATGTCCCAAATAAGACATTATTTTTATATTCTGTTGGAAAACTTTTAAAAAGTCAAAAAACGGAAGAACTTTTTGCATCCACTAACCAGCTAAGGATATTTCACCAGACATTTCTCTTTGAAATATCCTAAATTGAGGGAATTTTCAGAGCTACTATTATCAACTTTTATCGTATGTCTTATTATGATCTTTGTATATTTCGTTGCTAGTATCCCAAAGATCTGGTCTCTGGCTTATCTCCTCTATCAACCTAAATTTTCCTATTCACAATTTAAAAGTTTTGCCCCATATCAAAAGCAATACGCTTCTAATTTCAAATGACGCGCTGCCAAATGGTCGTGTGGCAATGCAGATGCCTAGCAGTAATCCTCATGACGCTCTACAGTTCGCGCGTCTTGAGGGGAGAACACCAGGCCAAATTAGTCCGCGCGACCACAGCGCGGCCTTTTGGTCGCGGGCAGCTCGTGTGCAGGTTATATAAAGCAGACAGTATCCTTTAACAGTTTTATTAACTTATATTTACTGTTAAACTTTTTTAATGAGGTTTCTATCTAATTGAACTGTTTTTCGACTGTAACTTTATCAATGTCGCTCAATTTTGAGTAAACTACTTGTTTTAAAAGATTGAAGAGCGGCTTGAATATAAGTGTTTCAGTGTCCTTAACTATTTCTGATACAATTTTACGCATTAAACCAGGTTTGCCTTCCAGCTTACAACAAAATAAAAGAATGGAATTTTCATATTCTTTTCTTAAAATATTTATCGGAATATCTTCGCTTACCGCTGGTTCGGGTGAATGATTAGGAGATAAAGAATTATTGTATTTACTTTTTTCAATATGCGGAATTAATGTTTCGTTATTGTTCTCTATTTTCTCAGTATTTATATTACAGTTGACTTCAGAATCGACATTATGCCTTTTATCTAAATGTTTTTTAAATGAGTACACATACCCAAATGACTGAGGAGAGTTTTTCTGTGAGCAGTGATAATCAGAAGTACTAATTAAGCCATGAACAAATTTTAAGTGTTTTATAAGAATATTGGATTGTGGAAAATTTAACTTACATATATAACAAATGAACATAATGCAAGTTTAACTTGACTTTAAGCGACTCAAAAGACTTTGCAAATTTGAATATTTTCTGTCAGAAGGAAAATTTAAATCTTAAAATATTTCTGTATAAATAACCACATCAAGTTAGATTCCAGAGGATATTTAAAATTTAAAACTTGAAAAATTTTAAATAATATATCTACTGCTTTCAAAAAAGAGTCTACCTTATATGTAACATTATCATAACTTACTAAAAATGTGTGGATGTTAGACAAAGATTCTCCTACTACAACAATAATGGGTGAATGTACACCGAAAGAAAAATGTTGGTAAATTTAACTAAAAACCTTGGTTAATTTGGCGTCAATTAAGGCTCACTGTTATTATGAATAAGGTTTTGTGGTTAATTACACTCGTCCAGGAAACTACTACAAACATTATATGAAAACTACTTCGTAGTTGATTTCATGGTCATTTAATTATCATATGGTCAATTTCGTAACTGTGTTACAACTATGAGTGTAACGTTACTATGTTTCGTTGTTACTCCTTCAAACTTGCAAAGCTCGAAACTTACCAATTTCGTGGTTAAGCAAGTAATTTACGTGTTTAAGTCAAGCTTGAAGCTTTCAAAGCTCAAAACTCACCAATTTCTTGGTTAAGTAACTAATTTATGTGTTTAAGTCACCATATTCCTATAGTAAATATACTTTTTAATATAATTAACTTTCACTTTTTACTGTACAGTTACCACTTTCAGTTGATCCATAACGATTTCCTGTTTTTTAAGTCTACTTTTCTTGGTTTGTCTACAACTTTTTATCGCAAATATTACACCTCTCGTGGTCTCCTAATCCCTTGTTTGTCTCCCTGCTTAGAAATAAAACAAATCCCGCTTTTTTTCGATTATTTACTCCATTTAGTTTAATCGGGTTTGTTACTCCCGGTACTAGTGAATATATTTACCTGTGTGAATGCCCCACATACCGAAGAAAGCCTACAGATCAGGGATTAAACAAAGTATTTCCTAACAAATTATTAAATTAAATAAACTTCACATGATAACATAATAATGAAGATTCTATGAAGTAAAATGATGGGAAAATATTAAGGAATTTAGGTCATAGTTAAAACTCAGTGTGCATTTCAATTATAATTTATTAATGAGTTAAAGTATACAGATTCTTCATAAAATAAAAAAATAAATTGATTATATAAAGATGCTTAATAATGGCCTCAACTCATTGTAGAATTTTTTGTATTAAAGTGGTTTAATAAAACAATCTGTTTATAAGTTTTTTAGTTTTAATTTTTAAGGAAAACAGCAAACCTTTGTACAGATCATAAAAAAATTATTCCATTTCTGTAAAAAAAAATATAATACACTTAGAAATATTTTGGTCGTAAATATGTCTTGCCATTTGGAGTAGGATAAAGATGAACAGGGGGCCCATCAAATTCACCGATATGGTAAATACAGTAGGTATTCTTATTTCCCTTTGATGGAAAAGACTGGAAGTGATTATCAAATGCACTTAATAAATGTTCTTGACAAATAGCGAACACATTTAAAGATTCAGTGGAAAAAGATAGATCAACGAGCTTATATAATTTTAAAGAATTTTTACGCGTTCTAGTCACGTAGTAGTTTTCTTTATAAACAATATTTTTATAACAAATATGCCCTGTACATATTAGTGTTTCTAATAAGTTTATGCAAATTGAATTTATATTTTTTATTTTTTTAAAGTAAGACTTACTAGACAAGAAAGATTTCGTTTTAGAAAACTCTTCGCTGTTAAAAAGAGGCGGGAGTCCTTTATTATTTAATAGCCGACTACAAAATTGTAAGCTTGATTTTACTCCCAGAGAGTACGGAAGATTCTTTCTAGAAGTTATATTATTACAATAGCCCTTTAATTCTCTGTGCTTACTTTCGAAACGGAAAGACCATATAAATTTAAGCGGGCCAACTTTCTTTATAATGCTAACATAATGTGTTAGAAAATGGAATTTTGGTTTTAATGTGTCTTGAAAAAGTTTCTTATATAATAAATGATGCTGTGCTATTTTCTTTTGAAGTACAGACAAACGCTCCTCATCGAAATCTGATTGAAGAATTAGGTCAACTGTACTAACGAGTAAACATACCAATTTCCAGTGTTTGCTATTTGTGGGTATAAGGTCTCCTAATATTAAGGGGATGAAATGACAGAAAGTCCGCATTTCCCTGGCAGCCATATTTAATTTATTTTTGCAAATATTCTCTATCTTAATCGGGGGTGGTATGTTACCAATTTCGGTTGGACCATATGGAAATAATTGCACTCTATTATTAAGGGTATCAAGAGTAAAAAGTTTTTCATTTTCTATGAAATTATAAAGCACTTGACAAATGACGTAATGACAGACCCCTTCAAATAAGTCGTGCATAATGTCGACAGAATAATTCTCAGTTACATGGAAAGATGGTATATTGTTAAAAATTGAACGTTCCCTAACTCCGGTAAGAGTTGCTCTTTGCTGCACTTCTTCATGACTTGACAAGTCACTCTCATAATTAGTTCTATTCCTAATATTATTACTAATTTCTTGGCAAAGACTTTGTACTTGAACTTTGGAACATTTGCAAAACCTACAGGGATAATTTGAAGTGAAACCTTTTGTGAAACCAAGAATAGTGTTGAGACCCAAATTATCTCCTAGTATTAAAGCTAGGACAAAAAACACTTTCCTATCTCCTACGTCTGTTTTAATCCAGACACCTTCACTTTCTAGTGTTTTAAATTCTTCAATTAACGGATGAAAACAAGCACTATTTCCATATTGTTTGTCCTTACTTTTAAAAAGCATTCCAACAAAAATATTTTCTAAGGAGGAGGCATTGTGCTGTGGAAGGGTGGGAAAACTGTAATATGTTGCTCCAATTGAGTGTACTCCGGAATGTGATCCCAGTGGATTTCCAGACTCAAAATCATCGAAATAGAGAAAAACAGGTATCATTAAATCATTTGGTCGGTTTGTTATTTTATCTTTCCATAACTCGCTATTAATAAAATGACATAATGTCCTTTTTTTTGAGATATGTTCAATATTTTTTATCATAGCATTAAAAACCCCAGGTAACTCAAAGAATTTTTTGATCTGGAATCTTATAGGCATTATTACTCCCCGCACGATATCTTCATCAAATGTTGAAATACCTTTTATGATAATAGGTCTAACTTCATGGTTAATAGAATACGACTCGGGTTCCTTGTAAAACCCCTTTTCACTTACTACTTGAATAAATTTATAGAATGTATTAAAGTCTTTGAATGGATTTCCTAAAATATCTAATGTTCTTGCTCCTGTTCTGCAATCATCAGACAGTTTTGGCAAAATCGTTTTTCTTAGCTGTTCAGAAATTACGTTAAATGGTCCACTACTTAAACGTTGAACAATCTCGTCAACAAAGGATCTAGGTAGATTAGATTTTCCATATAAATCACTCAGAAAAATTAAGAAAGATAACTTGATAGTATCTAACGATTCAAAAATTAGGGAAATATCTTCTTTTTCTTTTAAATTATTGATCTGGGGCGTAATATCAATTTCATAAGTTTTAGAAATTATATTGTCTGGACTACCTAATGAATTGCATGATTTACCACTTCTTTCGAAATGACGTTTATAACTTTTTAGGGACTGATAAGTCTGACGACAAACAACGCAATGATAATTATCAAATGGAGTCAGACGATGAAAAGTTTTGTAGTGAGTAACAATTGCAGATACATCTTTAAAAGAAGCTGAATCTAAGCAAATATAGCATGCAATCATATTGGCTATTTTCTAATTTTAGTGAAAATTTCTAAAATCGTTTGTTATTAAAAGAAGACAGGATAACTGCAATCAAACCTTTTTATATATATACTCGAAGTATATTTAAAGTAAAGTTAAGTAAACTAATGTATAAAGTACAAATTGAAAAAATCTATTAAAAATTAAGTATAATTATATATACATTATATGTTGAATATAGCGGATGTGTCTAGCAATACCTTATTCACGTTGGTCAATCAATACTCTTCTAAATCTTTTATCAGGCATAAAACATTTGGGCAAACACGATCTTCGTGTTCTAAGTGTATCTCAAAAAAGTATTTCTGTATGAATGTCCACACCGTATTGGAAGAATCTGGATATTTCAAATTTAAGACGTGAAATAATTTAAAGCAAATGTCAAGTGCTGGCAAAAAAGAATTAAATTTATATTTAATTTCATCTAAATATACGAAATAGCTTTTGAGTCCATCTTGGTTGCAAAATATTATAAGAGGCTGTAAGGTTTGCTGTTTTTCTCGCAAGGTCATAGATAAGCTATCAATTTTTGGATGTAAATCATTTATAGTGTTAATTATAATTAAGAAAGAATTTTGAGAGTCTTTAATAGTACTTTTCACTACCTTTTTTTTGTTTTCGTCGTCTTTTGAGTAGTATTTTACTGTAGGCGGTAAAAGTGCATGAAGTAAAAGAGCCGTCAGAATGTCTTCTGGTAAATTTTCTTCTCCTTTCTTAGTGAGTTGCTTCAGTAATTCCAAGTTTTGTCTATCCTTAATTTTTTCCAAAAATATAGGTTTTGTAAGATCCTTGAAATTCTCCCAGGAAGAAATCAATTTGGTTGACTTATCGGGAAAAATTACAGCAAATTCAATATCAATCTATAAACATCGAAAGTTCGATTAATTGTCTTAAGTTTTAGAAATAAAAGTTACCAGGTCAAATCCACGTGCGTCTTTATAGAGGGGCCAATTTTTAATTATATGACATAATTTTTCGTCTCTGACATTCTTGCAGAATTTGTTGTCTTCGTCCAGTAAAAGTTTGCGTCCACTTGCTTTTTATTTCCGACCACGGTTCGGAATAAACTTGTAGCCAAGTTTTGATATCTAAAATAATTCAACTGTTGTAAATTTTCGTATCAAATTAGACTATTGGGGCTCTGTGTACATACCTTCGAATTCCTTTGCAACTAATATTTCTGTGTCTTCAACCGGTACCTTGGCTGCGGCCGTACTTAATAAATCGCTGGTAGGGAAAAAACTGCCTAATTTTCCAAACCTTTTTTTTACGTTGTGATATTTCGTATACAGGCGCCCTTTTGGATTTTCCTTTGTGCCCGGATGAGGAGGATTATAATATATTTCCTTAATTAAAAAAATTAGAATTCATGTAACCATATATATGTATGTGTTCAATTACCTTGTTATCGCCGAAATGTTCTTCAATGGATAAAGAGATTCCTTCAAAGTCTTTTCGAGTTATTCTTTTATTGTTATGAGTGTGCCATGAAATAATGGCGTCTATAATAATACTTCTTGAAAGGTCGCTCAATTTTTTATTGTGTTTGAAATCCTTAAATACAAATGCTCCGGTGGGGCTTGCTAAAATAGCTTCATTTAAATTCTATAAAAATATTTAAGTCAATATTTCGTTGATATTATTGTAAGATACATAACTTACAAATAAGTTTGTTATTTTAAGGACTGGACTAGAGTGTACAATGGATGAATTCTGTGATTCTGAAATACACTCGGCGTTAAGAGCGAGCCAGTGACTAACGGTGCTGTCCAAATTGGCCTCAGTTGCTTCGCATGGTGAAGGGGTTGGTATATTCTGCGCATAAAGCCTGGTTAAAGAGGTAGATCATTGGATTTTAAGAAACTTACATTTTCTTTTCTCCATCCGTTCAAAGTATGTCTGAAGTCCAACTTTAGTCCAAGTTTTTTTCCCCTAAATAATTCGTCGAGATCTTTTTCTATGATGATTTTAAGACGATCAACAGTTATTGATTGATCTAAAAATATTCGATGTTTGAATACAATAACAATCTGATTTCAAAATATGGAAACTACCAAGGAATTCTTCATAGAGTTCCAAAAATCTCCACTTATTTAACAAATTGAATAAGTCTAAGTCCCGAATTATGTCTGAAGATTGAATCTCCGTTAAACTGTATTTAGTAGTATGATGTGTTTTAGTTGCAAAAGAGGAACAGCCCATCACAGTATGCGGCTGGCTGTTAGGTACGTCATTCTCAGTGGTATCTTTATTTGTCAAAGAGGCTACAAACCTCACAAGCTGTTCAGTTTCCTCGTCAGGTAGAAGTTCTCCTTCATCACTATTCAACATTGTTAATTTTTATACAAAACTGTGAAAATTTCCCATAAAAATACACAAGAGATATATTAAAAATTTAACACAAAGGTTACGGAACCCATCAATTTGATTGGTTTCGGATTTCATTCTTACAAATTCCTATCATGTATATATTATTCTTTAGTTTTTAATATTTATTTTTATTCATGGTTTTTAATATAATATACTGCAACGAATATATATTTTCAATTGCTTCCTCCGAAAGATCTATATTTTATTATTTCTATACCTATGTTTTACACCTGCTTTTAAGAAAATCCGTCAAATTGACGGGCTACCTAATTAACAATAAATAGTTTCAATACGTGCGGAATAACAAAAATGAAATATGAATGAGTAAAGAAAGTAAAAGTGAAGCAAATCACGGCTGTTTTGCAATATATACATGAGCAAACATGACAATGGGAATGAAAATCATGGCAACACCTCTCGCGATAGAAATAAATGGATATTGGAAGTTTTTGATACCTGTAATAATTAAAAAAATGTATTGAACGTTCAGATGATGAAGCTTAACGGAAAATTTTGGTAGAGGACCAGTTTATAGTATTCTCAGAGGGCCAACAGCATACGCAAAAAAAACTGTTATGCTTGTAAATGTAAGGAGTGTATTTGAACTGATAATTGATCATGATAGACATAGTTACCAAACTAGATGTAGTTTTATACAGTACATGCCAAATAAACCCGATAAATTTGGCATAAAGTTTTTGTTGATATATGCATTTTGTATATATATACATGCTAAGCATGTCCCTGAAACAGTGCATTTTAAAATAAAAGCAAGTTTGGGGTAGATATTGTAGATCAAATGACTAGATAATATAATGTGAAAGCAAGATCCAGTAGATGGAACCTTCACGTGTTTAATAACATTTTACATTTGCCAGCCATCAATGCCAAGATATTGTACAGAGCGACAAGTGGAGTAAACATATCTCGGAAGAATTTTATTTTTCAATTGGCTGAAGAAGTAAGCAGTGATCATCTCGACGAACCAAATACTAGTTTAAGTTCATTGTCTGATGACGAAATCTAATAATATTTACTGTCAATAAAAATCTATTGATTTGCGATAAAAATATCGACAAAAATTGCATTTTAATTAACCCGTCAAAAAAGTTAATTATTTTTTCCAGATAGGAAAAACAACATATTACTAACTTGTTGCAACGATAAAGATTTTTTATTCTTATAAGTATTGGAACTATGAACTTCTGAATTTATATTGAATAATTTTTTTTCAAAGTACTGTCGAAAAATAAATATGATATAATAAAAAGAGGATCAATTTTTATTTCCACAAATTGTTTCAAAACATAAAACTTTAATGATTTTCTAATGACCTTGGCAAGCAACTCCCAGAGTCAGAAAGGCAAAAACCTGTGAAAGAGTTGAAAGGTTATTAACAACACGAATTGAAAATGTACCCCAAATCCAAAATGGAAATCTCTAAATCTTTAAAACGTTCACTCGTTTTTCTATGCCTTAATAAATTTCTATAAAGTACTAAATTTAATATGAATATGTAAATCAATTTTCAATATCCGAAACTATAAACGCGGAAGTCCGCAGGCCCAATATCAATCAAATTTTACACGTAGTTAATATATCACGTGATAGAAACATTAAAAAATGGTTAAGTCGTCCAAGGTATAAAATAAAATATATAAAAAGACTTTTAAAATACATAACATTTAAAAATAAATTGCACTAAAAATTAAAAAATATTTATGTCTTTTTCAGTGATATACACAAGAAAATTTCATTGCAAATAGCTGGAACAAGTCAAACCAGATAATATAATTTTAAAAACTTGTTAATACATTAAATTTTAAGATTTAATCTGAGTTCTAGCATTTCTTTTTTGTAATGAAACTTTTCTTGTGTATATGAGAGAGAAAGAAAAAATAATTTTTTAATTGTTTGTGTAATTTATTTATAAAAGTAATGTATTTAAAAAAAATTTAATGTATTTTAATTTCTACATTTTAGTCATTATATTTTCTCTAAAAACTCATATAACGGTACATAATCTAACTGACACGTTGTGGTGTAATATTTTTTCTCTCTGGAAAGTAGTTTATAGGAGAGTATTGCACTTTAATGTAAGAACTTCAACGTACAAAAATTTTGCATGAAAAAAATGAAAAAAATTATAAAAAAAATACTAAAGCATTTAAAAAAAACCTCAGCTCCCCCGCACCACCCCAATCTGTACACAAATTTAAAAATCACGCATTTTAACGATATCTGGTAAAAAAGTCTGCCATAAAGTTTCTTACAGAAAAAAAGAAAATATGCCATTTAATAGCACTCCATAAGAGTTTTAATTTGATATCACACACGGCAAATAAAGCATGTCACAAAAATTTTGTATCCGTATATATATAAATTTATATTATTTTTTTTTTATATTTTATTATATTATATACATATATACCTGCCAGGATATTCCAGATATTTCCACACACAATTTTTACTTAATTATTGCAAAAAGAAATAACAATATAAAATTCACTGAAACAAGACGGAAACTTTTTATGAACACCTGATATACAAAAACACGACACGAGGATGAAAATTAAAGTCTGACTGCCTGCAGAGAAAACCAATTCAAAATGAGAAAGACGCACACCGTGCTTACGCCCATACACATAAAATTAGATCGAATACTGACAGAACATCTCCTGTTGAGCTGTCCACAAATAAGACTTGAAAAAAGTAAAGCAAACTGGTTACACACTTCTTGCCTTGGCTTACAGCAGAATTTTTCATATAAAGCTAGCTTGGCCTTCGTTCAAATACCATAATTTCCACACATTTGTTCTACATGCTATTTGTGTTTTAGACAATTAGAAAGAAAACATATTAGGCTGTAATATGTTATAAGTTCAATTTTCTGTGGGAGCGATAGCTTAGGCTCTAGGATCTCTTTATGATGAAATCGCAGCTCTTCTTCATGTATAGAAGTTTAATGTGAAGTCTGACTGTAGCGTCCGCTAATGACTTTAATGTGTTGGTGGCATCGCAACTTCTTTCCTTGTATATACCGCGGGGGTTACGCCGTATGCCTAAAATTCTCACCGATGTAAGTACTTACGGCTTTATGTCAACTCAACGCCATAGCATTCAATTTCAATGTGTATAGAAATACTATGAATAAAATATTTCGTGGTACATTTACTACGGCATAATTACGAATAGGTAGTGCCAGATTAAAAAGACTTTAAGATGAGAATAAATTCCCACTGAAAGTTATTATAAGCACAGATATTGCCAGGTGTAATTTTGTTTATTCCTTTATATTATTTTGCTTCTGTTTTATTCTGAACCTGCTTGAAAAAGTAGTAATAAATCTGGTCGCAAAATTGCTACCTCTTAAATTCTTAAAGACCAATCTATGATAGTTAATATTGTGGTATAAACACTACATTTTATTAGTTAAATTGATCAAGTACTACGAAAATGCTCAACGCACTATTATATTGTATTTTTTAAATGTTGATAATAGTAACTTTAATAATACATATGGTACACTTTGTGTTTAAAATGCCAGCATTCTTAGTTAAATTAAATAATGTTACTCCTAACAATTTAAGTTGAACAATTGTACAATTCTTTCTTACTCGATTTTAACAAGACTTGCATAATTTCTTGATTGATTTTCTACTTGTAAAATAACAATTTTGAAGTTTTTAATATGACCACGAAGAGAATTCTGTACAATTTGAACGAATATTAAAGTAACCACGCCGAATTTTAAACTTGACCAAGAATTTTTTTCTCAGTGTAAGACCTAATCCAAAATATTTTTGCCGCAATCGTTCTAAAGCTGGCTGCAAATCGTTTTCTGTACAAATCTGTTCAACAAAGGAGTCCTGGGCATCTTTAATACTTGGTTTCCATGTAGTTGCTGCTGATTCACTATTTTTTTCTGATTTTATTTTAATTCTGCTGACTGGGACCAATATAGCATTAAGGAGATAAAGAAAAATGCAACTTTTACCATCTAAGAATATTATATATTTTATTATATTGATGTTAATTAAGGAAATAGTGCTGCCGTACCTGTGGTTGCGGAATCCAATTTTGTTAAAAGCTCCTTTCCTTGCTTGTCTTTAATCTCAGTTGTATATATGTCATAAATTTCTCGGGTAAATCTTTCCCAACGAGAAAATAGTAGGAGTTCTTTCTCTGGATACGTTAACAGGAAATCGGTTTCGATCTAAAAATAGTTTCAAAGTGATTTACATTTATTCATTTGTCCTTATATGTTCTTAACTTACCAATGTATATCCCAAACTGTGTCGTACAATTGGCCACTCTGCAACTATATTGCACCTCTCCACTGAGGTTTCAATAAATCGTAGGCGTGCGGAATAAGAAGCTTTCCATTTCTGTGATACTATTGTCCAAGGTTACCGATTGACTTTCAACCATAATTTCAAACCTTCCTGTTCCTCTGAGTCTATAGCTGAAAATGTAAGATATTTTTGGAAAACTGCAGAAACGTATTGTTGTGATTTTACTTGGAGATATTTCGGTATTGCTAATCTTAATTTTTTTAGTCCTTGGTGCATACCGTGAATTCAAGAGACCAGCTCCTCTTAAGTTTCGGGTTATATTGTTGTATTTGTCTATCAAACACCCACGTGGACCACATAAGGTCTTTCCTTTTGATTGATTGATTGATTGATTGATTTATGAGGTTTGGGACCCCTTTCAGGTCCCCCGAACGAAGGCCAAGTCAAGGCCCATTGTTCACCCTCCAGACCCATGAGCGATCGCTCATAGGTCCCAACCGGACGCTCTTATAAATTTCAGAATTGGTTCCCAGCCCTCCTTGCCGGCATCATGCAACTCTTCCAGGAGGTGTGAACCAAGAATTCTGTAGCGTATTCCTGAGAGTGCCGGGCAGTGACATAGAAAATGGGTCACTGTTTCGGACTCCTCTCCGCCACCCCTGCATATAGGATCATCAACAAGTTTCATCCTGTGAAGGTGACCCCTGAGAGAGGAATGCCCAGTGAGAATGGACACCAGCATCTTGCGATGGTTGGCGAAGTCCATTGCTTTCCACCATACCGCTGAACCGTAGGTTAACATGGGTCGAATGACACTAGTGTATATCCATAGAATCATCCGCGGTTTGAGTCCCCACTTCTTCTCTACTGCTCTACGGCACATTGCGAACACTCCAAGAGCTTTGTTCGCTCTGTCTTCGAGGTGTGGTTTCCATTTTAACTTTTTGTCTAGAATAATACCTAGGTATTTCACCCTGTCCTTTAATTCCAAGCGTGTGGAGCCAATCAGGGGCAGGTTTAAACTGGGGATATTCCTTTTCATGGTGAATAAGCATAATCCGTGGCCCAGCGCATGACTACATAGTCGGATCGCGCCTTGCACCAATCCACAGAGTACAGGTTCATAACTTCCGGTGACTAAAATTGTCAAGTCGTCCGCGTAACATACTGCTTTGTACCCCATCCGGTTACTCACGATTCGCGGTATATAATAAGTCTCCTTAGCGAAAAACAACTTTATTAAAGAAAATATATGTTCCGTCGCTACTTACTTTAATTTCAGAAGGAAAAACTTTAGTTATTGCTTCACTAAGCTCCTCAAAATTGTTTGCTTTAAGTAAGCATTTTCTCCAATTTTTTGGAAGGTTAAGGGCATTAAGGGTCTTGTACTCTAATACCTGATTTCCCTTTAAAGTACTTCTAAGTATTGATTGAAAATCTATTTCCTGTAGAAAGATATTATTTCATTTTTTATTTGGACACAAGTTAAGACAACTTACACAATCATCGACACAATGATCGACTTGCTGATTATAATTTGCAGTCTGGAATATACCAAAACCCTGGAATAATGATATTTAAGGCTTACAGAAGTTGATTAATTCCGTTCAACTCGAAAACAAATGTTACATAGGGGGATCAACAATTGATATCACATTTCGATTGAAATATATACGTATACTTATTATATATCACATCGGCGAAAATCAACTTATCTTCTGGAATAAAAGCCCATAACTTAAGAATCAGTACTTTACTCCCACACATATTGTTGCGGACTGTATATTTGACTGGATAATGTTTAGGATTTTAAAATAAAAGATTTGCGATTTGTTTTACTTTGGTACTTAGACTTCTTTATTTTTCCAACTAGCCACTCCGACACTTTATCACGTACTAACTATAAAAGAGTTCATTATATATGATCGCCCTAACACATTGACATTAATAATGTAAATTACTACAGCTAGAGTTGTAACATGCCGCCCGCCTTGAAAGGATTCCTTTCAACACGATTCAATTTCTTCCAAAGGTAAGGGACACAGCTTTGAGATTGGTCGTTTGATAATGCCATTCTGAGTTAAAACTGAAGCCACTCTCACAAGGTTGTCAGGTCCAGGATGTACGTCTAATATTCGACCCATTAACCATTTAGACGGAGGAAGATTATTATCCTTGATGATCACTACCATATTGGGTTGAATATTATGAGCCTTGTCTTGCCATTTCGATCGGGTCTGAAGTGTAGCTAGATAATCCTTACTCCACTGTTTCCAAAACGACTGCTGGAGAGGCTGCGTGCATTGCCATCGTGATAAACGATTTATATTGATATCATCTAGAGCTACTTCCGGAACGGTCATTACTGGACCTCCGATGAGGAAATGATTGGGAGTGAGTATGCTGGCTTGGTCTGTTTGTGTTGGTGCTACTGAAAGAGGTCGTGAATTGAGGCATGCTTCAATTTGGCAAAGTAGTGTTGTAAACTCTTCGAAGGTCAGCATAGCATTTCCAATTGTTCTTTTTAAATGGAACTTTACAGATTTTATGCCTGCTTCCCACAGGCCGCCAAAATGTGGAGCAGACGGTGGAATGAAACTCCAGTTGATGCCTCGGCTGGTAAATTCCTTCAATACTCTTTCCTGATGATCTGAAGACCAGATGAGATCTGCTACTGTCCTTAACTCCCGAGCAGCGCCAACGAAATTTGTCCCATTGTCGCTCCAAATGTTTGCACAATAACCTCTACGAGACACAAATCGCTTGAACGCTGCCAGAAAGGCGTCTGTTGAGAGGTCGCTGATAGCTTCTAGGTGCAAAGCTTTAGTTGCTAAGCACACGAACAAACAGATGTAACCTTTGATGGTCTTAGCTCCACGGCCCTTCCAAGTTCGAAGAAGAATGGGGCCAGCGTAGTCGACACCTGATTTAGAAAACGGACGACTCGGTCGCACTCGAGGTCTGGGAAGTGAGGACATTTGCTGTGTAGCGGTCTGTGCTCGTTGACGAGCACATTGAATGCATTTGTAGACTATGCGACGAACAACGTGACGTACACCAATAATCCAATACCTTTGGCTGATAACGCTGAGAAGTAATCTTGGTCCAGCATGCATGTATGTAAGATGTAGTGTGGTTACCAGTAGATCAATAAAGGCGTGCTGTTTTGGAAGTATTATTGGATGTTTTTGTGAAAAATTGATGTCAGCCTCTGTTAATCGACCGCCTACTCGAAGGATGCAGTCATCGTCCAGGAAGGGGTTGAGTTTCTTCAAGGTACTTTGTTGTGGTAAGCATCCACTTGTGTTATAGGCCTGCATTTCTTCTATGAAGGTCTCTGCTTGTACCCATTTGATACAAGCATTATGGGCTTCATCCAATTCTTTAGTTGTGAGAAACCCAGTCGTTTTATTGACCTTATGGTGCTTTAAGTTTCTGATAAATCGTTGACAGTACGAAACGACTCTAAGAAGTGTGTTTAAATTTAAGTACCGCTGTAGTAAAGAGTCCTGTGATGGCGTTGATGCGGTGTAACACATAGTACTTCTGGCTTCTGGAACCTGTCCGGTAGTCGCAAGTGAATTGATGGATGAAACTGGCATTTCTCTGAGGCGTAGGAAATCTGGCCCATGCCACCATAATTTTCAGGAATTCAAAAACTGGGGAGATGTGCCTCGAGACATAGTCTGCAGGATTTTCTGGCGAAGGAACATGTCTCCAGTTACTTGAAGGCAGTTCATTCAGAATTTGAGACGTGCGGTTGGCAACGAATGTCTTCCATCTTCTAGGATGATCGGCGAGCCATGATAAAACTATGATTGAGTCTGAGTATCCGTATCGTTTGACCTTCTTTAGCAGTTTCACAAGCAAATGAGCTCCGCAGAGCTCTAATCGAGGCAAAGACAACTGCTTGATGGGTGCCACCTTAGACTTAGAAGCAACTATATTCACGACTACTTCATTATGTTTATCTCTGGATCTTAAATAAACCACCATATGCTACTTCTGATGCATCTGCGAACCCATGAAGCTGCACATCACTGCAATAGCCTAACCATCTTGGTATGTGGATAATCTCAAGGAATTTCAAATCACTGAAAAGTGATGTCCACTGGCTTGCCAATGATTCCGGAATAGGATCATCCCAACGCCCTCCAATGAGCCATAATTTTTGCATGATTAATTTTGCCCTAATGATACATGGTGATAGCCATCCTAAAATATCATATATCCTTGAAATCACAGACAGAATTTTCCGCTTGGTAGCTGGTTGAGTATCAAGTAGTTCGATCTTGTACGAAAAGAAATCTTCAGTTGGATGCCACTGTAAGCCCAGTGTTTTGGTAGCTTCATTAGATATGAATTGAAAGGACTGTGGAGGATCTCTTTGATCACTTGAGAGAGACTAGAAGTTCTGTTGAATTGGATTTCCACTTCCGAAGCTCAAAGTTTCCCCGATTCAAGAGCTCAATAAAATCACGTGCAATACTAATACCTGATTGCAGATTGTCGCTACCTGAGATGCAGTCATCGACGTAAAAGTCTTCTTTAAGAACTTTGCAGGCGGCAGGAAACACTGCACTTTCGTCGTTAGCGAGCTGATTTAGAGTGCGGGTTGCCAAAAAGGGCGCTGCTGCTGTAGCATACGTAACTGTGAGAAGCTTGTACTCGACGATTGGTTCCGAAGAATTCGGACGCCATAAAATTCTTTGAAATTGCATATGTTTATTATTGACCAGTATTTGCCGATACATTTTTGCAATGTCTGCTGCAAATGCATATCGATGTTTTCTGAAGCGCATTATAATTGATATTAGATCAGATTGCACGACGGGTCCATTCATGAGGTTATCATTGAGTGAAACGCCAGTAGTCGTTGGGCTGGATGCGTCATAGACTACTCGAAGCTTTGAAGTTACGCTATCAGCTTTCATAACTGGGTGATGCGGAAGATAATAAGAGTTCTCGGTCGGCAAATACTTCTCCGATTCGGTTATCCTGGACATGTGTGAGAGATCTAAATATTCTTTCATAAACTTAGTATATTGTTCTCTGAGCTCGTGATCTCTTGAAAGTCTACGTTCTATGGATAGGAAGCGCCTTAAGGCTGACTGCTTAGAATCCCCGAGTTTCCTTGAGTTCTTCTTAAATGGTAACTGTACTTCGTATTGCCCATCTTCTCTACGACGAAATGTTGTGGCGAAATGATCCATACACTGTTGTTCTTCTTCGGTTAAGGGACTGATTTCGTGGGGTATCCTACTTGCCCTGCTGGAGGTCCGGTTGCTCTAAATACGATCTTTGGCTGGGTCATTGCTGGGCGTTGTGTTAATCAAGAATCGAACTCAGAGGTAACGTGCTGCCACTTAAGTAGCATCGACATTGATCATTATTTGAGAAATTTCTGGGAGGTTGAAGAAGGACTTTGAATAAAATGTCAGATCCCAGCAGAATATCGACATGACCAGATAAATTAAAATAAGGATCTGCAAGCGCTAACCGCTTCATGTCATCAGACAAGTACGATTTTATGTTGTGTGGGGGTATTCTGTTCGTCAGGGTTTTAGTATGACAGCAGATACTTGAATTGTCTCAGAATTTATCCTGCTTGTAAGGGTTAATGTGACCTTACCCTTGCTTACTTGAGCATCTGATTCTCCTATTCCATTGACTAATATGCGCGCATGTTGTCGTCGTAAAGCTAAACGCTGCATACAGGATTCGCTTACCATAGTAATCATAGAGCCTGAGTCTAATAGAAGTCTGCAATGTTGTGAATTTCCATATGCATCGTTGGCTAGCACAACGGCTGTTGGCAGTACGGTTTCGGCGCAAGCTTGAGCTGAATTTACCGATACACCAAAGTTGTTCGTTTGACTCTCTCTTTGTTCTGCAACGTGCAAAAGAGAATTGTGTTTACGACCGCAAATACGACAAGAGCTCCGTTGACAACTTGTTACGCTGTGAGTCGGAGATAAACAATTGAAGCACAACGATTTTTCCATAACAAGTGCTTTACGTTGAGGAACAGTGAGGTTTCTGAAAGTCGCACATTTAAACAACATATGGTTGCCTGAGCAACTAGGACAATTATTACAGTTTGTGGTCGATACATAGGATTGCTTTGCCTTGTATTGGTGTACTGTTTTCACGCTTGGTTTACTGTAGCCTTGTTTTAAAGAGTGTGTACTCTCTAGTTCTGTTAGTCGTTTCTCCAGGAATTTAGTAAGTTCTTTATACGAACGTAAATCTTCTTCAGATGTCTGCCTAGCCCAAAGTTGACGTGATTCAAAATCCAGTTTACTAATGATTACAAAAATGAGCCAGCAATCCCACTGTTCAACAGGTAAGCCTAGTGCGCATAAGGCCCGAACAGATTCGACTGTATTATTGTAGAGTGCTTTGAATTCAGTGGGGGACGCCAGAGTAATTCCCGGTTGTGACATAATGCTTTTGAGATGTGCATCAACAATGTATCTTTTCTTGTCGTACCGCGATAGGAGATGTTCCCAAGCCTCCATGTAGTTTGCTTCTGTAACTTGGAAATGCTTTAATTGTGAGATAGCCTCACTGTGAAGTCATGTTTTTAGAAACTGAAATTTTTCCACGAGTGAAAGGCATTTATTCTCATGTACTAATGAGATGTAGAGATCTTTGAAGGACATCCAGTCCTTGTAATTCCCGCTAAATGGAGGAATTGTTATACGGGGCAATTTAATTTGCGACGATGGCTTTGTGTCTTCATCTGTTCTGCTTTGATTAAGGCCGATATCTTGACGTTGTTCGGATAATTTTGATACCAAAGCAGTTAATGTGGACTGATTTTGTGATAATGCTTCGAGCAGTTTATCAGGTTCATGGACTCCCTAAACAGAATGGGCGGAGGTGGTGATCGAACGCTATCTTGAACGTGTGCAGAGGTCTTTAGTGTTCCAAGTAAACGTGTAAGCAACTTTTAATTGCGAAATATTTATCCTCGAATTTCGCGCGTTCATGCTCTTCTTCTCGAAACGATTCATCTTCTTCAATATTGTCTTCAACTTGGCACTGAATTTCATTAAACTCAGTTGCCAATTCTTCCAATCTTTCTAAACGTACTGAGATGTCCTCTGCCGTCGCATTATTTGTCGTTAAATTGTTTGCATAATTTTCGAGACGAGTTAAGGTTGACTTAATAACACCTCTGCGCTTTGCTAATGTTTCCATTCTAATATGTGATTACATAAAATGTAATTTCTTACTTACTTGAATAGCTCCTTGATGTACACCTTCAATGTGTGTGGGAAGAATACACTGCCTTTTGTCTTTAGTATAACACTCCTTTGGACTACCTTTAATATCTGGTGTCACGTTTGCATTGATAATCTTTCACAAAGTTATGTCGAATTGTTACACGCAAACAAAATTTATAAACTAAGGTATTACTGAATTACAGTAGTAGCACCAAGAAATCTGTGTTCACTTGATCATATAGCACTGAGAATGTCAATAATGCACGTCATGCATGTATACTGGCCACTTGGTTTAGATGTATGTAGTCATGAATAGCACTGAAGAATGCCGACAATTACACACATATTTAATTTGCACTAGTTTGTAGCACTGTTAGATTTTCGAATGTGATAATTACATACATATAGATGCACTGTTAATATGTATAGCACTGAAAAATGCCGATAATTACATACATATAATTGCACTGTTAATATGTATAACACCGAAAAATATTGAGTATTGTACGAGTAATCACTGGTTGCAAATACTATACACAGTGTCGTAATGGTATCTGGCGATTACGTTCACACACCACCAACCTGGTTGTCCCGTTAAGGCGATAGCGTTGGTTCGCAAATTTTCACATTGACCAACTGATAATTTTATCTAATTTGATCTTTAAGGAAATTTCACTGATTTGTCTGCTTTAATTTATCGTATTTCACGTAATTCACGTAATTCCAATGACCGCACTACTGTGTAGTAAGCTGAACGCAGGTTACTTGTAATTTGCACGTGTACGCTGATGCGGGTACCGTGAAGTCGGAGACTTAATTAAATACCGAACACGAAACGCGGATTAATCAATTATTCGGATCGATTGGACCAATGTTGCGGACTGTATATTTGACTGGATAATGTTTAGGATTTTAAAATAAAAGATTTGCGATTTTTGGTACTTAGACTTCTTTATTTTTCCAACTAACCACTCCGACACTAGGGCATGGTTGATTAATCGATTTTAGAGAAAAACGATTAACGATTAATTGTTCAGTTTTTGAGTCGATTAATCGATTAATCGATAATTTATTAATTTTATTTTTTGAGGTATTTTAAGTAAATATTAACTACTGCATTTAAAAACAAAAAAGTGTATTTCAATTCAAATTAAATTCAATATAGAAAACAATAAAATATACATTATAAAATATTTATTTTGGTTTTTTTTCTTTTAATAAATGTGCACGTAGGAAGCACAGTTTATCCAACGTATCATCGTTCAGGGATGTCCGGAGCTTCGTAACGAATAACCCTGCAGCGCTAAAACTTCTTTCCGCCTCTACTGATGATGGCGGCACGCTCAACAATCCATTATAAATTTTTTGAAGTAAATCAGTCCTTATTTTACTATGTTCGTAAACCATCATTTCCCTTTTTATACCTGGTAAACTATAAGTGAATGGAGTTGTCGAATTGATTATAGGATTTTTTCTAGTTAAGAATTCCTGTAACTCATCTACTTTTGAATATTTTGCTCATTTTTCAGATACAACTTCTATTGTATCGTTTTCATCTTCGCAATCAGCATCGGATTCAGACGGATTTTCTGCGAGCGGTAATAGTAATCTATTTGCAAAATCTATAGCGGTATTAGCGAGCTCGTTTTTGGTTAGCTTTTTAAAAACAAAGTTTTCCTCAGACATACATTCCAAATATTTTATTGGGTCATCCAAATACAACAGTAATCCTTCTAGATTTGGGTTCCTTCTCTCATTAATTCTGGTATTTAATGAAGTGTAAAACTTTTGTGCTAGAACACTTGAGTGGGACTGCACTTTTAATTTTGTCAACAGAAATTGAAAAATTTTCGTAGCTTGCATTAAGTTGCAATCTTTCCTGCCCAGGGCCAAGGAGCTTACTTCAATTATTTCCAATGATTCGACAACATCCGAAATTATATTTACTTCATTATTGGAAGGGAAAGTTTGAGCAACACACAAATCCTGTAAAACTGTTTTTATGACGTCTTTCATTTCCAAGAACCGTTTAAGCATAGCCAGCAACGAATTCCATCTTGTGGAGGTATCAATTATCAAATTTAACTCTTTACCAATTTTAGTTTTGCAGGCTTTTTGTAGCACATCATTTTTAACAGGAGATTTGCGAAACATTCGAGCTATTTCTTACTTTTTGAATAACCGTTGAAAAATTTTCAGCTATGGCGTAGTTTATGTGTTCTGGAGGATTTTCTTCCATCCAAAATTGAAGTTCACTTTCTGTTTCACTTTCATTTGAATCGGAATCATATTCTTCCCCTTCCCCATCCCCAGTGCTTTCATTTACCAATTGGCTTTCCTCATCTATTTCTTCAAACGTAGTTGATTTTTTTTTGTAGAGAACGTCAACAACTCCCAAATGCATTCCGTGACTGTGGCAAACTTGATGGTAAATACCCATCAAACGACCCATCTTCTTCATTACAGAAGCGCCATCTGTCACAACTGCCACTATATGCTTTTTTAGAAGAATATCGAATTGACTTAATTTTTTTGCTACGATTTCAACTGCTTTGGATGCTGGCATTGAGTCCTTTATTCTTATCATGCCAAGCCCAAAAACATCCTTATCCTTAGTGTGAATATTAAGACACATATATCGACGATTGCGTTTTGATGTCCACTCATCTAAAGATAAAGAAAATCGTTCCGAAGCTTCGATCATCAATTTAAGTTTGTTTTTGAGAGCTTGTTGAAGTGTTTCTGCATATTCAACTACCAATGCTTTGATTCCTTTTTCTGTTAAAGGTATACATAAATCTTGGGCTTCCCATCCATTCTTGATTTCTTCACTATTTGCCAGTGTAGAAAACGGTATGCGATCTAATGCAGTTAGTTTAGCAAGTACGTATGCTGGGGATGATGCAGATTGTTTGGTAAAAAACGAAGTAATTTTAGATGTTTCCTTATTTTGATTTGATGTTGAAGCAACCACTTTACACAAATTATGTTTGTGTTCCATATGATACCTGTATGACGTCGTTGTTGTATGCAACCGAAATGTGGTGTCACAGTGTTTGCACTTTAAAATATTATTGTCTTTCCTGTTAATTAATAGATGAGTCCAAATTTCACTTCTCTTTTCTTTGGATTTAATCCAATCATTTTCTTTTTCCTTCTCAGCGATAGATAAATCTAAATTTAATTTTTATGATATATAAAAATTTTATGTAATATATTATCAAATATACCTGTTTGATGCGAGATAATTGAAAATTTTGTTAAGTTTAGTGATATTTATGGAGCACAAATATTTATATAAAAATATATTTTTTAATTTTGATTTCTTTAAAATGGTATATTTATGTAAATTAATCTAATGATACACTTTTATTTTAACCACTTTTCTAATGTTTACAAAAAGAAAACCAACGTAATACTGAACTGCTGTAAATTAAAAAAGTAATGTAAATTGCAAAAAAAACAAAAAAATATGCATATTCCAAAGCCAAAGGCTACTGTGATAAATTTCTATTCCCAGAATATTTTCAACGGTTTTTTTAAATGAAATTCG
Organism: Dioctria linearis; assembly: GCA_963930735.1. Classification (NCBI taxonomy): domain Eukaryota; kingdom Metazoa; phylum Arthropoda; class Insecta; order Diptera; family Asilidae; genus Dioctria; species Dioctria linearis. Next base: position 82,610,322 of record OZ005743.1, on the reverse strand, counting down.
CAGAAAATAAAACAAAAAGAAACAACGGAAAACGACAAAAAAAAAACGAAATTCGCAGAAAATAAAACAAAAAGAAACAACGGAAAACGACAAAAAAAAACGATTAATCGATTAAGCTAGAAATTTGTTCGATTAATTGAAGCATTCATGAGTTTTTCGATTAATCCATTAATCGATTAATCGAACCATGCCCTATCCGACACTTTATCACGTACTAACTATAAAAGAGTTCATTATATTTGATCGCCCTAACATATTGACATTAATAATGTAAATTACTACAGCTAGAGTTGCAACACATATTAAAATATCACGATCAAAGGTATTATTACTGTAATCTTGTCTGACTCCTATAATTACTTTGATAATAAACTTTAAACTTACATTATCTCTTTGCCATTTTCTGAGGTGATTCCGGAAAAGTACCCTTGTTGCAAGCTTTTTATCTGGCAACAGAACTTTTATATCATCATCATTCAAAAGTTTTAGAACCTCAAATGTAATCTCATAGCCTGCAATCACAAAATTATAGAAAGAAAGCATCATAGTTAAGAAAAAGTCTAATTTCTTAAAAATGTCGCCATTTCATTTCCTAAATTCCACTGACACAATAATTGTGTAACAAGGTCTTCTTCAGTTTCATAAGTTGATGATTCCGATATGACATAGTGTACCATTCTGTAAATAAGAAGATGGATTTCACAAAGAATAACTTTATATTGCACATAATGGATTGCAAAATTTTGGCGTAAATTGAACAACTTCATTTCCACTCAAAATTTATATTAATGTGTGGTCTGGAAAGGAAGGCCATGTATAGGTCATGCTTAGGCAAGCAAAACATTGTATGGAAGGGGGGGGGGATCCTAACGGCCTCCGAGATAAAGGGACTTGCAAATATTTGGGTATGTTTTTACAGATAACCCCATAACTTCCGAATGTTACATCTTATGATGATGATTTAAAATTGTTAGCTACGAGATGGAGGCACTGTCATTTATAAACGCCGTAAGAAGATAGATATATTATAGGAATCCAGTTTAAAATCATGTCTGACTGCCAGTTTTTGACCTTAACTCTGAACAAAAAGTTACTGAATCATAGAATTTCAGGATAGACTTTGGAACAACTCCAGAGCTATGACTATAAGATTGAACACCGAGCATCAAATAGGATGTGTCACGTTGACGCTCTTAGCCGGTCCACTGAAATTTTAAATACTGAAGATGGTTTCTGCGAGTTTGCTCTTGTGGCAACACAACGTCGTGATTTTATTATCTCTAAATAGCATCTGATTTAGAGAAAGGAGGAAGTCAAATGTAGGCACTCATAAACGGATTAGTATATCGCAAAATGAATGGTAATGTGATGTTTTATGTTTCCACCCAAATGGCATCTAGGATCGAATAAACGTTTCCAAAGATAAGAAAAACCAGATTACGACGTACATATAAAATTGTCTTAAATGTATTCGCTTTTCTCCCAGTTCAGGAAAATTTGAGGGAACGTTTCACAATATACCGAAAGGAAATAAACTTTCGAGGTTTCACACATAGATCACTTCGGACCTCTACCATCTTCGAGTACGAGGAAAGTACATTTTTCTTAAAGTGGACCGTATTACTAAACTTGTAAAGCTATCCACAATGCAGATAAAAGAAGCTAAGTATATTCTGCTTAGAAACATATTTCTCTGCATATGGTAGACGGAGCAAAATAGTATCTTATCGGGGCACAAGTTTTGCGAAAATTGTGGAGATAAAAATATACAGCATGTTGAAGTAACCACCTTATCTCCACAATTGAATGGTCAGGTTACAACACCTATTTTCTCCAAAGAGGCAGATCCTGAAAACACAAGCAATTGGCATAAAAATTTAAGTAAAGTAGAATATGCATTAACCAACACACTGAATCGAAGTATAGCTAAGTATAGCATATTTTTATTCGGCGTGAATCAGAAGGGCGAACATCTTTAAGATAAGGTGCAAAATATTGACACACGAAATTTAACTAAAATCATAAATATATTTTGATAAAAAAAACATAGGCCAACCCGAATTTATGAAAAAGGTGATTAAGTTATGGCTAAAAATGTGATTTTGTTATGGTTAAAAACGTATTAATGTCGAATTTGTTGAAGTGTTAAACAATGACCGGTACATTATAAAATATATTGATGGTTTACAATTGGCTAGGTTACCGTACAAAGGAGTTTGTTCTCGAGCTAAAATGAACCCATATGTTTCAAACGTATTTTAACGTAGCTGAACATAGGGCGATAAACTACAATGTTAAATGCTTGCCACTTGAAATTTATGTAAATTTTATTTACTGTATGAAATAATTGTTTCTGAGCTATTTTACTTTATGTTATCAGGAAAAATAATCGCATAGCATAGTAAATATTTTGTAATTTGATTTAATTCAAAATGAGTTATATTAGATTATGACTAGATTATATTATATACTTATTACAGTTAGTTTTCGCTTGACTTTTCGTTAAATGTGCAAGATTACTTGGATTTTTTTTACCGGGTAAACTTTATACTTGTTCAATAAAGCTTTTTTGTGGTATAACAGCGAAAAGATATAATTTGCAATTTCATCAAATAACTAGGTTTTTGTTTCAGGTAGCAAGTTACAAGTCTTAGGTTGTGACCTGTTAAGAGGTTGCATAAAACGAAAATTCTTTTATTGCAAAAATCGATTCGAAAAATCGGTCTTATTTCTACAAATTTCATCAAATAGCTGATTACTACAAAATTAAAACGAAAAGAAAATGTACAACATAGGATGATCCCATTTAAATAAATTAAAAATAGGCACATATATATAAAAAAAAGACAAAAAGCATTAGATTAAAGAGAACATAATACAAAAATACAGACTAGAAATAAAATTGAACAGAAAAAGAGAAACGAAAAAGAAGAGAAAAAAGAAGAAAAAAAAGAAAAAAAAGCTACATTAGGTAAGCTGACCATTCATGAGACGCTATACTTGGGCTTTAGTTAGATGTAGGTCCAGTACGTGCCAATGAACATTAAACAAACGAGACATAGACGTAATAGGCTCATTAAAACTGTAATTTGTATCACAAAATGGCAAACAAAAAAAGTCATGGTTTCTCAAGGAACGACAAGGAGCAGAGAAATTTAGGAGCCCAAGGAGCTCAGGGGAATTAATTGTACCATGCAAGCAATCAAAAATAAAAAGGATCCTACAAATATCACGCCTCTTCTCAAGAGTGTCGATAGAGCGTAACTTGAGTCGATCAGCATAAGGAGGCAAGGCTAAAGGATCGTTCCAGGGAAGGCCACGAAGAGCAAATTTAATAAATTTGCGTTGGACTGCTTCAATCCGATTAATATGGACAGAATAAAATGGTGCCCAAACAGGACTGGCATACTCCAAGATCGGCCTAACAAAAGCGAAATAGAGGGTCTTGGTTACAAAAGGGTCATTAATTTCCCGGCACCACCTCTTAACAAAGCCCAAAGCAGTGTTAGCCCTATTGACAATATTTGAAATATGGTTTTCAAATGAGAGCCCGGAATCAAAAATAACCCCCAGATCCTTGGTGCTGTGAAAGTCTGGACAATAAACTTCCATTGATGAAGTAATTCAGATACAAGGGACTACGCTTACGATAATAAGACAAAACAAAACACTTATCAATATTCAAAGAAAGAAAATTCTTAGAACACCAAGAGAAGAAGGTGTTCAAGTAAGAGGTAATTAGAGCACAGTCATCGGCATTCGAGATAGTTCGGAAAAGCTTGACATCGTCAGCATAACAAAGAATTCAAAGAATTTTGGTATGAGGTAGTAACAAGTGTAAGTCATTAATATAAATGACAAACAAAAGAGGACCAAGATGGCTACCCTGGGGTACTCCAGAGGTATTAAGCATGTTCCTGGATAGAATACCACGAAAAGAGACTTGCTGGGTACGGTTAGACAAATAGGAGTTTAACCATAGAAGAAACCGACAAGGGAAACCCAGCAAAGTAAGCTTATGTAAAAGTATCTTGTAGCTAATCCTGTCGAATGCTTTACTAAAGTCAGTATAGATGCAGTCAACTTGTTTGCCTGTATTAATGGCAGACATACAATGATTATAAAACTCCAATAGGTTGGTAGTTGTTGACTTCCCCTTAGTAAAACCATGCTGGAAACTACCTATGAACGGTTTAGAGTGGAAATAGAGAGTATCACAGACAATAGCCTCAAATATTTTGGGAATAGCTGAAAGATAAGCAACTAGTCTATAATTAGATATGTCAATTCTGTTCCCCTTTTTATGATGTGGAAAAATTAAGGAGTGTTTCCATAACTTATGAAAGACGCCTGATCGACAGGACAACTTAAATAGGTGAGATAAAATGGGGATAAGCGGAATGCTCCATTTCTTCAACAAAGAAGATGGGATGCCATCAGGGCCAGGCAAAAAACTATCTGCCAAATTCGAAATATGTTTCAATATTATGGCATCGTCAAAAACAAGATCCTTTAACTTAAAAGAAGTCGAAGGAAGCATCGTCAAGTGAGTAAAATCGCTACAACTAATATCACAGTTGGAATCACTAAAGGCAGATTAAAAAAAATCAGCAAACAGATTGGCAATAATTGTGGAATCAGCACTCTCAGCATCACCAAAAGATAAGGATGAGGGGAATCCATCAGACTTGCGTTTAGAAAGAAGTCTTCAATTTGAACCTTCCGCGATGATACGAGTAAACCAGATAGTCCTCGTCGCTCCTCGAAAAACAAAATCTCTTCCATGCTTTAGTTTTCAAATTCTTAAAATGGCGTATTGAACCATTAAGCCATGGCTGATTCAGACTTTTATTCCTAGATCTAGAAATTGGTACATTCTGAACAAAACAAAGAAATATAGAGTCGTAAAATAGCTTAATAGCATTATCGATATCTCGTTCGTCAAATACATTACTCCAGTCACGACTAGACAGCCAAAAGTCGATTCTAGAATAGTCCGCCTTAACAAAATTAAAATAGTAATCGTCAGAATAAGATACATTCAAAGATATTGGATCGAAACAAAATATAACATGAACTGCTGGATGGTGAATAGACTCTGGAAGCAAAGGCGTTAAACATCTCCTAGCCGTAGTCCCATAACAATCCGAAGAGAACACCAAGTCAAAGAAAATGCTGAGGAGCAGACAGATAGGCTGGACGAAAGCTTTCCATATCATAGTCGTATTGCCACGAGACAGTCGGCATATTAAAGTCCCCGAAAACCAGAAGATCATCAGAAGGCAGCATAGTATCAGTAATCCTGTCGATAGATGAAGCCAACGAGTCGTAAGTAGAAGGAGGCGAACCTGGAGGAATGTACACGTTGACGACAAATACATTTTTAAGCCGAAGCCTCAGAACCACCACCAGAAGCTCAAGATCATACACCCCGTCCAAATCTACCAGTGAAAACGGAATACCTCGCTGAACCACGCACAGAACACCCCCACCAACAGGAGCATTCAGCAGGCCCAAGTGACGATCCCGATGAAAGACCTGAAACTCAGGACCAAAAATCTCAGCATCGACAATTTTTCCACATAGCCATGTTTCGGATAAGCACACTACGTCAAAGCTTGAACTCGTAGATGACACAAATAGCTGGGTAGTCTTAGATCGGAGTCAGTTACGTTCGCATAGTGGAACGAAATCTGTTTGAGTAGTTTTTGACGACGACAGTGTCTTAGCCCGAGCTATAGGAACAAATTCTCGCACAATCGGGTTAGGCGGCCATATATCCGGAGACATCACAGCTGCAAAAGAATCCTCAGGAATCAAAGACCCTAAATGATGCGGAAAAGGTGCGCTCATAAGCACCGTTTTTCAAGTTAATTTTCCTACAAGAGATCTCGCTCCGTTGAATGCCCAAACACGATGAAATATGACAAACAATGTCATCCTCAGTAGTGTCCGGATGCACCCTAGAAATGAAAACGCTCTTCGGTAGTCTTGCAGGTCTCAGGGTACCAACCCCAGCAGGAATCCCGCCGATGCCGACATCTCTCATAGAAGAAACGCCATCCGATACAGGGCCGGGGTCATCATGAACCAGAGCAATCGAGCCATGAGCAGACAGGTGCAGAACAGGAAAGAACAGAGCAGACATCACTAGTTTCAGCATTAGCTTCAGACACAGCATTGGAATCCTCCGTAGTAGGCTGATCATGACTTTTTTCCCCACATCGTGCTGAGCCGCGACCTTCATTAGAGTGAGCCATAGGGGGATGTGTGTGATCCTTACCACGCCTTCGATGTGAGTGCTTCATCACATTATCAAGAGATCCATTACATGAAGCAGGCTTAGCTGCCCTGTCGAATAGTTGTTCAACACGGGATTGTGATTCAACGGAGGAACCATCAGCAACAAGCTCAGGAACAGCCACCAAATCCTCAATATTATGTTCACTTTTCTCTTCCACGCAGGACTTGGACCCCTCAAGTCCAGTGATAACAGCCCGAGTATTCGCCAAAAGTCTGACATCAGATGCAACCGAACTAAGCAGCTCCGAGCTCTTATTAACAGCCAATAGCCACGAGACCATATCATTTCTGAATGAACTGATGCTACGACTGACGTCCTCTTAGATTGGGAGAACAGGATTAGTTTTGGAAATATAAGCCGGCTCAGAACCAGCTATAATACCATGCACATCTACGATGGAGTTAGAGATGGAAGCTAATTTCAGGGAGAGTTCATGAGATCTGCTCAGCATCAAGTCATAGCCAGCGCTGAGCTTCGTTACAAGGGAAGTAAGATCCTCCATTTTCCGGTTAAAAACTCCGAAATCATCCGACAAAGCGTAAAGGCCAGATAAATTAGTCGTAATGGCCTTCATCCCATCTGCAACATAATTCTGTTCAGTAGTAATGCTGTCAGCCATACTTTTCATCAACCTAAGTACATGGCACGGTTTGATGTTTGAACATTCAGTGCACGTATAATTCGCAAAAATGTGCTCTTGCTGAAGGTACTAAATTGTGCATTCACTAACCGAACTTTACGAAGTGATTCAAAAGTTTGTGATTGTGAATAAGTAAATGCAGCAACCAGAGTATTTATAGGTGAAAAACTGCTAGAAAAAGTCAAATCAGGTTTGAGTCTGTGTTACGCAATGTAATGTGTGATCGCTACAAGATCATAAGAAAAATCATATATAGAGAAGGCGTAAATAACCTAACCTCACACTTCAAAGTTGATGATGTTTTTATACAAAATAAATTGTTTTTAACTGCACCATTCACCAAGAGGTATCCGAAATAATCTTGAGTATCATTTGCCAATTGATTTATTGCCTTTTGGAATTAACATTGAGGAATATATTGATTTGAATTTACTAAAGAAAATATATTTAGATTCACTTGAGATTTGTACTGGAGATTTACCTTGAAATAAAATCCTTGTAAAGGCTTTTCCGCATAGTCCATGTGATATTAAAATCTTAAGTGCCCAATGGAGTTTTCACTTATCGCAGAAAAGGTTTTTTTTTCGAAATACTACGATAAAGCTATTGTTCAATTTTGTGATAATTTACAAAAAGTAAAAGACTTGTTTGAAGAGTTTAGCTATGTATATGATGAATTTAACTATGCACGTTGAAAATAAAACTATAGAAAAATGTACATATACATATACTCCCTTTTTTGATAATTTACCACTATTCTTTATTGATTATACTACTCTAACTCACTTGCTACAGTTACTTAGCAGATATTGCAGGATTCTTGTGGAAGTTAGCACAACAGAAATACCAATATATAATTCTTTAGGGAACGAGGTAATAACTGAAGAAGACAAAAGTAAGGAAATACCATATAGCCACTTCTAACACATTGATACTGATATTGTTTGTACATAAGCGCCGTAAAACTTGTATTGTACAACCTGTGCACAATTTTTTACTGCTTCTGTTTTCTCATACCAAAAGTATTTATGGAGTTGGCAAAAATGAACATAAAAATCTAATAGTTAATTAGGTAGAAAATGTCAGTGGTAAAAAAGTTTGATACTAAATCCGTTTCGTGCCCCTTTGGTTATTTTACGGTTTTCCTGCGTCAAGATGGCAAGCCCCAAACAAACCAAAATCTTCAACGATGTAAACGTGAATTTAAATTAAAATGCGGATGAAACATACACAAATGTACGGCATTTTGGCTACAGTCATGTACACAGATCAAACTTATAATTGCACCTCCTTTAGTTATTACCTCGTTGTTACTTTAGAAACCTATATGACATCGACGAATTGATTTTATGTACTTAAATTACCTTTTCACATTACTTCACTGCGCTAATTACAACCAATATAATAACCTGAAATTCGGTACAATCCAATCGATTTTTTTAGCGAGAATTTTCTACTAGTAAAATAAATCAAATCGAGTACTCTTCAGCGTCCATCAAAAATGACCGGCATTAACTTTATATTGCATTGAATTGAATTTCAATTCAGTTATTTTAAACAGTAGGAAATGCTCCTAAAAAAAATATTTAATAGAATCGAATTTTCCGGTACAATTATAACACAGCACAACACAACACCTACTGCACCCAAATCACTTTACTTAATGCCGATAGTTGGTTGCGAAATAGAAATTCAATATTCTCCACTGCCACTGCTTATTCATGGACGTATGTATGTTTAGGCACTATTATATACGAATACGACACCACGTGTTAAGTTCGCAGTTGCGTTTTAATATGAGTGATTTGATTTGCCGTTCTGTGCTGCAGCTCGGTGCCTGTACGCATTTATTGTGTGCTTTGAACACTTCTTCGCGTGCGCCAGGGCTGTGATGTGAGCATATTTGAAGTGCAGAAATGTGAATTGAGCAAAATATTTTGTTAACCTTACAAATGTTCAATTTTGATCATTTCAATATCATTTTATTTCATTTATAATAAAAAATATTTGTGGTATATTTTCCAATAGATTTAGCTGAAAGTTTTTACCAGACGCAAAATTCTGTTAGCTATATTTGAAAATGCGATAGCTTTTTGTTTCTTCGTGTTATTATTTATCTATTGTTCTAGCTTGTAGGAATGTACGATTTTTTATTTAGCCCACTTTGGTTCTACGTCAGATATTTGCCCTGATTTTTACGAAGTTTATCAATCCGTTTGTTTAGAAATAATGTTTTTATAGAAAAGTGGATTGAAAATTGGAAATTTTGTTTGCAGTTTCTTCATAAAAATTGTTAATTTAATTTCGAAAATGGGCAGAATAGGTGAAGTCCTTCGTGGTGTTTTTGTTTTACACTATATTTTTGCACGCCGATAGAGACGCGTTGATCTAGAGATCTAAAATTTTGTATATATTATTTTCGAAAATTAGTAAATACAATTCCAAAAGTGGACTAAGTTCATTCACCCGTTCATGGTGTTGTCATACAAAAATTGTGGTATCTTACGTATACTGTGTAAATGATCAGTCCTAAACTGAAAAGTTGTTCAGGATATGAAATCTTATGAACACGAACAGTTTTAGAAGTAGATGTAAAAAACTACTTTAACAATTAAATTTACACAGAGGAGTAACTATACGAAATTACATACATCTAGGGTATCGTACGAATTGGTCTTAGACAAATTCTAGCTTTTTTACTAGCTTCAGCTGTGTTATTAGTTAGATGCAAGATTGTTAAATTTTTAATTGTCTATTTTTTATTGTTCTAGACCATTATGCCAACCAGTAACAGTTTTAATAGCAATTCGTTTAAAAGCAAATGAAAACTTCTTCACGAATTGAATATCTGAAAAGAAATGCTGGAATAGGTTTATACCAATTTTTAAATTAAGTAATATTCATAATAAATAAGTATCTCTATCCAAATCTGTATTTCTGAAAACAACAATTCTGGTTTGGTAAACCCAACAAATAATTGGTTTTGGGGAATTTTTGTAAACTGTTGAAACAACAAATGACTTGCTCACGCAACAATTCGGTGATTTTTTTCACAAATGTAGCTGTTAATTAAACAAATGCATTTGTTGATTTAACAAATCTTCTGATTTGTGGAGGCAACAATTTGAAAACGTTCCCTGGACAATTTTTTTTCGTTCAGTGTAGAGTGCCTTTCTGTCAGAGCTGATCTAGGGGCAGTCTGAAGCAATTGCTGAACATCCACTTGGTCACCTGCTGCGAGGGCCAGGATTACTGCAGAATCAGGAGCTGACTGTTCTATATACGACAGGTCCGGGTTGAAATTTAGGATTTTAGTGGGCACCTTAGGGCGTACTAAGATATCGTCTACTTGGAGGAGGAATTGAGACAGGGATCTTTGCAAATGCCCCTGTGCCTGACGGCAAGCCGAGACTCGCTGAGGAAACAGAGGTAGATATGGCAGCCAGACTTGAAACCACTTCTTTAGTCAGCCCTTTGACAGCGACTGTGGTGTTTCTAACTATAGCGGTTTCAACCAGTTCCAGGAGATTCTCCGAGGCCTGGACATGCCTTTGTGCTGCATTTCTGTATGATGGCGAAGAAAGTGCGAGCCGTCTGGCTCTATAAAGCACATGGTATAATTGAGTGCGGTACTTAACACGATCTACATTTGTTTCTATAGGGTAAGTATCAACTCAATGCGCGCGACTAGGTAGGCTTCCTCACGTTTAGGATTTTTGTGTGCGTGAGAATCCTTAGGAACCTTTTCCGGATTCTCAATCTCAGCATCGTACGCTCGAATGAGCTGATCACGACCGCCTTGCGCATTAGCGTCCAATAATCGGATGGCGTATTCCACATCCAATTCCTCGGGGTTTAGGTATGAAAAATCCATTATTATGTAATCACATGAAACGCAGGTCGTTGCAATAACTAATCGACAAAAGTCTGGAAACAGATCAGAAGTTTTTGCAATTTACAAATATAAATTCCTAACGGTCGAAAGGGCGTGAGATCTTAGTAATCGATTATGTGGATAAGATAGATAGAAGGTATGTAACAGTATTTCTGTTCTTTAGTGCGGTAGCCTCGTGCGGCGAAAATGAAGTGATGAAAAAGACGGCAGTCAGTGTGCACGATTCGACAACGACTGTCTCTTCAATTGTAACGCGAGATGAACTTGCAGCCTGTCGTGGAGCAATGGTAAAAAAAAACACAATCGCGGATACTCTAGAACTTATTAACCGTCAAGCAAATATAAAACTAATAATATGATGAAATATATCTACTAATATTATGCGATATGATTCTTTAAACGCGATTAAATCAACACTTCAACAAATAATTTCTTTGAATAAGGTGGAGGCCCGACCCATAGATGCAGGCTGAGACACACACACACACACACACACACACACACACACACCTGCAGAAACAAATAAGGGAAAAACAAAAGACTAAAGAAAAATATGAAAGCAAATAGGTTGTTCAACCAATCAGTAGCTAGGTCGTCCTCAGGAGTGCATCACTGGAATAATCGCATAGAACAAGTAAAGCTCGAACAACACTGATATGATTCAGAGAACGAATTCGAACCATCGAAACTGTGAACATCTGCTGACATAGGTGACCGATGATGCACAATCATGCACATATTCCAATTAGACTAACGCCGTGAAGCCACTCCAAAGAGGAACAGAATCCTGACGGAGGAGAAAAAAAACTTACTACGACAGAAACGCCCTGCACGGAAGCAAAAGTGCCTCACGTGAGGCACCATTCCCTCTCGGAGTGACTGGAAATCGTCACTTCAGAAACAATAGTGCAGGAAATAGTCTAAGCGGATACGATAAAAGATATGTTGGGGTAAAATTCATTAATGTTAAATGAGATATGCACTGAAACGAACTTCTCCTCATCAACAAGGAAGAAAACAAAAATTTATCATAAGGCGAACTGCTTCAGACAACCTGCTGATGTGGAAAAAGGTCAAGATTCCCCTGCTACACAAAATTCGGCGTCTGGTTTATTCAACGACTGCGAATGAATTCTCCAAACCATAAGAATTTATACCCGTACATACGAATTTTAAAACAGGACCTTGAAAATTATACTATTGTACTTTTGGGCGGTACTGCGTGACGGATCTAGAAATTTGGCGGACTTGATTTTAGAATTAAATAATGCAAGGCAGAGAGAGAGAAATACAAATCGGATGAAAATAAATAAGAACTATGAATCGTGACTTATGCACCATTTGCAAAAAAAAACTGTGGGGTCAAAAGATACAAAGACAACAGAAAAAAAAATTTTTATATTCAACAAGATAAGCTTGGAGAAAGTTATAAAAAAACCGAAGTTTGCGCGCCATTTGTAGTAGAGGATGTCAGCCCTCAGTCTGGATGAGTAGACTGATAACCTATGTTCTCTGACTGCAAAATTCATCTTGGGGACCGATGTGGGTGGCGACACAGCATCTTGTCGCTAGCCATCAGTCGGCGTGGGGTGGTTCTCGCCACCCACATCCCCTCGATGCTAGACAGCTGTGCAATGAAATATACGACCGGACGGACAGACGGACATGTGACTCGAGGGCTGTAAATGAAGTGGAGACTGCGGATGGACAGACAGACAAAAAAATGTTGATGGACCATGCTGCTTACTTTGGTAACCTAAAAATCTGTACGAAAAAAAAATCTGTTATTTCCCAAAAGCTGAAAATAAAATGAGGAAAAACATTGCCAACGCCGTACATTTCACTTGGTTCACCCGGAGAACGCAACGCAGTTTGAAAGAACGAGAAAGAGATAGAGGGGACTCGGGACTCGTGGTCTTAGTAGAGTCCCAGCTTTGGAGATGATTGAGCCCAATCTCTCCCATCCTCCCTGGCCAAGCTTCCAAAACAAGAAAGTATGCTTGGCCCATGTGCTGCTAGCAGGGCGTAGGTGTGCTACATCGATGGAGTCAGTGCCTCGTCCTTGCGCTAACCGATCATACTAACTGAAACAAAAAAAAAACGAGAAAAGGAAAGAAAATAAAAACAGCAGAAGAAATACAGGCTCGGTAAATAAGCGCCATCAACAAACCAAAAAAAAAATTGTTTTTCTGTTTTGAGCAAAAAAACAAACAAACAAGAGAAGAAGAAGAAAAAATCAAAAGACTTGCGTTACCCTTATAAAAAAAAAACTTTATATCAATTCAATATGTATACAATGCAGAGTTATGCCATTGCTTGATTAATTAATATTTAATTAATTTCCTATCCTCCTCTCGTCATTTAACCGGCAAACAAAAGCTTAGTTTAAATTCGACATCAATTTTCACAAAAAAAAATGTGTATGTGATTTCACTACAATTTCAATCCTATTTGAATACAGCTTAAATGGCTAAATAACCCTATGTTTGCCCTATGGGTACCCATATATGTACATTACTTGAGAAAAAAAATAGATAAAATTAACCATGCACTTACTTACTTACTTATAACATATTCCTTACTCGGGGCAGAACAATTCACCTTTTTTTTTTCTTTCTTCTTTCTTCTTCATAATATCTACAACTTGCCAGTGACAAAAATACCACGGTAGTAAGAAGCACCTCTAGTCTTCATGTTCGCAAGCATTAATAGGACGTGTATTCGGTTATAATTATGTCATTGGACCTCATTTATTTGGCCTTAGACATTTTCTCATTTTAATGGACTTTAACAGAAATATTTGTTGCTTTTTTTCACTTTTTCCTTTCTCCTTTTTTTTAACATTTAATTCACTACTAACCTCTCAATTTTGATTTAATATAAATTTTATTAAACTTTTATTTCGTAAAGGTATCTGATGTTTTTAATTCCTCTTTATTTCTCAAACTTTGTTTAATTATTATTTTATCCGATTTATTTCTTAAAGCTTTGTTTACTTCTAATTTTATTAACCATTAAACTTGATTTTCTCAATCTTTATTGACTTATCATTTTTTTATTTTCCAAACCTTTTTTTTACTTCTTAAATGCTATCTGCTGATTAGTTTATCATACTTTACTCTCAAAACTTTATTTTTTAGCTACTATTTTTATCTTACTTTGTTCCTCAAATGCCATCTGATTCTTAGTTTATCTTCAATTTTCTTCCTATTCCTCCTCATTAGTTATTAGTTTAGGACGTATAATACTTAAAACATTGCTCCACGTCTTGCTTGCCATACCACGGAAATGATCAACCAAAGAAAACAAATGGATATAGGTATGTAGAGATTAAATGAACACATCAAGGTGTAAGCTACGGAAATGCCATAATACTTTCTTAATTTCATTGGGAAATTCGTTCGATCAAAATTGCACTTTACAATGTAATTTTAGGAATTTATATTATTTATAGTAAGGTGACCAAATATTTTTTGTTCAAAAAGAGTACACTTTGCAATATTTCGTAGGTGAAAATGAAAATGAAACTATAATATTAATACTTACATGCAACTTCACCTTCACTAGATAAATAAAATAAATTTTATTTTATTTTGTACACCTCAAATCTTGTTAACTTGAACAAAAAGTACGAAATTGTTGGTTTTCTCTAACCTCAAATTAATTAAACAGAAAGGGAATTCCCATAAAACTTTGCCGTACATACTACGCATGCGTCAAGACTGTCAGGCATGCCGTACATACTGCACGTCAAAGATCAGCCTGGGGATTACGTACACAAATATTGGAGAGATAGATATATCCATCTCTTTTCACAAATGTAATTTTGACGTTGTTAGAAAAAGAGGTCTGTAGTATCTATCTATCTCTCCAAGTACATAATACGGCCTCTCAATTGTGCCGCAAACGGCAACCATATGTGTGCGCGAAATTCAAATCACTGTCAAACTCGTGTCTGGTGTTTGCCCTGTCCTCTGACGTGCCGGAAACGGCAAGCAATACGCGCGCGTGAAATTCAAATCACTGTCAAAATAATTTTAAATATTTAATTAATAAAATTGAAATAAAATAATTTAAAAATATGTTTTAGAAATACAAATGAGTATAAAATTATACAAATGAGTACTTTCAGAGTACAGGATTTGAAAAGAGTACGGTTTGCGAAAAAAGAGTACAAAACTCAGTAAATGAGTATAGTTGGTCACCTTATTTATAGGTTTTCTCGATGTTATTGGACTGCACATAATAAATATGTTTTACGAACATAAACACAAAACGATTTTGTTTGGATGCAGCGTCATCCGGCCTCGCACAGCCTATCGATAGAAAGCTCCACTGCCACTTCGAATTTTCTTATTTTTTTTTTGTTTTTCTTCACAAATCGTAACACTAAATATAGTTGGAAGAGGCTGAATAAATAATCATCTATGACAAAGAGAAGAAGAAAAAAATAGGTTCCAATGAAAATATCTTGGAAACTCATTACGTGTACAAATTTCCTATTTTGCTTCACTCTGCATTCAGTATTTGTACCATATGTGAAAGAAGAAAAAAGAAGTTTGGCACATTTAGCAAAAAAAAATTGTATTTTATTATATTATTTCCTGTACTGTAGGAGTTCGTCACTGTTGCGGAGATAGTTTAAGTGCACCTTTTTCTTCTGTCCCAGACTTTTTATTTTGTTTACAGGGAATATTTCACTTTTTTTTCTTCAAATTTTCCTTTTGAGCACACTCGATAGCACTGAGTAGCACTAGATAGAGGAAGCCTATCTTCTAAAAAAAAGGAATGTCTTTCACGATGTTAGAGCTTTCCGCCCGAAAATTTTTTTTTTCCGCTGTTGTGACCCAGGTGCCCATTGACCCGAACCACATCCATAAAACCAATACACCAATACACCAATACATTGCCCTATGCAATATATTGGCGTATATCAGGAATGACCCTGAAAATCAAAAATATTTTAATTTAATTTCAATTTAATTTGCATTTAAAAATGCATTTACGTACTCCAACAAAATGCAATTTAGCATAAATTGCATTTTGTTATCAGTCGTACATTCGTTCACACGGCATGTATACTTACCTACATACAGTACCATGTACATACCTACATACAGCTTTTCCGCTAAATTCCTAAAACTTAATCGCATGTACTATACATACGTAGAATTATTTCCGTCGGTCGTATTAAAAATATTATTTTTACAAGACACAGTGCATATCAGATTTCATGCATATACACTGCGTCTAAACTTTTTGTACTTTCCCATGTACGATTCTTCACGTCGCGTCGTGGGAAGGTAATAAAAAGAATAAAAAAGCTTTTGGAAGTTTGGTGATCGGTACCTGGGTGCAATATTGCCGACCCTCGAGGAGTGCTTTTTTAAACCGTTGAGGAGGAAAGTCCGGGAGTTCGCTTTTTAACCCCGTCGAGTAATCCAACTATTATCATAGTGCCAAAGTGCTAAAGGAAAAGAAATATAATAATTTTCTTGAGATAATTTTCTTGTAATACTAGAGTTTTAATCCAACTATTATCATAGTGCCAAAGTGCTAAAGGAAAAGAAATATAATAATTTTCTTGAGATATAATAATTTTCTTGTAATACTAGAGTTGTAATGCAACTATTATCATAGTGCCAAAGTGCTAAAGGAAAAGAAATATAATAATTTTCTTGAGATAATTTTCTTGTAATACTAGAGTTGTAATCCAACTATTATCATAGTGCCAAAGTGCAAAGAAATATAATAATTTTCTTGTAATACTAGAGTTTTTTATGTAACAGAAATTCGAATTGAAAAAAAATATATATATAAAGAAAAGAAGAAAAAAAAGGGTAATAACGTAACAAATAAAAAAAAAACTTAAAGTGGTTCTTTTAAATAAATTGTATTTATGAATATCGGCTACTGCTCTCTCCATCGGAGCACGGAGCAGAGTAGGACACAACAACTGGTGGCAGCGGTATTTTTTTTTTACAACAATCAGTGCCATAAATAAATAAAAAAAAAATAATGAAAAATAAATAAAAAACAATTTTAAATCCAAACAATAAACTGGAAAAAATTCAATCAGTGCTAATTACTGAATCCCATAACAACGTTATGTACAAAAAAAGTGATTAAAAAAAAAAATTAAGAGTAACCAAAAATAAATTTTGTAAAATAAGGATAATAAAAAAAAAAAAAAAAAAACGCGGGTACCCAGTAAAGGGTACTTAGAGGAAATAATCGTTTAGAGTGCCATAGTGCTCCAACGTGGGAAAGTTGCGAGGCTTCATCCCTGCCTCAGTTTAGACGTTTCTTAAGAAGGAAGGAAGGAAGGCCGCAACAATTCGTCAACTCGTCAACTAGGACACCCCAAGCAACAACATCAATCTCACTACACCATCAATATAAACAGCAATAAATATTAAAAAAAACTAGAGCAATATCTGTGGATTAAGTAAACGTAGCGTGAAAATATTTTTCTTTCTCACTTTTCGTGTTTTTCCCCTTGTATCACGTTATTCTAAGTATGAACTAATTTACATTCGTGAAGATATTTTTTTTTTTAAAAAAAAAAAGTGATCCCACAAATAATTTCCATTTCTATTCCTCCTCAATTTCTCACGAAACGGATGTATTTACAGAAGTTAGTTCCAAATTCCGTCTCTTAAAAATACAACTTCCGATTATTATTATTTTTATATTTCCTGGTTATATATGTACATACTTACATTTTCCCGAATATTTACATTTTTTCATATATATATGTATGTGTAGATATACGAACAAATGAAAAACAAAAAAAAAACTATTTCTTACATCCCTTGAAAACAAAGGCTAAAAAAAAAAAGAGTAGCACCAAATTTAACGCATAAAAATTAAAATATGCTGTTCCTAGAAGCGACCTCTGCGGCAAGACTTCGTGAGCTTGCTGGCCAGAGGACTTCGACAAAAATCAATATTCGATCGCCTGCGGTAGAACTTCTCTTGATTTTCAATCCATAACAATATGGCACATTTATTTGTGACGGTATAGCGACGTATATACAGCTCAAGAATCTTGCATTTAGCTTTAGTAGTGTTTGAAATAGTTTCCATTAATAAATTAAATAAAAAGATTACTCTTTTGGACTTTTTACCGGGTTAACTTAATTTTGTTCAAGAAAGAATTTTTTGGGATTCTCCGGTATATAGCAAAAGCTAAAAAAATGTTCTAATTTGTTATTTCATCACACAACTCATTAATTTTTGGTGACAAGTTTCAAGTCTTGGTTTGACTCATCAACAGGTCCCAAATAGTGAAATTGGGTGATTTGAAAAACAAATGAAAAAATGAAAAAAAGAAGAAAGAAATGAAAAGTGTGAGAAAAATAGAAAAAACAATTTTTTTATTTATTAAAAAAATGTAAAATTTTTTTTAAAGAAGCAGATTCATTCGAAGCGAATCGAACCTGTATACGCCACGCAGTGGGCTGAAAAATAAAGAAGAAAAGGGAAGAAGAAGAAGCGTTTCGTGTCAGCAGAAAACCTTCCACTCATCGGTGCAGCTTGGTTTTCTGCCTGCTGCAGACGCTTGAAAATAGATCAAACTGATCTCTTCTCATATAAACTCAGAATAAATCATTCATTTCTTTCTTCATTTTTTCATTTTTTCATTTGTTTTTCAAATCACCCAATTTCGCTATTTGGGACCTGTTGATGAGTCAAACCAAGACTTGAAACTTGTCACCAAAAATTAATGAGTTGTGTGATGAAATAACAAATTAGAACATTTTTTAGCTTTTGCTATATACTAGAGAATCCCAAAAAATTCTTTCTTGAACAAAATTAATAAATTAGAAAATATGACTAATAAACAACTCTTGCACGACTCTTATATTACATTACTGTCTGGGTCTTCTCTCCGACTTTTATGCGACTGATACAAGTTTGACAGATTACTTCAATAACTCGTGCGTGCGATGTCGAGTGTCATTACGCGAGAAGTTAAAATGTTTGAAGTGGTATCTACCGCAGAAAACGGGGAAAAATTAATTTCGGCAGTGCCATCTTCATGGGAAGATAATAATATCTTGCGATGGCCGAGAAATAAGCTGCAAGTAAAAAAGATCTGAAACAATCCACTTTCCCAACCGGCAGAAGATTGGTTTTCTTTCCAGTGCATTGGAAGAGCAACCAATTAAATCATATCAAAATATATCCATTATCATGGAATTTTTTGTTTGCTACTAATTTGTCATTTGTTATTTAACGTACTTTGTCTCTCTCAATTGTAATCAATATTTTGATCTAATTTTTCTCCTCAATTAAAGTTAAAATCATACAACAAAAACAATTTTTAACGTATACATATATGTACATATAGCATTTTATTATTAGAGAGGTGTATTCTTATTCAAAAGAATGGTGGATGCAATTTTTTTTTTATTATAATTCTCCGACTCACAAATAACACAATACCTATTTACCACCACTCCCTCCGATTTTTAATAAAGTTTCATGAAATTTATTTTTATTCTTATTTTCTTTGAATAGAAATAGAAATACAAATGCAATCATTTTCTTGAAATTGAGATTTCGAAAAAAACATATTTAAGAAATTTTTTTCTTCTCTTTCTTCTCTTCTCTCTTTTCCTTTCTTTAACATCTTCTCGCGACATAATTGGGAAATTTTATTTTTTATTAAAAACATCCCTTGTCCATCCGATAAAAATAATATAAAATCCCATACCAATAACAAATCGAACAAATTACTTTTAATACATCTTACAGTTTGCAACATTTTACATACCCCAATAAAACATACTGATTACACATAACAACGATTCGCAGCTTATTACTGTTTGGAAATTTGACGATTAGTTTTCTACTCGGCTGTTTTTTTTTTACATACAATTTTCTCACATCTTCTATAGTCCCCCACAAATCAACCAAACCGAAGCTCGAAACAGACTCCCTTAATATTATAAAATCTCATACTACATCTCTACCAAATTTTCCGTCTGTTACTTCACAAAGCCACAATGACTGAAGAAATCGTTTCTTTCGATGAGCTCTGCTCATCTCAAGTAGAAAAAAACAGTGCAATTAGGCAAATACTAGGGGCTTATCACCAAGCCGGTAAAGTGAAGCGTACCAATACCTTTGTGAATGGTAAATTACAACAACTCGAAGAAACAGAATACAGAAAACAGAATAACATATAGTTCAGCATAAAGACTTCACGACCGATTACGATTATTTCAAAGAATCATGCTCGGACAAAACTGAGAACTGGTACAGCAACACTTTCCGAAAGATTGAAATCAATCTCAGAAATTACTATGAACCAGCAAAACTCCTTTCACATCCCATCACCCAGAGCTTCGTGGAGATTTCCAACCAAATCACAAGACACAGAAACCAATAAAGCGAAAGACGAGACAAAAAACGAAAATATATACAGAATTATAAATACAAAAATTACACGAGTTATACAATCATTAAACCCTGATATCTTACCTACAGTCAGTAAAACATACTTAGAACAAAAACTGGGTATCCTAAATAAACATTGGGCTGAATTCGAAGAACTCAACAATACAATTGAAATGCAATCTACGCCACAAGACCTAGAAAATAAATACTTTATTGAAGGTGTTTTCGGTAAAACAGAAGCGGAATATGAAGAAGCTGTAATAGCTATCCAAGAACAGTTAGATACCCGCTTCCCATGACACACGAAATAACTCATCACACTTTCACAATGAAAGCACAGAGATTAAAATTTCACATATTTCCCTATCAGAAATTAAATCCTTAATACTAAATTTTAACGGCGATCCAAAAAACCTCCATAAATTCGTGTCATGTTGCATGTTATGGAAGTATGTTGAGAGTGATTGGTCAGGACGTGAAGTCCAAACTGCCAGCATGAGCTGACAGATCACTCGATGACAGCGATAGCACAGGGCGGCACGCTAGCACCTCGGCTAAGGGTGGCGGAGAGGGTGGGGGAGTTCGCGGAGTAACCTGCCGCTTGTCATCACCCATAATCAAAAAAAATTTTCGTGCCTACTAACAACAAGCCAGCACACACTCGGTCCTGAAGGGACCCTTACGTCACTTACCTGCATTCCAGTGAAGGCGCAGATGGTCTGCCTTCTTTGCCAAGCCCCATCCTCCCATTGACTTTGGGTGGCACAATCGTCCAAAGTCCCTTTGTTGACCTGTGGAAGAGATTAGAGCGGACCTATACGACCTTCGGATGAGAGAGCTCCAGGATAGTGAAGGAAGAATAAAAATATCTAGAGCATGATGACGTTATAATACTTCATTGTTTAGATATACCTACGTTACAACATTCCCGAGTATTCGACTCTCATAAAGTGTTCAGTGACGACTGTTTAGCTTAATTACCTTTTCAAAGGAGAGAATGATCATGATACTTATAGTACGAGCGATAGACGTATACTTATATATATAATATGTTGTTCTTAGTTGAACAATCCAAAAAAATTTAAGTATTTCCAATTAGAAAACTTTACGGAAACCTCTTTAGGCCCTTGTTCATGATATATTTCTTTTTCTTTCATGCCATGGATTCATTAGGACATTATCAATTGTTCACAATGTCGGCAATAATTGAAAACAAATATTAAAATTCTTATGCATACGGCACAGCAAGAACTCTATGCCCCAAGGCTCTATGTGTCCAAGAGCTAAGTTATTAGACACTTCTTGTGAAAACATTAACGTTTTAACTGCAAAATGGCTTTCTTCTGACATTTACTCCATTGGTGACTCTCTTCTTATAAAACTTCCTGTCGAAATCATAGATTCTCGCTATTATTACACTAACCTGAATATTGTCACCTGGCCTTCTATACTTTTATTTAAACTGTGACGAGTACCATAAACCTAGTTACCATCGGGTTCTTTAATGATTACCGAACTGTCAATAGTAAAATTAAAACAGAAATGAAAAGAGCAATTAGCTCCAGAACCGTAGGACCTTCTGATGCTGAGGTAAGAGTTTGTCCAACATGGTTGTCTCCATAAGCATCAGCAATAACTCATTATTCATAAAGCGCTATTGAAACATCGTGAAACTAAGAATATTATTCTCATCTGTGGAACATGAATCATAATCTAAATGTAATTGCGGTCATTGCTACCAATGCTGGAATGTCGATGACCCATAAGCATGAATGTGTGTATTATATGTGTCCAGTTTTCTACTTGGAATCTGTTACAAATCTTATAGACGAATCGAATATCTCTTAACTACGGGATAACTAGCAATTAATAAAAAGGATCCTTTTTCTTGCATGCCACTAGTATCAAAACAAAAACACAATTCTAGTTTGCTTTCTGTTACATATAGTGAAATTGAGTCTCACTGAAAACCTCGGTAAGTACTAAATAAGTATTAAATAAATATCCAATGAGTATTAAATAAGTATTAAGTAGGTAGTAAATAAGTCTTAAATAAGTATTAAATAGGTAGTAAATAAGTATTAAATAAGTATTAATTAGGATTATATAAAAAAATTAGCTCAATCGTCACTCTGCTCTGGATGCTTGCTATTGAGTGAGGTTCGTTCAAGACTAAAATTTCAAGTGCGACATCCAAAGACAGATGTGTACATAACCTGAACGCTCTGTCCAATATGAAACCGTTCCAAATATTTATCGCTTGCTTTAGGTAAAAATGTGCAGTTTGATTTGACCATTTAATCATCGACTTTAAGACATGTGTTCGTATAACGGCACCTGGCGAGTACTTCTAATTGGAGCGATCCAAGCGCATGATGCCCTCAATGCTGGGCAATGTGGATATTTTTCAGGCACGGTAGGTGAATTACGAATTGCCTCTTCCCCTGTTTTCCTCTTTCGATACAAAGATATAAATGGAGGATAGCGAGTTAATCAATCTCCTTTCGCAGTTTGCTGCATTTGTTCTCCCGTCTTATTTTATTTATGTATTATTGGTCGTACAAAAACTGTCAGCCCGATTCAATTACCCAATAAAATGTTTATGGCGATTCACGAAAGGAATTCTATAGATAAATTTCATGTAATTAGTACCAACCTTTTTGCTCACAGTTTCTCTAACTTTTGTCAGCTCACCAGAATTTTTTTATGTCCTATTTCTTTCTTCGTTAGGATCCCCAATTGGTGCAGTAAATGCAAGTACACGCCCAGGTTGGTGCAGAAAATTTTGGAAATAGAAAATTCCTTCTTCACCGATGCATCTTTCTGCTATTCGCGAATGGAATTTTACAGATAAATTTTATGTAATTAGTATCAACCTTTTTTTTCTCATAAATTTCCCGGAATCCGTATAATATTACCATCTACATTGTGTTTTAGATCATTTACCTCGATTATTGTATCGGATTGCCGTTTTTTTCACAGAAAACTCACGAGTATTTCTTGATGCAAATTCAATATTTTCAATAATTAAAAGTAAGCTTTTTGGAGATGCCTACAATGTACTTAAGTACAATGATACAAGCAGGTGGTCAGATTTGAAGAAAATATTACTCCAAACATTCGAAGAGAAATTAGAAATATCAGTACTCCAATCAAAACTCCAAAATACAAGACAAAGAACAGGAGAGCCTGTCAAGGAATTCCTAAAACGGATAAATATAATACACGCTCAATTAAATGAAGCCACCCATTCATATACGACGGATAAAATATTAATAAATTCTCTAATAAAGGATAACAAAAAACAGGCTATTAGAGCGATTGAAGACGGGTTAATAAGCGAGCAACTGCAAACTCTAACCAAACTCCACGAAAATAGAGCATTAGAGCCCATAACGTCATATATTGGTGAGCAAGCATTACGCCTAGAATCAAAGGCAACAAAATTATCAGCGAACTCTTCTCGCACTGCTCAATCAACACAAGTGCAGAACCCCTTTTGCTATAAATGCAGGACACAGGGACATTTAGCTCCGAATTGTCCACAGAACATTCATACAAACCCAATCCCAAATAACTATTTCTCAAATAATTTAAACAAAGGTAATCCTACTAAAAAAGGTGATACTTTCAACAACTCCATCCCCACATGCAGGTATTGTCATAAATTAGGACATACCCTAGAAGTATGCAGGGCGAGAATAGCAAACCATGGGAATTTCTACAGAGAAAATACAAATCCGGTTCCCCAAAACTTCAGGAATCGAACAGAAATTCCCAATACAAATGCACCACCTCAAAAGCAGAACAACGTCAACCAGATTCCAAATTTTAATTATAGGAAAAATCCCCCTTCTTCAACAATACAACCCCAAAACGAAGCAAGAACAAATAAAGACCACGTACAAAATCCGAGAATATTTTTAACACACTCGGAAAACAAATCAACGCGAGAGGAATTAGTCGGCAGCCCCTCGCAAATCCAAACAAAAGGCGACATCCACACAAATTTAAATTAGATAATGCACATTTATTAAATGATCACATAACGCTGAAAATTCCAATTAAAATCAACCCAAACTCCATAACTATCTCTCTATCTACCAATGTGTGCTCCAATAAAGAAACAAAGTTCCTCGTAGACACAGGAGCAGAAATTAGTCTTATAAAGTTCAATACACTGAAAGCAGACAGCACTTACTATAAAGATGCAATCTGCAAGATAAATACTGTTACTTGCCACAAAGTGAATCAAGCGACATCTGTTGGGAATGGAAGCAACTTTAGGTTAGTGTCATCTTAGTAAACTTTGGGTTCGGAGAACGGAATATTCAGGAAGGTTCTAGGACAATTCGTAAAGTATAAATACGGCGCTCTGACAGCTAGGAGGCGGAGTATTATTTCAGACAGCGAAGTGAACGGAGTAAACTATTTGGATTGCGATAATTAGAAGTACAGTACTAGCGATAAATAAAGAGTTGATTTGATAATTATTTGTGAATTTGTGAGAGTAAACAGAAAAGTTAAATAAAGAAAGAACTTTTGAATTATATCTGAAATATTGGTTTTAAATAACGAACTAAGGCCACGCTCGTAACAATACTTTATTTACGAAATCTAAAACTACAGAAGGAAATATTGGCAAAAATGGCAATTATATCAAACGAAGAATTTATAATAGAATATCGCTCAGATTATCTAAATATATATCTTAGATATGATAACCATGAAAGAAGGCTGAAACAAACAATGTAAGTGCTAATAGATGCAAGTTACCCAGTACTTCACGGGATTCAAATACCAAACGTGAAAAGTACCCCAACACAAATATCCTAAAAAAACGGAATATATTTTCCAACCCAATGAAAACCGAAATAAATCGGACAAACTACATAATAAAGTTATTACAATTCCCGCACGCTCTGAATCCGTAATTCAAATTCCAACTTTGTCAACTACGGAATCAGTATATTTAAAAAAAGAGGTAATACCATAGTCAACCCATCACAAGGAATGGCAAAAGTCCTAGTTCTCAACACGAATGAGCAGGACGTCGAACTGGCAATTCATGACATGAATCCAGAATGCCATGACCTTAACGACTTCGATTGCATCTCTACGGATTCCAACAGAGATCCAATTAGGGGCAGAATAAAAAACTGCACACCCTGATTAAATTGGATTACTGTAATTTGGAAGAAGCCGAGAGTATTCGGAAAATTTGTAAGGATTTCAACGATCTCTTCTACTTAGAAGGGGATTTCCTAACATTTACAAATGCAACCGAAACAAGCCGGAAAGAAATTACTCGGCAAATAAATGAAATGTTGGATTCGGAGATAATATGACCTTCAAATAGCCCGTGGAATTCACCCCTACTTCTAGTCCCCAAAAAGCCAGATGAGCATGGGAACAAAAAATGGCGAGTCGTTGTAGATTTCCGCCGAGTAAATGACATTACTATTACCTTACCCATTACCTAATATTACAGACATATTAGATCAATTGGGTATTTCACAACGCTAGACCTCGCCAGCGGATTCCATCAAATTCGCATGGACGGGAAGGATAGAGCAAAAACTGCGTTTAGCACTCCTTATGGTCATTACGAGTTTAACCGTATGCCATTTGGATTAAAAGGTGCACCCGCAACCTTCCAACGTGCCATGAATAATGTCCTTTCCGGACTCCAAGGCATTTACTGTTTCGTATACATGGACGATATTGTAGTTCATGGATATAACCTTAAAGACTATAATATTAGGCTCGCAAATGTATTTAGCCGCCTTCGGGATTTCAATTTAAAACTACAACCCGACAAGTGCCATTTCTTAAGAAAAGAAATAATGTATCTAGGGCACATCATTACTGAAAATGGAGTCAAGCCAGATCCGGCAAAAATTAAATCAGTTCAATCTTATCCTAGACCCAAGAAGGAAGAGGATATCAAAGCCTTCCTTGGTTTCGTCGGCTATTATCGCCGCTTTATTCCCAATTTTTCTAAAATCGCGAAACCCCTTACTAACCTTCTGAAGAAGGACACACCTTTCAAGTTCGATGCAATTTGCGATGAAGCATTTTGCGAATTAAGAAAAAAATTAATATCAGCACCAATTTTATCCTATCCGGATTTCGACAAAGAATTTTTTGTCACCTACGATGCCAGTGACTACGCCATCGGAGCAGTTCTTTCCCAAGTAAATAATCAAGGAGATCATCCAATCTCCTATGTTAGTCGAGTTCTCAATGGTGCAGAGACTCGTTACTCAACAATCGAAAAAGAGCTTTTGGCAATTGTTTTCGCAGTTGAGCAATTCAGGCCATACGTTTATGGTAGACAGTTTACCATTATAACTGACCATAAGCCATTAGTATGGCTAATGAACCTAAAGGACCATTCCTCAAGGCTAATGAGATGGAGAATACGTCTTGAGGAATATGACTATAAAATAGTCCATAAATCTGGAAAACTCAACACAAATGCAGACGCTCTCAGTAGGGCTATCCCAGAAAATTCCGTAAAATCAACGGAACCCAACACCTATGTAAATGTGGTAACCAGGAACCAAGCCAAAGCTCAGGCGAATTTAGATACACCCAATCCAAATCTTACTACTGCAAATCCAGATTTATCAGTGATAATAACTGAGACCAATTTCCCATTACTTTTAACTAAAAACACAAATCCCAAATTTTTCATCTTGCCAATGCAGGATACAGAACTTGAAAGAGTGCTAAAACTTTTAGACAAACCTCCTCTACTAGAAAAAGAACTGAACTTCTTTAAGAAGAAAGACTCCACAGTAAGCATTTCAAAAGTCAATCTGCCTTGCCGATCACTAAGAGATAGATTAGACATTGAAAAGATTTTGACTGAGATCTGCTCATACACAGAAACAAATCAGTTAAATCAGGTAAATATCTCCTTCCCTGTATTAGACCAACAACTATCAACTATTAAAAACATTTTTACCAAGGTCTTCGTTAACCAAAAAATAAATATAAAACTTCATCAAGATTCCATAAAGTATTTATCCAACAGCAGTGATATTGAACAAGTTCTGAAAGATTTCCATTCTTTACCAACGGGAGGCCATCAGGGCCTTACAGTTTTTATAAAAAAAGTTATGCTAACGACCTTTTTGCAAAAATAATAGAGGCTAAATTAAAGAAAAAGTAAGAAAATCCGAAATTTTTAGTTTAGACAACATAATTCTTGATGGGAGAGGGCCTTGGAAAGGAAATGATTCCATAAATATAAATTAATATATGATAAATGTAGATAAAATTTTAAACAATTTCCAAACAAATATATCGTTAGTATTATACATTTCTTTTATACCTATTAGTTTACAAGAAAAAAAAAAAAAAAAACCAATGTTGTAGCTAATTTATACTAAAGATCGATATCCATGAAAGACATGTTTTTTTTTGTCAATATACTACAAATTATTATTACTATTACTAAATAAATAAAAAGACCAGAAGAGTTATGGAAATGTACATTTGTATATATAACCAGCCTTTTGTTTTGCACATAGAATTTTAAACTTTAATAACTGTAAATAGCTCTATTACCAATCATATGTAAATTTATAAACTTAGTAGTATTCATTTCCTTTTAACTAGCTTTGAAGGAATAAATGTAACATATAATGAGAAAATCCTAAAACCATTCCTATTGAATTATAGTTATATCAAAATAATTAAAAAAAAAAAAATATAAAACCACAGCAAAATATTGTGTGTTCTACCTATAAGGTTATTATAATTTCGCATGTAAATAGGTTTAATTTTCTGGTTACCTTTAAAAGTACTATTTACAATCGCGTACAAAATCTACTACTATTAAAGAAAGAAAGTTTTCTTCTGAGCAGAATAAAACTTTCTTTTCCGCAGGGGGAGGGGTGTTGTGACCCAGGTGCCCATTGACCCGAACCACAACCATAAAACCAATATATCAATACATTGCCCTATGCAATATATTGGCGTATATCAGGAATGCCTTGAAAATCAAAAATATTTTAATTTAATTTCAATTTCATTTGCATTTAAAAATGCATTTATGTACTCCAACAAAATGCAATTTAGCATAAATTGCATTTTGTTATCAGTCGTACATTCCGTTCACACGGCATGTATACTTACCTACATGCAGTACCATGTACATACATACATACAGCTTTTCCGCTAAATTCCTAAAACTTAATCGCATGTACTATACATACGTACAATTATTCCCGCCGGTCGTATTAAAAATATTATTAGTGCATATGAGATTTCATCATATGCACTGCGTCTAAACTTTTTGTACTTTCCCACGTACGATTCTTCACGTCGTGGGAAGGTAATAAATAGAATAAAAAAGCTTTTGGAAGTTTGGTGATCGGTACCTGGGTGCAATATCGCCGACCCTCGAGGTTTTCTTTTTTAAACCGTTGAGGAGGAAAGTCCGGGAGTTCGCTTTTTAACCATAGTGCCAAAGTGCTAAAGGAAAAGAAATATAATAATTTTCTTGAGATAATTTTCTTGTAATATTAGAGTTGTAATCCAACTATTATCATAGTGCCAAAAAATATATATATAAAGAAAAGAAGAAAAAAGGGGTAATAACGTAACAAATAAAAAATAGAAAAAAACTTAAAGTGGTTCTTTTAAATAAATTGTTTTTATGAATATCGGCTACTGATCCATCGGAGCACGGAGCAGAGTAGGACACAACACCGCGAGGCTTTCTTTTAGTTTCGTTATCACTTCTGCAAATTTACAAAACTAAAACAAAAATTTAACCAATTGAACAACTTTTGCAGAACGATCTTCCAAAAAGGATAAAAAGAACAATTCCGCGAGTTAATACTTTATTACTGCAGCGCGTGCAAAAAAAAAACAAAAAAGTTTCTTTCTCGAAGAAGCAACATGAACTTTTCGACCTGAGGTTTGTACCAAAACTGACTGCTTCTTTCGAATCGCAATCCAACCGCCAGCGGTCGAGTAAAGTCCCCGTTGCGTTTCCATTGTCTTCCTCCTATCTGGATGTGTTTAATGCTACATTAAATGCCTAGGCGAATGCGCAAGTCACAGATGACAATGAAATCGAATTTTTATTATATTTGTGAGCTGATAGGCATTTTTGGCATAAATATTTCCAGTAAGTTAAGCTGTACAGACCACATCTTCTCTGTTGCCAAAGAAGCATAAAAATATCTTGGATTTCTGGAAAGGTGCATGAAATATTTCAGACCCTAAAATCTAGCGCTCCTCTATAAGTCCTATACCAGATCTAGAATGGAATACAATTCTCACATCTGGGTCGGGGCTGGTCGTGCACCCTTCATTGGATCTTTTTCAAAAGAGAGCCTTCAAGCTCATTGGCGATATGACAATTTCTTGACTCACTCTAGCACCACCGCAATGTTGGACGCTTTTCGTTCTTTTATCGCTACATGCATGGCCAATGTTCTGATGAAATATCTAGTCTGACCCCTTGTAGATTAATTCCTGTATGCAATACTCGCGCTGCAAGCCGCGCACATCCTTTCATTCTTTGAAATACTTTTGGCCTTACAATAAAACACCATGCTGCTTTCTTATATCCCCTAATCCTTTCCCTATCTCCTTCCTGCTGTGCTGTGCTTTATAACATAGTGTATCCCATGAGTTTGGCTTAATAGTAATTGTAGCACGCCACTTTGCTCTTGAAAGAAGCATGCCACTGTAGTATCAATGCCGCCAACCCAGACCTGGCAACCGTAATGTACTCCACCATTCGACATTCCAATCGCTGGAATATTGCTTCCAGACTCCAGGCGTAAATCCTATAAATTAGCCAACACGACTAAAATCTCACTCAATTAGGACAACTGTCAACAAGAAGACAAAAGAAGTCACCAAATCGGACCGAGGGCTAAAGATGAGCCCCAAGGATAAAAAAGAAGACAAAAACGAGATCATCGAGCGAAACAACGACAACGTACATAGAAAACGGCGCAAACACACTTGAAATCTCACTCAATCATCATCATTCATCCCCCATTCATTCGTTCATAGCCAAAGTGACAACATAACAGAGTTTTTAATTTGCAAATAATTATTCACATACACAGTTTTGCCTTTTGCCGACGCAAAACCCTCGAGAATACTTCACAAGCCATGAAACAGACTCCCTCCCTACCACATGCGAGGCCCAACGTAGTCCTTACATTCTAAAATATTTGCAGTGTTCTTATGTAAAAGTGACAAAAGTTTGATTTGAATAGCTTCTCCGCCCTAAACTACTATTCATACAGAAAAATGGCGTTCTGTTAATCTTAAGCTTGCTTTCTTATCTTCCGAACCGTAATAAAATTTTCATACCTTTCCTAACAAAATTATTTAAAAAAAATTATCTTACCAAATGACAACGATTCCTCAAACAAAAATTCTCAGCTGAGTAATCATTGGAATGTCGCTGTGCCGTCATGACATGCCGTGGGCTGATGATATCGAATGTAGCTGCCTACAGATTCGGACTCCGGCTGCACATACACTCATGCAATTATTACTCAGCTGAGAGGTATTGAGCGTAGAATGGTAAGGTTACTTTGTAATCAAAACTATTTTATTATTTTGTTAAGTAAGTTATATCGGAAATTCAGCCTTTGGGAAGGTAAGGAACCAAGCTTTAAATTACTGGAAGACTATTTTCTTGTATGGATAGTAGTTGAGGTTCTATGACATATCTAAGCCAATGTTTGGAACTTTTCCATAAGTATCAATATAGAGCATTTTAGAAAACGGACTCCGAACGCACACATGTAGATTTCTGTTTCATGGCTTGGGAAGTATTCTCGAGGGTTTTGGCCGACGGCATTCACGCAGTTCACATTGCGCGTGTGCCGTGTAGATGTGTAAGCTAGTGTGTGACATTCTAATACAGACACATATATTCTTAGTGTATAGTAAAGTGATAGAGACACATACTATTAAATTATCTAAAGTGTTAAGTGTTGTGATTGTGATATAGACACATACAATTATAAGTGAGTGATAATTAAACATACTGCGGTGATAAAGGACACCTTGTCTCGTGTTATCATGAGTGATCCCAATCTCGGGTTTGAAGCTGAAAAAAGAGCACTTATGGCCGCTATTGAAAACAGCCTAAAAAGGCTGTACAATAAGTACGATCTAGGCCTCCCGGAAGTCACTATACAGGAAAGAGTAAGAAATTTGTTCGACGACAATAACGCGTCACTGCCTGAAGTATCGGAAGAAAAGACCAGCGATGTGGAAATGTCCAATGACTCAACCGAGTCATCTTCATCGAGTTTGGTTTCGTCTGAGGATGAAAACAATTTCACTGTTGTGGAAAACAACAAACGAAGAGCAAAGAGTAGCCCAGAGGAAGCCATCAAGGTCAGAGCAGCAACCACCTAGGGTGGAAAACACGGCTGGTTTCTTCCAAATTCTAGGCAATCGAAAGGACTTCGAGATACAGCCCAAAACTACTAAGGCTCACGTTGAAAAGGCAGTGAGACCTCCTCCGATCGTCTGTCATAACTTGAATTTTAAAGCATTCAATGGCGAGCTTGATAAGCTCGCAATAAGGCCAAAGTTTTTCATCAAGACGGCAAAGGGCACTAAGTGCATTATCAAGCCAATTAGCCAGGACGACCATAAGGCGCTGTTCACTATAATCAGGGACATTGGTGTACAGAGTTACACGTTTACGCCTAAGTGTGACAGGACGACGACACTTCTGCTGAGAGGAGTTCAGCATACATACCATGCAGAGGATGTGAAGGCAGCACTTGTGGAAAAACTGCGTGGATTCATAATTAACTCTGTGACGCATTTTAAAACGCCCAGGAGCAAAGAATCGAATTCCTTCGTAATTAATTTCTGAGGTAATTACGATATCAAATTAATGGCCACAAATCGCCTTCTGAACCAGATCGTTTACTGGGAAAATACCGCGCCTCTGGAGTCTCCCAGTGCAAGCGATGCCAGTCTTTCGGCCATGTCGCGAGGAACTGCGCGGTCGATTACAGATGCGTGAAGTGTAAAAATGTACACTTACCAGGACAATGCGAGCGGATGAACGAGAAGGAAGGTTCCCCATACTGCGTCAATTGTAAAGTTGAAGGACATCCAGCCAGCTATAGAGGTTGCCCTAAGTACAAGGAGGTAGTACAACAACGTGCCAAGAAGACCGAGGAGCGTCGCCAACGTGAAGACTTCGTGAAGGAAGCCACAAGGAACTATGTGCAGCCAGGTAAATCTTTCGCCCAGGTAATCTCTAAAAACACGTTTAATAATAACAATTCTGTTAAACCCACAGCTTTAAAGCCACAAGTAGCACCTAGGTCTGCCCCAAGGCAGCTCCTAGAAAACCAAGAGTGTCTGAAATTGACGATTTCTGCACCAAAGAAGCCAAGTATTTATTTGGCTGCGGCCTTTTCGCCCTTATGGGCAAAATCAATAATTTCCTTCCAAAATACAGGAAGCTTTCTTCTATTTCGGAAAAACAAGCAGCTTACCTTCAATTTGCATTTGGACTATGTCTAGGCAATTAAGTAAGCTGAAAATCATGTCACTTAACTGCAATTCGCTGGTAAAGCACAGCAAAAGAGCAGCACTAAATCTCTTCCTTATTGAGCACAAACCCACGTTTATGTTCATCTATGAAACTCTGCTCTCTGAGAGACATAAGTTAGCTTTTGAACACTACAACTTCGTCCGCTAGGACAAATCTGTGACCACCCTAGGCACTGCCCTTCTCATTAAGGAAAACCTTAAATTCGAAGAAGTGAAAATAAGTAACCTTTCAAATATGGAATGCACTGCTGTCAAGTTAGAGCTTCGTGACAACGAATCTCTTCTCTTAATCGCCATATATAATAGATGCCACGCCACAGGAGCTGATTTCCAGAATAACATGAACAGCATTGCTCGAATCTCGGACAATTTCACTTACACGGTGCTTGGTGGTGATTTCAACGCAAGGCATCCGTTATGGAATGACTCTTTCGTAAGTCCGTCAGGCAAGGCAGTACATGACTGGCTTTTCTGTAACACCACCCATGATTTCGTTGTCGTCTCACAGGATACTCCGACCTTCCCGCGATCTGGGTCAACTCTTGACTTCTATATCGCAACCTCTAATCTTATTAATCTCCTTCCCCAATTCCAAATGACGTTTGTACAGCGCATATGGCTGAATCTGATCACTTGGCAATCGAACTCTCTATCACCTCCAGCGAACCCTTAAATATTTTGACTTCAGACCCTCAAGCCTCAACCTCACTCAAAGACGTTGACTGGCAAAAATTCCAAGACAGGCTCTCTCAATTTCTAGCAGGAAATCTCCCTGACTCGCAACGGAATCTTACGAACTTGGAAGTTGTCTTCCATATTGACTTCCTCAACAACGCCATTGAAGGAAATGTCGCCTTCTTTTCCAGTGTAGTGCCGAGGAAACACTACAAATACAAAAATCTCCCGCCTCAACTGCAAAAATTATATAAATTTAGGCAGAAACTTCGAAAAATACTTAACCGTATTTTTCACCGAACCCTTAATAGCCACAACCCAGCCTACAGAACCGTGTTATCGCAAATTAATTGCTTGTCAACAATTATTGAGGAACAAATGAAAATGTTTCTCGATCAAGACTTTAGGAATAAACTGGCCTCCATTCAACCCGGTCCACACTGCTTTCAGGACATAAATAGGATCTGCAACAGGAAAGCAAGACTCCCCAAAACCATCTTAAGTGGCTCGAAAGCTTACAACCTCCCCACGAAAAATGCACCGCCTTCGCGGAATATTTCCAATCCACTTTCAAAGACAACTCATCTCTAAGCGATGCAAATTTTAGGACCAATGTAGACTCGACCGTTGATGACTTCACTGCACAGGCAGTGGGATCGTCCGCCACAATCTTTAATTCCACAAACACGTCCTTAAATCCGGATGATTTAAGCATCTTTTCAAATCCTGCTCACGTTTTCGCCCTAATCAGGACTATTAGAGATAAAAAGTCCGCCGGCCCAGATAACATTTCAAACAAAGTCATCAAAAACTTCCCACCTGTCGCCATAGAATTTCTGACAATTATCTTCAATAATTGCCTCAATAATTCTTACTTTCCTGATGTATGGAAAACCACGCACATAGTTCCAATTCCCAAAAAAGGAAACTCGAAAAACCTTAATGAGTTCCGCCCAATCTCTCTTTTGTCAAACCTGGGCAAACTTTTCGAAAAAATAGTCCGTCAACACATTGAAAATACCTGCCTCGACCTAAATATCAGGCAAGATACCCAATTCGGCTTCAAGCCCCAGCACTCCACTTTTCACGCTTTGCTCAAATTCCTCTCTGATTCTACAAACGCCCTCAACAAAAGGGAGCAGACAGCAGGCTGCTTCCTTGATGCAGAGAAAGCGTTTGACTCAGTCTGTACAAACGGGCTGATATTCAAAATTATAAACCTCGAGTTCCCGCCTTATCTCACCCGGGTTATACATAGCTTTCTGTCATCCCGGAATTTCCACGTAGAAATTGAGAATGTCAAATCTCAGGCAATATCAGTCAGTGCTGGTGTCCCCCAAGGTTCGGTCCTCGGACCAACTCTCTTCAATCTTTTCACCTATGACCAGCCTGCCAACGACTCAAATTCCACCACACTACTTTATGCTGATGACTCCCTTACGTACGCCCACTCCATGTCATCCAATCTCGCTGCTACGAAAGTGGAGCGGCATGTCCTCAAACTTGACGAGTTCTACAGAAAATGGGGCGTCAAAATCAACTTTAACAAATCTGAAATGATTTGCATCCGAAACCCCTCCACAAGGGGAAGACCCAATCTCGCCACACGAGCCAACAACATAGAAATTGAAGTTAATAACGAAAAGCTACAGCCTTCAAAGAACGCCAAATATCTTGGTGTCTCTTTCAATAATCTGTTGAAATTCAACAACCACGCCAAGCTAACCATGAGGAAAGCAAACTACGCTTACTCTCTACTCAACCCTATTATCAGAAGGAGAAACGGTCTCCCGAAAGATACAAAGCTGCTAATATATAAACAGGTCATCCGCCCAATCATATGCTATTGTTTCCCCATCTGGCACACCGTTTCGCCATCCTATATGAGGCAAATTAGCGCCCTCGAAAGAAAGATCCTAATGGCCTGTACAGGAGTGTACAGAAAGCCTGACGGACACTACTTTCCAAACACCTTTTTGTATGACAGTGCAAACATCACTCCAATCGAGGACTATCTCCTTTCTCTCGCGGTCAAACAACTTGAGAAGATCTCTCAACATCCTAACCCCCTCATTAGCCAGCTTTCAACTCAACTTCAAGTTGAAAGCTACCACTACTTATCACCTCTCCACCTAATCAACTCGGAAACGAGAAACATTTATTACTTAGGCGAAAGATTTACTTTCTTCACTAGTGCAGGAAGCCACCATCGTGGATAGGACAACATTCAGGCATCTCGATCATCGTGGGATTTATCAACGCTGGACCATTCCAGATTTTCGGGATATTTCTCACCATGTTGGAAGAAGCGCCGGTCTTCAACTTACAACAAGTTAGAGAAATCTCTAACATTCCACAACTTCCCACTACCATCCAACTTCCATATTCCTCTAAATTCCAAAATTATCAAATAACAGACAAGAACACAGATTGCCGGCGCGCAAAAGGCTGTAATAATTTCGACATCGTGTAACCTTAAGTTAATATATATTCGAACAATTAAAGTGTCAAGTGAATCAAAAACAAAAGTGAATACTAGGCCAAAATTAAACCCTGTACGTAAACATTTTCAAATATCCCGGGATATCGGTTCGGTAATAAATTCGCCATAATTCGTTTTATTTCTTGACTTGACTTGACTTGAAATCTCACTCAAAATTTTTGTAAAGTTTCATTAGTTAGGAATAAAGTGAATTGTTAGAAACCAAACGTTTTCTTATTCACCCTGATTCCTACATAATAAAATAACACTACTTTACTCATTAACAGTAGAAGAAAAACGTTATAAATTAAGTTTCTAGCAATAGAAAAATTATATGTTATATTATTTTTGATTCTGATTTAGTTTTTGAGCGCTTATATACACTAAATTACTATGGTTATCGAATAACGTTGTTCATTCAATTGACAAAGCAATGCTTTTAAAACAAAATATTTGGCCTTTAGCTTTTACATTTTTCTTATTTAATACATGTTCCTTTATCTATCTAAGGAAATCAAAGCCACTAGATTCTGGTTTCAATACTGGAATATCCCATTAAGAATGTCAAAGAGTCTATTAATTTTCTCGAAAACTATAGTATCACTGAATAGCTAAACGTACGCTCATTTTCGTGGAATTTACATGTGCTTATAACAGTTTTGACTAGACTTTTGGTGAATTTTTTTGGTATCATCTTTCTCATCATTATATAAATACAAAAAACAAAACCACACTCCTTGAAATAAGACCATCTGGCGTTTCTATATCTTTATACAAAAGCCTATTCTTAAGTGTCTTAAAAAGGTGAAGTACATCATAAAAGGAATTTATTTCTTTATTATTAGTTAGTGAAAGTATGTTTTATGTTCGAAATATCAATTGTAAAAGTTTTGTATTAATTGGACCTTATCACATATAATTCCTGACATCCAGTGCAAAATTATCAAAATTTTTATACTTCGGAATATTTCGTCTTTCAAAAGAATACCCAATCATTGTATATTGTCTGTGGCAGAAGATAATTTATGATTAGAATCTACTAAGAACTTACATAATTAGGATTCCATTCACAAACAAGATATCAGAATCAAATGATCAGAACAAAAGAACGTCGGTTCGTTCCATTATTTCGAATTTCTTTATTCTTTTAATTGTAATTAAATTCTTTTAATTTTCAATAGTTCAGTTTGTATTTTATGAATTTCTTTATCAATTTTTCAAGTTTTACTAATGACTAATTCTTAGCAAATCTATTTAAATTTTATTACAGACTCAATCATCGCATATTATCCACTGTAGACACTAAATATATGGATCTCTCTGGAAAGCCTTTTAATAGCATAGAAAACATAAATTCTTTACTGCAATTATCTAATGAGGATATGACTGCAACTGTTGTAGATAATTTACAATATTTTACTTGGAAACCTCCACGGGAGCAAATTATTGGTACTGACGTTTACATGACGACAATATGGATTTTTACAGATTTAGAAACCAAACAAGGTCGTTCTTTATTACGAAATGCTTTGGAGTATATGGTGAGTTGATTTATTGTACAACTTTTTACTAAAAGAAAGCTTTTTAGAAATCAACAAGCAGTGTTAGAATTTCATTTATACCAAATGTTGAAGGGTCAGCTGTATCAGAAAAGAATAACTTGAACCGACTTATTTGGGCAGTATCACAAGCCTTATCTGGAAGCAAAGCTGTCGACACAGTGCTGAGTTGGTTAAAAAATTCAGAAAAAAACAATTATGATATACCAGTAACTTCATTTATTTGTTCTTAACGTTTTTAAATTTAAAATTTTGCATTTTTGTAGGACGATGTTAAAGAAATAATTTCCTCGACGGAACTACATGTCAAGATGTTAAGAGTTTTTTCTCAACGGCTATTAAATATAAGAAAGTCACAAAGTACTATTGTTATAAATGGGAAAATTTTTGGACCTCTTGAAAGTGAAGAGGTGTTTACCGTAGAAGATTTTGCATTAATGGAAAAGTGTAGCAATCTTGAATATGGAGATAAAATTAAAAAAGCCCTTGAGCTATCTAATAATGATGAAGGTAATGAAGCCAATCATGTATATTATCTAAATCTATATTTAATAAAATTTTCTATCATTTAAGAGTTGCATGTCTCAAGTGATGATATCCTTAAATTAATTACTATACTTGTTCCCCGACAAGACACCAAAAATCGATTCACTATACCAATAGAATTAGAAGAAAATTATTCTGTTGTGAAATTACAACCCAAGGCAATGAATTCGCCTTATTTTAACATAGTGGCAGTGGTAGATCCGGCTTCACGAGGAGCCCAGAAGCTGGCTCCGATTTTGATTTTATTGCGATCTGTTATTAATTGTAATATGAAAGTATTTCTGTGCGGTGTAGAGCAACACAGCGATATGCCTGTTAAAAGGTATATTAATGACATTACTTATTTATTTTTAAAAGCTTGAAATTTAAATGCCTTAATTAGTTTTTACAGATATGTAGCGGAACCCGAAATTTCTTTCACTTCTGAAGGTAAACTTTCTTCGGGTCCATTTGCCAAGTTTACTGGATTACCTACTAGTCCATTACTTACACAAAGTTTACAGGTATATCAACTAGTATCTAATTCCATACATACTAAAATTATTATAAGAAAAGTATAAGAATTATCGTTATTATATTATAAGAGCTCGGGCGACATATTATTACGCATTTTTGAAATTTTTTCTGAAACTTTAATGTAGGTATCGAATCCAAGTCTCTGAGTCAGCGCATTTCAAATTGTACCTAAATATACGTACAAAATCGTAATTTTTCTTTGGCAACACTACGAAGGATTTGTCTAATTTTGCCAATTTTCGAAGATAAATCTAAGCTTTTTGTATACGAAGGTTCAGCCAATTTCAGTTCTCTACTATGTTAACAAATTCCCAAGCTTTAATCCAAATTTGTCATGAATACATAAATTTTTTTATGGCAGGCTTACGAAGGCGATTTCACCCACTTTTGAATTTAAATTTAGAATTTTTATAACGCCATACCATATTTCACCTCTCTGTCAGATGAACATGCAAAATCAAAATGACTTTTAATATTGTACGCGGGTACCCAATTGTTATTTGTGTGCGTTACAAACGCAGTGCCAAACTTAATAAACGCTATGATTTCATATCAAGAGAAAAAGTTATAATTGGTCTAAAACCAATATTATTATACCCTAGATGAAAAAAAAGAGTGAAATAAAGTAAAAAACCAAAGTTTTGTATGGCAAGTAGTTCAGCTGTCTACGTCAACGCGTTCTCAGGCAGTGTCCAAATAAATATATAGTGAAAAAAGAAATTTTTGTATGTATGAAATCAAAATTTCAGCTCTCTACACGTCAACGCGTTCTCAGGCAGTGTCAAAATATATAGAGAAAAACGAAATTTTTGTATGTATGAATTCATCTAAAGTATAAAAATAGATAATCAAAATAATGTCAATTAATTAGAATATCGACTGTTAAACATATAGTTTTAAAGTGTTCTACAATGAGTACTGTAATTACTAATCCCACACTCCCGGAATATCTAATCCCGAATCCAGGCAAAAAGTATTTTAGTTTAGAAGAAATTCAATTTTTTTGACGAAATGGTCCTTAATTGGTCAGTAATTTAGCAGTTTTTCCCTCCGGAATGGGGGCATTGACAGTTCAACATTATTGCCACTTCAGTTAGTGGCAGTTATGAAAGATTACAAGCTTTTCCCTTAAGGGATTTTGCAAAACTGTGACCTGCTGTCATTTCTATTTTCTTGCAGTTAATTTAAGCTAAGTCAGTGGAGATACATAGGTTTTCTTTTTAGCAGCTCTGCAACACCTGTAAATTGCTTCTTCTTGACATCCTTTGGTTCATTAAGAGAGAATTGCGGAATAATCAACAGTCACGCATAGTAGAGCTCATAATTACCAAGAAAAGCTGGTTTAATTGAAGCCGAAGGTATTATAAGTTCACATATTAGCAGCTACGCTTTACGCTAGATCCGGTGTCTGCGGCGTACTACTTTACTTTGGCTTGGAGGGAATCTGGTTCGGGACTGATTAGTGCCGTGTATGGGAGCTGATCATGCAAGGTATCCCACGGTCCACCACTGTTTTTCTCGCATATATTCCAGATCTTTCAATTCTAGATTTCTTGGATTTCTATGTGTATACAATTACAATGCCAAAAAACTCTCCCAGCTACTGCGGACCTTGCGTGTAAGTTCTTCTCTACGTGGTTTTTAGTCTCCGACTTCATTGAGACAATGTTAATTTCTTCCCTTCGTAGAGTATAGCGAATTATATTCAATTTTTTTTTAAATTTCTTTATCGATCCTATTATGGACCGTATGGACCGATCGTCTCTACAGTGTAACACGCGGGTCAGAAAAAAACAAAAAAAATTAAATTAAATTGAAAAAGCTCTTTATTGTATAACCTTAAAGATAAGATACAATAAAGGTTATTGGGTCCACGGCTACTAGTGTTATATATATCCGGGGTGTAAAGCACGACACTTCCTCTACTTCTTATCCTTACTTTATTTATTTATTCAAACAATCTTTCACAAAAACTTATCTGACCTACTTATCCCTGGTCACTCATAAATTTTTTTCATTTAGATTCAAAAACTTGCTATTTATTTTTTTCAAACCGACCAACCGAATCGACAACCTACTAAAAAAACTCCGCGCAGAAGAAATGTTTTCTTCCTACACCAAAAACGCTTCCCCTTTTGTTTGTATTTTTATTCGTGTTGAAATCTCAAAAAATAAACTCTTCCTTTTAGGGAAAAATTAAGTTTGAAAATGAGATAAATCGGGGAACTCCTTCGTGGGGTTGCCATACACAAATTTCGTTTTCAACTGTATATTTGGACACTGCCTGAGAACGCGTCGATGTAGAGAGCTGAAATTTGGTACATGGTGTTTTCATTGTACTAACAAATAAAATTTCAAAAATTGACTAAATCGGGCAACTCCTTGGTGTTGCCATATAAAAACGTTTTTTACGTATACAGTGAAAACGATCAGTCCTAGACATTTTTATTGTACTAAAAACTTCTTCAGAATACGCAATCTTATAAAATTGGTTATAATCATTTTTTCTGTCCGACAAACCGTTTTAGAAATATATGCCAAAAAACACCTCAAAAATCAAACTTGCACAGAAGGGTGTGACAATACGAAATTTCATACGGGCATTCATCTAGGGTATCATAAGAATTGAATTGGTCTTAGACCAATTCTAGCTTTTTTACTTGTTTTATATTAAGGCAGAGTATGCCACTATTCAATTTTGATGGCAGAGTATGCCGATGTTAAGCGAGAAAGTAAAAGACACCTTTCGATGATCAAATAAGTTCTGATTTTTATTGACCAGTCGCTGGTTATTTATAGAATTTTCTTACATAGGGATCGGTATGTTTAATAATTCTACGTTCTGAAATAAGTGAATTGCAATAATTGAATTTAAAAATCTTAATTGTAGTGTCAGCATTTCTGATCACATCACTAAATTTGGTATGATTCACTCCGTATTGACTTCGTAAAGCATGACCTCAGGTATGTGTATTTACATAATTGAACATTATGCTTGCAAAGCGGAATTTGCGTATGTTGCAAATTCCTCTTAAGGTAGAGCATTTATGTTTGTTTTTATTTTCTTTTCGGTATCGTTCCTAGTTTTGCTTATTTTCATTGTCTGTGGTGATGGCTTTACAGGACATTCCCTATTCTCGAATATCTTTTTTTACAAAAAGTGCATCAAGGGTATTTTTAAGTTGGTTGAAAAATCGTGGAATGTTCCACATGCAGAATAGAATGATTTAGAAAGCATAGCGGCTTAGAGCCGTTAGAATTTCTGTTAAATTTAGCATTGAAATTAATATATAATGGTTTTCAATTGACAGGTACCAGAAAATTGGTTAGTAGAAGTTGTGAGATCTGTTTATGATCTGGATAATATAAAATTGGCTGACATAGGAGGTCCAGTACACAGCGAATATGAGTTAGAATATCTCCTACTCGAAGGTGTGCAATTTATATATATTAATTAAATATTGGTTTTAATGTTTACTACGAACATAAGGTCACTGCTTCGATGCCACTACTGGGTCTCCCCCAAGGGGTCTTCAAATAACCTTGGGTAGTCAAGATCAAGCAATTATTGTCGATACTATTGTTATGGCGAATTTGGGATATTTTCAATTAAAAGCATATCCAGGTGTGTGGGAGCTGCGTTTGCGACAGGGAAAGAGTGCTGATATATACAATATGACAAGGTAAGATAATACTGGTTGCATGTATTTCTTATTATGACATTATAAAATTTATTTCAGTACTGAGGGCCCAAACACAATTAATAGCCGAGATTTTACTAAAGTTGTAATTAGTTCACTTCGTTCTCATGTTATTAAATTACGGGTAACAAAGAAACCCGATAAAGTAAATGTTGATTTATTAGGCGAAGACAATGAGCATGCCTCTGGTATATGGAATTCCATTACGAGCTCTTTCAGCGGAATGGCGAAAGATTCTGAAAGTGAAGCGATCAATATATTTTCTGTAGCATCTGGTCATCTGTATGAAAGACTTTTGCGAATTATGATGTTGTCATTGATCAAGCATACAAAGGTAATTTTTTTCAATAAATTTTTGATTTTGAGGACTGAATTTATTTATGACTATGTTTATGTATTTTATGATTTTGAGGACTGAATTTATTTATGAATAGGTTTATGTATAATATATGTTTTTGTACTAGCTTTTCGACAGAAATATTTATATATGTATACAGGGTGATTCAGATCAAGATACATACCTTCCGGTATACCACGCGATTCCTTGAGGTAAGCTGATCAAAAAATTGTTCCACATACCCCTCCCTAGAAACCTTCCTTTAGGAGTTGTGGCCAGTTGAAGATTTCGTCAATACATATTCGTGAGAATAAATGAGTATAACTTTTGAACCACGATATAGATTTTGGTTATTGTTGGCTTATTACATAGCCCAGAATAGTAGCTGTCGAAAAATGTATTACTCTGTATTTTTTAATTAAGCATCTTTAAATTATTCTCAAATATTTCCAAAATTTTGATTTTTTTTACACACAAATTTCATAAATACCGTTATTTATTTCAAATACTTTTGTGTGTAAAAAATCAACAATTTACTGGCGCCTTCGTTAGACGCCTTCGGTCTTTTTGCTACTACCTGCTGCCCAACTTCGTAAGTTGGACCTTTGGTACGTTTACCATCATAATATTTCTTCTGGGCACACTGGCTTTTCTTTATCTTTAAAGAAGCCTGCTCCCTTATTTCATTTATGTCTTTGACTTCATTCTCGTTAACCTCGTTGGTTATATATGAATCATTTGGGCTTCGTGGAATAAACCCTAAAAGAAGTTCATAGGGGGACTTTCCCGTAGTTTTGTTAATTGTTGAATTTAAGCCCCACTGAATCGATGGAATACTTTTATCCCATTTCACTTCATCTTCGTTAGATGCTGCGATTGAACTTAATATAGTTTGGTTATATCTCTCGGCCTGATCATTTGCACGAGGAGTTGCTGTAGCATTAAGGATTCTTTTAATGCCTATACTCTTACAGTACTCAGTGAACTTTTCACTGGTAAAGCAACTGCCTCGGTCACATACTATTCGGCGTGGGACTCCAAAAGTATTAATTACTTCTTCAAATGTTTTTATTACCGACACAACTTTTGTGTTCGGAACTGCTTTCAGAAATACAAATTTTGTAAATCCATCTATTATTACAAGTAGATGGGTATTCCGCTTTGAACTCTTAACAAATGGACCTACGTGATCTACATGAAGTGTATTGTTACGATTACCTACACGTAGGTAAAAGGGATTAACTCCGGGACAGGTGGAAATTTAGGAAACTGAATTGAAATGTAACTCTTCTTTTACAACACAAACTATTTTATTCAATCACTTTATTTTTAAGAAAAATACGAATTAATAGTAATACAAAAATAACTTGTAAACTCTACGCGGCGGCAACCCGAAGTCAACTCCCGGTTATCAGTTTCAGAGCATGGAGTATGGTTCTTTCACACACATTAGTACCTGACTCAGCGATAATGCTTTCTTGCAACTTCGAAATTAGAGCTCATATGGTTCGCATTTATGAAATGAATTGTGTACACTTTGGTAACATGAGTGAACACTTGACTCAGCGATTTGTGTGCAACATAGAGCGATAAATTATGATTTTTGTTTATTCGGTACTGAATTAGTAAAATTTATGTGGCACGGGTATCTTTTAAAATGTGCACATGAAACCCGAGACTTGTAATTCGTGAGAACCATGCACCATGCTCTTGCTTCATAACATTCCTCCCCCTTTACAAAGATAAAAGAAAACTTTTAGGCTATGTCTACAATTTTTTTTTTTTTTTTGTGTTTTTATTTATATATATATATAATTACTTCTCTAAAGAAAAAGAAACTACTTCTACAAAATATATTTTTTTTTTCTTTGTTTTAACACCGTATTTATTTTTGTGTTTTATTTTTTTTTTATTTTTTTTTTTTTTATGAATTTTCAGTATTGACGTTAATTTTACATTTAATATATCTCTTATAAAGTAAATACATAATGGGGAAAGATACGACTATGGAAAGTAAAATTATACTAGTGGTAAAAATGTTATTTGATATTTGAGGGGTGGAATTTTCGTTATGCAGCTTGGTTTCGTCCCTTAATTTTTTTAGACTTATGCTCATCTTTTCGAAATCAGAGCTATCTATATGAGCTCTCACAAGAGCGTTAAATGAGGTTTTGTTATAATTTACTGTAATATTTCTGATATCGTTTGCAATAATACTATCAAAGTATTCTATTATTAAATTTGATTCATTAACTTCCTTTTTGGTTTCAAGGTTAATATACTTTGTTGATGCTCTACATCCTGGAAACAGTTCCAAAATACCACTCTTCGAAATTTTTATAGAATATGCAGTG
Source organism: Dioctria linearis (assembly GCA_963930735.1). NCBI lineage: Eukaryota > Metazoa > Arthropoda > Insecta > Diptera > Asilidae > Dioctria > Dioctria linearis. Next base: position 82,565,329 of record OZ005743.1, on the reverse strand, counting down.
TCATTACAAATTATCCTAACGTTACTTTGTTCCGGAAGTACATACAACCATGTATTGGCTTTAATTAACGCATACCATTTTTCCTGAGTGGCTTTAAAGATTCTAACTTCGCAGGTGTCTACTTCTTTGTAGCCTAGGTTCAATCGTATTATGCAATTTTGGTTATTTTCATTATATGTCAGGTAGTTTTCGTTACAAATATAAAAATTATGATTCACATTTTGGCATCTGTCGAATTCATTTTGTTTCAAAAATATGTATTGTCTTAATTTTTCGTTGATGCCTACAAAGTCAGACTCTGGTCTAATGAAATAGTACAAGTGGTTCATATAGGTTGCAGGAATGCTGGTTAGTTTATACAATTTAAAAAGGTCACCGATTAGGGGAATTTCTATATTAAGTACTAAAGAATTAGAAGTATATAATGGAATTACTCGAGAAATTTTCTCTATTTCTGGCAAATTTTCAACAGATGGTTTTACTGGCAATTTTAAGTCATGTTGTAGCTCAAGTTGTATTTCCTTAAGTACTTGAACAAAGCTTTGCGAACTCGACAGGTGCTTATCCATTTTTCCCAATTTAGCTTCATGAATTATACCACTTAATTCTTCCTGTTTTGAGAGAAATCTTCCTAGGGAGAGTGTCATAATGTTTGCCAATTCGTCGAAGAAATGTAAAGTTTGCATCGCCCTAGTTCGGTTATTGAAATTCTCTGTTAAGGTGTGTAGAACTGTTTCGATCTCTTGAAAACGTTGATTTAACACTATTTCGGACTTATTTAAGGTTTCGATTACGTTTAATATGATCGAGGTTTGCGATACCACAGAGTGGTGTAATATTTTTTGGTTCTCCTTGAGTGTACTTACCATACTCTCGATTCTATTCGAATCTTCGTCATCCATTGTTCCGAAGAGGAATTTCGACAATCTACCTATTCCATTGATGATGCCTCTTGGTTTCCTGCGTTCTTGTTTGGGGTAGAATACTTGTCGGAGGATATTATTATTTTCCACAACCTCGTTGAACGTTGCGTTTATTACCTTGAGAGTGAATTTACAAGGATCCATCACGAACGATCTGAGTTCATCACAGAACTTGGAGAGTTCAGCATATTGCCATCGAAGTTGGTCCTCTTCTTCTTCATATTTGGTTAAGTCGAAATATACAACCAAGTTCCAGAATGATGTCGATTTCCCAAGTGTCCCTGTTTCCTCAAAAAAAATTCCACTGGAGTTACTGATAGGTGTGTTCACATGTTTTGGTTCGGTAATTCGACCATGGGCTTCGTAGAAAGACAATACCAGAATGATCCTGTAAGGAATGTAATGCTTGTAGATGATAATTTTGCTTTGAGGTGGAAAGGTTAAAAGTTCGGTTAGAGATAGTTAGATAAAGGAAGTCTTTAGGTGAATTGCTCACATTGTATAATTTATATCTCAGGAAATGAAAGTTTTGAGCAGGTTGTTATGTACAAGTTTGGTTTTTCTTCCAATCTGTATCAATGATGTTTCCGGAGATGGAGTCTCTATAACTTCGTATGGGCCTTCATATAGCATTGAGAGTTTTCTGTTCTTCTTTATTTTCTGTTCCAGCAATACTTTGTCTCCTGCTGTAAAAATGTTTCCTTTAACACCACGATCATAGTACATTTTTGAGCGTTCTTTTGCTTTGATTTGATTCTCACGGGCTAGTGCGTAGCTGTTCTGAAGTCTGGCCTTTAGTTCTATGACAAAGTCATCGTAGTTATAGACTGGTTCCACCGCCTTAGCTACAGAAGATGGAATTTCCGGTTTCACCCCGAATAAAATTTCATAAGGAGAGTAATTAGTTGCAGAATTTGGAGTAGTATTATAGCAGAACATAGCAAAATCTATCCACGTATCCCAATTATTGGGATCTTTTGTTGCATAACTTCTGAGATAGTCACCTAAAGTGCGATGACATCTTTCAAGCGATCCATTGGACTGCGGGTGATAAGCCGTCGTTTGCATTTTTCGTATCTTTAGTAACTTACAAGTTTTCTTAAATAAGTCACTAAGAAAGTTGGTTCCCTGATCCGTCAATAAACACTGTGGGGTACCGAAAAGACATATTATCTTCCGAACATAGACGTCTGCAATCGTCTCCGCTTCCTGGTTAGGAATAGGGATTGCCTGTATGAACTTCGTCAGATCGTCTTGAAAAGTGAGGATATACTTATTCCCACTTTCCGATACTGGTAACGGTCCCACGACATCCAAGGATACACGTTCAAACGGTTTTTTAGATGTAGTAGTGATCTTCATTGGGATTTTTATTTTATGGGTCACCTTACTTTTCTGACATGTCTCACAAGAGGATATAAAAGTTTTTATATCTTTGTACATATTTTTCCAATGGTATTTCTGCCTAATTCGCTTTATGGTTCGAGCTATTCCCTGGTGTCCACCAGTTGGGGAAAAATGATATTCACGAAGAACTCGCTTAATTTCTTCTTCGTTGTTTAAAATTATTGGGCTTGATGTAAATCTGTGATTATTACGAGTTTCGTTTGAAGTAAAGGTAGCCTCGTTGCTGCCATTTAGGGTGCCATCTGTATGTTCTTTCAGGTCTTGAACTGGAATTTCTGCTCTATTCACCTTCGACGTCGAGCTGGCGGTGTTCTCTTTACTTGCATTATTATTATTGTTTAAATTAACTTCCGAGTCAGTTTTTGTTTGGGATCTAGTAACGACATTAATATCTTCTATATTTAATCGAGATAGAGCATCGGCATTTGTATTTAAGTGACCCGATTTATGAACAACTTTGAAATCATATTCCTCGAGCTTGATTCTCCAACGCATAATCCTGGAGGAAGGATCTTTTAAGTTAAAAATCCAAACCAGTGGCCTATGATCCGTTACCACAGTAAACTTTCTGCCGTATACGTATGGTCTGAAATGTTTGGTCGCCCATACAACCGCGAGCGCTTCCTTTTCTATCGTTGAATAATTCTTTTCGGCCTTGTTCAGGACCCTACTTGCAAATGCAATAGGTAAATCCGTACCATCAGAATCTGTTCGTTGCGAAAGCACCGCGCCTATGGCTGCATTGCTGGCGTCTGTAGTAATGAAGAAATGCTTTTCAAAGTTAGGATATTGTAGAACAGGGGCTTGGATAATTGCTTTTTTTAACAATCCAAAAGACTCATCGCAATGAGCGTCCCAATTGAAGGGAACATCTTTCTTTAGCAGATTATTTAAGGGGTTAGCAATTTTTGAAAATTTGGGAATAAACTTCCTGTAATATCCCACGAGTCCCAAATAAGATTTTAACTGTTTAGTATTCTTTGGTGGATTTATAGCTTCGACAGCTGAGATCTTTTGCGGGTCGGGCTTTATTCCTTGGTCAGTTATAATATGCCCCAAGTAACTAACTTCTTTGCTAAGGAATTTACACTTATTGGGCTGAAGTTTGAGATTATGCCGCCTTAAACATTCGAATACTTCTCGCAGTTTTCGGTTGTGGTCATCTAAATCCCTGCCATATATGACCACGTCGTCCAAATAGACGAAACAACGTATACCCTGTAGCCCTGTTAGTACTTTATTCATTAATCGCTGAAATGTAGGTGGGGCATTTCGTAAGCCAAAAGGCATGCGATTAAATTCGAAATGCCCATGTGGCGTACTGAATGCTGTCTTTTGTTTGTCAGCTTCTGCTACTTGGATCTGGTGGTAGCCATTTGCCAGATCTAATGTACTAAAATATTTTGAATCTCCTAGCTGATTGAGTATTTCCTCGATGTTAGGAAGAGGGTGTGCATCAGCCAAAGTTAAATCATTGAGTTTGCGAAAGTCTACTACGACTCGCCATTTCTGGTTTCCCTGAGAATCTGGTTTTTTGGGAACGACCAATAAAGGAGCATTCCATGGGCTGGTACTATGTCGTACAATTCCGTCCTCCAACATTTCATTTACTTGATTCCTAATTTCACTCTTATGAATCTCGGGTAAACGATATGGTCTCACGTTTACAGGACTTTGATTCGACACCGTGGGAATGGTATGGGAAATGGTAGGGGTAAAAGTCAGTTTATCACCCTCCAGAAAGAAAATTTCGTTGAATTCTCGGCAGATATTCTCGATCGATTGTTTTTCTTCTACGTTCAGGTGTTGTAGATCTAAAACAGAAGCAAGTTTCGAAAGTCGCTCTTCTATTTTATTGTAGGTATGGACACCAGTGAGGCTATACACTTCGTAGCAGTGGAGTTTTTCATATTCTAAATCGACATCGTTACTGATTTCTACGTTATTCTCAGTTGCGTTTATTACGGCTACCGCAATGTATCCATTCTTTGGTTTAGCAATACATCCGGAGGTATATACCTGAGGTGCTATTTCTGTAGGAAAACATACTACCTCCTCATTGTCAACTATAGGCCCAAATCGCAGTACCGTTTCGGTCCTGCCAGGTATTGAAATATTTTTTTTTAAATATTTGAAAGGAAGCTCTACCTCTTCGTCTTTAATGTTCAATATCAGAGTTTGAGTTTTGTAACTAAGAACAGAATTCGTTCTTGAGAAGAAATCTTCTCCTATAATACCGTCTCCGTTTATAGGGAAATTTTTAGGGACTACATGGAAAGGATGCTTCAATGAGATCCTTTCAGTTAGTTGGATGTGCAAATGGCAGATACCTTTTGTGTTAATGGACTGGGTAGAAATCCCTCTAAGTGGAACAGCCCAGTCAGTGTACACGTCTACGTCTGGTTTAAGTGCACTAATTTTTATTAAACTTATGGACGCTCCCGTATCCAGAAGGAAAGAGTTTTTTGGAGAAGCACAATTTAAAATGTTCAGAACAATTTCACTCTGAAAGGTTGTACGAGTGTCAAGATTTAGAATTGGACTAGGTTTTGCGTTAACGTTAAATGTTGTAGATTTAGTAGTTTCGAATTTACGGTTAAAACTGTTTCTTGAATTGGTTTCGATTGGATTGGCAAAGTAGTTTTCACGTCGACACTCTAATTCAATTCGCGAACCTGGACAACCGTGCCGCTGGTGCCAGGCATATTGGCGTTTCCCTGATTTGTACCTCGTATGAGTCTCTCGTTTGATCTTGTTTGCATTTGCATTTGCACATTATTTGAATTTGTTCGAGAAGAGTTATTGCTATAAGAGTTTGGCGAAACGATATTTGGAGAGTTGTTCCGTGAGTTGTTGTATTGTCTTTTCTTGCAATTTTGTATAGAGTGGCCCAGATTTTTGCAATACCTGCACCGTTGCTCACTCTGAACAGTATTGATGCGTTGATTTGGAAATTTAGGAAACATTGGACGATTTTCTTTATTAAGGAAAGATGAGGTGGTTTGGCTTTTCAGTTTCCTGCACTCATTTGTACTATGTCCAGGAATCTTGCAGTAATTGCACCTTGGCATTTCTGTTTTGATGTTTTCACTTTCAGCAATATTTTCCTCTTCCAAGGCATATTCAATTGCTGAAGTGATAGATTCGTGTTTTGTAGATTTAACGATTAGTTTCAGAGGTGGCTTAAGTCCCCTTTTGAAATTGTTTATTGCTGTCTTTTCGTTAAGCTTTCTTATGGCTTTGGAGCCTTCGGAAGACTCACCTTGTGTACTTGATATATTTAGTTCATCAAGCAACCTTTCTACCTTACCCGCGTAATCTGAAACTGTTTCACGAGATGCCTGTTTGATCGTAAAAAGTTCCGCTTGAATAACTTGTGCTGACCTGAACTTAGTAAAATTTTTGTTAATTGCAGCTTCCAAGTCACCCCAATTATCATAATCATTGTATCTCAGAATAGCATTATACGCTTTTCCCGTGAGCTTTGATTTAATTAAATCTACGAACTCGGCTTTATCCGCATTAGTGGAGGCTTTGGTATAATGTATTTTAGCTATTTGGAGAAATCTAGTGAGAGTTGTGGCGTCCCCATCGAACTCTGGAATAAGCTTAATAGCGTGAGATATATTAAAAGTATTGTTTGGAATCGTCATTTTTGATAAAATGTCCGACTCTTGGAAAGAAGATGAGGAGTCCGCACTTTTCTCGGTTTCACTAGGCTCGTCTTCACGACCGGAAACAAAACTATCGGAATCGTTGAGTTCAGCTTCTTCAGATTCGCTGGTTTTTTTAATTTTCTTCCCGTTCCTTAAAGAAAGGTTTACCGAGATCGACATGTGCTTTTTATTCACCCTTTATGGAGAACTTGTACCAGAGAGGTTTTGTTAAGACACGAGTATACTATTTATGATTTTACATTTACGAGAACAACTATTCATCGACGAAGACCAAAATACGCACTACTAAATTTTGTAATCACATTTGAGCCATTGAACGAACACAACCTGACAGTATTCCGTATGTGTATACCAATGTACATATTATGTAGTACAGAATTCAAGGAGTAGTATAACTAATATGGCAAAAGTCAATATACAACTTTCAATAGGAATCAATTACGGTTACTGAAGCATTAATTTTACACTTTTAACACAAGAACCTACTATCACAGGCGATGCATTGAAAACGGATATATGAAATAAAACCTCATTTCTGCGTTGAACTACGCACGTACATATTTCATTGCAAAGTGGGACATAATTTACTTAAAAAAAATGATTTTTTTTTTTTTTGAATTTTGTTTGATACATAAAAACTATTGCACTGGTTTGTGTGTGTGTGTGTGTGTGTTAGGCGTCGAACATCAACAATTAATAAAAAGAAGAAAAACTAACGAATAAAAAGTTAATTTCATAACGAAAACAAATTGCAACAATAACAGAAATATCACTTTCACAGTAAAAAAAAATGTTAAAATAGCACATACCTGTTTGTGAATATACATAATATAGAATCTTGACAAAAGATCTATGTGATACTTTAGATATTTTAATTATATATTTATTTCTAAACAAAAGAGATAAGAAGACAAAAGATTTTTTTTTTTTTTTTTTTTTTGTGTTTACTATTTACGTGCTGTCCGCAAGACTATTAATACTCATTAAAAGTAGAAATTTCTTTTCAAATATTGATATAAGTATATAAATCTCACAAAACTATTTATTTATTATATAAAAGACCTTTTGATATTCTGTTTTAAAATTAGTGCCATATCATGTAATTAGGTACTTTAGATGAAAGTACATACAAATAGAAATCAAAAAGAAATATTGATTTTGGTCCAGAGCTAGACACCACTCACGCTAATATCCTTCTGCATTCCATTATTTCCATTACGCTTGATAACGCTAGTTAACATATGTATGTAGGTAGGTACTGCTGTTGTACTGGGATTTTGTGTAATAATTCCTCAATTTTCCTTGATTCGAGCTCTGATGAATTCAGATTGCACACAAGCAAGATTTAGACACTTTTAGATTTAGATTTTTTTTGTTATTTCTGCCGCCGCTGATTAGTAATGAATTAGTTACGTAATTGGTAGATCCGCGCGCTATTCTTGCGACATGGACCGCACCGCTGCCACCAGTTTGTTACGATTACCTACACGTAGGTAAAAGGGATTAACTCCGGGACAGGTGGAAATTTAGGAAACTGAATTGAAATGTAACTCTTCTTTTACAACACAAACTATTTTATTCAATCACTTTATTTTTAAGAAAAATACGAATTAATAGTAATACAAAAATAACTTGTAAACTCTACGCGGCGGCAACCCGAAGTCAACTCCCGGTTATCAGTTTCAGAGCATGGAGTATGGTTCTTTCACACACATTAGTACCTGACTCAGCGATAATGCTTTCTTGCAACTTCGAAATTAGAGCTCATATGGTTCGCATTTATGAAATGAATTGTGTACACTTTGGTAACATGAGTGAACACTTGACTCAGCGATTTGTGTGCAACATAGAGCGATAAATTATGATTTTTGTTTATTCGGTACTGAATTAGTAAAATTTATGTGGCACGGGTATCTTTTAAAATGTGCACATGAAACCCGAGACTTGTAATTCGTGAGAACCATGCACCATGCTCTTGCTTCATAACAGTATCGAAAGGAACTGGAACTTTTTCAATGATATTTAGTTCGCCTGGTTGCTTACCAGCTGGCACTTTATTATATAAGCATGCTAGACAACATGATATGTATTTCTTTACATATTTCTTTATTGACGCGAACCAATATTTCTTTCTTATGTATTCCAATGTCTTTTCTACAGAAAAATGACCAACGTTGTCATGGTGGCACATTAGAATTTCCCTTCGGAGACTTTTGGGTACTACCCAACGTTTTCCGTCTTTTGTTATTTTGTATAACCTATTATGTTTCAGTGCGAATTCCTTGTATACGTCCTGTTCTTTCTTTGATGTAGGCTTGCTGGAAAGTATTTCTAATAACTCTTTACATCTCTCATCTGCCATTTGGGCAGCAAGTATAAAGTCATCTGTGGTAATATCAATTGTAAAGCTATTATAGTCTGTTGGAATTCTGATCGGATTTCGAATTAAGGCATCAACATGACTCATCTTAGAGCCTGGTCGGTATTCTACAGTGAAAAAACTCTAGTACTGTCAGCCACCATCTAGCTATTCGTGGAACTAAGTCTCTTTTGATGAATGCAGATCTGATCGCACTACAATCCGTAAGAACTTTGAAATTTTTACCTAATAAGTATACTCTATAATGTTTTAGTGATTCCACTACAGCCAATGTTTCAAGTTCGTAAGAATATTTCTGTTCATCCTTACTAGTTGATCTACTGTAATATGAAATTGGTTTCATAGCTCCATCTTGTTGTTTTTGTAGCAAAATTCCACCTATACCAATCTTCGAGGCATCTGTATGCAATTCTGTCTCCGCTTCGTGGTCATAAAGAGCAAGTATAGGTCGTTCCGTCAATTTCTGTTTCAACTGGTGAAAGGCAGCTTGTTGCTCTTCTGTCCATACAAATTTAGCATCTTTTTTAAATAGTTTTGTGAGTGGAGCAGCAAAATTTTTAATAAATTTACGAAAGTAGCTCGCTAGTCCTAAAAACTGTCTTGTTTGATGAATGTCTTTTTGGATTTGGGAAATTACCTACTGCCGTAATTTTATTCGCATTTGGTTGGATGCCGTGGCAGCTCAGTTCATATCCTAAATATTCTATTTTGCGCTTGAAAAATGAGCACTTCTCTAGTTTCATTGTTAAATTTGCCTCTTTAAGTAAATTGAGCACTTTCAGTAGTTTTTCTAGTCCGGCATCAATTGTAATTGATGGCAATAATATATCGTCCATGTAAGCTAACACATCGGTAAACCGTAAAGATCCTAGCAAGCTATTTATCATCCTTTGGAACACTGCCGGAGCATTTGCTAAACCAAAGGGCATACGCAAAAATTCATAATGTCCGTCTTGAGTAATAAATGCAGTTTTGGTGATGGAATCTTCACTCATTGGTATTTGGTGATACCCACATGCTAAATCCAAGCTGGTAAAATATGTACATCCTTTAATTCTATCAATTAAGTCATCAATTCGTGGCATTGGATATTTATCTTTAATTGTAATATTATTTAGTTTCCTGTAGTCTATGCACATGCGATATTCTCCAGATTTCTTCTTAACTAGTAATGTGGGACTACTAAAAGCTGAGCTTGATTCACGAATTATTTCATTTTCCTTCAATTCGTTAACAATATTGCGTACAGATTCTCGTTCAGAGAATGACATGCGATAAGGGCGGTAAACAATTGGTTTTTCATCAACTAAATGTATTTTCATTTCACTGATTTGTGTTTTACCAAGCTCACTCAAATTTTGCGCAAAACAATCCCGATTATCATTTAATATATTCAAAAGTTTAATTTTATATTCTTTACTTACATCATTATCGATACATTTTTCAATGTCAGATAGTTTAAACGGCTCAATTTTATTAATATTAAGAGTCAAATTACTCACCAGATCTCTGTTTAATTCTTCTTTACATGGGATGCCTCTGGCTACGACTTGTTTCTCCTTGATTGTTATAGGTGAATAGGAAACATTCATGATTAAAACAGCACCATTGGACGAATTTGTAATGCATCGCTCAATCCAGTGTTCTTGTCCGGGTTTGCCGCGCTCCTTCAATTCCACATATACATCTGATGCTTCGCAGATATTATAAACTTTTACATATCCAGCATGATGTGGTGGTATGACTGCTGATTCTTTCGCCCATAAAGCAATTTTTGCCGCCGGTAGACTTTCTACTTCTGGCAAAATGGCTAAATCTTTATTAAATAATCTCATTTTGTTGTTCTGAATCACGACTGTTACGTTTTGGTCATTTATAAAAGTTTGCCCGACTATAATTGGTACCACTTGTATTTCGTCTGGCACTATTAACACTTCCACTGTTGCATGCGCAAGATCAACTTGTAACTTCACCTCCGCTTTATATTTCGCCGTTGTAAAGCCTCCTCCATATCCTGCGATCATATGATAGCACGGTTGGAGCTCTAATCCCAACTTTCTTGCGTATGTTTCACGCAGCATCACAGCACCACATCCAGTATCAACATAGCCGCGTAAATTTTGTCCACCAACAACACAATCTATAAAATAGCACATATTCTTGTCTTGCAATTCACCCACTTTACATTTCAATACACTTTTCTTCGATTTATAGCACACATTTTCGCTATGGCCCAACCTTTTGCAGCTGTCACATTCGATTTTTGGCTTTAAACATTTCGTTGAAATATGACCGCGTTCGTTACAGTTAAAACACTTCACTACTTTAGTGATATTTTCACTATTGTTAACTACTGTCTCGATTTTACGATCCATTATTTTGGGATAATGCCTCCTTTTGTCGCATCGTAGATTAATATTTCCCCTCATGTGCATTTTATTAGAATCAGTCTTTTCGTCAATGAAAACGCTTGAAAGAAACTCACTATACAATACTTCTGGCGTGGTGTATCTTCCTGCGCGAGCTCCAGTCTGTATTGTAGGATTTTGGAGACCATCAATAAGGCATGACACAGCCTCCTTTCCAGTAATGTTGTATGTATTTAAAAGCTCCATTTTTGCGTAATAATATTGCGTCATTGTTTCACTTTCCTCCTTCTTACGGTTTACCAATTTCCTTAAGACTGTCGCATAATCCTGTTGTTCAGGAAATGATTTAGTTACGAGCTCCTTCCATTCCTCCCATGAACGATCATACGTAGTTAAATTGTTATACCACGTTTTTGCCACCCAATAAGTCTATTCTGCATGTGGTAAATTTTGGTTTTATTGTCCCATTCGTTAATCGCACCTAATTGGTCTATTTTTGCCAACCATTTTGAAGCTGATACGTTCACGTTACCTGGCTCGAATTCAGGAATACAATCACTCCGGATAGTATATCGAATGGTCTGTTCCCTAGGCTCTGATGTAACTCGTTGATTTTGTCCTAAAAGATCCTCAACCAATCGCTCTAAGCGATCTATTCGCGCATCCGCAGCACTAGTTTCACTTCTTTGATGTCGGTCATGATTTCGTGCACTTAAATCACCACCGTTAGATGATGATCTTTCGCGGTATTCACTTCGGCGTTCTCCACGAGTCCTTTGGTACCGTATACCGTCGTCCGAACTTTTACTCCTAGATCGCCTTCTTTTGGATCGACCCATTACATCACTTGAAAAACTTTACGCGCACAGTGTTCACACAAACAATGTTCCAACACAAATTACTATGGGTAATCTCACTTCTGATGAACTGTAATCTATAATTTATAAATAACAACTACAAAATTTAAAATACACTTTATTCCACGTTACTTCTTACACAGCCGGAAAAAGACTCATTTCCTCGTTTCTTAAATATTTTCAGTCCTCTATTTTATACTTCTCGACCTTCAAATTTATATATCCATACATATACATTCACCTGACTGAACTAATAAAATACCTGAAACTTTTCCTTGCATATAGTAGGTACTTTAATATGAATGAAAATATGTACATGCGACTATGAATCATAAAATGTGGAAAAGGTTCGGGATTGTAAGGATGTTATAAAGAATTTCTTTTCCTTAAGGGATGCGAGTAATAAACTAATTATTCATTTTCTTAGAACTAGGTAATTTGCTGGTTCGCGTTGTGAATGCAGCTTACAGTAAGTCGTCCAAGTAGACGAGAACATTTTCACGACGATCGAAAGGAATGACTTTATCCATGAGGCGGCACATCGTTTGTGGACCGTTGCATAGGCCGAATGGCATCACTGTGTACTGATAGAGAGGGTGACCAGGTACAGTAAAAGCGGTCTTCTCTCTGGAATCAGCGTCTAGTGGGATCTGCCAGAATGCGTTTTTCAGGTCCAGGCTTGTAATGTAGTTTGCCGGAGGAAGTCGAGTCAGAAGCGCATCTATCAGCGGCAGCGGATAGGCGTCCTTCTTCGTAACGGAGTTGACCTTCCTGGCGTCAAAACAAAGCCGAACCTTCCCAGGCTTCCGCACTAGTACAACTGGAGAGCTCCAAGGACTCTGGCTCTCCTCTATCACACCCAGTGATAGCATTCGCTCTAATTCATCATCCATCAAACTCTGTACTGCCGGTGAAATCGGATAAAAGCGTTTTATCGAAGCTGCGTCATTCGTCTCAATCTTGTGAGTAACCAAAGATGTCTTTCCCAGGCCTAAAGAGGCGAAAGAAGGGAAAAGCTGTTTAGTAGCTTCTAGACGCTCTTGATCTAGATTGGAAAGAACATGGCGGTCGGTGTCGGCAGTAGCTAGTAAACTTGGTGTCACTTCTGCAACTATACCTAGGACATCTGGAGCCAACCCAAATAGACGCCAGAAGTCTACTCCTAGATATAGTGCCTGTGTGGGCTCAGAAAACACGTGAAAACGCACGTTTTGGGTCTTACCACGGAAAGTGATGTCCAAGTTCACATGACCATGCACAGTCGTCATGGCACCATTCGCTACTTGTACCTGTGTCCGATACCTGTTTCATTCAACCTCTGCTTCCGCAAGCTTCTCTAGAGCTCTCTGGCCTAGAATACTGGCAGTGGCACCACTATCAAGTAATCCAGTCTCAGTTCGCCCGAGCAGCTTTACTTCGGCATACGGTCGAATCTCGTCTGGCATCGACGCGGAAATCTGTGCCAGTTTTTTTCTTTCCAGTCTCATCTGCCGACAGTATTCCCGCCAACGAACGGTTGATCCAGGTCAGGATACATAATATCAGCTAACTCCGCTACTGAGGAGAAGATTCGGTCTCTTACTGCATTATAATTCTGCAGACGCGTATGATACGACGTCAGCGGATGTGAAACAGGCTCACGCCTACTCGTCATAACAGAGCTTGGTGGCCGTCTCAGTACAGAAATGCCAGGAGGCCAAATCTTCTGCTCAGTAACCTTGTCAGCTAAAGGTGCTGTCGGTGTTATCGGGACATCGAAAATTAAAGACTCTTCCAAAGAAGTGTCTAATAGTCTCATGGGCTCCCCGGAAGTGGAAATGGGAGCTTGAAGATCGGCGGAGAAGTCTATCAGGTTCTCCGTCTCTATCAGCGCAATATTTGTACTGTCAGGGGGTTTGCTAATATCATCAGAATCACTGAATGATATCAGTGGACAATTCAGGGATTCGTCAAAATCTGCTAATGGAGCGGACCTTCCTCCTTGTTCAAAGCTTGAACTGGAGTGTTCGTTGCAGTTCGTGTTCGTGACGTTGACACTGGTCGAGAAAAGGTGGTGGCATTCCCGACCCGTCTCAGGTTTTTCTGTCGACAATGACTGCAGTCGGGCTTGATGATATTTTTGCGTCCGCATCCATAGCAGAACACGACTTGTCTTTCCTGCCGGCAGTCTTGGTAAAAGTGACCGGGCTGGTCACAGTTCCAACAGATAACGTTCTGTGGCTGTAAAAGCAGCTAGTACCACTGCTTCCTCACTGCGTTCATGTGACATGTGCTGTTCATCATCAGTCGGACGACACTCATCCACCTCGCTGATTCTTGGGCTACGACAAGTATTCCAGCTGCCCGCTGTCGCGATTCGCTGCTGTGTAGCTTGTATTTTAGTCACAAGACTCCTTAGTTGGTGGATGGTGTTTGTGGGATGCAAGCAAATTTTATTTTGGATCTCCGACAATAGGTTGGACTTGACTATTTCCAGAAATTCGACGTCTGGCAAAGGGTTTTGCAATTGGTTTCGCAGGTATACCAGGTGTTGGTGGTACATGGCAAATGACTCCCCTGCTTTCTGTTTCCTCAGCATCAATTGGACTTTGACCTTGAGGTCGTCTTTAGGTACTCCCCATTCAGCTAGAAGAGCTGCCAGTACCAATCCATTGCTGGTCCAGAAAGCAGAGTGGTCATATGTTTTACCAAGAGTTCAAAGTCTCCGTCTAGTGCCGAGTAAGTCAGTGCTTCTACTCTGAACACGAATTCGTCGCCACTATAGGAGGTTGCATAAAATTCGGTCTAGGCTGACCAAGAGGTGATGACGGTCTGTTAAATGAATGCCTATGCGTGTCGTTGAAATCGTGCGGCGGTATCGGTTCACCCATAGAAGGAGGTGGCCGTGAAAAATTTACTGGCGGATTTGCAGCTGATATTTGCTGCCTAACGCTAGTTGCCAGTTCAGCTCGTAAGGTATTTAAGCTCTGCTCACGGCCTTCGCGAACCAAATCTTGCATTTGCAGGCGCAGACCTGCCAGCAGGGCTTCAGTCGCTGCTGAGTTCTGTACAATGCCAGAAGGCAGTGGGCTATTTCGTCGCGAGTTAGGATGGGAAAAGGTCGTGGAATGCGGATTTGACATTCCAGGTGATAGAGATCTTCGGCTAACTGGTGGCATAGTCAATGGAGGTGGTAGCTCAAATGTCGGTGCGGGCTGATTACGCTCGTTATTGACAGATTTCGTCTTTGGTTTCTTTGAAACGGCTCCCGTATATTCGGTAAAATCATATTGGGTAAGGTGAAGCCGACAGTTTGTACAATTTGCCTGTTGGCTTATCCACGTGCGCAAACATGCTTTGTGGAACACGTGTCCACACACAGTCTTAACAGGCTTTCGTTCGAATGACCAGTCTCTATCTTGACAGATAGAGCACTGTTCAGGCAACCTATTCGCACTGTCTGTCGTGGAAGGGGGTGTTCTCACGGTCCCCACCATGATGCAATCTTGTGGGGAGGATATCTTGGTGTCATCGGTATAAGCCTCCGTTCAGCTTAATGGCAAGATAGAGACCCACTTGTTTGTAGACTCGGCTGGTTGTATACTGAGCTGACTGACTAAAGTTGTCGACGAAGATGGAGTCTCGTATGGTAGGATGCAGACCCTACGCTGGTGTAGGATACAGATCCTACCGAATTGACTGACTCGAGGGTTGATGTTGAGGATGTGGAATTCCAATTGCAGGATACAGATCCTACTTGATTGCAGGATACAGATCCTGCCGAGCTGCTGTGGTTGTTACTGCGATTCTTGTTGATGTGAGTTGAGCCTAGTTGAAGCCCCTATGCTTGATTTCACTTCGGTATCGACGCCTTAATTAAAGCTCCTAATTTTGATTCAACTTCTGACTCTTAGGTACTGAGCACCTATTTAATCAAGTGGCTGCTTGTAGTGAGAACCTCTTAGCCTGTCATATTCCTTTTGGGTCTTGTAAGTTTTTAGATGACATGTGTCCTCAGAACTGCGGTAAAAATATTTAGGATAAGACCAGCAATAATAAAGGGATTAATATTAAGGAGACAGATTGGAGGAAGTTAAACACGACTTCTTAGAATTCGTATGTATATAATTATTTCTCCTGTAGAGCAATTTACAAAGAGATATAGAACTGGCGTTACTATAATATTTTAACAATTTTTACTATTCATAACCACTTGGTATAGCAATCTAAAACTGACTGGCTTTGAAAAAATTAAAACAAAACATTTTTCCTTACAAGACTACTATGTATTATTAAAAATTACCTCGCCCACAACACGCAAAGTAGTCGCTCAACTGGTTCCACAAACCTACAAATGTTGTTGCGATAGTTTCCCGAATTGCCAGTCCCGAGCAAACTCGGAGCGCGTCGGCGTTGCATTACAGTTAAGCGTCAAAGCGGGGCCGACGTCGCCACAACACTCCCCCACCAGCAAAACCAAAAGCTTAGTCTGTGGGAAAACGTTTAGGTGGTTTTGTGATTCGTCCAGTGCGAGTGGTTTGCTGGGAAAGCTGCATGTTTTCGTCAGGGAGAAATCTAACACGTCGCCGACATTTCTGCTGGTGATCCGAAGGTGGAACACGGCTGACCGTGGAATCTATGGCGGTCGTATGTGTTTCCGAATCTCTGGGTGTTTCCTGAGAAAATCCGTCTTGTTGAGTAGTGCCCGTCACAATAAGAGAATCTTCATTCCTTGGAGGGATGCGCCGTTCAAAGGTATTACTTTGAAGAGGTAGTGTGATGTCTTTATTGGTGTGTTTGTCCGTTTCGATGGTTTCTCGGAAGCAAGGTTTTAGACGATTGAGGGAGACATTAACTTCCTTGCCCTTTACTTCCAGTGTAAAATACGATTTATCGCGCTTAATTATTTTAAAAGGACCTTGATATGGTGGCTGAAGAGAAGCTTTAATCGCATCCGTCCGGGTGAAAACATGTGAACAGGAATTGAGCTCTTTGAATTTAAAAGGAGAATGCCGTGAATGGTCTGAAGCGGGGACTGGCCTGATGTCGGAAAAACGATTTCGAAGGGACTGTGACCTTTGTAAAAAATCGCTGGGTAGTCGTAAACTTTCCCCGAAGACCAATTCTGCTGGTGTAGCAAGAAACTCCTCTCTGAAGACCGTCCTTAGACCCAACAGGACCATAGGTAGGATTTTGGACCAAGACTTTTCCCTGTAACTCATTATTGAAGCTTTTAGCGTTCTATGCCATCGTTCGAGGAAACCATTTGATTGAGGGTGATATGATGTGGTGCGAATTCGCTTGAAACCCAACAAGATGGCAAGCTCAGCAAATAGTGCTGATTCGAAGTGAGCTCCCTGATCGGTTACTATGGTTTTGGGTACGCCGAAACGTGCTATCCAGTTATCGCATAACCCTGCCGCTACCGTTTCCGCGGTTATATCCATTAGCGGCACTGCTTCAGGCCAACGTGTGAATCTGTCAATGGCTGTGAGGCAGTATCTGAAACCTTGCGACGGTGGTAGAGGGCCAATTAAGTCGATATGAATGTCTTGGAAGCGTCCGGAGGAAAATGGAAATGTCCCTAGAGAGTTTTTAACGTGTCGAGAAACCTTACATTGCTGACACTCTAAACACGAGCGAGCCCAAGAGTTAACGTCTTTATTCATCGAATTCCAAAAGAATTTCGATGTGACCATCTTGTTGGTAGCACGAATACTTGGATGGGCTAAATTGTGCACTGATTTAAAAATGAGGAACCTAAAGTCTTTAGGAATGAAAGGTCTTGCCCTATCGGAAGAGACTTCACAGTAAACTTGTTTGTTGGTGCCAAAAATTGGAAATTGCTCAAACTTAAACTGCGAATTTTTGAGTAGATCCTGGAATTCGAGATCTTCTGTCTGTGTGTCGGCAATAGCCCCGAAGTCTATTAGGCTGGGCAGATGGATCTCTTCCAATCTGGAAAGCACATCTGCTACAACATTATTTTTTCCGGAGACATGCCTTAAATCTGTGGTGAATTGCCCCACGTAATCTAGATGCCTCAATTGCCTGGGGGATGCCTTTTCGGGATTTTGCTGGAAGGCGAAAATCAGCGGTTTATGGTCCGTGAAAAGGATGAAGGGACGGCCCTCTAAGAGAAACCTAAAATATTTGACGCCCTTATAAGCAGCTAAAAGTTCACGATCATATGTGCTATATTTTCGCTGCGCGTTATTCAGTTTTACCGAAAAGAAACCCAAAGGTTGCCATATGTCATCAATCTTCTGTTGAACGTTAGCACCAATGGCGGTATCAGAAGCATCCACCCATAAAGCTACCTCGGCGGAAGAACTGGGGAAGGCCAGGAGAGTAACCTCAGACAGCTGCTTTTTAACAGACTCGAAAGCCCTATTAGCCTCTTCCGTCCAAACGATTTTCCGGCTGCCTTCTTTCTTTGGCCCTTTTAGATAACTGTTTAATACTGCCTGATTTTGCGCGGCGTTCGGTAGAAAGCGTCGGTAGTAATTGATCATACCTAAGAAGCGACGTAGGTCTTTCACCGTCACTGGCAGCTGGCATTTGGCGATTGCTTCAACCCGATCTAGAGGCGGCTTAATGCCTTTCACCGAAATTAAGTGACCTAAAAAGGTCACCTCTGGTAACAGAAATTTGCATTTAGTAACATTGATTATCAAACCGAATTCTTTAAGTCGTGCAAAAACTAATTCTAAATGCTTGAGATGTTCGCTTTCGGATTTTGATGCAATTAACATGTCGTCTAAATATACGAAGCAAAATGAAAATTGTTGCAAAATAGAATTTATGAACCTCTGGAAAGTCTGTGCGGCATTGCACAGACCGAAAGTCATCCGGGTGAATTCAAAAAGCCCGAACGGTGTGCATATCGCTGTTTTCGGAATATCTTTAGGCTCAATTGGTATCTGATGGTAAGCTTTAGTTAGATCTAATGTCGAGAAAAATTTACAGCCTTCCAAGTTGTATGAGAAATCGTGAATCAAAGGGATAGGGTATCGGTCAGGAGTTGTACAAGCGTTAAGACGACTGTAATCGCCGCACGGTCTCCACTCAGCATTCTTCTTTTTAACTAAGTGAAGGGGCGAGGACCAACAACTTTTCGATGGCCGACAAATTCCTTCTTGTAAAAGGAAATCGAACTCCTTCTTTGCCGCAATTAGTTTATCAGGCGGAAGACGCCGAACTTTTGCTGCGACTGGAGGACCCCTGGTAAGAATGTGGTGAGTGACCGTGTGTTTAACTGGGTTGTTAAAGCTTGTTTCAAATGTAATTTCTGTGAAATGACGCAAGAGAATTTGAATTTTGGGGTCTATCGTCGAATCCATGCTGATGGACAGAGCTGAGGATGGACAAATAACTCGCCTTCCTGTTGTTTTAAGGGAAGTTAGCGGATCAATTAACAATTTCTTTTTCATATCCACGAGAAGTCCAAAGTGACCCAGGAAGTCTGCGCCCAGTATTGGT
The DNA here is from genome assembly GCA_963930735.1 of Dioctria linearis. Taxonomy (NCBI): domain Eukaryota; kingdom Metazoa; phylum Arthropoda; class Insecta; order Diptera; family Asilidae; genus Dioctria; species Dioctria linearis. The sequence continues at coordinate 82,546,255 of OZ005743.1, read as the reverse complement.
CTCGGGACGTCAGCAATTATGAACTGCCAGGAAAAAACACGACGAAGGTTTAGATTTAATGTTAAACGTTTCTGACCGAACGTGCTAATGGACGAACAATTTGCTGCTTGTAGACAAAGGAGTGACTTCATGCGTCTGTCCGCTGGAGACGCTGGAACGACTGACACATCTGCACCTGTGTCCACTAGAAAACTTTTTCTGGAATTTCGGTCAAAGATATAAAGACGACTATTTATACCGCCGCTTCCACCCATCGTTAAAGGCGGAGGGCAAATTAATTTAAAGACTTGTCTGAATTATTTATTTGTTTAACATAATTATTAGAACTTACAAATTTGCATGGAGGAATACATTTTTGTGCTTTGGACTGGAATTTTCTGTGGTACCAGCATAAATCTCTGGCATTGCTATCCTACTCTTACTTCGCGGTGGGCTTCTTCGAGAATCGGAACTACGACGATTCGCACCCTGCTCGACTAACTTTTCCAGTTTACTGACCTTGACGGTTAGTTGGTTGAGCGATTGAGCCAGAGCCTCTAGAGAAACGTTGGCTGCAACTGAGAAGACTTCTGTACCTGGGTTGACTTCTGCAATTGTGTCCGCACAGGTAGCCAGCACCTCTAATGGTCCTGGATTACATGCCAAAATTGCTTGCATATTTACGGGTAATCGCTGCAACCACAATGACTTTAAAACTTCTTCACTTAATTTTCCTCTACTGAGGGCTGTGAGTCGCCTAAAACCATCTCGGTTAGCACTTGCTTCAACTTCCTATTTTCGCTTCCGGACAATCTGCCAGTCAAAGTCTCTCTCAACTTCGAATATTTGTTCAAAATCGGCGGATCTTGTATGACATCACTGACCACCCGTATCACACCTTCGTCCAGAGCGCTGACCACGTGGTTAAATTTCGTTTTATCTTGTGTGATTCCCGCTAAGTCAAATTGTGACTCTAACTGGAGGAACCACAATTCCGGACAGCTCTTCCAGAAAGGAGCTGGTTTAACTGAAACCGCGTTCAAACTACTTGGTGGATGAGTGTCGAACGACGTCGACCGCGCCGTGCTTTCAGCCGATGTATCCAAACTAGGGTCCACAGACTCACTTAAAACGTCACATGTCTCCGACTCACGACGGGCCATCCCGAAACACAGGCCTTTTAATCGAAAGGAAAGAAAATATGGAGTAACCGTTATATAAAACAGCTACTTTGAGAGTTGTGGTGGGTTCACACTATTTAGTAATTCTAAATGAAACCATAGGTCAACTAAACAGATACTGTATGTATATATAAAAAATGAAGCATATAAAAAAAATGTAAATGTATATATATATAAAAATCAACAACAGTAAGGAACAGTAAAAAAAAACAATAACAATTTAAAATGTGATAATGATTGAAAATTTAAAGAAGAACAACAAATCAATTTTATATTTCTGACTACAACCTTAATCTTCCTGCCTTACTGTTGGCAGATTGAGATCTGGCTCCTTACTTCAGGCGGTTTGTCGGGGTCACCAATTGTGGGGAGGATATCTTGGTGTCATCGGTATAAGCCTCCGTTCAGCTTAATGGCAAGATAGAGACCCACTTGTTTGTAGACTCGGCTGGTTGTATACTGAGCTGACTGACTAAAGTTGTCGACGAAGATGGAGTCTCGTATGGTAGGATGCAGACCCTACGCTGGTGTAGGATACAGATCCTACCGAATTGACTTTTTCGAGGGTTGATGTTGAGGATGTGGAATTCCAATTGCAGGATACAGATCCTACTTGATTGCAGGATACAGATCCTGCCGAGCTGCTGTGGTTGTTACTGCGATTCTTGTTGATGTGAGTTGAGCCTAGTTGAAGCCCCTATGCTTGATTTCACTTCGGTATCGACGCCTTAATTAAAGCTCCTAATTTTGATTCAACTTCTGACTCTTAGGTACTGAGCACCTATTTAATCGAGTGGCTGCTTGTAGTGAGAACCTCTTAGCCTGTCATATTCCTTTTGGGTCTTGTAAGTTTTTAGATGACATGTGTCCTCAGAACTGCGGTAAAAATATTTAGGATAAGACCAGCAATAATAAGGGGATTAATATTAAGGAGACAGATTGGAGGAAGTTAAACACGACTTCTTAGAATTCGTATGTATATAAGTATTTCTCCTGTAGAGCAATTTACAAAGAGATATAGAACTGGCGTTACTATAATATTTTAACAATTTTTACTATTCATAACCACTTGGTATAGCAATCTAAAACTGACTGGCTTTGAAAAAATTAAAACAAAACATTTTTCCTTACAAGACTACTATGTATTATTAAAAATTACCTCGCCCACAACACGCAAAGTAGTCGCTCAACTGGTTCCACAAACCTACAAATGTTGTTGCGATAGTTTCCCGAATTGCCAGTCGCGAGCAAACTCGGAGCGCGTCGGCGTTGCATTACAGTTAAGCGTCAAAGCGGGGCCGACGTCGCCACAATCTTTCAATCGTACAGTCAAGATTTCAAAACTATTCCAAGGGTTTGGAAGGAATGCCAAGAAGTTCACAAAAGAAAAAAAATCGAATGTTCGAAGAAGACAGCTAAGTCTTCAAAGATCAAGTTACCAGGAAGATCAATTTAAAATTAAAAAAAAAAAATTCCAAAAGTTCGAGCAAACAAAAATTCAAAAATCACCAAAAGTCTGGAGGAATTCTAGTCGTAGTTACCAAAGTTTCAAATATTCTTAAAGAGATACGAAATTTCAAGACTGGGAGTACTCTAACCTCAGAATTCACTACGGGTACTACCACAGTCGCGCAGTCAAAAAAAAAAATATAAGTGCTAACTGTATTTGAAAAAGATATAAATGCTAACTGTATTTGAAAAACTACAAAAATCTTAGCTCAAACGTTAAAAAAAAAATCCACAAGAAAGAATTTCACAACATTTCTCCCTCACTCTCCAGGAGCTAACTCTCCAAACATAAAAGTTTCCAGGCCACTCTCTCTAATCAGGTCAGAAGTAATGATGCAAGCAAGCGACGTGAATGTGTGCATGAAAAATGTTTGAGTTCTCACAGAAATCTGGGAAGAGTCGGGACGGAGAAGCTAGAGACTGAAAATGATACTAGAGATTCGTCAGCCAGGCAGTTAGCAGCATACCAACTCCTGATTACTGCAGGTCTCCAGCATCACTTCCATCCTCCAACAACTCTTTCCTTCTTCTTCACCTGATAGTCATATCCAGCTAACCTTCCAACTGGGCAGAGCAATGAATCTGGTCAACTAGTTAGCTGAAAGCCAAAAAGTCGTCTCACAGATTCACGACTCTGTCCAGCCAGTTGGCCAACAGAGACATGTCTCCGCGAGAACACAGTCAAAAAAATTGTGGTGAGGCCACCTACCATTTCCATGGCAGAAGGCCAGCGGGAAAGATCATTCAAACAAAATTCAAAAATTCAAAAACTAGACACCTGTTCAGACTCGAGGCTTGACCAAAGTCAAACCTAGAGTCGAACTTCAATTCAAAAACTTTCAAAAACTTTAAAACGTTACGTTACTTTACTTTACTCAATCAACTTCCAAAAATCAAAATATCAAAACTTTCAAAATTCTTTACTTTACTTTCATCAAATCTCAAAATACCAAAACTTTAAAAATTCTAACGTTACTCTACCAAAAATTTCAAATACAAAACAATTAGACTTAGGTCCGCATGTAACTTCCACTGGATATGAGACCTGAGGTCAGTCAATTAGAAAAGTGCCAAATGACTATCTCACTCTAAGTCGCAGTCCCCAGTAAAAGTCATAATTAGACCACCGAAGTCTAACTGAGGTGGCCCCACGTTGGGCGCCATTCTGTTATGGAAGTATGTAGAGTGATTGGCTTGGACGTGAAGTCCAGACTGCCAGCATGCGCTGACAGATCACTCGACTGACAGCGTTGACTGCAGGGCGGCACGCTAGCTCGCCTCGGCTATTGGCGGAGAGTGTGGGGAGGTTCCACGAAAAACCTGCCGCTGCCGTCTGCCATAATCAAAAAAAATCGTGCCTATTTAACAAAACGCCGGCACACTTTCAGTCCTGAAGGGGCCTTTACGTCACTTTCCTACATACAATATTGAAGGCGCAGATGGTATGCCTTCACTGCATGCTCCAACCACCCAACTGACTCTGAGGGCAGATATTTTCAAAGTCCCTTGTAGACCTGTAAAGAGAGACTAGCGGACCTAAACGACCTTCATGCGAGAGGGCTCCGGGATCGTGAAGGGAGAAATAAAAAGTATTCAGCAATTCATTTTTACGTTATAATTCCTGTTACTAAATTTAGATTACGACATTCTCGAAAAATATATACATAGCCCTGGATTCCTCTTACGACAAATGATGAAAGAAAATGGATTCCTCCTATGCAACTATATTTTAAATTAAAATCAATTCTCATAAACTTATCATGAATTGAATGTATCTCTAATGATGAAAGAAAATCTTAAAAATAGATTTGAAATATGTAAATTCACAAAGGTCAACCTGTTGAACAAAAGAAATCAAGAAAATCCCTACGCGGAAATATACTAACTACAAAGAAAATTACTAAAGAATTATTCGTGCGTTCAACGAGTTCTTCCATTTGCAAATGTTTAGTTTCGTACTCACGATATTATTTCATTTCTTCGATTGTTTTTGAAGATTTTTACATCCTTTGTAACCTTGTACCTTTTCGTACTAATACAAAAAAGAAACGAATAATAACTTTATGCAGATTAATGTACCCTACCTACATGTCACAGTTAAATTGTTAAGATTAATTTAGTTCACTTGAGTATAAACATTATTTATAAATTATTTAAGGCTGATTATCCAATAACTATCTCGGAAATTAATTACTAAAACTTTACTAAAATTCGATTTTCTTTTTCTTTTCTTTGACATAAATTTAGATCATCCATGACCTATAACCTTCTCTCATTCATTTAAGTTATTCAATTCATTTTCCGCAAATTTCCTTATTGCATTGATATGGTAACCAGTTGCAATTCTCATCTTTTCCGTTTTCAATTATATATTTATATTCTAAACTACTGTGTGTATGTACGTACCAAGCACAATCTGCCAAACAGTGTTGTGTCTCAGGTACCAATGCCCTAAATCACAATCATAAGGTCAATTCATCAATATATTGTCCTATACAATATATTGATGTACCTCATAAATGACCCTGAAAATGAAAAATTATTTCATTTTAAAATTTCAATCAAAATTTAAAATGTATTTAGAAATGCATTCCCACAGTATAACAAAATGCAATTTAGCATAAATTGCATTTTGTTATCAGGCACACATTTCACTCACATAATATGCACACTTACCTACATACAGTGTCTTCTTACTTTTTTTCCGTATATATGTACATACGTACATTACCTATTTAATCCAATCTAATTGTATGTACATACATACATACAATTACCCAAATTATTCGCGCCCTCTTAAAATAAATATTTAAAGACGGGCGCACAAGTGCATATCGGATTACAGTTTTGCATTGATGCATGTAGCTCGCATCAAAGAACTTTTGCATTTTCTCACGTACGTTTTTTCAACGTCGTGAGAAAACAATAAAAAGAAAAAAGAGCTTTTGAAGTGATCGTGGGTACCTGGGTGCAATTTGCCCAAACCTCGAGGCAGTCTTTTTTACAAACCCGTCAGGAGTAAATCTTAGCAAGTTTTTGTGCATTTTCCTTAAATCAAAAAATAGGTTATGGATCTGTGCTAATTGAAAATAAATATACATACATATATATATATATCGTGTTCTAGAAAGCTAATAAAGATAGCTAGCATTAAATCCGAATATTGTGAATGTACATTCTTAACCTAATAAATATTGTGCATCTTTGTTCTATTTGTGATAAGTGTAAAATTCGAGAAGATTTCATTTAATAAAGTATTACCATTTATTTCGGTAAATATATATTGTGTGTATTTTTTAACTAAACGAATAGACGGTGCATTTTACTACATAAACTCCCCAATCCGACCGCTTCTCCACGTGAAACCCGGGAGCACGAGTATTTTGTTGGATTTTAGCAGTATCCAAGATTCACCGTCGTATGGACATGGTTTTCTCAGCCAATCCCTCGTATCGCACGTATTTCTTTTGCAGGGCTTATCCGACAACTTGCTCCACGTCATGCTAAGTAACCGCAGTCAAATCCATCGGTAAGCTCCTTACCGTGATAAATCTTTCAGCATTAATGCTGCAATTTTCTCTGCGGGTCTATATACACCGCAATTAAACCCGAAAGGTCTGAATACCCTTTTAGCTGAATGAAAAGAAGGTGATGCCTTACTTGGGGTGTAAATTGTGCGGGGTAGAAAATACCTCTATTAATTGAAAATAGATCAGTATGAGGGCTGAAAAATATTCTAACTCTACTTACAGGATTTATTTTCTAGCCGATGTCTACGAAATTCCTTTTTTGTCGTATTCTTCTGCGCTGTTGCTCTGGATGATTTGACAGGAAGAGAAGATTGTTTTCTTCTACTCCATCAATGACAAGCAAGAATCCTCTGAGCTAGGGTGCGTGCGGACTGTCGGTATGGCAGCCGGCCGGCATCCGTGCTGCGGTAGTTCTCAGTGTAGCATGTTGCTATAGGCAGCACGCTACGATCATAACAAGAGTCTTGAATAAATAGGCATATTTAAATAAAATTTTCGTTTTTTCGAATCTTTCCTGAGGTTTGTCAGATTAAACGAAATACGAAATACTTCAATGTACTGTACGTAATCCAATGACTTCGATGTACTTCAATCTACTTTAAAATATTTCAACGTACTTCAGGTACTTCAGAGGCATTACGAAGTATTGCATTAAGTATTTTGCAATAAGTACTTCAAAATATATTGATGAAGTATACTGAGTGAAAATACTGGCGTACTGAAAAAATTTGAAGTACTTAATTATAAGTGAAGTATCATATTTAAGTGTTACTTTATATAAAGTTTAGTACTTCACAAGGAATGCATTATTTTACAGCGCTGAAATCCATTTGCAGATGCATTACAGGCATGAAAGTTTTTCTCAGAATCCTGCAGTTTGCCTTGCGGCAGTATTTGCAACGCAACTAGCTAGACATTTTTTTGTTTTTTTTTCTTGTTTCAGGCTGATCGGAAATAGGTTATTTATTTTCTTTACTTTTCGTGCTTTCGCTGTCCCTGCCGACTACGCTTTAGCCTTTGCTTAATTTATGTTTTGTTCTTCACCTCTCTCTGTCCGTCAGGCTTTTGCCTTTTTTTATGGCGAACACTTGAAAATGAACTTCTTCCGGTATGTCAAGCTCTTCCTTCAGACTTTTTCTGTCCTCTGCCGCCATGCTTAGGCAGTGTCGTCGATGTCACCATTGCCAGCACATTCGCCGTGTGGTACAATGTGCGCCTGCTATCTCTATCAGCGGCGTACATGTAGCATGCTGCTGTATGCAGCACGCTACGACCATAACAGGGCAGGATGATATGCTTCAGTTATCCCGCAGACGGTGCTGAAAAATTGTCGACTTTGCTAACCGGTCTTGAACATTTTGAGGGCATCCAATGTGTGACTCGACCCACGACGGCATCGAAAGCCAGAGGTGCACTCACAGGCTGACAGCCTGAAAAGCCAGTCGGTCAACACTCCTCTTCCTTCCTCTACCGAGATCGGTCGCAGAAACCCCTGCAATCAGTAACCTAACCAACTGATTGCAGATCAACACTCGTTCGAGGGTGCGTCTCCAATACACCACACCCAGATTGGGTCTTCGAGATCTAGGCTAAATAGTAAGGATGCTGACATAACCGATATTAAAATTTTCGAAGGCGTTTTGCAAGTGGGATTCCTACATGGTGTGTTGGAGGGGCTCTGACGCGTTGTCAGGCGAGGAGGCGGGGAGAAGGAGTTTATTAACAAGACGTATACCGGCCGCTAGGCTGGGGAGGTCCTAAGCGGCACATTGGTATCCTGTAACTACCAGTTAAGCTGGCCGAATGCCTTCTTAGAGCTACCAGGATTGTAAGACATACTTCAGTGAATCTAACAGACTTCTCAGTTAAAGCAATTGCAATCAGGGCCTGATGTCATGAGTGTGATAGATACCTAACGGTTTTCCCTGCAGCTCTTTAAGCTCATAGAGACAGTTTTCCCTTTTTGACTTAATGCGACACTTTACGAGTTTTCATCCTAACTTTGCGCTGAGCTGTTGTTGGAAGTTGCTCTGCATGAAATTCAGTCTGTACACCTCTTGACTAACTCTGAAACTGACAGGTTTAGCTCTAAGATTATAAGGTTTTGCACCCTGCTCGAACGCGTAGTTTAAATTTTCCTGCGCTCTCGCGCGGATCATTCTTAATTTGTCATTAACATCTACAATTTAAGGTTCATTCAGAGTTCCTAGGCTTTTTAAGATGAAATATGAGCTAGCGTACTCGATCACCTGCTGACCGAAAAGTATCCTGTAGGATGAGAAGCCCGTCGCTTGGTGTATAGAGCTCCTGAGGGAGCTAGCAATGTGGCTCAGTTTCTCATCCCACCGAGTATGTTCGTTCTTTTGTCGGAGACTATCGCCTGCGGAACTCCAAAAAGGTGAAATCTTTCTGTCTCGATGAACTGACAGATGTTGGCAGTAGATGCTTTTCTCATCGGTTTCAGCATTAGGAATTGAAAAGTGGTCAAGGATGATAAGTATACAGACATTTCCATTTCTAGATCTGGGATATAGACCTAAGAAATCAAGGTACAGCTTTTGCTATGATCTTTGTGTCACAGATTGAGCTCCCATTGGTGGTCTAAGGATGGTATTAGGGACTTTAGTTTCTTTACACATGTCACATGCGCCTAAATAGCTTCTGATATGGACTGTCATTCGCGGCCAGTACAGATGTCTTCTTAATCGTTCCAGCGTCTTTCCGATCCCTCCATGAGAAGCTAGTGGCGCATAATGCAAAGCCAAAGCTTCCAAGCTTTTCCTCCTCTATAGGATCGCCTGTGCTCGGTACTGTCCGAATATAAATGCCTCCCTGATACAGAGATCTGGTAATTGGTTATAAGCTGATTTAACCTTCATCCTCAGCTACTCATATTCCAACGAATTGAAATACGGAGAACTAAGGTCATCTTCCGGACCAGGATCTTCAGATGGTGAGAAACTGTCACCACAGTGAATCCGTGATGGGGCATCAAGAACGACGTTCAGGCTCCTTTTTCCAGGGACCGTAAATAACTGTTATTTTTTTTTTGTAAGCGGAAAAACTCTTTCATAAAAATGTCTAGGAAGTAGCGTAGTACAAAAGGGGTCTATGTACAGTACTTAGACTAGCTGCCTATATTGAAATTAAGAAAGTTTCGATTTTAATATATAAATCCAATCCTAACTGTTATTGTAAGACATATTTTTTATATTTCAATTTTAACTGTTAAAAAAAATACTTATATTATTTTACAGCGATATAAAACTCTTTGCCAGAGTTTTACATATTTCGTTATTATAAGAATTTAAAATGAGTTTTACTTTTGTCCTTAAAAAATAAAACTCATAATTTGAGTTTTATATTTTCCTCCTCCTGTAACAGTTAAAAATGAGTTTTATTTTTTTCTTCAGGAAATAAAACTTATTAATGGACGTTTTCTATTTTTGAAGTCATATATTTGTTACAAGATAAAATTTGTCAATTTTTATAAAAAAATTTGTATAGCAACCATACGAAGAAGTTGCCCGATTGGTCCTATTTTTGAAATTAAATTTACATATTTTTTAAAAACGCCGTTTACAGTGAAAAACGAAAACTATGAAAGGCAACACCAAGAAGGGGTTGCCGGTTTCATTTTTCCTAAGAACCTTATTCGGACAGGTTTATTTCTTTAGGAAAAAAATAAAACTCATTTTGAACTGTTAAATGCTGACAAAAATGATAAACTCAATTAAAGAGTTTTATTTCTTGAGGAAAAAAATAAAACTCATTTTTAACTGTTAAAAGCTGAGAAAAATGAAAAACTCGAATTATGAGTTTTATTTTTTGAGAAAAAAAAAAACTCATTTTTAAATGTTAAACCGAGAGAGAAATACAAAACTTAGATAAGACTGTTTTTACTCAGAAGAAAATAAAATTCTTTTTTTAACTATTTCATTAGAAGATAAAATATAAAATATCAATAACAAAGTGTTAAGCTCAGACTTTTAAAATATTTCTTATAACTCTTTCGGTCCCTGCCCTTTTCTGTCTTCAATGTGAAGTCGAAACTTTGAAGCTTCAGACTCCACTGAGCAAGTCTTCCACTGAGTTTCTTTTGAGACATCAGCCAGTTCAAGCTCGCATGATCACTCACTATCTTAAGCGGCATAAGTTCAATGAAAAGCGGGAACTTCTGCACACTTCGAATTTTTGCAAAGCATTCCTGCTCTGTGACTGTGTAGTTTCTTTGTGCTGAATTTAACTTTTTCAAAACGTAGGCTATCGGCTTCTCGTGGCCATCGTCAGTTGTAACCACACTCCACCAATACCTTGTTGGCTCCCATCGCACTGGATAACGAATGGCTTGGTGAAATCTGGACTTACTAACAATGAAGCAGAAGTAAGTTTCTGCTTCAACTGTTCCAAAGACGTTTGGGCTTCAGGTGATCTGACTGGGATTCTTCAGAGTGTCAGTTATGGAGGCAGTTAGATCAGCATAGTTCGGAATGAATCGACGATACCATCCCGCCATACCAAGTCCCAACAGTTTTAGGTGACGGGTAGTCAACTATAGCTGAGATCTTATTTGGATCAGTTCTTATTCCTCCTTTCTCAACAATGAAACCCAAGTACTTTGTCTCTGTAATACAGAACTTACTCTTCTCTACATTGATAGTGAGGTCAGATTTCCTCAAAAAATTCGCTACACGATCTAGTAGTAGTGAGATGAGTAGTGAGATGAGAGTCAAATTCTTGTGACAGAATTAACAAATCGTCTAAATAGACGCACACATTTTCACGAACGGGATGACTTTGTTTGTGGAGCGTTGTATAGGCCGAATGACATCACTGTTTACTGATAAAAGCGATCTTTTCGCTGGAATCAGTGTCTAGTGGGATCTGCGAGAAAGCGTCTTTCAAGTCCAGGCTTGTTATGTAATTTTCTAGAGGAAGTCGGCTCAGAAGTGCGTCTGCCTTAGTAACGTCAAAACAGTGCCGAACTTTCCCAGGCATCCTCACTAGAACAACTGGAGAGCTCCAAGGACTCTGGCTCTCCTGTATCACACCCAGTGATAGCATTCGCCCTAATTCGGCATCCATCAAACTTTGTACTGCTGGTGAAATTGGATAAGATCTCTGTTTTATCGGAGTAGCATTGACCATTTCGATCTTGTGAGTGACCAAAAATGTTTCTTCTAAGCCCAAAGAGGCGATAGAAGGAAAACTCTATTTAGTGGCTTCTAAAGGTTTGTTTTCCTGCACAAAAAAAACATGGGAGTCAACGTCAGAGCTAGCTAACAGACTTTGTTTCACTACAGCAATTGCACCTAGCAAATCTGGGACCAACCTAGGTTAGTTAGGTTAGGTAAGAGGGGTGCCGCTGGACAACCAGCCAGCCTCACTAAGACCTCCAACGGGTCCATTGTGCCCCTAGGCCTCATGAGATAACCATTCAAGCCGTGGATTTATCCTGCTTTCCTTGGGAAACTCAGGATATATCCAAGACCTTTAGCCTAGATCCATCCTGCCTCACTCAGAAAACTCAGGATGTCTCTGAACTTTATACTTTGAAGCTCCCCCAGACTTGAAAAGAAGTAGCTACCTAGTAGCCTACCTCTTTTATTCATCAGAGCGGGGCATTCGCAAAGCACATGCTTGACGGATTCAATTTCCTCCGAGTCCCTACAACTCCTGCAGAAATCGTTCGCCGCCATTCCCAGTCTTCTAGCATGGTCCCCTACGGCCCAGTGACCCGTCATGACCCCTACTAGATTCCTGGTATTTGCTCTGCTGCTGTTAAGCAGTTCCCTTGTCCTTTTCCTGTCATATGCAGTCCACAATTGCCTCGCAATACGACAGGTATCCCTACTGGTCCATCGGAGGCTTGCCTTTAAATAGACTTCCCTGATGATTTCCTCTTTTAAAACTCCGATTGGAATCCTCACGTAAGCTACAGCTGCGGAGCTATCCAATTCGGAGCCCTTTTTGGCCAACTCATCAGCCATCTCGTTGCCTGAGATATCCTTATGGCCAGGTACCCAGCTTAGGGTCACCTTGTGCCTTACAGTCAATTCTTCAAGCCTGGTTTTGTATAACTGCACCAATTTTGATTTTACCAGCCCAGCATCCAGCGCCTTGATGGCTGTCTGGCTATCAATATATATGCAGATGTGCCGTGCGGGCTCTCTGCACATGGATACCAATGTTGCCGCCTGATAAATCGCTGTGAGCTCTGCCTGAAAAACACTGCATTTGTCAGGCAGTCTATAAGACTCGTGCCACTGGAGGTCTCTAGAGTACACTCCAGCCCCTGTGCCCGCACTCGTCTTGGAGCCATCCGTAAATATAGAAATATCGGATGTAACGACCACCTCCTTCCCCTCCCAGTCACTCCTGGTGGGTATCGTTGCGTTGATACCCCCACCAAAAGTCAGGATGGGTACTTGATAGTCTGTTTCTACCCTGCAGTCCCTACAGTCAACCTTGGAGTGCCCAAAACCCCTCTCCTTCCACCAGCCTCCCGCTCTCAGCCTGACAGCACTAGTTGCCGCCACACCCTTACAATAAAGGTCCAGCGGCAATAGGTCAAGCATGACCTCCAATGTCGCCGTGGGCGTGGTGCACAGACACCCAGTTATACCCATACAGGCGGCTCTCTGGATTTTTGACAGCACATCAAGGTTACAGTTCCTCGTCAGTGCCTTCCACCAGACCGTAGAGCCGTAGCAGAGGATGGGCCGAACTATGGCTGTGTACATCAAGTGTACCACCCTGGGTTTTAATCCCCAGTATCCGCCAAATATTCTCTTGCACGTGTAGAAGGCCACACTGGCCTTCTTCACGCGTTCTTGTAGATTAGCCTTCCAGTTCAATTTGGAATCGAGGACGACACCCAAATACTTCGCTTCACTGGAGAGAGTAAGCTCCTCTCCTCCCAGCATTGGAAATCTGAAATCTTGCACCCGCCTCCTTCTAGTAAAAAGTATTAGTTTCGTCTTCGAGGGGTTCACTCTCAATCCACTATTATTGGCCCAGCTAACCAGCTTAAGCAGCGCGCACTCGAGCCTTTCGCTAATAGTAGAGAGAAATTTGCCAGTTACCAGGATGCATATGTCATCCGCGTAGGCAACTACCTTGAAGGCCTCTCTCTCTAACTTGATGAGGATTTCATCCATTACCAGTAGCCACAGGAGTGGTGATAGCACCCCCCCCCCCCCCCTGCGGTGTACCTCTATAGACTGCTCTTCTGATAATAGGGTCTCCTGAGCAGGAGCTGATCTTTCTACTGAGAAGCATTGAGTTGATCCAGTCACATAGACACTTATCAACACCCACCCTTCTCAGTCCCTGAAATATAACCTCCGTCTTCACGTTATTGAAAGCCCCCTCAATATCCAGGAAAGCACCTAGAGTGTACTCCTTATACTGTAGGGACCTCTCAACAACAGACACCACTGCATGTAGTGCCGACTCTACCGATTTCCCTTTTGTATAGGCATGCTGACTACCACTGCCGCCCTGCCAAACATTTCTTATATACACCTCTATCAATCTCTCCAAGACCTTAAGCATAAAGGAGGAGAGGCTGATAGGTCTAAAGTCTTTTGCCTCGATATGGCCTGTTCTGCCTGCCTTCGGAATGAAGATTACCCTCACTTCCTGCCAGGCCCTGGGCAAGAAACAGAGCCTCAGGCAGCTCTTATAAATCGGCACTAGCCATGGTATTATGTACCTTAGTGCCTTCTGAAGCATAATGGGTCTTAGTCCATCCACCCCAGACGCCTTAAGGGGATTAAAAGAATGGACCGCCCATTTTGTCGCTTTTTCACTAACTATGGAGCTGATCACCTCCTCCTTTCCATCCTGTAGGTGCCGTTCTGATGAACTCGCCACCGACGGACCTATCTCCCCACTGCCCGGAAAGTGGGCGTCAAGAAGTACATTTATCAGCTCCTCGTTCGTGGTTGTCCAGACTCCGTTCTCCCCTTTTATGAAGCACGGAGTACTATGGTCCTTGGCAAGCACCTTCCGAAGTCTGGACGCTTCTGTATTAGACTCTATTGACTGGCAGAAGCTCCTCCATGAAGATCTCTTTGCCAGCCTTAGCGCCTTTTTGAATGATCTTAGGCCATCCTTATAACAGGATCAGTCTACCTGATCTCTGCTGCGCTTGGCTGCATTAAACAACCTACGCGATTTTTCTCTAAGCTTACCCAGTCCGCATTCCACCATGGTGGCCTTGAATTTTCACTGGATCTGCTTATGGGGCAGGCTTCCAGGAACGCTACGTTTAACGCCTCGGTGACAGTATTGACCGCATCATCCACTGCTGACTCTGTGATGAGTCTTTCGGGTGGTGAACCCAGCCTATCGGGAGCAACCTAAATAGACGGCAGAAGTGTACTCCCAGGTACAATGCTTGAGTGAGCCTAGGAACGACGTAGAAGTGCACGTTCTTGGTCTCATCACGAAAAGTGACGTGGAAATCCACATGACCATGGACATTCGTCAAGGCACCATTAGCCACCTCTACTTGTGTTCGGTACCTCCTTTGTAAAAAAACAAGATAAAAGGGTTCGGTTTCGCTTGCTTTAAAAAAAAGACCCGGTGTAAAATAAGCACATGTAAATTTATTTATTAGTCGAAACGCTCTGCTCAAAGTATAATGGGAGACTAACAAACTAGAATACAGATGAAAATAATTCAGGTTAGGATTAAACTACTAATACATTTAAGTTTATTCGTTACAAATAGCTCATTATGTGTTTATAATTCATATTAATGCGTATGAGTGATGTTTATTTTTAACATCCTCCACCAGCTCAAGAGGATATAGCAGTTGTACAGGTCTTCTGGTGGTTTTCCCGTTGGCATATTGTATCTCACATGATCTGACTCTTCCATTCTACCAGGATATGTAGTCTTGATAATCGCCAATTTCCAGTGGATTTTCGGTGCTGCGGCATCGTAGACTAATACAACGTCTTCTTCCGTTATTTCCATAGAAACTTGGCCCTTATTGTGATGGAAAGATCGCAGAAGCTGGACATATTCGGTTTTCCATCGCTTCCATATCATCGCTGTTAACTTCATCCGCTGGGTCCATTTTCTCCGGATTTCATTCGTAATTGCCTCTTCTTTAGAAGCAGTATGTAATACTGAGGGTTGACCTCCTAACAAAAACTGTGCAGGCGTCAATGGTGAAATGTCTAAAGGGTCACTACTGAACAGCTCTCACCGAAGCACAGGAACAAATCATTATATAAGTTTTCCTGGATGTATTTTCACGGCCAGCATCGTGTATGTACAAGGTACCAGCAAAATCGATTCCAACGTTGTCAAAAGGCCTTGATAGTCTCTCTCGTGGTAGCGGAGCGAACGGCTGGGTCATTGGCTTTCCCCAGAGTTTTCGACATAAATAACAACTCTTGATGATCCTTTTAACTAGTTGTCGCCCCTTGATAATCCAAAATCTCTTTCTTAAATGTGTTATTATGATGTTGACACCCCCATGCATTGTTTTCTAATGATAGTCGTTGATGATAAGAGCACAGAGATGCGAGGTTGATGGCAGGATTACTGGATGCTTGACATCACTTGATTCCTCGAGATATTGAAGTCGACCTCCCAATCGCAATACGCCTTCCTCATTCAAAAAGGGTGTTAACTCATAAAGCCTTGATGACTTTGAAATAGGCCTTCCTTGCTTCAATAAAAAAATTATCTTCAGGAAACATATTTGATTAAAGATACCTGCTCCAGTATTTCTCAGCTATATGGAGATTCTCCACAGGAAGATGTTTTGAAGACGGCTTCTCGTCCCGCTTGAGAATCCGGACAAACCTTTGAACGTACCCTGTTATCCGCAGTAATCGTCGCCAAGTACTTACATCTGCATAGTTCAGTAATGTTTCTTCTGGCTGTAAGGTAGCCATTTTCGTTTCAATAAATAAGCAGAAATATTCTCTGAGCTTTGTTTTAAATCGATCCAGTCCTCCGATATATCTTTTAGCCATTCAGGTGCTGTGACTCAGGTGCCCAATGCCCCAAATCACAACCATAATACCGATACATCAATATATCGTCCAATACGATATATTGATGTACCACTAATTGACCCTGAAAAATTATTTCATTTTTAAATTTCAATAAAAAATTCAAAATGCATTCAGAAATGCATTCCCACATTATAACAAAATGCAATTTAGCATAAATTGCATTTTGTTATCAGACACACATTCTTTTTCTACCTTTAGCACACCCTATGGCCACTACGAATACAATCGTATGCCATTTGGTTTAAAAGGAGCCCCTGCTACTTTTCAACGAGCCATGAATAATGTCTTATCTGGCCTTCAAGGCATCTATTGCTTCGTATACATGGACGATATTGTAGTCCATGGATACAATCTCAAAGACCACAATTCCAGACTCACAGCAGTATTTAGCCGCCTTCGTGATTTCAACCTCAAACTTCAACCCGACAAGTGCCATTTCCTAAGAAAGGAAATTATGTATTTAGGGCACATAATTACAGAAAATGGAGTCAAACCAGACCCTGCAAAAATAAAATCAGTTCAGTCATATCCCAGACCCAAGAAGGAAAAAGATATCAAAGCCTTCCTTGGTTTCGTTGGCTACTATCGCCGCTTCATCCCAAATTTTTCGAGAATAGCCAAACCACACACAAATCTTTTGAAAAAAGATACGCCTTTCAAGTTCGATGCAATCTGCGACGAGGCATTTTGCGAATTACGAAAAAAATTAATTTCAGCACCAATTCTATCTTATCCTGATTTCGGCAAGGAATTTTTTGTCACCTCCGATGCCAGTGACTACGCTATCGGAGCAGTCCTTTCTCAAGTTGATGATCAAGGAGATCATCCAATCGCCTACTTGAGTGGAGTTCTGAATGGTGCAGAGACTCGTTACTCAACAATAGAAAAAGAGCTCCTAGCTATCGTTTTCGCAGTTGAGCAATTCAGACCATACGTTTATGGTAGACAATTTACAATTATAACTGACCATAAACCATTAGTATGGCTCATTAATCTGAAAGATCACTCCTCAAGACTGATAAGATGGAGAATACGTCTTGAGGAATATTACTACAAGATAGTCCACAAATCAGGTAAGCTCAACACAAATGCAGATGCTCTCAGTAGAGCAATTCCGGAAAATTCCGAACATTCTGCAGAACCAACCACCTTCGTAAATGTGGTAACTAGAAATCAAGCCAGAGCTCAGGTCAATTCGGATACTCCAAAGGCAAGCATTAGTCCAAACAAAACTCCATCGTCATCAAACAATTCCTCAGTCATAATAACTGAGACAAATTTTCCTCTCCTACTAACTAAGTATGCGAATCCTAATTTTTTCATCTTGCCAATGCAAGATACAGAACTTGAAAGAGTGTTGGCTTCGAAACTAAAACTTTCAGATAAATCTCCACTTCTAGCAAATGAACTGAACTTCTTCAAGAAAAAAGACTCAACAGTAATCATATCAAAAATTAATTTACCTTGTCGATCCCAAAGAGATAGATCAGACCTCGAAAAGATTTTAACTGAGATCTGCTCATACACAGAAGCAAATCAGTTAAAACAAATAAATATCTCCTTCCCGATATTAGACCCACAAAATCTAATAATTATCAAAAACATTTTTACCCAGGTCTTCGCTAATAAAAACTGCATCAGTATTCAATTAAATACTTATCAGACAATAAAGATATCGAACAAGTATTAAAGGATTTTCACTCATTTCCGACGGGAGGCCATCAAGGCGTTTCCCGTACAATTAAAAGAATCAAAAAGCAATTTTATTGGCCTGGCATGTCAGACGACGTGGTCAAATATGTAAGGAAATGTAAACTTTGTCAGGTGAACAAAGTTTCCAGAAACCCTAAAATTCCAATGAAAATCTCGAGCATTAGCTCCAAACCTTTCGAAAGAGTGTACCTAGATGTTGTAGGACCTCTCCCAATTTCTCATTCTGGAAAAAAATATATCCTCACATTTCAAGACGACTTCTCAAAATTTTCTGAGGCTATTCCCATAGTCGACGCCGAGTCTAAGACATTAGCGGAAGCCTTCACGACAACGATAGTTTGGCGACATGGTATTCCAGAAAGTATCCTCACAGATCAAGGTTCTAACCTCATAAGTGGCATGTTCGCCGAGGTATCTAAATTACTAAAAATAAAACGACTTAAAACTACTCCATATCACTCTCAAACGAATGGTGCATTGGAAAGAAGTCACAGAACCTTAGCAGAATATCTCCGATCTTATGTAGCAAAAGATCCACAAGACTGGGATACATGGATTCCTTATGCCATGTTTGTCTACAATACCACTCCTCATTCGAGTACTAATTATACTCCTCGCGAACTCCTATACGGATTCCCAGCCGAAATTCCAAACAATTTGAAATCTTCTCCAACCGTTTGCTATAATTACGATAATTATACAAATGAGTTAAAAGCGCGTCTACAGCATAGCTTCAAAATAGCTAAAGGCATAGCCATGGCAAACAAAGAAAGATCAAAATTGCAATACGATAAGAACTCCGTCCAAAAATCATTTAATACTGGCGATAAAGTCCTACTTAAGAGCAGAGTTCGAGAGAACAAATTCTCACCACTATGGTCAGGTCCGTATGAGATAATGGAGATTAATTCCCCCGAAAATTCCACCATCAGAATCAATAATAAAAATAAAAGAGTCCACAACAATGACTTAAAACTTTTTTCAGAGTAATATCAACAACTTCATCATCCTCTTCATTCCAAGCGAATAATACAATATCATCTTTCAGGTTTCCAAAATGATGCATATAGCATTCATTCTAATTTTCATCTACGGTTCAGGAATAGACGTAAAGCAGCTAAATGCTACTGCAGGCATTTATTTTGAGGAAATTGGCAGAGCCAATTTCTACACCAACGAGTGGAAATTAGTGACATTCTACGACCTGGAAAATTTTAAAACAGAATTCAACAACATCAAGTTCATAGCGCAACAAATTACGGCGACCTGCCAGAAGCTGGACAAACACTCAACCTTGAGCCACACTTGTAACGGTACGTTGTTACAAATAAATCTTATATTAGCAAACATAGAATATAAGAATATGTTACTTGTGACCCAAAATAGAAAACAAAGAGCACTTTTCAATGCTATAGGCTCAATCTCTAAAGCTCTTTTCGGCACATTAGACAAAGATGATGCCAAGCTATATGATGAACAAATTCGGAATCTCACCCTTAACCAAAACTCCCTCCTATCGCTGATGAAAAGCCAAACTGTAATAGTAGAAGAAACAGCCCACATATTTAATAAGACAAAAGCCGCAATTGAGAAGGAATTCCTGTATATGCACAAAAAACTAATAGCAGTACAAATAGCTACATCATTAATGGAAAACAGAACATTGGATAACAAAATATCCATCGAAATTGAATCACTTATTTCCTTGGTTTCGTTAATGGCATTCAGATACCAAAATACTCAAGTCGGAATTAATAGATATTTTAACAGATTCCAAGCATGGGAAATTCCATCCTACACGAGTATCACCGAAAAATATTGAGGAGATTTTATAAAAGATCAGGCAAGAATTACCAAATTCACTGATGCTTCCTATAAATTCCAGAGACAATATTTTATCACAATTTTACAAATTGAGTACAATAGCAGCGAATATTTTCAATAATAAAATAATTATCGAGCTCCGAATTCCACTTCCATTCAAGGAACCATACCAATTATTCAAAGTAATGCCCTTACCCACACTCCTTAACGGATCAGTCGTATATATCGAACCAGCAAAGGAATATATACTAATAGACTACTATCGTGAGCACTATGTTGAACTAGCATTACATGATATCCATAATTGCGCAACGTTGGATCATATGCATTTCTATTGCAGGATATCATCACCGATCCTTAACGCAAATACAAAAACAAACCAATGCGAAGTAAATCTGATAAAAAGGAGTAATTGGTAATGTAAAATCCTAACATTAGAACAAGATTATTATTGGAAGCAATTAACGCAGCCGAACGCTTGGCTTTTCTCCTTAAAAGAATCCCTAGACATAGATGTAATTTGTGAAAATTCGATCAATTCAAAAAGCCTGCAAGGAACAGGAATAATGTATATTTATCCCGTCATATTTAACAGTAGCTTCTATCATCTTTATGGTTTGTGCTTATCTGTATATTAAATACAAACCAAAAGTACGCGAATCGAAAGAAATACTTCCAGAACATAAACAGGAGAATGTGCCTACTCCGGCACCGAGAGAATCAAAATTCAAAATAACTCCTGCTCCACAAAGAAAAACCACAGAAAACGTTCAACTCACAGACAATGACAAAAGGAAACGGTAACCCCTCGCTTCCCAATTTTTATCCTCCTTTATCCATCCCCATCCAAACAAAACACTACTAAAGAATTAAGGAGGAAAATAATATCTCACGTTTTTTTTTTTTTTTTGATAAATGTATATACCTATATGTAGTTTTTTTATATAAAGAAAAATAAATAACGATTAATGAAAAAAAATAATAGATTTTGGAATAATGTAAATAACATAGATATAAATGAAAAAAAATAAATACTAGTTTTTTTTAACAAATTAACTTGTATAAATATATAGTATAAAAAAAAAATCAATAAATACCCTTAACAGAAAAGGATCAGTTTTAAACAACAATTCCTAAAAAAGCAATGTACAAACAACTGGTTAATATTATATAATAGCACCACTTTAAGGAATATATTAAATAATTAAGTAGCAAATACGCATAAATATTATAAGATAATATATTATATAAATAGATAACGCAGATCGAAATCCGTAGGTCAAAAAAATATATACATATATAATAAAAAAAAACTGTTCCTTTACGATAAATAATTACTATTAGTTTTATTATAAATTCAATCCAAAATAAATCGTAAATAGGTTACACATCTCTCATATTCAAAGAAAATATTCACTGCTTCTATTCATAGGATTTATTTTAATTAACTCCTATAATTTTATATAATTATGTATAACAACATTAGCCTAATTCTATACCACATAATGCATACTTATAATTTTTTTTACAGAAAGAAAGATTTTCTTCCAAGTAGGAATAAAACTTTCTTTTCCCCAGGGGGAGGGATGTTGTGACTCAGGTGCCCAATGCCCCGAATCACAACCATAATACCGATACATCAATATATCGTCCAATACGATATATTGATGTACCACTAATTGACCCTGAAAAATTATTTCATTTTTAAATTTCAATAAAAAATTCAAAATGCATTCAGAAATGCATTCCCACATTATAACAAAATGCAATTTAGCATAAATTGCATTTTGTTATCAGCAACACATTCCACTCACACGGTATGCATACTTACCTACATACAGTGCCTTCTTACTTTTTTTTCGCATGTACACTCTACATACGTACAATACCTATTTTTTCAATCTGATTGTATGTACATACATACATACAATTATCACAATTATTCGCGCCCTCTTAAAATTAATATTTCAAGACGGGCGCACAAGTGCATATCAGATTACAGATTTGCATAGATGCATATAGCTTGCATCAAAACTTTTGTGCATTTTCTCACGTACGATTTTTCATCGTCGTGAGAAAGCAAAAAGAAAAAAAGCTTTTAAAAAAAAGTGATCATGGGTACCTGGGGCCGGCAAGCCCAAACCTCGAGGAGTTCTTTCTTTGACCGCCGATTAGAAAAGTCCGGGAGTTGACTTATCAAAAGTATTAACTAGCTCAAAATTATTAAAGAAGATTGTGTTAACCTATTTGTTAATTACAAAAGGAATAAATATTACAAAGTACAAAATTATTAAAGAAGATTGTGTTAACCTATTTGTTAATTACAAAAGGAATAAATAATACAAAGTGCAAAATTATTAAACAAGATTGGTCTAACCTATTCGTTAATTACAAAAGGAATAAATATTGGGAAGGTTCAAAATTACTAAAGAATATTGTGTCAGCCAACTGACTAAAGGAACATTATAAAAATCTAAAAGTAAAAGAAATATTGTGTCAGCCTACTAGCTAATCACAGTTGCGTGTTCTCTACTAAGAGCACGACACGTAACCCCAACACAGGTCCGTGCAGCCACATATTTGATGCAAGTAGACTGCGTCCATTAATTCCTCGTGTAAGCAGATCTGCTGGATTTTCTTTTCCACTGCAATGTCTCCATGCAGATATTTCGGTCAGCTGCTGAATTTCAATAACTCGATTCTGTGTAAAAGGCTTCCACTTGTCGATTCCTCCTCGTATCCAGTATAAAGCTATCTTCGAGTCAGACCAGAACCAACATTTCGCAATTTTAACTCTAAGAAGCTTCTGAAGATAGGAGCCTAAGCGCGCCGCTAGCATTGCCGCTGTTAACTCCAATTTAGGAAGCGTCAACTCTTTTGAGCCATCCTGTTTTATAGGAGCAACCCTACTTTTTGCACACAGGAACTCCACTCTCACTTAGTTTAAACTATCTTTACTCCAAACATAGGCGACAGTTCTATACGCTTGCAGGCTAGCATCAGCAAAAATATGGAGATGAGTAGTGATCGAGGAACTCACATCCATGACTGATCTCGGAACAGCCACATTTTTCAAGTCCTTTAATTGCTTGACACAGTCACACCATTCATTCAGCAAATCTTCTGTTAGTACTTCATCCCACGCTAATTTCTTTTTCCAAATCTTCTGAAATAAAATTCTCCACCCTATGACTGTAGGACTAAGCATACCCAACGGGTCGAAAACTCTCACAATCACCTGAAGAACATTACGCTTTGACCCCCTCTCCACGCAGGAGTTCAAAAAATCTTCAACAGCATCTAGAGAAACAGTCAGTTCGTCGCTAGTAGTGAACCATTGAAGTCCCAAAACCTTTTGTAGTTTTGGAAAATTACTAGATGGGAATACTCCTCGGATTCCTTCGCTATTGCTGTTCCACTTCCGAAGAGTCATTGATGCTCGAATCATAATACTTGTGGCTTCCCTGAAAATTCGTTCACCTTCAATTTCGCTATCGATACCCATAACTAGGTCATCCATGTAGAATGAATCCTTTAGCAAGGTACACGTCGAAGGAAAATTCTTACTTTCGGTATTAATATGCACTCTGATTGTTGCTGCTAACAAGAAGGGACTGCATGTAACTCCGAACGTTACTTTAGTCATTCTATACACTTGGACTTAGAGCAGATTACATCCTGATCTTATCTATCAGCAAACCAGAAAAAACGATGTGAATCGCGATCCTCCTCGTTCAGATCTATTTGGAGAAAAGCTTTTTCAATGTAAGCTACTATTCCATACTTTCCAATTCTAAAATTTAACATTATTTTTAGTACATCTGCCAGCAGATTAGATCCCGTATTGAGGTGGTCATTCAAAGAGGAAGCATGTTTCGCATGAGCTGAAGCATCAAAAACTAAGCGAGTCTTCGTTGTAGCGCTTTCTTGTCGATATACGGCTCTATGAGGTAGATAATAAATTCTTTTTGCACATCCTTCATCTTCCTTCGAAGAAACTGATTCTGCAAAACCACAAGATATTAGTTCACGCATAGCTTTATCATAATCTAAAATCTTATTCGGGTCACTCGATAGCTTTCTAATCAATGACCGCAATCGGAATATCGCTCCTTCTCGATTACTGTCAATATGAACATGACGATCCTTCCAAGGTAAGCTGGCTACGTATTTATGCTCACGCTTTGATATACATTGCCGAATTAAATCATCTGTCAAGGTTTTATGTTCCCTTTCTTCCGCTTGAATGCCAATAGCATCAAGAGACCACAGTTGTGATAAGTCCATCTCAGTAACCTCGAAAGCATTGAGAGAATTAACATATGAGGCAAAACAATGATTAATATTGGAACTATTCGTACTCACGGTATGGAGTCCTTGCAATGTCCAGCCAAAGATGGTTTGAACAGCTCGTAAATGCTTCGTTAAAGGTTTTTGCTTTCCAGTGACCACCGTCCAGTAGAAATCTCCACCAATGAGTATACTTAACCCGCTTTCGCGTTCAATATTTACGGACTGTACATCAGCAAATTGCAATCCTTCGAATGCCGAACACATTTCATCCGGTGCTTAAGAACATTCGCCACACTTTCACGAATATAAGTGTGTTGGCTGCCTCCATCTATAATCACACGTACAAGTAAATCACTTTTATGAGTCGAAGCTACAGCAACACAACAACCAGTTTTCAAGAAAATATAATTAGATTGCATCTCACGATCATGCGAACACAAATTCAACACATGTGGAGCTTTTTCTTTACTAAACGCCAGCTTGTGTATAGGAGTTTCAGAGGTTTGTGGGTATGAACTTTGTCCACCAACACTAGTCTTGTAACTCGGATAAGTATGAGATCGCTATCGCACTCCGTCGCATAGTGTTTTGAAGATTTGCAAAACAAACACCGCTCACTAGCACTAGCCGCCATGAACCCAGCTGCGGTTGTGTGCATGTCCATTCTCGAATTTGCTGATATCTGCCTACTCTTTTCTGTCAACTCCCGTTCCAGCGATTCGACTTCTCGTTTGATAAACCGTAGCAGACCTTGCACTTGTTTATCTTCAACTTCTGCTATTGTAGAGGAAGCACTGATGGCTGTCACTGAATTCGCTCCATCTTCCTTATCTCTGTCGCTCCCAGAGTTGTCGCTCATACGATGATAGTCCACTCTTAATTCGCTGTGTAAGCAACGCAGCAATATCGATTTCAACATGACTTCGTAGTGGTTGGCAGGGACTTTCAACGCGGTGAGAGATCTGCTGCTTGATACTACAGAATTATAAAGATGATGAAGCCCTGAAACATCATCTCTAGACTTAACTTGATTAAGCGACAGTAATTGTTGAATATTGCGATCGATGAGCTTCTCCGTATCTCCGTACTGCCCTTCCAATAATGCTATAGTACTATCGTAACAAGCTTCGGTAGCAGTAAAACCTGAAATAGTTTTCTGAGCTTCTCCCATTAACACAGTCTCCAAATAACTAAATTTTTCAGCGCCGATCAAAGTTTTGTTTTCATGAACCATTGATCGAAACTGTTCTCAGAATAACCCAGCATAACCATTCTTCGAATTTTCCAGAGAACGTTTTTAGTTGAAGTTTGGGCAATTTAGTGGAATTCGATTTCGCTGTGGTGATATTATTGTGAAAAGCCTCTTCAGTCGTTTGGTCGGCTGCGGGATCCACTTTTGCATGCACCTTTTTCAAGCGGGTATGAAGACGGGCGAGCACACCTATCTCTAAATCTTCGTATTCTGCTATTTTCTTCATTTCTTTATCAAGCTCGTCCGTTTTTAATAAAGATTACGCTCGCACATCAGCGTTAACGAGATTAAGACTCTCATGAACAGCTGTTAGCCATTGTACAAAGAATGTGATCTGCTCCTTTATAGCATCTAGCCAAGTTAAATTTTCATCTTTAACACTCGATTCCGCGGAATTTAAATAGTCAATCGCAGTCTTTGTTATTTTTGTTACTTGACCTCGGTATGCCGCGCGTGTCGATGATTCCATAGCGGTTATCAATATCCGTTACTTTTCACGAGTCACCTTTAGAGCTTCCGACTATCGTTCACGTTCGTAATTCCCGGGTTTCGGCACCAAAATGTAAAAAACAAGATAAAAGGGTTCGCTTGTTTTAAATAAAAGACCCGGCGTAAAATAAGCACAAGTAAATCTATTTATTAGCCGAAACGCTCTGCTCAAAGTATAATGGGTGACTAACAAACTAGAATACAGATGAAAATAATTCAGGTTAGGATTAAACTACTAATACATTTATGTTCACTAATACATTTAAGTTTATTCGTTACAAATAGCTCATTATGTGTTTATAATTCATATTAATGCGTGTGAGTGATGTTTATTTTTAACATCCTCCATTCGACATCTGCTTCAGCTAGCTTGCCTGACCTAGGATGCTGACAGTGGCACCACTATCGAGTAAGCTTTACTTCGGCGTACGGCGGAATGTCATCTGGCATCGGCATTGAAATGTGGGTGACTTTCTATCAGCTTTGATTCTTCACACCCTCGAACAGTTGATCGATTTTTCTTCTACATAGGTCCAGATCTGGGATCATAATTCCTGCAAGTTCTGCTACTGAAGAGAAAATACGGTCTCGCACCTTGTTATAGTTTTGTAGACGCGTATGATACGGCTTCAACGGATATAAGACCGACTCAAGCCCACTCGTCATCGCAGAATAAGTGGGAGGCCGAACCTCCTGCTCAGCAACTCTTCTAACGAAGTGTATATTAAAATTGTCTTTGGCTCCCTACAGCTGGAAACGGGAGCTTGAAAATCTGCAGAGAAATCAATTAGGTTCTCTGCCTCTGCTAATGGATTACTATCATTCGTTTGACTGTTAGATGGATTGTTAATATTACCAGAGTCATTGAATGATATCAACGGACAGTCTAATGGTTGTTTCACGAGGTCTGCTGGTTGGGCAGACTGTCTTCCCTTTTTAGCGGTCGAGCTGGAGTTGTCGGAGCTGTTGTCATTCGAGCTGTCGCACTCGGTCGATAAAAGGCGTTTTGATTCCCGACTCGCTTCAAGTTAAGCGGGAAACACAATCCGACGGTCATCAGCGTTCATCAGCTCAGATTTCTTTCTATTCTATTACCAGATATAGGAATAAATTGAAATCTGAACTCTGATGAACGTAGCATTGTGTTTCCCGCTTTAGACTTGAAGACAACTTTTCGTCCGCATCCATAGCAAAATACGTGCAAACAGTCTTCATAAAACTGACCTTGGTCTAGACTCGACAGCTGACACAGCTGCTGTATTTACGTCATATTCGGATGTTTGAGCCAAGTCATCAACCTCACTTACGCTGACTGACGATAGGTGTTCAGGCTACTAGCGGCTACAATCCGCAGCTGAGTAGCTTGTATTTGTGTCACCAACGCTCGAAGTTTTCCCATGGTGTTAAACGGGTGTGCAGATTTTATTCTGTATTTATGGCAATAAGTTGGATTTGACAAGCTCAAGAAATTCGTGGTCTGGCGTCGGGTGTTGCAACAGGTCACGTAGCTGTACTAAAGTCTGGTGATAGGTAGCAAATGGTTCACTAGGCTTTTGTTTTCATGACATCAGCGGGACTTTGACGTACAGCCAGCCTTTGGGACGCCTCATTCAACCAGCGTTCCGGTCTTAACATATTCCCTCGTAGGCGTGGAATTATGCCTTAATAAGAACCAGTGCAAGTACATAGCTGGTCCTGATAGTAATATGAACATATTCCCAACTAGGAAATCAAAATGTCGAAAAATAAACTCATCTATTGAGAGCTTTGAATTGTCTCCACCGTAGGAAATGATGAGACTGCCTGAGCGTCTATGCCATGAATTTGTCTGAGCTCGGTTGGTTGAATATGATGGTGCTTGAGGGGCCTGAGGAATAACTTTGTGGACCAGATGAGGAAGAAGGTCTTGCATTGCAAGGTCTGACTGGTTCTGCGAAGTGTCTAGGTGGTATGGTAAGCTCTCCGAAAGGTGGTGGTGTACGAGCAACATCCACTTAACTTACAAACACACTTTCTGATATGTCATCTCGCAACGATATTATGCTTTGTCTTGGAGCTGCTTTCTAAGACTAGCTATTAGTGCCTCTGTGGCTACTAGGCCTTGACCAGAAGGTACAGGTGATGGACTAATCCTTCGTGAGCTTGTCTGCGAAGTTGTGGCTGAACGCAACCCTGGAGGCGACGACGTACGGCCTGGCTGAGCATTGGTGGAGGCACGTTGAACTGCAAAGGCTGTTGGAAAGAGTCATGATTACCATGCCGAGTAAGATATCTTTTCAGGATTACACCTGTATATACACTAAAGTCCTGTTGGGTGAGAGCGCTTCTGCAATTTGGACAGTTTCTTTAATCCATATTTGTAGACATGCCTTGTGGAATACATGTCTACAAATGGTAGCTACAGGCTTTCTCTTGGCAGACCAGTCTTCGTCTTGACAGATGGTGCACTGGTCCGACCTTTGTACAGGAGCTTCGATAGGCGGTGGTGTCCGCATGGTAGCCATCTCAAAAATCTAC
Source organism: Dioctria linearis (assembly GCA_963930735.1). Classification (NCBI taxonomy): domain Eukaryota; kingdom Metazoa; phylum Arthropoda; class Insecta; order Diptera; family Asilidae; genus Dioctria; species Dioctria linearis. The sequence goes on along the minus strand of OZ005743.1, from coordinate 82,517,925 downwards.
CAGACTCAATAGAAACATATAATATACTAAAATGTCTCACAGGAGTTCAAGCTATATAATTTCGACGTAATCCGGGAAAAGAAAGGGTACTATCGAGGCTAATTTTCAGAGTCCAGAATCTTTCAATTTAAAAAATTTCCTCAACTGAGGGTTGATGCGAAAAATAGGGATGGGTATGCAACTTCAAGATTTCTACTTAATTACTCTAAGGTAGGTATAATTCTTAATTCACGCTATTCACCTACCGTATGTAATATGAATTTCACCAGGAATTAAAAAAAAAATGGTTTCATCAGAATATTAAAGTATCTATCTATCTATCTATTTGAAACTTACAGTGAAATTGAACAGGCAAAATAAACACGAAAATATACCTCAAAATGCGTGTAGATGTGTGCATGAAAAAAAATTGGACTTCTCAAAGGAAATCTCGGAAAAGTCGGATTGGAGATGTCAAAGACTGAAAATGTTACTATAAATTCTTCAGCCAGGCAGTTAACAGCTCCTGATTATTGAAGGTCTCCAGCATCACTTCCATCCTTCAACAACTCTTTCCTTTCTCTTCGGTTGATCGCAATGTCTTAACTGACCTTCCAGTTGGGCAAAGCCATGAACCTGGTTAACCAGTTAGCTGAAAGCCAAAAAGTCAACCCACAGACTCAGTCCAGCCACAGAGAGAGTGAAAAATCCAAACGAAAAATGGTCGTGAGGTCACCTGTTATTTCCATGGCTGAAGGCCAGCGGAAAAGATCAAAAATTCAGAAAAATGTAAACTGGATAAGCTCAGGAGACTTGCAGCTTAATCAAAGTTAAGCTTGAAGTCAACCTTTACTTGAACAAAAAATCGCGAAAATTAAAATAAAAACTCAAAGACTCAAAAAATTTAAAACTTTACTCGAAAAAATTTTAATTGACAAAACTTGAAACTCCAATCAGTCTGACCCAGGTCCGCATGTAACTTCCACTGGATATGAGACTTGGGGTCAATCAACTAGCAAATGCCAGACGATAGTATCACTCTAAGTCCTAGTCCCCAGTACAAGTCACAATTAGATCACCGAAGTGGCCCCATGTTGGGCGCCATTTTTGTTATGGTAGCATAACATACGCGCACAACTTTATGATATGGCACCGCGTTCGGCCCCATTTTATTATGGAATCAGGTGAGTGAGTGGCTTTGGACCTCAAGTTCAGACTATCAGCCGAAGCTGATAGCTCACTCCATGACAACGTTGAAATTCCAGGACGGCGCACTAGCTCGCCTCGACTATTGGCGGAGAGTGTGGGGTGGTTACCACGAAACACCTACCGGTGTCACGGCGCCATTAAAAAAAAATCGTGCCTAAAACAAAACAGAGCACACCATCCGGTCCTAAAGGAACTCTTACACCACTTCCTTACCTCACCTTGATGATATAGATAGCATGTCTTCGTTGCCGTGCCCCATCCACCTGTTGTGTCCCAAAAGCAATCAATCAAGAATCCATAGAAAATATCAAAATATCAATTATCAACCGAAATGAATAAAACTCGCGAACTTCTTTAATACATTAATTCTTTATTACGACAACAAAACTGACCTATCTTAATATATAATTCACGCAATTCTAACCCGAACCGAACGGTAACTTGATCTCTAAAACAACTCGCGACTGAATACTTAACGCTACGATGACTGATAATAAAACGGGCTAAGAACACTACAGGCACTCGACAGACCAGTCATTGGTCTTTTATGAACCTATACTCGGAAGTAAGCTTTCTTTGCTCACAACGCGGATGTAAACAAACGACAACAACCTTGTCGTTTGTTCTACCGGTTGCAGCACCTGAGTCGCTTAGTAGTAAGCAATCGCTGTACATAACAATTACCATTCGAGGTTAATTGTTATCGTAATCGTCGATTGCTCTACTAAGCGCTCATCGCAGCCAGCTGTTGAGCTAATCAGGGAAATAACCGGCAGTTGCAGAACAATACCATGCGAGGTTACTGTTTAGCAATTCCTAATTATTTCACTAAAATGCGCCCTTGGCTGCTTGAAGAATCTTCCTTATATTGGGCCATAACACACCCAATGACACCGTGGGCACTATCTTTACAGTGTCCCTATGATGATCTGAAAGAAGTAGAGGAGCGGATCTAGTCAAACACTGCCGTCGAGAGGGGGGCTTCAGGAGAGCGAAGATAAAAACAAAGGCTCTCAGTACGCCATTACGTTATAACGAACATTTTTTCTTCTTCAGAAGCTACGCCCACGGCACTAATCTTGAACAACCAATACAAAAAGAATTCATCCATTAGAATCAGGTCGTTATGTAAATCTATTCTAAATCAACCAGTTAATTGACTTCTGCTGATAGGAGAAATTCTTCTTCATTTGAAAGTTTCCCAATGCAATGTTGCTTTTCATGAAACGATGCGTATACAGAAGTAAAAAGTGGCTACTTGCTTTCTTAACTCTTCAGTTTAGAAGAATATTTGGTATCTTTCCATCTAATAACTATATAGTTCACTAAGCGATACTCCTATGTACGAAGCTAAAAGAATATTTTTTTATCTTTACATCTAATAATTATATAGTTATTAATGATACTCCCATACACAAAGTTAAAAAAGAAATTTTTTCATCTTTATTTAATAGTTATATAATTTGTAATGGAAAGCAATTGACAAAAAAATTCAAATATAGCTACATAACTCTGAACAAATTAAACTTAGCAATTATTTTAATATCAGGCTTAGTCGCATTCTGGGAGAAGGTCAAACAAACTTAAAAAAAAGACAGAATCATTAGTTGCAAATAGCAAATCTGATCTACAAACCAAGGCAGAATGTTACCTGCATCACAAAAGAAACATCAAAAACAAAAATACATATGTGCACATATTTGTAACATAACTCCTAATAATGTAGTTAATAAAAAACACAATATTTAATCGTCTTAAACTCGATTTATTTAATTTTCCCTTCCACTTGTTTTTTCTTTCTTTTTTTGTATATGTATGATATTTATCCGTCACACTATCGTCTGAACGTACTAGAGGGATGTCTGACCTGCAAGAGAAAATATGGGATTGAGTATAACGATACTCAGTGGGTTTGCCTATGCTACGCATTCAAACTACTACTTTCGGACTTGGATCAAAAGTCGAACGGACCTTTACGATTGATCCACCATTCTTTCACAATAACGGCATAATTCAACATTATTGTACAAATAGGACAGATCTTTTACAAGAACGAGTACGAACCACGTTCCTTAGACAATAGCGGCATGAGTCAACGGTAACGTCTAGTTAAGATCAGCAACAAAGCGGCATAAGTCAACGCTATGTATCATGCGGGATCGAGACGGACCAGGATCCGAAGATTAATAAGCAAACAAAGGGGAGTGCTTTAGTTATTCCATATAACCCCGTGAATAATCAAAAGTACTCCTATTTTCCTCCATTCACACCATTTTTATGCCAGTCTACTTGCTATATGAGCAATCACACATTTATTGACTATACACACAAGCACCATTTTACGACATTTACCTAACCCTTTAAACACACGTTAACCACACATTAAATAATTGTGCTACACTATACTATTATATATGATTCTATAATACTATACTCACTTTTCTATTTCATATATATGCAGAATTCACTATTTTAACTGTTTTACTCGTACGTACTTTTCACTGTCACTCACTGATTGTGACGAGATTTCTTTTCTAATTTTCCTTATACCTATCTAAGCAAGATCCCTCGGTTACGGCGCCGCAATTATTATTGCACTCGTCTGTGCTATTTCGGGGTATGCACCTTTTTACCATTTTATTGTGGCTTTCTTTCGAAAAATGTTCTTTACACAATATGGTCCCGAGTTTATTGCTGTCTGTCGCTTCACCGTCGCTACCTAAATCTAAAGGCTGAAACAGATTACACTTTAGTGCGCGGCGCGACATCGCGGCAAAATGTTAGAGAACATGTGTTTCCTATTGTGCATCACGCATTGAACGCGGCGCGACAGCGGGGTAGGCAACTTCTCATGAAAATATGTAGTACCAATATAAGAGCGCTGTATCTACACTGCTGCGCTCTTATTTCAATCTGTGTCACAGCGCGGCGGAACAATTTCATCGTTCATTTTGCCGCGATGTCGCGCCGCGCATTAAAATGTAATCTGTTTCAGCCTTAACCCTCAACAGCAGTTTTCTTTTTATCTCTACTCATTTTTATGAAAATGTCCCTGAAATGCAAATCGACTACTTACATGCATTTCACACTCCTAAGCAATAAAAGTTTACATTGATAAAACTCAGTTGGCTTACACAATATAGTTGTAAAAAAAACCTAATTCTTAAAGGCAGTCCATGCAGCACAACTTTAAAAATGCGGTAGAACCAAGCAAGATCAGTAAAGATGAACGGACCCCTTTGTCACGGAACGCAAACAAGTTCAGTCAAGTCAGTAAAATGGAACAACCGTAAAAGCACACCTGGACGACAAGTGAGTGACTTGCCTTTTTCTGTTTTCTTTTTGAGCGCAAGTTGAGACGTCAAGCGCACATCATATTAGACAGTAAAAGTTGTAGGTACTTGATTTAAAATAAAAATTAAAAAAATATGGAGCAGTAAAACTCATAAAAAGACGAAAGTAACAAATCAAACACAGTAAAAGGACACTCAGACGAAATACCATCCAGCAGCAACCGGCGCAGAATTAAAAAAGGTGGCAGTAAGAAGCGTCATTTGCATAGACAAACTAATAACATACAAAGACTGGACAAGTAAAACAAAACTATTTTCTAGAATATAAAATTAACGACTTGACTCGACTTGGCACTTGATGACGTGCCCAAAGGGTAAGCCAGGAATGCCTCGCTTCATACAAAATCACCGTTGCCTGAACCCGATGAAGGGAAGGCCACAATTTTTTCTTAGAAATTTACTGGACATTTTTTCTTTAGAATATATACGCACTTCTGGAGGGCGACAACAATTGTTATGAGTGTAGTTTTTTGCTTCTTTGCTCGATAACTAATATTGATTTTTCCAAAAAAGTTCATTAAAGATATATCGTAGAGATATTCAAGAGCTATACATTTTTTTAGATTTTGTTACAGCTAAAATTGCCAACTGCGGATTTCTTGCAAAGTATAACTTCCTACAGACTGGACTGTATTTTTATACCCTCTAGATGAAATCTTTTAGGGTTTACTAAGTTTGTCATTCCGTTTGTAACACCCCGAAATAATGATGGTAGAGCAAAATGGATTAAACACCCACGCATAATATTAAAAGTTATTTTGATTTTTGCATGTCCGTCCGTCTGTACGCATGACAACTCGAGAACGCGTATACTTGCTGAAATTTTTTACAAGGACTTTAAAAAAAAAGTAAAATTAATTTCGAAAATGAGACAAATCGGGCAACTCCTTCGTCGGATTGCCATACAAAAATTTCGTTTTCCACTATATATTTGGACCACTGACATATATAATATGGACTGCTTAACTTTCTATTTCATGTGGGCTCAATTACTTATGTCAATAAAAGTTCTTACGCTGGTGCCAACATTGAAAAAATCATTGGCGGGAAGTTGAAAAAATAAGCGCGCAGCTCGAAAAGTGATTATAATAAAACGTTTCGAACTTCTGATTCATATCTTATGAATATATTGCCTTTGGTAAAACAATTTTATCAGTAATAATCCTAAATAATTAATTTAAAAACATTTATTTCGACGGAACCATTTATTTATTTGTTGTTTACAGTTCCCCTCAGTTGGTACTTGGTGCTTAGACCGAAAGAGTCAGCAATATAAAAGTGAGCCCACTTTTTGCAGTGCATTTCCATTAACGTAGTCAGTCCATATTATATATGTCAGTGATTTGGACACTGCCTGAGAACGCGTCAATGTATAGAGAGCTGAAATTTGGTACATGGTGTTTTTATAGTAATAACAAGTAAAATTTCATAAATGGAATAAAGCGGGCAACCCCTTCTAGATGTTGCCATATAAAAATTTAGGTTTTTTACATATACTGTGAAAACGATCAGTCCTAGATATTTTTATTGTACCAAAAACTTCTTCAGAATACGAAATCCTATAAAATTGGTTATAATCATTTTTTTCTGTCCGACTAACCGTTCTAGAAATATATGCGAAAAACCACTTCAAAAATCAAATTTGCATAGATCGGTGCCCATACGAAATTTTATACGGGCATTCATCTAGGGTATCATAAGAATTGGTGTTAGTCCAGTTCTAGCTTTTTTACTTGTTATTTTTCTAAAGATTTCAATTTCACTCACGTTTTCATGACGACGGACAGACGGATGAGCGGACAAATCAAAATAATTTTTAATATTATGCGTGGGTGTCCAATCCTTTTTGCGGTACCTACAATAACTATTTGTATGCATTACACATGGAATAACAAACTTGGTATACATATCTACCTACTCTACATCCATTATTTCATCTAGGTTCTAGGGTATAATGAAATCTACTCGACGTCCGAATGATACAGATAAGTTCATGCATATTTCCAATATTTTCGAATTTATCGAAATAATTTACATAAATTGGTTTGTCTACCTTATAATAAATCTCGTATCATATTTTTTAACATTTATGTACTTACGTGGGGTTAATTTTACCTGAGAGATTTCGTATTTTTATTATAAATAGTAATAATAATAATAAATAATCTTTATTAGCAATAAATCATGCTTTATGATAATACTAATATTACTAATATACCTTTCTTTCTTATTTTATACTCTTATTATGCTATCGAACTGGATAACGTTTACGTATAAATTCTACAATTTTCTTTTTAAACAACATAAAATTGTTCTCATTTTTGCAATCACTTGGTATACTATAATATAATTGAAGTCCCTTATACATTACTATATTTTGAGCCCTACTCGTTCTCTGTCGCTCCAATCTGAAGTCTTCCAAGTTGCGCAATCGATAAGGTTGCATATCCGGTACATACTGGAGTTCCCGGCATAAATACTCTGGCAGAACATCATTTTTCATTTTAAACACCATTTTTAATACATTGAAAATCGTTCGCTGATTAACTGACATCCATTTAAGAGTATTTAACATTGCACTAATGGGTGTTCTTTTATGGCAACATAATATGCTCATTATTGCCCTGTTTTGTAATTTTTGTAACCTTGCCATCTGTTCCTTCGTACACATGAACAGAATTGATTGGCAATACTCGAAATATGGCATAATTATGCTATTATGAATATTAATTGCACTTTCCATAGATAATTTCCTTCTAATTCTTTTCATAAATCCAACCTTTGTAGCTATTTTTGCACATACATGAGCTTTGAAGTTAAGTTTTTCATCAATAATAACACCCAAGTATTTCATCTCATTCACTTGTTCAATCAACACATTATCCATAAACACATTAACTCTTTCATCCGCATTTAGAACCATACATTTTGTTTTTGTTACATTCAGCTTAAGTTTATTCATTCTTAACCACACATTCAGTCTTCCTAAGTCTTCATTCAACTTTACAACACATTCATTTAAGCTCTTTCCCGATATAAAAATTAATGTATTTTCTGCAAAAAATCTTATATCTAAGTTCCTTAGCACGCACACAATATCATTTATATATACTATAAAAATAAGTGTTGCTAGCACTGATCCTTGCGGTACTCCTAGCCGATTTACCTTATTATTTGATATTTCACTATCCACCTTGGTTCTTTGTGTACGGCCATCCAAAAAACTCTGAAACCACTTCAACTCTTTTCCGCGAATCCCAATTGTTTCGAGTTTATTCTTTAAAATATGTCTATCAATGGTTTCGAAGGCTCTTTTTAAGTCAAGAAACACAGCAACAATCACGTCTCCCTTATCAATTGCTTCTTTCCATTTCACGATCAACCCAGTTAAAGTAGTTTCGCATGAATGGCCAGATCTAAATCCCGACTGATATTCTGATAAGATCTTATTTGATTCTAGGTATCGTGCAAACTGCATTTGTGTGGCTTTCTCTAAAACTTTCTCCTCAGTAGGTAGCATATTCACAGGCCTAAATTCCTCGCAATTTTTTGTTTTCCCCACCTTTGGTATTGGTACGATTACAGATTCTTTCCACGCTTCTGGAAAAACGCAATTTTTAAATGATGTATTTATAATATCCACTAGCGCATTTATAGTAGTTTCTCCTCCATCCTTAATCATTTTAGCACTAATACGATTAAAATCTCGTTTCTGATTTATTTTTCCTAGTATGTTGTACACATCTTGATAATTCACTAAGTCAAACACAAATTCGCTTTCAATGTTACAACTTGCATTTTTGTATTGTATTGGCGCTATAGAATCATGTACATATATCCTCAATACTGCTAATAAAAAAGTTATTGAACTCCTCCGCTATTTTCCTGAATCTAACTTCCTTTATTTCTGTTCTGCATTGCTTCAATACTAGTGATTTTATTATTTTCCACACTGATTTTGGGTCATGAGTGTTCACGATTTTCTGTTTGATGCTATTTGCCTTACCTTTTTTCAGTTTGAGATTGTATATATTACGGATTTCCATGACTCTCTTCTTGCAACAGAGTTGCTTTCCTATATGTTTTTATTTTGTAATGCTTCATTTTACGAAGCTCATCATTAAACCAATAATTTTTTCTTTCACATACCTGTCTTTTTACCACGAAAGTTTCCGTTACTCTTTTTATTTCCTTGGAAAAAATTTCAACTTTGTTGTTTACGCATTCAACTTTACTTATACTTTCGATCCGACTCGAGTTTAATTCCCGCATATAACTTTCTTTGTTATATTTCAAGAAATCAATTTGCTTAATACCGGTTCTTTTAGCGTAATAGTTTCTATTTGGTAGCACTATCTCAATAGTTTCATGGTCACTAATTTTCCATTAATTTTTTACATTGGCCTTAATAACGTTGCAGTTTGAAACTACATAATCAATTAATGTTCGCGTATTCATAATCATTTCAAGCTCTTCTTTTCCGACTTACACTTCTAATTGCTCAAAATTATTAATAAGGCCCTGTATGTTCATATATACTCCCCGTATTTCCTTTATTTGCTAGTATGTAATCTTATCTTTTTCCACCTTAAGTTTTTGCTTGTACACTGGACATTCTGTAGCTCTTGCATGGTGCTTAGTATCTAGTTTCATATTTAATTTTACATTTGTCGCTAAATAGTTTGCGCATTTCTCTTCATCACTTTGACAATCCTTTTCATCGTGCTCATTAGAGCATCGTGCACACACTTTTCTATTTTTACAGTCTTTCGCTGAATGATTAAACCCCCAGGATTGAAAACAACGCTTCACATTTAGCCCTTCATAAACCATGCACTTACTCCATCCTATATTAAGCCTACCTTCTTTCATTATTTCTTTAAAAATTTCCATATTTACTTCAATTATCCCATTGTACCTTGTGTGCTAGTGTTGTGATGTTTTACGTGTCTCAAATATTTTTAAAACTTTTACCCCCTTAATATTATTCTGCATGCTCAAAGCTTGGACAATTTCTTCCTCAGTCAATTTTTCATTCATTCCGCATATAATTACCTTAGGATTTTTTCGCATCAATGATTCTACTTCATATTTATCTCCTAATTTACTTTTAACCTGCTGTTCCACCTTTCCCACTGATTCACTGTTATCACACTCAATTGCGATTGCACCGTTATTTTTATTTATTACACTGTTGATTTTTAAAAATAAAGTCCGCGGATCAATAACTTCTTTAATTTCATTTCTTGTTTTGTTGCTATTCTGTTTAGCCTTTGGTTTTATTAAGACAGGTCTCACCTCACTCTTTTTCAATTGATCAGCGTAACTTTTGCTACTATCGTTTTTAGTCGCTATTTTCTTAATTTCTTTAACCATGCTATTTTTTTCTTCACCTAATGTTTTCACTTCTTGCAATAACATTTTCATTTCATCTTCTTGTTTTTGCATGTACCTCTTATTTTCATTTAACCCTTACAACACACATTCAATTTTATCCGCTACGCTTGTCATTGCATTATCACAATCATCACAAATGAATTTAAAATTTTTGTTTGAATTCATGGTATTAATTAGGTACTCCGTTAAACCTACACATTTGATATGTACCGCACAACCGCAAAATCCGTTACAAATGCATTTTACATCATTTCGACTAAAACCTTTATCGCATTTCTTGCAATTTAAATTCATTTTTAATTTCGATTTCAGGTTACTAGATCACTATTTAAAAACTATTGCCGTTATTTTATATTTCTCGTTAATTTACAACAAGCCGCACCAACATCAGAGAATATATGCAATATAATCACCGCTATCTATGCTGGCATGCATATGCACGTCCAATAGATCAATAATATCACCTGATTAACAGATTTATATTCACTTCTGTCTGACAATGCTGTCAGACGTCGATTCCTGATCATCTTTTTCATCAACAATTCGAAATCTCTTCTAGAATCATATTTCGGAAAGGTAAAAAACTTTATTTCCTTCTGGGAGCATATACTCTGCTGAAGCTCTTAATTTTTCTGGAAATCTTAAATTATATGTTTACCGGAGCGCTACATCACCTCACTGCCTGAGAGTTTGTGCTGACGCTGATTGATTGCACCAAGGCTGCCTTCGTGTAGAAACAAAAAGATTTTCTTTCCTCACGCTGACACCACTAACACCTGTTTACACCTGTTTACACCTGTTTCACGGAGCAACTGCCGAGATTTTGCCTATGTGATTAAATTTATTTGTATGCCATCGCAGCCCCACTGGGCATTTGCATCAGTTCTCCTCTTTTGGTATAATTTTTTAATTTTTATCCTAGTACACATACCATTTCGAATTTCCGAGACACATTAGCTGTGATACAATCCCCAATTTATCCGGAAATCGAGTACACCATTTTTCGGAACAAACTTCCAATTGCTCCAACCTCAAGTAGTGACACAGGATTAGACACATTTATTTTAATCAATTGCTCCAACCGCATTTGTTGTGATTCAGGGTTTAATCACATTAATTTGAATTAATTGCTCCAACCGCATTAACTTGAATCTATCCGGTAATCCAGGACACTGTTTTTTTTTTTTTTTTTTTTTTGGGATTATTTCCTCACTACATAATAACTCGCTGTGGTTATGCTAATTGTTCCATCTCCGACAACAGCTCTTCCCTGATTGATTGTTGTGGATTGTGTGGCAGATCGTTCCATCCATCCTGTGTTGGACTCTCCAATTTCGGTCGTTTATCCATAAAGTCTGTTCAGGAGATCACCAACGCTTTCTCCTTTTATTGTACTGAGTGCAAGAAAATTACCCTTCCACATGTATTGCTTGCCATCAAATGTAACAATGATCAATTGAAGGACTTGGCCAGCAACTCTGACAATCAGAGCACTCACCTTAGTTCTATTAGATCTACACAAACTGAGCGGGCCTCAAATGTTGCATCCATGCTGTCTGCTTTTGAGCTTAAAGCTGAGTTGATTACTTCTGTCGCTGCCAAGTTAAACAACATTGACGCCCTCGGTAAGAAGCTTGAATGCATTGAGATCAAACTTGGCTTCCTCAGCAATAAACTCAAGAGCAGCTCTTCACAAAATGCTCAAACTCTTGACGAGAAGATATGCAAGCTCTTCGATTCCCTTGCGTGCAAATTCATGAATTGTGCTACACATTCGAAACATTATGAGGCGATCTCGTCGTCATTAAATAATCATCTGTCGGATTTAAAAAGATACATCAACGATATTCCACACTCGATTGAAAACATCTATCAGGATACAGCTTCTAAATCCGAGTACAATTCCATTATCTTGTAAAGCTTGCTGATGAGGTATCTGTTGCAAAAATTTTAATTGGGGACATAGCTGATGAAATAAGGATGCGGCCCGCTACCCAATATAATCTACCGCCTCCCACCACTTGCTGCTCTGATTTACGCAGTGAACTCAATTCAGTGCTTACTCCAAATAATGGGACTATTGGTAACTCGCCGGTTTCGCCCCTTAACGATATCATTGTGCTTAATGATAACTCGCCGTCTACCTCTCTTAATAATGTTAATGATAATAATGCTCTAACTAATAATGCTGAATTGTTAAAGAATACAGCCTCCGATATAAGGACTTCTGATCCAAATAGAGGAACTGATGTGCCACCTATCCTACCTGCTTCTAAGCCTCGTCGCAAGCGCCAGTCGCGCCATGGAAAGCGACCTAATTTGCACCTTTCCGCTACCAATATCAGTCCGAGCACCTCGACTGATGTCGCCTCAGGAAACGCTCTGCGTCAATTCTCGCTTGCACCTGCATCTAATTCTGCATCTAATTCCACAGCTATGAATGTTGCTTCACCTGTGTCCTCGTTTGGAAGTGGTATTGGTCCCTCTTTGAGAACAGTACCAAAACCTTCGAGTATTTTCGTCACCCGTTTCTCTCCTGAAACGTTGTGTGAGGACATATTGAAATATCTAAGGTCCAGAAATGTTGCAGCGAAGAGTATTTCGTGTTGTAAGATTAGTAAATCCTCTAAACCGGTTGCATCCTTTGTCCGAACTGTTTCAGCGGATCTGCGGGACCGGTTATTGGATCCCTTATTTTGGCCCTCCGGAGCCTTTACTAAATTATTTGTGCCTTCTGAGCGCCCTGAAATACATCCAAGACAAGCAATGTTATTCCAAAAAACTGAAGTCGCTTTCCCTTTACTATCAAAATGTAAGCGGGATTCGGACAAAAACTATTAATATCTTCAAATCCTCTACTGCAACTTGTTTTGATATAGTTGCTTTCACTGAAACTTGGTTGCATCATGGCTTTCGCGATGCCGAAATCTTAGACAATTCTTACCAAATTTTTAGGAAAGATAGATATATTGACTCTGCATGTAAAAACCATTTCAATTGCACCCAAATTTTGGTTCCCAGTTTTTCCAACTCTCTTGACACCAAACTTATAGCTCTTAAGCTGTCTCTCTTAAGACACGACTTATATATACTTTGTTGTTATATTCCTCCAGATTGTATAAATATTGTTGATGACAAAGGTCAAAATTTGTACGACCTGCTCATTTCAACTTCTAATTTTATCCATGGTAAGATGGAGCCTCTTGACGAATTACTACTTATTGGTGGCTTTAACTTACCCAATATACAATGGGTGTTAAACGATGATAAAAAGACTATCTCCCACTTAATAACTTGACAATAAGAGAATCACTCTTTCTGGACACTATTTCATCTCTTGGTCTCAGCTAAATCAGTAATGTTAAGAATGATATGGGTAGGCAATTAGACCTGGTATTTTCTACTGACACGGGTAACTTATTAGTTGAACCTAGCCCAGTTACAATGTCTACTTTTGACAAATATCACCCCCACTACTAATTACATATTGCTATGAAACCGAAAACTTTACAAATTATGACGAAACAGAATACTTTTTCAATTTTACAAAGGCTAACTTTTCGGAACTTTCCAGTACACTTACATCTATTGACTTTAACACATTACTGGCTAGCAATAATGTTGACGAAGACGTTTCTAAATTTTACATAATTCTTTTCGATTTGTTTTCCTCTCACGTTCCCCGCTAGCGTCAGCGGCTCTCTAAAACGTCTCCACCATGGTTCAATAAAGAACTGAAGCGTCTAAAAAATAAAAAGAATAAATTGTGGGAAAGTTATATGAGGGACAAGGACATTATAAGTCACAACAACTTCGTCACATCATATAATGAGTTCAAAGATCTTTCCTCTTCACTCTGTGACGAGTATATTCAAAGTATGCTTGCGAAATTATTTAGTGACTCACGTAACTTTTTTAAGTTTATTAACATGAAGAAAAAAACGGACAACTACCCCAATACCATGAGGTACAAGGATTCTGCTAGTGATGATTCGTCTGAGATTTGCGATATGTTTGCTTCTTTTTTGACAATGCCTTTGTCTCGTCAAATTTTCAACTTCAAAGTAGCAACTTCAGTCATATGAACGACTCTCATAACGTTTCATTTACTATCCCTCCAATTTCAGAAGAGGATATACTTGATAATATTAATGGGCTTCCAAATGACCTTACAACGGGTCCTGATGGGATCCCTCCAGCCTTTTTTAAGTCATGTTGCCTCTCCCTGGCAACCCCGCTGAGAATTATTTTCCAAAAACCGCTCGATAGTGGTTGTTTTCCTCAGCTAAGGAAATTTTTTTTTATCATACCTGTCTACAAAAAAGACAGTAAAAAAGAAATCTCTAACTATAGGCCTATTGCGAAATTATCTTGCTGCATGCCCAAGTTATTTGAATCGTATCATCTACTCTGCGTTATCAATAATCTGCAAGAATTTGCTCTCTTCAAACCAACAAAGGTTTGTTTCGGGTCGATCTACAACCACTAACTTACTGGAATTGTCTCTGATACCATTCACGGGTTTGTAAAAGGCAACCAGACAGATTGTATTTATACAGACTTTAGTAAAGCTTTCGACAAGCTATCTCACTCCGTGATACTGTTCAAAATGGAAAAGTATGGGTTTCCCACAACGTTCCTAAAATGGACGGAGTCATATCTAGATAACAGAACATACCAAATCTATTTCCGCCATTCCATTTCTAGAGTCTTGAAAGCTTCGTCTGTCGTACCTCAAGGGAGTCATTTGGGCCCGTTGCTACTTATTCTATCTATTGACGACATTGTCTCCGTAGTGAAGCACTGCAAGGTCTTAATTTATGCTGATGACATTAAACTTTTCGCTCAGATTAAATCTTTTAATGATTGTCAATTGATACAGGATGACCTCCACAAATTTTATGATTGGTGCAAAAGCAATAATTTGGTACTCAATATCGACAAATGTGAGGTGAAGACTTTCCACAGGAATCTGAATCCTATCTCTTATGTCTATGGGTTCTCGGCTTCCTGAATTCGCCGCGGTAGTTCTGTCTGTGACTTGGGTGTCAAATGAGACCATAGATTGAATTTTATCTCCCACATAAACCACATGGTATCTAAGAGTAGTTCTATGCTGGGCTTTATAAAACGCTGGTCCCGAGAGTTCTCGAATCCCTCCATAACATTACGTTTATATACTTGTTTTGTGAGACCACTTCTTGAATACGCTAGCCAGGTCTGGTCTCCTTTTTACACTTCGAGGAGGGAACTAAAGGAGGCGACATGTGATGAAAAAAGCGTAGCAACTATCGTTCTTCTTCTTGTTTTGTCGAGGTGCCAGAGGCGGCGTTAAAAATTGTTGATGCCTTAAATATCACATCACAACAAATTAATGGCGCGAAAATTCAAACACATTTCTTAGAAACTCCGCACAATCTTCCGCACCACCCACTGACATGTATATAAATGGACTGACTGATCTCCTGCTTCATGTGGCACCAGTTTTGATTTCAGAAAGTATGCTCTCACTGACGACAATTTAAATTATTTGCGAATTTACTTATATATGCATGTCAGTGGGATTTACCGAATTTACCACAAAAGTATTTTAAAAGTATTTTCCTCCACATGGCTTGTTGTATCTAAATCTTCGAGCATATATAAATCCTTTTTATATTACTATCACTTAGTCCAATAGTCATTAACCATTTCCGATAAAAAGTAAATTATCCCCTTGTAACTACGTCTCTGCGCCAGACACACTTCGCGGCTCTTTGTTTACAAAAAATGACAGTCAAACAGCCTGCAAAAATCAAGATGGCGAAAATTTTTGGCTACGCTGCCATACATATACTTACTATGGGATGTCGTCTCCTTTAGTTCTCTCCTCAAAGTTTTTACAGTACACACATCGTCCGTATCGAGTCTGTTCAGCGAAACTTCCTGCGCTTTGCTCTTAGGGTCCTACCCTGGAATAACTCATTGATTCTTCCACCCTATGAGGATCGCTTGCAGCTCTTGAATATGCACTCGCTTGAGAAACATCGCATGGCTGCCGATGTAATTTTTGTTCACCAACTCTTAAACGCGAATGCTGATTCCCCGTTATTACTCGACAAAATCTCTTTCCGCGATAATGGGCACAATTTGAGAAGGCTACCTCTGTTGCATGTCAACTCCTCAAGGTCTAAATTTGGCATGTATGCACCTATATGCACATGCGATTGCATTAATGTTAATAATTTGTTGTTGACGACTCTAAGCATGTCTTAAAAAAACGTCTATATAATATTTAATCTTTTGTTAAATTTAATTTAGTTTTTTAACTTTTTGTTCTATGTCGCATTGCACGACATTTCATCTGGTGTTTGGTCTATGTTTAGGGTAACATACTAATACTAACACCGACTAAGTGATGAAACGCATGTATTGTTGACCGTTTATTTATTAAACGTGTCCATGCAGCGAGCTTGTGTTAAGCTGGTTCTGATGGTCATATCAAATGAATAAAAATTCTACTGAATCATTTGGTATAAATTTCTAAAAAAAAAAATTGTTATTGCTTGGCTACCACTGACTGAGTTACAATGTGATGGTATCGCACCGTTTGAGCACCCTTTAAAACGATTACTACATATAAAACATGTAAAAAAAAAACTCAACCAATCAGATGAAATTTTACACCCGAAAATCGAATTAAATTAAAAAATATTTTTTCTTGTGTCCAAGTGATATTTTAATCGCTTATAAGGAATTAAAATCATTCCGACTTTAATTTTCAAATGTTATTTTTACCAGAATCCTGCATACGGGCAAGAGAGACGGAGCATGGTAAACTATATCTTTACCTTATTCTTTCTGCAGTGATTGCAAAATGGTAATACGCTCAGTCCATTGTTATAAAGGCTGAACTACAATAGAAGTAATAGTAAATAACTTTACGAAATTAAACGAGACTGAGGTTTACTTAAGGCTGAACCACAATAGAAGTAAACGTAAGTACATTTACTTACGTAAAGCGAACGCGCCCTTTAATTTAACAGGCGTACACAAATTAACTTTAACTCGTGTGAGGGGAACTTTCGTTAAATTTAAAAGTCAAATTGCAGTCAGTAAAGGTACGGTAAGAATCGCTCATTCCGCTCATTCCGTAAGAACGCGATGTGTCAAACATTTAATTTATTACTAAATGATTAAAAGTGCAATGTAAAACTTAAAATGGAATAAAAATGGTACTGTGAATTGATAGAAAGCACAAATCTTCAATTAAATCAACTTCCAATTGTTAATTTTTTATACTTTTACCACCTTTTAAAATTTAACACATACAATGTCATTCAGGCACTGCGAATTAATAGAAGGCACAAATGTTCAATTACATCAACTTCCATTTGTTAGTTTTTTTTCACTTTTACCACTTTTCCAAATTGAAAACATTAAATATCAAGATAATAACTCATTCCGTACGAGATATATATTTAGGCTAAAAGTATCAATTTTTCGTAAGTTAACCTCAGTCTCGTTCAATTTCGTACAGTTATTTACGTCTATTGTGGTTCAGCCTTTATAAAAAATTGATACTTTTAGCCTAAATAAATATCACATTCCGTAAGATATTTAATGTTTTCAATTTTAAAAAGTGGTAAAAGTGAAAAAATTAACAAATGGAATTTGATGTAATTGAAGATTTGTGCCTTCTATTAATTCGCAGTGCCAAAACCCTTGAGAATACTTCCCAAGCCATGAAACAGAAATCTATTTGTATGCGTTGTGAGTACGTTTTCTAAAATGTTCTACATATATTGATACTTATGGAAAAGTGCCAAACATTGACTTTATATATGCTATAGAGCCTAAACTACTATCCATACAGGAAAATAGTCTGCTAGTAATTTAAAGCTTGGTTCCTTACCTCTCTAAAGGTTACACTTCCTATATACCTTACTTAGCAAAATAATAAAATAGTTTTGATTACAAAGTAACCTTACCATTTTACGCTCAATAACTCTCAGCTGAGTAATAATTGCATGTATGCATGTGCAGCCGGAGTCCGAATCTGTAGGCAGCTACATTCGATATCATCAACCCACAGCCATCCCATGACGGCACAGCGACATTACAATGATTACGAGAATTTTTGTTTGAGGAATCGTAGTCATTTGATTAAGATAATTTTTATACCCTAGATGAAATCTATAGGTCATTCTGTTTGTAACGCACAAAAATGATGATGGTAGAGCAAAATGGATTGGACACCCCCGCATAAAATTGAAAGTTATTTTGATTTTTGCATGTCCGTCTGTCCGTCCGTCCGTGCGCACGATAGCTCGAGAACGCGTTCACTTAGAAAGCTGAAATTTTGTACACGGACATTAAAAAAAAAGTAAAATTATGTTGGAAAATGAGAGACAAATCGGGCAACTCCTTCGTGGGGCTGCCATACAAAAATTTCGTTTTCCACTATATATTTGGACACTACCTGAGAAATTTGGTACGTTGTGTTTTCATTGTAATAGCAAATAAAATTTCAAAAATGGACTAAATCGGGCAACCCCTTCTTGGTGTTGCCATATACATTTTTTGGTTTTTTACATATACTTTGAAAACGATCAGTCCTAGACATTTTTATTGTACTAAAAGATTCTTCAGAATAAGAAATCCTATAAAATTGGTTATAATCATTTTTTCTGTCCGACGGGCCGTTCTAGAAATATATGCTAGAAACCAATGCAAAAAATCAAAATTGCTCAAATGGGTGACCATACGAAATTTCATACGGGCATTCATCTAGGGTATCATAAGAATTGGTCTTAGACCAATTCTAGTTTTTTCACTTGTTTTTAAATAATTTTGTTAGGAAAGGTATGAAAATTTTATTACGGTTCGGAAGATGAGAAAGCAAGCTTAAGATTAACAGAACGACATTTTTCTGTATGAATAGTAGTTTAGGGCGGAGGAGCTATTCAAATCAAACTTTTGTCACTTTTACATAAGAACACTGCAAATATTTTAGAATGTAAGGACTACGTTGGGCCTTGCATGTGGTAGGGAGGGAGTCTGTTTCATGGCTTATGAAGTATTCTCGAGGATTTTGGCAGTGCCGTAATGACATTTTATGTGTTAAATTTTAAAAAGTGTAAAAATCAAAAAATTAACAAATGGAAGTTGATTTAATTGAAGATTTGTGCTTTCTGTTAACTTGCAGTACCATTTTTACTCCATTTTAATGTTTACATTGCACTTTTAATCATTTAGTATTAATTTAATTGTTTGACACATCGCGTTCTTACGGTTTGAGCGATTCTTAGCGCACTATACTTACGGAAAATTGGATATTTAAACTTAACGAAAGTTCCCCTCACACGAGTTAAAGTTAATTTGTGTACGCCTGTTAAATTAAAGGGCGCGTTCGCTTTACGTAAGTAAATCTACGTATATTTCTATTGTAGTTCAGCTTTAAGTCAGTCTTGGCTACGCGTCACGCTCATAATAATTGATGTCGCCCTCCAAAAGTGCGTATAAATTGTAAGGAAAAAATTTAAAAATCTCCACTAAAATTCTAATAAAAAATTGCGATCTTCCCTACATCAGGTCGAGGCAACTGTGATTTTGTATAGAGCGAGGCATTGCTCTCGGCGTAGGCAAATGCATAAAAATTCGACTGAAGCAATTTCCAGTAAATTTCTGAGAAAAATTTGTGGCCTTCCCTTTATCGGGTCGAGGTAACGGGGATTTTGTATGGTTATGTATGATTTTAGCGAGTTTCGGCTTCCTAGAACAGACTTAATATTATCAAAGGTCTGTGGGCCTGGTTTAATTTTCTCGAGTCTTTTTCTAAACTGCTCATCGCAGAGCAATTTAGTTTGCTCATCTATTATCACTGATAAATACTTGACTTGGGAAAGAACGGACTGATAAGCAGAATTTTGGGTATTAAGGGTTCTGTGATAAATGCGGTTGAGAATTTTCCCCAGCTTTTGCCTATATTTATATAGATTCTGAAGACTTGGGGGAAGGTTCTTGAATTGGTTGTTAACTCGGGTTGTTCCCGAGAAGTGGTCAATATTCCTTTGAAGCCAGCTTGTAAAAAGCTCAATTTGGGAGTCTATCTCCGAATTTTAAAGATTTCTACTGCCAGCTGGGAGATTTCCTTGGTAGAGTGATGTCAGTCTGCCTTGGAATTCATTCCAATCGACGTCAATCAGGATGGAGGATGTTGGTAAACTCATTGTGAGTATATTTAGTGGAGATATCAGTTTTATAGATAACTTATCGTACTTGAGGAGACGAGATAAAAGTCTATGTGTGAACAAGAACGGGAAAATGTTGGTGTGGTTGGTGAAATCACAATGAAGTCGTGACTCTCTTGGTTTCGGTGCAGCCAGTTGGCAATGGTTTTGCCAGCAGAGTTTTCAATAGGGTCATTCCACATGGGATACCTGGCGTTAAAATCTCCTCCAATAACCGTGTAAGTAAAGTCCTTTGAAACATTGTTTAGAATCTCAAGATTCCTTCTGATTTGAGCGCTCTGTGCACCGCATCTGTTGTACAGGGAGATTAGAAGAAGGGTTTCTTGTAAGGGAGGAAAACCTTCTGCCGTGCACTCCATGTTTCTGAGGGGTCTAACCTTAATTTCTTCGAATTTAAACCCATCCCGAATTAGAATAGCTGTACCCAAGGCTGAGTCAGTTTTGTCGGAACGGGTAGTTGAGAATTTCTCAAAGACTAATTTGTGGTTAGGGTTTAGGTGTGTCTGTGATAGGAGGACAAAGTCAGGTTTTTGTTCCGTAAGAAATGAATTAAGGGCTACTCTTTTGCAATGCCGTACAAGTGAGTTGCAGTTCAATGCAGCTATCTTCAATCTGCTTATTTCTCTATACATAGGCCGAAAGCAAATTGAAGATAAGCCCTTTGGTGTTCCGTTAGGTAAGAGAGTATCCTATATACCGGAATAAAATTATTGATTTTGCCAATGAGTGTGAAAAGATCACACCCCAAAAGGGCTTTTGCCTCTTGAGTGCAGAGGTTGTCTGCCATATTTTGAGTGGCCCTTTGCTGCTTGCGTTAACCTCGGGGCTTGTGCTTGTCGTGGGGTAGGTCTTGAAGCTATAGTGTATTGTTGTGGCTTGTTAGTATTAAGCGGGATATTATTTGATTTGTTAGTAATTACTTGCGAGAACGACATACCTGGCTTGATGTAATTCTTCACCGATTCCCGGGTAAATATTTCTTTTCGTTTCTGCTGCTCCGATGTTTGTTTTTTTACGGCGCTGATTTCCTTATATTTCGGGCATCCCCGTAATTGGCCGGATGTCCTTCCTGTTTGCAGTTGATGCAGTACGTCTTCGATCCTGTATCATTTTTTATTCTTGAACATTTGTTATACGTTGTTATACCTCTCTAGGTATAACGCAATATAAGCAAATTGAAAAAAACTGCTTCTAGGAAAATAAAATTTATGAATTGAAAGATTTATATTTTTAATAGTAGAAGTCTTTTCTTTCACTTATTTAGACTTTGTTATACAAAACTTTTTATTTGTCTAGAACTTAGGAGGCCTTACCTCTGGTAGGGGGACTCTCCTAAGTGGTTAAAGAATACTCTCTGCTTTCCCTAGTTCAACCGCATCATATTTATATTATTGATTTACACGGGGATGATACTCCCCTCCACAAATTTCTAAAATTCAGCAATTTTCTAAGGGAAAATTGATGATCGCTCAATTTTCTGTTTTGAATAACAAAATCAGGAAATTGAGCGGAAATAACAAATTCCAAAAAAAAAAATCGAATCGAAAAACAATTTTCTGTAAGTTCGGTGATCGATTCTATGCATAACAAAATTTCAGGGTCATCATAATTCATTAATTCATGAAACTTCATGTCACTTTACCAATGCAACGAAGTGCAGCCATTCAAAGGTGCACCTGTTGGGTAATTTTGCCGGTCTTAGATCGGTCGGTGACGTAGTCACGTATTTGGGCTTAATTGCCTGGTGACGATTTTCTTCGTCTGCTTTCATGAATGAATCATTACGTTGAGCGAATACTTGCGCCGGATCATATTACATTTCATTTGTAGAAGAATTTATGATCATTTTAGGCACGCGCCAAATGGGATAGAATATCTGACACCTGATGGTTGTTGTTTATTGTTTGTGGAAGTATACTTTGTTGCATTTACGTTAGGAATTCGTAATTTTAGGATTATGCAACAAGTTTATTGAATTTTAGAAGATTTGGAATGCCTTTTTTGGGATAAAAGGTAAAAACGTGATTTTGCTAGACGCATGACGTGCGTTTGGGATTTGTGTTTTGATTTACGTTATGAATCCGAGATTAGGTAGTTAGGCATGGTAGGTTTAGTGGATTCATAACACCTTCCCCTAAGGAGGAATTTCGTATTCTTGAAGAGGATCGAAATTACACATGTTATGTTGGTTGAACTAGGTATCTGCAGTTTACATGGTAATTTATTTTACTTAGGCTAGTAATTGGTTATATTCTAGATTCTATCTATAATTTATTATCTAGGTTCTTTGACTTATAATTTTAGATAGTTGTGCTTATAGAAGTTTTTGGTTAACACGTATTTTCTTAATGTAGGATAGATTCTAGTACAAATTTTAGTTTATAATTATGTTCATGTAGCAACATAAATGTTAAATATTTTAAATTACTAGTATTTCAGTAAATGTATTTCTTAGATTAACAAAATTTATGTTTCTTATAATATATAAAATTTTTCGAGTTAATGGTATTTGAGTAAATATAATTATTAGCTTTACAAAAGGTTTTCAAATTAATAGTATTTGAGTAAATATAATTCTTAGCTTTACAAAAGGTTTTCAAATTAATAGTATTTGAGTAAATATAATTCTTAGCTTTAACCCTCTCTCTTTTTTTGATTGTTAATATATATATATATATATGTTCATTTTTAATAATAAAAGGAAATTTGTATTTTTCTTTCTCTTCTACCTTGTCTTCTTTTAAGGTAAAGCTCTGGTTAGAGGAAATCTATTAGTTTTAGTGGTTCCTTTATTATTTTCATTTTCATTTTCGTTATCACTCTCTTGAATTGATGGAGGTGGAATGTCCGTCGCTTTAAGTCTTTTAGCTTTTAGATAGGGTAGGGCTATTTTTATAGCGCATATGATTATAATGATCATTATCGTTATATAGATAATGGAATAATGGTGAATATCGTGTGCTGTCATTGTAATTGTAATTGTAATTAGATTTTTGTTTTCAGCCTTTTCTAAGGTCTTTATATCTTGGCTTAGTTCAAAAAGTGCCTGATGTTCACTATTTTTTATAGTGATTGTATTTGGAGGATTATACTTAATTTTATGATAATCGAGGGTGATGTTTGTTAGATTGATCGATGGCAAATAGAATTTTTCAGCGATTGAAATTTTTTCGGAGTGTCCATACAGCGTTTGATCATCGCTTCTTATATAGCAATTGGGCGATATTTCTAGAATGCCGGTTGCCTTTATCGTAATTGGTTCGATATTGTTACCGCAAATATTATCTACAGTTCGAGGAGATTTCAAACTGAATAACCACTTGTTAGGGTTGGATAATTGTATCCATAAGGTGGAAATGTTTAAGATGTTCATTCCACATGATAGGGGAGGCGTTTGAGAGTGCCTTAATAACTCCATTTCACATTGGTTGTCCTTCGCATTTAAGTTATGGATTGGATGCGTTATTTGACAAATGTAATTATGAGGAGTTTTTTGCAAACATTTTGTAATGTCTTCACTACTAGAGGGATAGTGTTTTTCCCTATTTAGTGTGACTAACAAGTATTCGGTAGTGGGTTTTATATAAATGAATGAATCGTTAATTAGGGTAGGTAAGGGGATTACTTTATACATTTGGAATTCTGTATTTAAGGGTAGGGGTATTTTAATTTCTATTATGATTAAATTATTAATTTTATTGGTACTTGTACGGCTAACTCTATATAGATCTAAGAGTTGGTTCTGCGTAGTGGCTACAGGTAAGGTTGTACCCGACGGAAGGTTCTTCCGAATAGTGGATAAGAGATGCTCAAGTTGATATGGGGTTATTATGAGCGGATTGGGAGTTCCGTGCTTTATGTCTAATAACATTTCTAAAATGGCCTTTTGGGCATTTTGGTATCTCATCAAAGACAATATTGTGATGGATAGAATGTTCTCTAGGTCTAATATTGCGAAATTTTCGTTGACATCTGTCGCGAGTTGATTAAATGACTTCGTGACTTTCTCAATTTTGTCTTTAATCGTCTTGATGTCATTTTGGATTCCCGTTGAGGTTTTGTTGAAAATATTGACAGTTTTGTCGACAATCAGGGTTTGAGATTTCAGTAGTTCTAAGAGATGGTCTTCGTTAGCTCTTAGTATGTGTATTTGTTCATCATAGTGTTTAGCATCCTCTTCATCCAGCGTCCCAAATAAAGATTTGCTAATACTACCAATGACGTTCAAAAGAGCTCGCTTGCTTCTCAAATTTTTGATCTATTTCATTTAAGATCAATCTTTGGGTGTTTATTTGGTTTTCACAGTGATTTTTGCCTGAGTATTTTGTAATATTATGACATAAGTCTTCCGCTTGCTCTGCTTGCATTTGCAATAATTCTAGTTCAAAATAAAAATTGTCTAAATTGTAATACATAACTAATTTCCATGTATTGCTGTAGAGCTGTGCATTTCCGAATTCCTCAAAGTAGATTCCCGGTGTTGCTGAGAAGTGTGTAACTTGAGTTCCACTAGTTTGGCTGACCAATAATACAATAAGTCTACGAACGAATGAGTTGATGAGTGAGTTCATTTTGATCTGAGGGGAGGAATTGAATGTTTGGGAGTTAGTCAATGAATAGTTTCAGATTGTTATTGTGAATTTTCTTATTTTTATTTTTGATTCTCACAATAGAATTTTCTGCAGAAGTGGTATCTATCACTTCGTATGGGCCTTCCCATAGAGGCGCTAACTTATTTTTTCTAGTGTGGTTTTTGATCAATACTTTATCACCAATTACGATTGTTTTTTGCTTTGTAGCCTTATCATAATAAGACTTGGAATTTTCCTTGTTCTTTATAAGCCTTTCTCTTGCCATTTTGTGGGAATATTGGAGTCGACCTCTTAGCTCATTTACGTAATTATCGTAGTTATATGTGACTTCGGGGTCTTTTTGTATGGAAGAAGGAATTTCTACATGAAATCCGTACACAAGTTCGTGTGGCGTATAGCCAGTGCTTGAGTGAGTGGAATTATTATAGGTGAACATGGCATAGGGGATCCAAGTGTCCCAGGTTAGAGGATCTTTTGACACATAGTGTCGAAGATATTCGGCTAGAGTTCGATGGCTTCTTTCTAGCGCTCCATTTGTTTGTGGATGGTAAGGAGTTGTCTGTAACTTATGAATTTTTAATAATTTACAAGTTTCGGTAAACACTGAGCTCAAAAAAGTGGAACCTTGGTCGGTCAGAATAGCTTCAGGTAGGCCATGTCTACAGACAATATGTGTAACGAATGCTTCTGCTACCGTATTTGCTTCAGCGTTACTTAATGGCATAGTTTCCGAATGTTTTGTTAAATCGTCTTGGAACGTGAGCAAATACTTGTTGTTCAGGTAACTAGATGGTAAGGGACCTACAATGTCAAGAAAATTTTTTCGAAGGGTTTACTGCTCGTTGTAGTAATCTTCATAGGAACTTTCTGGTTGGGTCTTAATTTGTTCACTTGGCACGAAGAGCATTTTTTTATGAATTCCTTAATGTCTTTATTCATACCTTGCCAGTAATAAATTTTCTTTAATTTATTGATGGTTTTTGTTTCTCCTTGGTGACCGCCTAAAGGAGTGATATGATAATCTGAAATGACTTGTTTGATAATTACGGGGTCTTCCAATTGAATTATTTTGTTGAAAAAAAGGATAGGCTTCTTATTGACATTTTGAAATTCCTCGGCGCATAGTAATTTTAAGTCGAGATAACTCGGCGCATTAATAATGGGTATTGAAATGGCCACAGTTGTATCAGTAGGAATGTGTTCTTTAAATTTCTTGAAAATATTCCTGACTTTATTTCTATCGCTTGCAGTCCTAGTAGGAATAGGTACACGCCCGATTATAAAAGAATTATTCTTGGTTTTATGTTCTACTATATCTCCGACTGGTATTACTAGATCTTTGAGCAGATATGTTCTTAACAAATTTTCTTGAGTACTGTTATTGATAGGTAAAATGAAATACTTATTTCTTATGCCTCTAGTCTGCAGTAGGTTATGAGGGTTTTCCTCTATGATAATCGGAGTAGAATCGTGACTTTGTTTAATGTCTTGAGTCTTTTGTTGACTTCTAGTAATAGCTTGTATAGCTTTTGTTTCAGGTATAGCACGACTGAGTGCGTCGGCGTTTGAATTTGCTTTGCCCGGTTTATATATGATTTGGTAGTCATATTCTTCTAATTTGATTCTCCACCTCATCAATCGGGAAGTGGGATCTTTTAAATTCATGAGCCACGTGAGGGGTTTATGGTCGGTGACTATAGTAAACTTGCGACCATATAAATAAGGACGAAATTGTTCAACCGCAAATACTATTCCTAATAACTCTTTCTCAATTGTTGAGTATCGAGTCTCAGCAGGGTTTAGAGTTCTGCTGGCGAAACATGTAGGTTTATCGATACCAATTTTTCCTTGCGATAGTACTGCGCCGATTGCGAATTCACTTGCATCCGACGTTACAATAAATTCTTCGTCGAAACGTGGGAATTGTAAAATAGGAGAATTAGTTAATTTTTCCTTCAATAATTTGAACGCTTCGTCACAAAAAGCATCCCATTTGAAAGGAATGTCCTTTTTTAACAAAGTAGTGAGAGGTTTGGCCAATTTGGCAAAGTTAGGGATAAATCGACGATAATAACCGACAAAACCTAGAAAAGATTTTACGTCCTTTTCTTTTCGAGGTACTGGATAATGTTCGACTGCTTCGAGCTTAGAAGGATCTGGCAAAACTCCGTTTTCAGTGACTAAATGGCCAAGATAGACTATCTGTCTGCTGAGAAAATGGCATTTCTCAGGCTGACTTCAGGTTATGTTCCCTGAGCCGCTCAAAAACATGCTGGAGTCGAGAATTATGTTCTGTTAAATTATATCCATAAACGATTATATCGTCCATGTAAACAAAACACTCGATGCCTTGCAATCCTACCAACACGTTGTTCATCAGCCTCTGAAAAGTGGCTGGAGCTCGTTTTAGACCAAAGGGCATTCGATTATAATGATAATGCCCGTAAGGTGTACTAAACGCAGTCTTTTCTTTATCGTTTCCATTCATGGGAATCTGATGGAAACCATTTGCTAGGTCTAAGGTACTAAAGTACTTAGCTTTCCCTAGTTGGTCCAAAATGTCAGTTATATTAGGGAGGGGGAATGCATCTCCTACAGTGATATCGTTGAGATGCCTAAAATCAATCACTACTCTCCATTTCTTATTGCCAGCTGCGTCTGGTTTTTTGGGAACTAACAACAATGGTGAGTTCCACGGGCTTGAACTAGGGCTTATTATTTCATCTTCAAGCATTTTATTAATTAGTTTATTAATCTCGTTACGTTGTGCTTCTGGCAACCTATATGGTCTAACGTTAACGGTAGGTTTTCCTGGTAGCAAAGGAATTTCGTGCTTAACTGCACTGGTACAAGTTAGAAAATCTCCGTCTAAATAAAATATGTCGTTATACCTACGACAAATTTTTAGGATGGACTGATTTTCTTCAGCATTACAGTGTGAAAGGTCTAACTCAGATGCGATTTTAGTGAGTCTCTCTTGAATAGGATCGTTTTGCGAGTTTAATTTAATAATATCAAAATTCCTTAACTCATGCAAATGTGGTCGAATTTCTGTTTCACTTATTGTAACTTCTTGCTGATTAGAGTTGAGTAGGAGGATTTTCACGTGACCTGTTTGATCAGGTTCTATGAGTGTACTTCCAAGTAACAATCCTGACTTCAACTCTTGGTGTTCACAAAGAAAACTACCTCTTTGTGATATTCTTATTTTGGCTACCAATTGAGTGCGAGCCGGTACTTTAATACTGCTGGCATTGCATTCATTTGCTCTACTTTCTTTATTTGTAGAATTATTTTGAGACTCGCCTTTCTTTGAAGGGGTCTGTTTATTTAATTTATTTGTTTTTGCTTGAATATGATGAGACTCGCCTTTCTTTGAAGGGGTCTGTTTATTGAGCTTTTTATTTAGGCTTGGGCCTTTCAAACCTCCATACCTGTTATCTGCTCTTATTTGAGGAGATACCTCTGAGCTTGGGTCTTTCAAACCTCCATACTCGATAAGTGTATCTATCCTCTTATTTGAATCCACATTTTGATTAATGGGTAATTTTAATATTAATGATTTGTTGCTATAATCGATTATACATGAAAATTTATCAAGAAAATCATGCCCTAGTATACCGTCGTATTTTAATTTAAAATTTCCCTCTACCATGTGAATACGGTGCGTGAATATATCACCATTTATTTTAAAATTACATTCAGCTGTTCCTAGCGTAGACAAGGGTTTTCCTGCTAGTGAGGATACAGTGATGTTTTCTCTTTTGTTTACTAGGGTGTCACCTAGTGCTCTAGTGGCTTTATGGACTGATATTTCAGCTCCTGTATCAATAAGAAAAGTGCTAGTATGAAATGCAGTAATTGAATTAGCGATCGTCACTACTAGCGAATGGTGATCACTTATTAAAGGGAGATTTAATTTTGTGGTAGATTTGTTGGTTGGGAATGAATATCTGCTGAGATAGTCATTTGATTTTGGCGAGACTGAGACTCCGCTAACTCGTCTCGCCGAAGATCGTTTTCCGATTTCTCCATATTTCTGGAGTTTGTTGATCTTTGCTTTTTGGAATTTTTCCAATTGCTCGCGGTCCTAATATTGGGATTTCTATTAGGATTATTCGTGTTAGGTGGTAAGTATGTAGATTGCTGTGGAGGCCTATTGTTTTGCGGAAAAGAGGGAATTTGGCGTGGGGGAGCTCTAGTCGGCTGCTGATATTGAAAAGCTCTATTCTGTTGCGGATATTGTTGCGGTCTGGGCGCGAAATTGTGTACAGGTTGCCTGTACTGTTGTTGCTGGAATAGCCGCTTTCTGCATTCTAGAACGTGATGGTTGGGGGGTTTTGCAGTATGAACAAACGAGTCTGGGGATTTCTGTTCTTGCTTTGGACGAAAAGCAAGTTTCAGCAGTGTGCCCTTTCTTATGACACTTAGAACAGCTATTGAGGCGTTCACTGAAAGCGCTGTTTCTTTCAGCCTGCTCCATAGCGAATTTCATAGAGTCTTTTAGCTCTGTATGGCTTTTGGCTTTAGTGAGGAGACGGATATAATCGTCTTTTAAACCGTCTTCAAAAGCTCTAAGTACCATTTTCTTATTCTCTTCTAATAAGAGATTTTTTAATGTTTGCTCGTTTGTGAGGCTAGAAGTGGCGTCGTTATAAATAGCCAATAATTTTTGTGCTCTGAAAGCATATTCTTTAGTCTCTTCTTTAGAATCTTGCTTTAGAGATAGAATTTCGTTCTGAATAGAGATACGAGAACGTGATTCTAGGAATTGATCTTGGAGGGCCTTTT
This sequence comes from Dioctria linearis, assembly GCA_963930735.1. Lineage (NCBI taxonomy): Eukaryota > Metazoa > Arthropoda > Insecta > Diptera > Asilidae > Dioctria > Dioctria linearis. The sequence continues at coordinate 82,488,372 of OZ005743.1, read as the reverse complement.
GAAGCTCCTTCCAATTGTTAATATCGGCATATTTAACAATGTCGTATGCCCTTCCGACTAATTTAGCTTTTATCACTTGTAGATAAAGAGCTTTTGAGGCTTCTGTTAAGTCCTCTCTTTGAAACATTTCGCATAGGTTCAGAAACCTATGCAAATTTTCAGAATTCCCGTCGAATTCGGGTATTAATGACTTGGCGTCATTAAGGGTGAGTGTTTCTGGCTCAGCCATTTTGCTATTCCCTGATCGCTTTTGTTGTGCTGTTTTCTTAGTGGGTTTCCTTCGGTGTGAAGTTTACCCTGATAGAAGTGTGTCACGAACGCTTCTTTGCGATCTGGTTACTATAACCTTTTTGCTACCTTCCACTTTGCTAGGAATTTATTTGATATTCCTCAAAAGAAAAAAAATTATATAGGAGTTTGTCGATGTTAAAAGAATTGTAAAAAAAAATTTCTAACACCGGAGAGAGTACCTTTACCTACAGAAATTTAGACCAGAGGAGAAGAGAAATTGTGACTGGGTCTGAGACAAAAAAAGTAGAGTGTGTGTATATATATATATATTATATTATCTACTTACATATAGGATTTTGATTTTTTTTTTTTTGATAAACTTATTATCTAGCCTAGATTTAAATATAATTATCAAAATTTATATATATATATTTATTAAAATTAAAATTAATCTAACTTACGTTACTCCTATTGTCGTGGTATTTGTTCCATACTTTATTAAAAGTGTCGAAGTCCCAGGTATCTTCTTCCTCTCGCTCCAGGATGTCTCTGTGGATTTCATTGTAGATGCTTTCGGGCGTCCGGTCGGTGTTCTCGATGAGGACGTCAATCAGCAGGTCCACCAAGTTGTCTCCGTCCGTGGCGTTGTCGTCCGGAGGGCTGATGTAGCTCAGATGCTCCTGGGGGCCAGAATAACTCTCCAGGTCTTAGACCAATTCTAGCTTTTTTACTTGTTGTTTATTGTTCTGATTCTCGTTGTGGGATTTATGGGATTTATGATGCTTGAGTTTTGTAGGTGATGCGTTATAAATCAGAGGCAATTGCAGTTGTTATTGCTTGATCATGTTGTTTGAATTATTTAGGGGATTCATAACACCTTCTCCCTTAAAAAAATTGTCTTTTATATTCTTGAAGAATATATAAAAACAAATTTTAGGGTTTTTGACGCTCGGAAATCTAAAGTACATAATTTCATTAATACTTTAGTAGAGGGCCGTAGCAAGGGGGGAGGGCATAAAGTGGCAATGCCCTAACTTAAAGATTGCAAACTTATTCTACGGCGACGTCATAAAAATCATCGCGGCGAGTCTGTATGATGATCACTGACCAGTCAGCTACTACTCGGCCATGTTTGCGTTGCTTACCTCCCACCTCTTCCTGCCATGTATGAAGTTAAGATGACTACTTGAACAGCTTTGGTCAGGACATTTGGCTGTTACAAGGGTCGTATATGAAAATTATTCTCTGATTTTGAAGACTCCAGATAAAATAAAAAATGGAAAATTCAATGGTGAAGAACATGGAAATTCGACTGGCAAAAATAGTGAAAAAAAAATATTATGTGCTCTGCAACCGGCTGATGCGGCTTTCCAGGGTCGAAAGACGGGATTGAAGGATGCCGTATCAATAAAAATATGTGACCAGAAAGGTCAGAAGAGATGTATGAGACAATTTTGGAAGAAGCTGAGAACACCATATTGTAGAAAATAGTCTCAAAATAGTTGCCATAACAGAAGAGACAAGTAAAGCCAAAAAATCTGGAGGATTAAATACTGTACGGTCCATCACCTTCTTGTCAAAACATTGCAAGCATAATTTAAGCTTCGCCATTTAAAGCGGAATATTATGAAACTGTTGGCATAATCACAGCTGAGATGAACAGAAGATTTGAAGACAATGAGGATCTACAAGATTCAATTTTGTGTCTTGATGAGTTGGACAAAGTTTAAGTCTGCTCAACATTTAAATATATAATTATTGTGAGGAAATTAATGAGAAAAAAAAAACAAATCCGTATTTGCAATTATTTTTCAGGTATTAAAATTCCTTCCAAAGAGGCTACTATTGTGAAAAGGTACTTGATTGAATTGAATGGTCGAGGAGATCAGAGCGAAGACGTATTAAAAGTTCCATACAGACAAAGGAATCCTTCAGAGATACGTATGAATTATTTGCATCAGTCGCAACAATCGGATGTAGTACAGCTTCGTGCGAATCTACCTTTTCAGCACTAATTGCTATCAATAAACTTCAAAGAATGTCAATGGCTCACGAGATAGTGGCAGGTTTGGTGTTTCCTGCATTTGAATAGAAAAGAACAGACAAAAAAGATATTGATGAAGTGCTACGACAATTCCACAATACGGTAAATCGAAGACTGCAATTATATTGAATATTTTTACCATGTTGTGTTTCTTGTTTGGTCCATTTATTTCTTTTTATTGTAGATACCTGTTTTAGTTCACATATAAAAAAATGTAATAAAATGAGGGTTCTAGAAGCTTACTATTTCAAAAAGATGCCCTTCACCTGAACAGATGTATTTCAAATGCACCGAAAATTGGCGCCCTACTTCATATTTCTGATGCCCTACCTTAAATTTGATTCTAGAAACTGGCCCGCTCCAGGAGAGTGGAAGGAGAAAAACAAAACTTTACCGTTCCATTACATTATAAACATTTCTTTATTGTTCAATACTGAATGCTATCGTATATGTAAGGAAACTTTCGAAGGAAATTCAATATTTATTCTAGTACAACTGAACATATGAAAAGATCTTTCTTCTTCAGTTTCCTACACTTCATATGTCTAAGCGAGGAAGATAATTATGGCGAACATTAAGATTGTATTAAATATGGTTGATAAGTACTATTTCATTTATGTATGCTAACGTCGTTGGAATTACTTTGAAATAAAACGGAATTGTTAACAAGTGGGTTAGAACCATACTATTTTACCCGGAATAGTTCATTAATAATGTACATAGTTACTGCACCGTTTACCTAACATGGATCCACGCTTACGGTACGTATCTACTCGTTCACCCGATTTAAAATATCAGAAGTCTCTGGTTCAATCCCAGATATTAATATTCAATCCTAAATGACAATTACCCCCGATTCGGGTTCTATTCCAAAGGTTATTCGTAAAATTTCAATTGGCAAATTTGGATTTTTACTTTTCAAGGTCGATCAAAATGAGTTAGTATTAATCACGATTGTCAATCATTTACTGATTGTGTTTCTATTCAAAAGGTTACTTTAATATTTCGATTTTCAAATTTTGACTTCCAATTATCAATGTTTATTAGAATCTGAAAATATATCTTGTTCAATTCCAAAGTTTGATATGTAATTTTCTACGTTTTAGTAACTAGGTTGCCTGAATATAGAAATATCGTATGTCTTCATTTTTCCATTGCGATAAAAATAACGAAAATAATTTTAAAGTTTCACCTTTTTAAATTTTTCTTTCTTCAATCATCAACCTCGATTAGAATATGCGAAACAATCTTGTTCAATTCCTCTTTTCATATCCAATAGCTAAACTTTAGTAACCAATTCGGGCTCGATATAGTAATTCATATACCTATCTGTAATTATCAGTTCTCAGGAGGTAGTCCTGAGGAATCGGCTTCAGAATTCTTACAGCGGGTAATGGATTTTGCTCTCTCTAGGGATGTCTTGTTACCCGCTACTTTCCGCTAGGTACATACGGCCTGATTTGGGTTGCCTCGTAGTTCAGTGGAGAAAGGGGTGAGTATCTTTTACATGAAATCCACGTACGTGCTACAGGTATAGGTCGGGCGCCACCTCAATTTAAAGCTTATTGAGGAACTCACGTTTTATACTGGAAAGAAAAATTTCTTGTAAGCCCGGGGCGTCGTGCTTTCGTTTCTTCGAGCAGAGTCCAGTATCTGTCGGAGTCTTGATCGTTCTTTTTAGTTTCTCTGAAATTAATCTTTAATGTTTGGTTAATAAATAAAAATCAGTCGATCGCGTGCAAATCTCTTGTTTTTATTGTAATTAACTTTTATAATTATTCATTAGTATCTACTTTCAAAAACTTGTAAACTTTTCAACAAAAATTCCTTTACACTTTACGAAGCTGACCGACTCCGATTGAGGATTTTACTAAACTCCCCGATTCGTGCCTTCTAAAATTATCATTTGCTCGCGTCTTTGCCTTATCAGCAAAATATCTTTCACACTTCATCGCGACAACAGGATGTAATTCGACTCTTTAAAAATGTTAGCAGAAGTGGAGAACGAAGAAGTAAACAAAGATTGCTTACTTCTTGATAAAATTTTTATATTATGCGCCGAAGAAAGAGTTTTAAGTGTTCGTTGCGCACTTGAGAAAACGATACTTTGTATCGTGGGAAATGAGCTGTGAATTGCGTTGGACAAGCACTGTCACAACCAATAAATTATGATTTGAGCTGAGTGCTGACCGAGCGCAATCACAACATTCCATCCCCCTAAGAAAAGGAAATTTTTTTGGCTTAATGACAAAAAATTTCTCGTAGGTAGAAACTTCCTCTATATTTTTTTTCAGCCGATCGAGTCTCGCTTTAACAAAAATATTGGATGTTACATATTTGTAAAGCAATTTTGCTTTAACGATTACAACAGTTTTTGTATAAAAAACTTACCTTAAATTTGTATAGTAAAAACAAATATATATATATAATCAATTTACCTTTAATTTTTGTAAAAGATAATTTTTGTACTCTCATAGTATAGTTTTTACAAAAAAAAAAAAAAATATATATATAATAAACTTACCTTAAATTTGTACTGTGTACTGTGTATATAATACAAATAATAAACTTACCTAAATTTTTGTAAAAAAAAACAAAAGGGAAAAACTGTTGTAATCGTTAAAGCAAAATTGCTTTATTTTTATTTATTTATTTATTTGTTAGCATAATATAATACTATTTAATATTAGTGCTTAAAATAGTTTAAATATTACAATTCGTTATCTCAAAAATCTTTACATTTGCTCATAATTACATTTAACATAACTTATTAGATTTCTTTTATATATCATCATATTCCTTTCATTTTTTAAGCTCATTGGTAATTGGTTAAACATCTGTAGGCCTCGATACATTATCATATTTTGTACTCTCGATGTTCTCAATAAATTTAGTCTAAAGTCTCCAATGTTTCTTAAGGGATATGGTTGCACCTCTCCGACATACGCCACTGTTCGACAGATGTATTGCGGCAAATGGTTATTTTTAATTTTATAGACGAAGAGTAATACATTGAATATTGTTCTTTGTTTTACATTCATCCAGCATAAAGTGTTCAACATAACTTGAATAGGTGTATATCTATTACATTTTATTATGGGTCTCATAGCTTTATTTTGTAGACGTTGTAAACGTGCCATCATCTCATTATTGCACACAAATAAAACCGTTGAACAGTACTCAAAGTGGGGTTTAATGATTGTATTATATATCTTTATTGCAGTCATTGTATCTAATTGTTTTCTTAATTTAATGAATGAAATCTTTTTAGCAATCTTTTTGCATAAATAGTCCACATAATTTTTAAATTTTAACTTATTATCTATAATTTGGTTATTTTCTAAAAAAATTGGACTTACGTTTGAAGAATTGATAATCATTGTCTTTGTTTTATTTACATTAAGTTTAAGTCTATTCATATTCAACCATTCAGCAATAATATTTAGGTCTTCTTGTATTTTACGTTTACAATCGTTTTCACATTCACCAGTAATATATAGAAGAGTGTCGTCCGCGAATTGTATCACTTTTGAATTCTTTATAATTATTGCCATGTCATTAACATATATAAGGAATAAAGTCGCTGCTAGTATTATCGCCTGAGGAACTCCGATGTCCACTGCTATTTCCGTAGATAATGTATCGTTTATTTTTGTGCATTGTGTTCTATTATTCAAATATGATTCAAACCATTTCTTTTCCTTTCCTCTTATTCCATACTTATCCAGTTTTTGCAATAAAATTTTTCTATCCACTGTCTCAAATGCTCTTTTTAGGTCAAGAAAGACAGCTATTCTAATTCCCTTTTTATCTTGGTCCTCCTTCCACTTTGTTATTATTAAATTTATTCCCGTTTCACAAGAGTGTCCATGTCGGAAACCGGATTGACATTCTGTGATTATAGAATTAGTTTCGAGATATTTTATGTGTTGCAATTGTACCACTTTTTCGATCACCTTTTCATGTGTTGCAAGCATGTTTATCGGCCTGTAGAACTCACAGCTCTAATTTCCTTTTACTTTTTCAACTGGTACGACAACTGACTGTTTCCAGCTATCAGGAAAGACACCATTTTTTAGTGATTCATTGATAATATCAACAAGTACCGGACCCAATTCTTTCATGCAATCAATAATCATACAAGCGTTCAGCATATTCAAATCTCTTTTATGATTCATATTCTTTAATATAGTTTCTAAATCATTTACTTGGATAAGTTCAAAGCTAAATGTAGATTCTGTTTCTTTAATGTAATTTGTATACGGTACATATGTTATTGAGTTACTGACCTCATATATACTGTTTATAATAAAAGAATTAAATTTTGTCGCAATAATAGTATTTTCGTTATATTTACCATCAGGGAAGTTCATTTCTTTAATAACACTATGTTGTTTTTTTAGAACTAGATGTTTTATTGTTCTCCACATTTCTTTTTGATTCGGACTTAAACTTATTTTATTTTGAATGAAATTATGTTTTGCTTGTCTCAATTTGCTTTTATATATATTTCTGCAAGATTTGTATTGATCCCACTCACATTCACTGTTTAATAACACTGCTCTGTCCTATTTCAATCGAGTGTATTCCTTATATCTTTTTAAGTCAGAGTTGAACCAATTATTCATTGAAATATTTTCTTTTTCTTTTACACAAAGGCTATCACATACTTTTATTAATATATTTTGAATTTTCAATGATTTAGTATTAAAGTCAGAGATATGTTTAATATTTTTTAAGCAACTGTTTTCCAATGCACTTATAAATCGAGTTTTATCATAATTTAGTTTTGTTTTAGGATTAACTTTGTAATTGCTTACCGCAATATTATTATTTACTATTATCATAATAGCTTCATGGTCACTGATTTTTAGATTCTTTTGTATATTTGCACTTATGGTATTAACACCCTTTTTTACTATCACATAATCAATTAATGTTTTTGATATCAGAGTTATACCATAGTTATATCGGAAATAATTTGTTCACACGCGTTATATAAACATGTATCGTATATTGCATTCCTATATGTATCGTGATCATACCACTTTATATAGGAGTCACCCATTATTAAAATGTCTCCCATGAAATCAGATACTTCATCTAACCATTCTTTAAAACTTTCGCAAAATTCACTTTTTGAAGAATTGAGTGATCTATGCACTACTGTACATTGTAATTTTATTCCTATTGCACTAATATTTATTACTAGCCACCAATTTTTGCTGCTTACTGATATACTCTTCACTATTTCATAATTTAATTCTTTTTTACATCTATCAGTACACCTCCAGTATGGGTCGAATCACTGTTACATCTAATAATATCATATCCTTCAATTAAAATGTCATCAGAGTCTATATTCTCCGTAAGATGAGTTTCAGAAAGACATATTTATTTTCATTTATAGTTTGTTCTAAATCATCGAAATTATTAATAACCCCTTGACTATTCATATACACACATTTTAATTTTTTTTTGTAATTGCCAGTAATCGTTTTTTTGTTTTTCCACCATTAATTTAAGTTGGTACACTAGACATTGGTTATTTCAGGAATCGTGATTTACATGCAGATCAAGATTCAGCTTATTATTGGCAGATAGACAATTTGTGCATTTGGATTGAATGTTTTTACACTCTTTCTCTTCATGATCTTCAGCACATTTTGGACACACTTTTTTGTTCGTGCATTCTTTCGCTTGATGATTGTATCCCCAGCAGTTAAAACATCGCTTAACATTTATGAAATCGTACACGGGGCATCTATCTCATCCCATATTTAATTTACCTTCTTTAATAATTTTGTCAAATGTTGTTTTTTCAACCTCTAAAATAGCATTATACATACATATTTCGCACTTTTCGTGATTCAACAATCTTTATAATTTTTACTCCTTTTTTAATATCATTTTGATTACTTAACATTTTTAATAGTTCAGAATCACTATGTTTCTCCTTCATTCCACAAACAATTACATTAGGGCTTTTTAGTATTGCCGGCTGTATAGTATACTTATCACCCATGTTAGACCTTAACGCGTTTTCTATTCTTTTTGATGATTCCTCACTATCGCAACTATTTAATTTCGACCACTCCATTAAGTTTGTTCTTATTAACACTATTATTTTTCACTGCCAATTCCTTAGGATCAACCGATTTCTTTATTTTTTCTTGAGTGACTTTTGTTTCTTGTTTTTCCTTTGGCTTTACTAACTATTACAGGGGGAACTTTTTTCACTACACTTGCATATGATTCGTTACCATTTTTTCCACCTTGAATTTTTTTAATTTCATTCACTACATTACTTTCTCCTTCATTCAGCTTTTTAACATATTTTAAGACTGCTTTAATTTCAATTTCTTGCCTGGAAAGGCTATTCCTATTGTCATTTATCACATCTAGTATATTTTGCATTTTATTTTCAAGTTAATTACAATATAAACAAGAGATTCGCACGGGATCGAGTGGTTTTTATTTATTAACCAAACATTAAAGATTAATTTCAGAGAAACTAAAAGGAACGCATAAGACTCCGACAGATACTGGACTCCGCCTGGGCGTTCTTCTCGAAGAAACGAAAGCACGACGCCCGGGCTTACAACAAATTGGTGGCAGCGCTGGGATAACTAAAATTGTTTGAGAAACGTTATTTACTTGTAAAATCTTATTGACATCGCTCGCCCAGGCTTACTATTACTCGACGAATAGTTTCAGATCATTATTGTGCACGATCCTATCTCTTTTTCCGACCTTAATTATGGAATTTTCTGTTGCGAGGACCTTGCTAATCTCAAAAGGTCCATTCCAGAGTGAAGAAAACTTGTTTTTCCTTGTATGATTTCTAATGAGCACTTTGTCTGCTAAGTTAAAGTGTTTTGCTTGGGTATTTGTGTCGTAGTAGTTTTTAGATTGTGCCTTTTTGTGACTCAGGTTTTCCTTAGCTATCTGGTAGCCATGTTGAAGTCGGGCCTTCATCTCGTTGGAGTAGTCGTCGTAATTATAGCAAAACTGAGGTTTCTGTGTGAAAATGTTAGGAATGTTTACAGGGAAACCATATAATAATTCGTACGGACTGTACCCTGTGCTACTGTGAGGGGTGGTATTATACATAAGCATGGGGTATGGTATCCATGTGTCCCATGTAAGTGGATCTTCGTTGACATAGTGTCGCAGATATTCAGCAACAGTCCGGTGGCTTCTTTTGAGCGCACCGTTCGTTTGGGGGTGGTATGGAGAAGTATTTATTTTCTTGGATTTCATCAATTTGCAGACTCCTTTGAATAGAATACTTAAGAAATTAGCTCCATGGTCAGTAAGTATGTGCTCGGGAATTCCATGATGACAAACCACTCCTTCTACAAATGCCCTGCCGATTGCTGGTGCCTCGGCATTTGGAATTGGCAGTGCGTCAGAGAACTTTGTCAAATCATCTTGAAATGTGATGAAATATTTATTACCTTCGTAACTGACAGGCAGGGGACCCACTATAGCCAGTGCTATCCGTTGAAACGGTCTTGAGCTGGTCGATGTTATTTTCATCGGTATAGGCGGGTTTCTCTGAAGCTTGTTTTTCTGACAGGACTGACACTTTCGAATAAAATTTCTTACGTCTTTTACCATTAGTATTTGGTTTTGAGACGCTTTAGAGTACGAGAGATTCCCTGGTGTCCTCCAAGTGGAGAGTTGTGGTACTCTAGCAGCAATTCTGATATTCGATCTTTATTATCGACATATGATTTTGAGTCTTTATAGATACACAGCTCAATATGCGAAGATTTGAAAGTTTCGTTTATCGTTGATCTTATTATTTCTAGTGTGTTGCGATCGACTGTCGGAACTGTTAGCCCAGCTCTATGGATTTGTCGCTTTAGACAAAAATTATAAGGCTGCTGGAAGAGAATTGTGAGGTTGTTTTGATCGCGATCGGATCGTGAGGGGATTGCGGCCGTAGCAACAATAAATGTGTCAGGTTATTCTCAAATGACTTTAAGTCCCACATATCAGGCTTACGAAAGTCCTTATAGAGTTTATTTAGAACAGTTTCTTCATGGGTTTTGAGGAGAGGCATTATAATGATTTTATTACTTACTGATTTATCTCGAAAGATTGAATCACAACTTTCCCGTAATTGAAACTGTACTTGGTTAATCACATTTTTGCCGTACTTTTCACTTTTCTTTAAAAGTCCTTCTTCTGGAGTTTTTAATCGTTCTTTTTGCGATCTAGTAGTTACTCTAACGTTTCCTAAATTATTTGGTGTTCCGTTTTTATCTTCATCGGTTCTTATACGGCTTAGCGCATCGGCGTTTGAGTTAGATCTTCCAGACTTGTAGACAATTTTATAATCATATTCCTCCAAGAGGATTCTCCATCGAGCTAGTCGTGATGTTGGTTCTTTTAGGATCATCAGCCATTGTAGAGGTCTGTGGTCGGTTAGTACCGTAAATTGTCGCCCATATATATATGGACGGAACTGCTTTACTGCGAAGATTATTGCGAACAATTCCTTTTCCGTCGTTGTGTATCTAGTTTCAGCCGCATTCAAGGTTCGGCTTGCGAAACATATGGGCTTGTCCTTACCTATTTCACCCTGTGATAATACAGAGCCCAATGCGAAATCGGCGTCTGTGGTGACGAGAAATTCCTCACCATAGTCCGGGTACGCTAGTACCGGAGACGTGATGAGTTTATTTTTGAGAGCTTTAAAAGCTTCGTCGCAAAATGCATCCCAATGAAACTCTACATCCTTTTTTAAGAGTCTCGTCAGTGGTTTCGTTATGTTGGCGAAATCCGGTATGAACCAACGGTAATAGCCAGCAAATCCCAAAAACGATTTGACGTCTTTTGTTTTTTTAGGTTGTGGATATGTTTTTACCACCTGTATTTTTTGTGGGTCTGGCTGTATTCCCAGCTTCGATATCACGTGCCCGAGGAATATGAATTCCTTTTTCACGAAATAGCATTTTTCTAGCTGTAACTTCAAGTTATGTTCTTTCAAGCGATTTAAGACGTTTATCAACCTGGTATTGTGATTGCGTAGATCGTATCCGTAGATTACTATATTGTCGACGTAGACGAAGCACTGTATGCCCTGCATTCCTATCAGTATATTGTTCATTAAACGCTGAAAGGTTGCCGGAGCATTTCTCAATCCAAATGGCATTCGATTATACTCGTAATGCCCGATTAAAGTACTGAACGCCGTTTTCTCTTTATCTTCGTTATCAACCAAAAACTGGTGAAATCCACTGGCGAGGTCCAGTGTACTAAAATATTTACTTTTACCCAGTTGGTCCAATATATCTGTTATATTGGGAAGTGGGTATGCATCACCTATAGTAACGTCATTCAAGCCACGGAAATCCACCACAACCCTCCATTTTTTACAGCCGGAGCTGTCGGCTCTCTTAGGGACGAGGAGGAGTGGAGAATTCCAGGGACTGAAACTCGTTTTAATTATGTTATTCTGCAACATCTCGTCCACTTGTCGGTGTATTTCCTTTCGATGTGACTCTAGAAGTCGATATGGCTTCTTATACAAGAGCGGTTTACCCGGTTCTGTCAATATTCTATGGGTGATGGCTTCAGTGAAGGTTAGGTGATCGCCTTCGAGGTGGAATATTTGGTTATATTGTCTACATATTTCCAATATAGAAAGTTTTTCTTCGAAGTTACAGTGCTCGAGGTTTAGGGAATTTGCCAGTCGTTGTAGGCGATTTTTAACTGTGTTGCCTTCTATGTTAGCCTTTGCTATATCAAAATCGTCGAATTCTTCCAAATCCAATTCCAATTCGTGGGGTTTTATTTCGACGTCGTGCTCGTTGATATTCAGAATTAAGGCTTTAACCTTTTTATAAATAGATCTAACTATAGTCGATCCAAGATAGACACCTGGTTTGATTTGTTTCTTTGCCATAACGGAATCTTTGAGGCAGTCGCAGGGAATTTCGATGACCTGCTCACTTCTAGAGTGGACAATTATGCTTTCAGGCTCCGTGCTAACTGGACAGATTTCGCTTTTTTTTCTAGTTGAGCTTCCCATCCTATGGATACTTTTATCTACTGAGGATGTTTGGTCTCTATTAGGCCTCAGTGTTGCGCGATTAGACATCTTGGTTTCTGATTCAAGAATCTTGCCACCAGTCTCCTCGGAGGCGTGGGTTCGTATCCCACCGCTGCGCTGCCACCATTTTGTTGTAAGCCCGGGGCGTTCTCTTTAGTTTCTCTGAAATTAATCTTTAATGTTTGGCTAATAAATAAAAATCACTGGATCGCGTGCAAATCTCTTGTTTTTATTGTAATTAACTTTTATAATTATTCATTAGTATCTACTTTCAAAAACTTGTAAACTTTTCAACAAAAATTCTTTTACACTTTACGAAGCTCGACCGACTCCGATTGAGGATTTTACTAAACTCCACGATTTGTGCCTTCTAAAATTATCATTTGCTCGCGTCTTTGCCTTATCAGCAAAATATCTTTCGCACTTCATCGCCACAACAGGATGTAATTCGACTCTTTAAAAATGTTACTAGAAGTGGAGAACGAAAAAGTGAACAAAAAATTGCTTACTTCTTGATAAAATTTTTATGTTATGCGCTGAGGAAAGAATTTTAAGTGTTCGTTGCGCACTTAAAAAACGATACTTTGTATCGTGGGAAATGAGTTGTGAATTGCGTTGGTCAAGCACTGTCACAACCAATAAATTATGATTTGAGCTGAGTGCTGACCGAGCGCAATCACAACAAATTGACAAAACCAAAAACTTTCGTGTAAGGCACTAAACATTTGGATTTTATTTCACACATATGGTACATAATAGTACAACACAATAGGCGATTCCCGTTTGACTTTCAGGTCACAAAACTAATCGAAACGAGGCAAAGTAATTAATAGGACTTGAGGGGTTATTCTATAGGCAATGCTTTTATAGAGATTTAGGATCTTTTTCATTTTAACTAAATTAAAGTTGTATATAATGAAAGACACATGAAACTTATCTTGTGAAACGGTTCCTGGCTGCTGATCAGCATCGGCAAAATGAAATCTCGAATAATCCGCTTTATCTTTTTCTTTGTGGATTTCCCTTTTTGCAAAACTGAACCGATGCTCTTTCTTAGTTCAGTTCCAGTTCTTCTTTTTTTTTTGGATTCTTGCTTTTTTTAATTTCGTTAGTGCTTCCAGCCACTCTTGACTATTTCCTGCCTTCTTGCTCAGAAACTTTAACTTGAATCAAACCAAATGTCAAAGGCACCCGCTACACAACCAGAGGAAAAAAAGGTATCAAACTCCGCACGTGGGTCGGACTAGATTTATGCTCGACGATGGCTCAACCATTTGAGCGTACTAGTTCAGTATACGATCATTTCTTTTCTGTTTTAGTTTTCTGTGTTCTGTTTCTTTTCCACTTTTGGGTTGATACTCTCTGTGGCTTTGGCGTGTTATCGTTTCTATTAATTAATAAGCAACGTTTTCTGTCCAGGTGTTTTTGCAAAGAGGGAACGCCAGAGCGACCAAACCGGGCCTATTTTAGGCTTAACAAAACTTCTGGCTCTGTACCGTTTAAGATAAAACGATTACCACGAATATTAATTTTAAGTCTATACTAGTCCATCTTTTATTTTCTTATTACAAAACTATTCTCCGGTTACTTTCTTGAGTTTGAATTTCTATTTGATTTTAATTTAACTAATAACTATTACAATCTAATCATATTCCTGATTCTATTCGTGTTCATGATTCAAATTCTTATTCCTAATTCTATTCAATCGCTTGAGTGTACTTTATAGTACTTTACTTTAATATCTAAACTTATAACTGAGTTCTCTATCCTTTACGACTGCCTGGTTTGATCCAGATTTCTTCCTTCTTTAAGCCTCGTTCAAGTTTTCCAACGCCATTACACTTCCTCTTTTCAGCTCTCTTTCTTCAAGCGGCCGTGACTAAATTGGGTGATCTGAAATTGAACGTAACTGCAGTATGCTAATATCTTTTATCCTTAAGTAACATTTAACATTGACTTTCAGTTTGCAAATAATTTTCCTTTCTCTTTAACGGACCCAGCAATTCAACCGTAACAGTCTCTGAAGCAGAGTTGCTTTCAAGAATGACCGATCTTTTTGAAGAGTCGGCCCTTAAGTGGTATCGTTATAAAATACAAAATATAATAAACTATCGAGATTTTGTTGAAAAGCGAACCTTTGCACCAATCAGGGCAACTACTTGAAGCAATCAAGAAGCGTAAACAATTGCATTCAGAGTCTATTGTGCAATTTATCGCACACATGCAAAATCTAATTATGCGACTACATCATCTTCCTTCTGAAAAATATCGTATCAAGATAATTTGAACTAACCTTTTACCTATGTACATATATAAGAGCTATACTCTTACACGATTTCTCAACAGTAGATCAACTTAGCGTAGCATGTCGTAAGGTGGAATTGAGTGAATCTCAAGCAAAGTCTAATACATATTCTCAATTTATGAGTAGTAAACAAACATCAGCACCCTTTGCAAGAACAACGCATGCAAAGCAAGTGGTTTAGTAACAATATAAGATTTCCTCAGGGATAGAATACTAATAGACATGATAACCATTATAGTATAGAAGGAAACTTTTTACCAAACAATAACAGAAGTTTGATGTAGGGAAATGACAGCTACAACGCTAATAGAAGCAGGGATGCATTCCACACTACTCCCAGGAGAAACTAATCGTTATCAACAAGCACATAGCACACCAATAAGACACGTTAGTAGTCACAACACTAGATACAATTCGAACCAAAGTACTCTAATTCGCCAAACCAGAATGTGTATTACTCAGACATTAAAAGAGGAGGGCAAACTATAAGTACTCGAAGAACCCCTAGTCCAGCAGCAAGCTGATCCAACGAAGGAGTGCCAAACCGGAACCGGAACAGCCTATTTACTAGTCCAGTTAGAAACTTTCGAAGAAATTCTACTTCGGAAAACATACAAGGGTAGCCCCGAAGGTGGACACGGGGCACCCCACTCATTGAAGTCCACTAAGAATCACAGGTGTAGCGAATTATATGGCACCTAGAAAGTTCCTAGATGGGGAGATCCCAGACCATACGTTAATCAAATCCTGAACTCATCAGTCGTATGCTTATTATACAGTGGAGCCAGCAATTCGGTAGCTGGGAAAGGAGGTATCCAATTGCTAAAGAGCATAGGTCTTGAATGAATAAAAGAAAGCAAAGGTGATATAAAAACAGTAGACAAAACGAACCACAAAATCGGCGTATTTTACGTACCAATAAGCTACGAACAAAAATTTTACGTAATAAGAATATTAGCGGTGCCTACTCGACACGACAGTCGAAAATTGAACGTCACGATAAAATGTGCTACCCTTTACCACAAATCTCCGAAATCCTAAACCGGCTAGGCAAGGCACGTTACTTGTCATCCATTGACTTGAAAAATGTGTTTTGGCAAATACCACTTTCTGAGAGAGCTAGGGAATAGACAGCTTTCAGCGTACCAGGCCATGGTTTATGGCAATTCACCGTAATGCCATTCGGCCTATGTAACAGTGCCGCAACACAGCCAAGACTTATGGATATACTATTTTCCCCCGCGCAAGAGTGTATATTTACATACCTAGACAACCTCATTGTAGCTAGAGAAATATTCGACCATTACATTTCGGTTTTCAATAGATTAGCAAACAAACTCAGAAATGTACATCTCACGATTAATTTTGAAAAAAAAAATGTCAATTCATTCGTTCATTACCAAAGTACTTAGGATATGTAGTAGATAAGCATGGACTTAAAACCAATCCAAACATAGTTCAAGCAATAATCGACTTTCCAAAGCCAAAAAACTACACGGAAATGAAAAAGTTCATAGGAATGGCCTCATATCGCCGATTTGTACACGATTTCGCCGAACTCATCACCTGCTATAGAATGGACCAAAGAAGCCGAACAAGCATTTGTGAGATTAAAGTCAAAATTAGTCGAGGTACCACTCCTGACAAACCCTGATTTTAATAAAGTATTCTACCTCCCATGTGATGCCTCCAACTATGGAATTGTAGCAGTCTTAACCCAAAAAACAGAGGAAGGTCACGAAAGACCTATAGCATGTGTTAGTAGGAAACTCAAACGCGCAGAAACAAACTATACCGTGACAGAAAAAGAATGCTTAAGTGTAATATTTGTAGTCGAGAAACTAAGATTTTAAATTTGATTCCGAAATATTTATTATAAGAAACTTAAGATTTATATACTGTTTCTTATTTATCTTCCATTTCCTACCTAAACTTTCCCAACCAAAACATTTTTTATAAGCAAGGGTATTATACCTAGGCACATGACGCGCTAGAATGATCATTGATCCAATTACGTAATTAATTGAATGTTCATTGCTTGGTAAGGCAAGCACACGATATCTTGACGGTAATTCGATTTGACAAATGACAGTTCTCAATTTTGTGAATTAAAAACTGTGAATTGTAAAGTAATTTGTGAAAATGTGAATCGAGCCTTGTATTGAATATATAACGTGAGAAAGTTTTTCAATAACTCGTTTTGGAAAATATTCAAAATTTACCTTGAAAACTGTATCAGTAAATTTCACAAATAATATCTGACGGTGATGGCTAGAAAATCAGCTGATTTTTCCAATAACTTGCAGTTCTCACCGCTGAAAGCGCACTTATCGATAAAAGGAATGACAAGTAATGCATAATTGCAAACGAATGAACTTGTGGAGGCGTAATTGGTGCAATGACGAAACAAATGATCATTGCGCCATTGATGCAATAACACACACACATATACGTTTAATATACTTGCTCATTTCACTAGTCCCATAACATAGAGATTACAAAGACTATTAGGAGTTAACGATTAATGTTAACTTCCGTTCAATTTTCCGTAAAGTAACGCTTTAAAGTTTAACGAAGTTAACTTTTTTAGTAACGGATTAACGATTAACGAAGTTAATTTTTTATTAACGGTGCCCAGCACTGCCCACAATGCGGAGTTGGCAATATGCACATGGGCATTTGGGTAGCACGTGTTTGCTTCTATTGTCAGCATGTTAACTCTTTACTTTCATACAATTTATTAGTGTAAAATATTATAGCTATGATGTGCAACGAGAAATAGGGCCATTCGGAGCATGAAGATTGAGTGGGTATCTGTGAGGAGAACAAAGACATTTTTTGCCCATTATGCGAATAATAATGATAATAATTCTTATTCTTTTTCGTACGTAATGTATGTAATAATGACATCATTGTTTTTTATAATTTCAGACTTTTTCATATACATATTTACACATTTTTTTTAAAAATTAGATAAAATATATTTCATAACAATGTTCCGCGACAATTATTTTGTTTTTAGTTCTAAGCATGTTGTACTTTATCATGATATATATTTGCCGTTTCTTACTTAACATTATCTTGATAAAAAAAATCCCTTAGGGTGGGCATATTGTATTCCCAAAAGTAAGTTCCTTGGCAATTCAGACTCGCATGTGTGCAGATGTTTACGTCAGAGCCTTTATACCACAAAATGGTTTACGATAGGCTCAGCAGTTTTGCTCACTAAGTTTTACGTTTCATAGATGGAATCCACTCCTTCCTAATAAATTTAAAAGGACCGTCAAAACAGTTCTGCAGACTTGCTTATTGTTAATTAGCATTATGCAACGGTCTTCGTTCGAATCCTTTAAGGTACCATGTCACATAGAAGAATTAAAGCAGAAATAGAAGCACAAAAAAAAACATTATGCTCGAATTACATGGGGAACTCAACAAAAATGTATTCTGTCAACTAGAGAATGTCAATAGAGATTCCAGGAATTCGAGACTGTTCACTGTTGTGTAATGGATCTGGATATTCTGATGTAATTGTGGACCGTTAGTGTGCCGCGGTCATTGGGGTACATATTTTAGTCTGTCTATGTGTCAATGGAGATGTAGATGACTGCAAATGTGTTCAACCAAGATCTCGGTACAATAGAGACGGGTGCTGCGATTGCAGTTTATGTATAGGTTGGCAGGTAATATTGTCGCTGGCGCACGTTACGTGCCGCTTGTCTTTCTTAGATGAAGCTGTCGTCACCCATTTGACTCTTTTAGCGACCGCTTGTGCTCGACCACGCCAACATTTTGTAATTAAATAAGACTCTCAATTCGTGGAGAAAACAACTTGTTATTTCCACAAGACTATCCTTTTCTTCTATAGAGTATACTATCGGTGTATATGATTATAATACTTTGTCGTTCTAGAATATAGGTGTACTAATGTCGGTTAAGCCTATCTTTTCATAATCTTATTTGTTTATATACCTAGGTGTACTCACATTCCATAAATGTACACTTGTAATTCCCATCCAAGTAAAACAGAGTGATAGCTGGCTCCGCTGCCTCCCTATTAAAGAAACTTTGGACTTGGTTTGAACCAATTAATTAACAATTTTCAAATCACGCGGACTTCTTACTTTTTACACAATGGCTGGCACTTTTCTTTCCGGCCTTTCGGATGCTCCTTCTTCTTCCTTTTTCCCAAGATTTCGTTCGGCCGCCAGATATTACTCACACAACATGATACAATTGGCAGTATAACGGCAGTCGGCACAATGTTTGCACTGCTGCTAGCTGTCAGTGGCACAAGTGTAGCATACTGCCTCTTGTGTTCCTGCGACCATAACAGACTCCATCCTTCTTGAAGGGAACTTGATCCATGTAATGTCCCTGTTGCAGAGATGAGGCAACAAGGTCACAACAATGTTTTATGTCACAACAACACATGCCCTAGGGGTAGAGCACGCGGTGCCATACAGAATTTGAGCTTCTTGCGCATTCGTTAGACCGCGGATACGGTGTTTTCAGACACAAGGCTCCTGCACGAGCACCACTTTTGTTGTCGAGATTTTGTACTCAAGTCAGCAAGGCAGCGTCCTAGCAAAGCAGACGTCTTGCTGTGTTGCAGATTAATCTGGGTGAAGAGAAGTCTCGCCATGTGGGTTACTTCCCTACGCCCGCCTTCCGGACCACCGACCACTTGTGAAGAGAGAGCGGGACAAGTGTCAGGGACAGCATTACACATCTCCTCAGCACTTTTCCGTCTCATTTTCTCTGTGACACAGAGATTCCTGTTGCGGGAAGATCTGCTTCCGTCGCTATCATCAGCGCTTTTCGACACTGTATTGTCAATTCCAGCGAACCCACCCGTGCCGAGATGACCCGACCATGAAAAGCATTTGTGATCTCCATAGGAGTCACACCGACTCCACACGCTGAGCTCCGCTGCAAGAGAAGATTTACCATAGATGTCAAGATCTCAGGGATTAAATCCTCTGATTCCTCAGACATCCATGAATCTTTTGCACATATTGAAGTGGTATTATTTTTAGAAGGTTCCATATATGGTCCCACCAGTTGCGCGAGAAAAACCATCACCTGCAGCAGAGCTCCACATTTCTACAGGAAAACTAATTGAAACTGAAGGACGCCTGGTATCCAGAGTTCGCACCCCCTCAATCACGCATCCATCAACGCATACTGTTCCACCTTGAATTGGGATGGGATCAACTTTTTGTCCACTAATCAGTGTCAGGCCCACCGACCAGTAGTTACCGCCTCGCACTGAAGTAGCTGAAACCCAAGGCGAACATCTTCACTTCACCCACCTGTAGGCTGACAGAATAGTAGGATCCGTTACTACTAGAGAAGATAACTCTGTTTGATTTCAGCTGAAAGCGAGGCGCAAAATGGGTAATAACCCACGCATAATATTATTTTGATTTTTGCATGTCCGTCTGTCTGTCTGTCTATCTGTCCGTCCTCACGATAACTTGAAAACGTCTTTACTTAGAGAGCTGAAATTTTGTACACGGGGTTTTTAAAAAAAATGAAAAATTGAGGTTCAAAAATGATACAAAACGGGCAACTCCTTCGTAGCGTTGCCATACAAAAATTGCGTTCTTCACTATATATTTGGACATTGCCTGAAAACGGGTTGACTTGTACACGGCGTTTTCATAAAAATTGCAAATACAAGTTCGAAAATGGACTAAATCAGGCAACCTTTTAATGGTGTTGCCATACAAAGCGTTGGTTTTTCCCTATATGTTTGGAGATTGCCTGAGAGCTCGTCGACATAGAAGATGAAATTTTGTACACAGCGTTTTCATAAAAATGGTAAATAAAATGTCAAAAATCAACTATATCGGGTAACCTTTCTTCTTAGTGTTGCCTTAAAAAATTGTGGGTTTTAACTTTATTTAACTTTTATTTTTATCTAGAGTATAATATTATTGCTCTTAGACCAATTGTAACTTCTCTCTTGTTTTTTTTTTAATTTTCAGTTTCCAGTAAAATTTTGGTTTTTGAAGAACTACTTATCACCAGGGTTTATTGAATTTCTACCACATATGGCCAAAGAATACAATTTCCATTATGAATTAGTCCAATATAAATGGCCGAGATGGCTTCATCAGCAAACGGAGAAACAGAGAACAATTTGGGGCTACAAAATATTATTTTTGGATGTACTATTTCCTCTTGACGTAAAAAAGATTATTTTCGTTGATGCTGATGCGGTAAGACATTCCTTTTTTACTTAATTAAAGGCAGTCCTAATTATTGTTTTTAGATTGTACGGACGGACTTAAAAGAATTAAACGAACTTGATTTAAATGGTGCACCCTATGCTTACACTCCATTTTGTGACTCGCGAAAGGAAATGGAAGGATTTAGATTTTGGAAGCAAGGATACTGGCGTAATCATTTAATGGGCAGGAGGTACCACATATCTGCTTTATATGTCGTCGATTTAAAAAGGTTTAGAAAAATAGCCGCTGGAGATCGATTAAGAGGACAGTATCAAGCTCTTAGTCAAGATCCAAATAGTCTGTCCAATTTAGACCAGGATTTACCCAATAATATGCTACACCAAGTTGCCATAAAATCTTTGCCAGATGATTGGTTGTGGTGTGAAACATGGTGTAGTAATGACTCATTGAAAAAGGCTAAAGTTATAGATTTGTGTAATAATCCAATGACCAAGGAGGCAAAACTTACCGCTGCCCAGCGCATTGTGCCTGAATGGAAGGATTATGACAATGAAATTAAGAATTTGATTTCAAATGTAGAATATCGTGAAATGGAGCACGAAGCGACTGAGAAAGAAGTAAATGATAGTGTGAATCATTCAGAATTGTGATTAAAGTAGTTTCTATATGGGAATTATAACAATGACTGTAAGAGGAGTTGGTTAAGAAAATAAAAAAATAAAGATACATTTTTTTCTGGCTTTATTGATTTATACTTACCCTATTTTCCAGTGTATATAGTGTATTGTTGTTATACATATACATGTGCTACTCTTAGCAGAAGTTTTGATGAAATGATGATACTTAACTAACCACTGTCGATGAGTAGGTTGTGCTGCGGCTGATAGACTATTAAAGATTTTTCGGTAGTTCCTACTCTATAACATCCGATATTTCCCGATAACATTAACGCGAGATTCCTTAATAGCTGGGTTCGTCCGCAAGAGGCCTCCTGGAACACGGTTTGGTATTGTTCATTTGGAACCGAATACATAACATTCACTCTCGATGGGCTGCACTATTCACTTTTGTCTATAACTGGCTTGGCCAACCTTCGCTCGTGGAGGAAAATATTATTTCTATACTACGTTTATAACTAGAATTACAGGCACGTTAAAAAAAAAGTTGTCTTACATAGAATACCTATGTGCCGTCGATTAACAATCAGCACGAGTCGAGAGGCGGCAGTGTCCTACTTCTGGTACGTTCGGAGGATGTCGCCTCTGGCCTAACTACGCCAAGATGAGTTTCTCTTAGAAATGCGATGGAATGCTTAATAGCCTAACATATGTAACAAAATTAAATTGAACCTTTCAGGCTTTCTTTCGACTACACGAATTTAATGTACGTATCTCCTACTAAGAAAATATCTTCTTAACTGTTATATCTTGCCAGGATTAAATTGTAAATTGAAATAATGGTATGAGTTCATCTGAGGCACTTATAACTTCAACGTCAGTATCTCTTTCAATTGTAATAGGCTTCGGGAGATGTTGGATAACACGAATATATGTCGCCAACACGGAGTAATGTTCCCAATTTCTATTCAGGCCTTCCTTCGGCATATCAATCCCGAGGTAAGTATATCTGTTCAACAATATAATTCCCGAAATGTGCATTAGTACTTGGTAATATGCAACGATATTTAAACTCACTTTTTATAGTGGTATGTCTTTCTTGCAGGCACTCCGTGGGCCTAGCTAAACCTAATAAAAGTATACTTTCATCACTATGATTCATGAAAAGTTTAACATCACTTGTATGTATGACGAAAATAAAATAAAATTGGAATAAATGTCGTATTTTCTTTCAGGTTCTTGTCAGGCCTAAAGACACTGCTGGAAGTATGTTTCGTAGTTTTATTAAAATATTTTGTGAAATGTTATTGTAAATATAATAAAATCAAATTAAATGTAACGTAATAGTATATATTCTGTACCGCCACTCTGTTAGTTTTATGAGTAAGATATATTTTTATCTGTCTCTGTCTGTCTCTGACATGTATGGCGAAAATTAAATAAAATTGAAAAAAATGTTTCCTTTTCAGGCGCTCCGCTAGTCTAAAGACATTGATGTAGTTTTACCATCTCTCCATGAGGGTTCCATTGCAGGAATCTCCGTAATTCTTTCTCAATGTTTAGTTATAAAAATTTACAACGTACCTTGTTCTTTGGAAATAAATATTTCCAATACTTATCGGACGACATTCCTTTGGTCTGCTGGCGTAGGAGAATTTACACCACGTTGCACCCCTTTTTTAATCACTGAAAATCCTCGTGATCCTCCTCGTTTCCCTACATTTTTCCGGACCATAACCTAATCTTGACTCTCCTTTTTTTATCTATTTTCACTTTTTTTTTATTTGATATCCGTTCAGCCCTTAGTATTATTTCCTATTTTTTTCTTTCAACAAAACAGCGAAATCCTACTTGTTCACCTCCCCTTCAACTCTTTTCATCTTGATCGCCACAAACAGAATGTCGGCTATCACCTTTTCCGCCTTTTTCTTCCCCGATTCTCGAATTCGACCACCCTCTATCTCACTTGCAGCTACTGCCCTCTAAATGTCAGTGACGCCGCACCAGGTAATGCTACGTTTGTACGTGACCATAACAGTCTCCCACCTACTAGATATTGAGACGCCATCAAACTCTGTGATGACAAGTTGCAATAAGCCTGTAATATATCCCCTGACGCAGTATCATACGCGCCTACACCATTATCGTGCGCTAAGAGTCGCATTTCTCGTCAGCAGTGGAATCCTTAGGAGTAACTACTCCATATTTTAACCTTTATCTAGCCAAGAAAAAATCTACTTTTCGGTTACGCGAACCTTGGTAGAGCATTAGAACTGAAAGGAGGACATTGTCCCACCGTATGCTGAAGTGCAGCTACTTGGGCGAACTGAGTCTGGGTTACTAGACAGTGGTGCTACTGTGAGTATCCTAAGCAAAGGAGCTCTAAAGAAGCTGTCGGAAGTGGAGATTGTAAGAGTGTGTCATCTGA
The DNA here is from genome assembly GCA_963930735.1 of Dioctria linearis. Lineage (NCBI taxonomy): Eukaryota > Metazoa > Arthropoda > Insecta > Diptera > Asilidae > Dioctria > Dioctria linearis. The sequence goes on along the minus strand of OZ005743.1, from coordinate 82,464,481 downwards.
CAGAGCTATCTATATCCACTATCATTAGATATAGACGACCTGATAATTAAAACACAATGAGACTTGAGGTGACTTAATGATCTTTCTGAATTGCATTGTTTGACAAAAAGGATTCTTAGGTCTAATTTAACTATAGAAGCATATAAAATATATCTCATCGTATTACTTTAATGATCGAACCAAGAGCAAGTAGTTTATGCAACAACGAGAAAGAAATGAAGAGAGAGAGAGAGTATACAAAAAAATATAACATCTGCTTCGCGTACAGCAAGACAATGCAGCTTGAAAAGGAGGAGTACCAACGACTAGATTTGATATGCCTAAACGGTCTTTCAGTACCCCTTGTAATTAACTATATCAAATATATTTATATGACGATGGCATTTACCGTGATGCCAAAAGTTGAAAAATTATCTTTTGTTTTTTTTTTCTCTTTCTAGGAAACTGTATCACACCTTGGGACCTTCTTCCACAAAAATTAATCTTGGAAGTTTTATAAAACCAAACATGTACATATATGGTACCAACAATTTAATAATGCGTGCTCAGACAAAATTTTAAATTTTATGCAAATTTTTATAAAACAAAACGTGTAGGAATATGAACAAAAGAAAAGTAATAAAGACTTACAAAAATTTTAACAATTAAAAAAAAACGTTAATAACTAAAACGATGCAAAGCCGTACTGAAGAGTATTGGTTCCTGCTGATATGAAACGCCTTATTCATGTACATATGGTGCCAAAATTTAAGAATTCGTATTAAAAGAAAAAAATAAATATTATGCAAATTTTTATAAAGCAAAACATGTACGTGTATTTCATATTGGTCAACTTTTGTTGGCAGGGGTGTGACAATTATCTTAATTTCAAGTTATACTTTCGCTTTACTGTTCATATTAAAAGTTTAACCAATTACAGAAGAATTTCTAATCTTGGAAGCTTATCTTCTACAACATCAAACATTTGTTAAACTTGATTTTTAAAGAAATAAATTTAAGCAGTTTTTGTCTGCCTGTCCCATAAAGTAGGTATGGGGGACAGAGAAAGCATTACATATATTGTATTGCCATCTATTTCTATTCTATATATTCATTTGGAAAACTACTGAACTGAAACTGGACTATGGTGGATTTTGTATAGATTTTATTATTTGAAGTTCAGCGGAATAAACTAGTTAAACCAAAAGGAGACAACTACAGACAAGTGATCCCATAATAATGTCAAATAATGTAAGCAATTTCAGCAATTTCAGCTTAGAATATAGAGAATACAGGAAGTGTTGATACCTGTAAAATTCACGTGTATGAGCGTGGCTTTTTTTCACAGGCTCATGAAGTAGGAAGAATATATTGAATAAAAGGATAGCTAGAGATACATTGTGACAAATGTCAAACGCAGTTTTGCATAATTTAAATATCATGATATTAACTGAAAAGTGAAAGAAAATTTGGTAAAAACTATTTCTAAATAAAGTAAAGACTGTAAGTAATTACCTGTTGATATTAAAGTGATAAATTCTCAAGTAATGTTCAAGTTTTTACAGCATGAAGTGTTCCGTGGAAAATTAGCAAAACTATACCAATCTACGACGTAGGAAATCATTTTTCAGCAAGTATAGTTATAAAATATTATTTCATGTACTTTACACGCATATTTCTATCAATATCGAAAAATCCTTTGGCTAGCTCCGCTCCACCGAGATTTGTTTACGTTTGCGACAGTTGAGATATTCTTGGCATAAGTGACTGCGACTAAAAGCATCGGTGGGAGCAAGCGCAATATTTTCAACCATATATCTTGTTGCCCCGCTCTCTATATTGATTCTACTACACGCCTGTACTGAGCTTTGACTACGCTAAATTTGGCTTATCACACATCCTGTACTCTATATTCTAAGATTATCATTAGTCCATTTAATATATGTCCTGTATTGTATTGGCCTGTACTTAAGTACCTAGTGTATTTTATAGCGCACTCACAAAAATATTATTTAAAATTATATTTTGTATTTTTTTTGTATGTTTTTTATAGGCAGTTTGTACGCAGATGCCCTTTTTAAAGATGCCCTCACAAAGAAAAAATTAATTTTTTTTATAAAGACAACTGACTACGTGCACTCACAGAACTATTATTAAAACAATTTTTTATAGGTACATACATAGATAATGCTCTTGTTTTTAAGGCGCACTCACAAAGAAAAATATCAAAAATTTGTATAAAGACAACTGTACTAAGATGGTGCCCTTTTTACACAGTATGCTCCAAAAAAAAAATCATTAAAAAAAAACAAAAACAAATATTTGTAAGCCATTAAGTTACAGCTTTAGTCAAGGCGCTGTAGCTTAGCCGCGAATTGACAAGAAGAAGAAGACGTCAAAAGGATGATTAGAACGAGCGAATGGAACGTGAATGAACGTGATTTTTACCAATATATTATATATAAAACTAAAACCTAAGTTTGAACACTGAACTCTTGTAAACTTATTAAAATAAAGTTAAATAAACATTCTGTCATATTTCTATAAATATTCTTTACAAATCAGAAGTGGGATCTATCAGAAAATTGTTGGAAAAACAATGGACGTCTAGGACTGTATATTGGCATGTTTTCATTCGCGGGAAACAACGAAAATAGAATACAGTAGGACGCTAATGCGACTGAACAACAAGGTGTCGAGCAAAGGGTTTTTTTTAAATAAATATAAATCGGTAAGATGAATAACCGTGCAAAAACGGTAAAGGAGTTGCGAGAGGAATTAAAAGGCAAAGGGTTGCCAACAAAAGGTAATAAAACCGAACTAGTGAACCGATTAAACGAAAGTGACGGTATCATAGAAATCGTCGATAGAGTTTCAAATATGATGAGTCAACATGATTCTGCGTCTGACAAGGAAGTTGAAGTGACGGTCATAAATAAAACAAACAAAATGTCATTAAACGACGCTGCGTTAAGTGTATAAAACATAAGGTATCACCCAGCGAAGTTTCTGAAATTTTACCAGAATTCCAGCCTGAAAATGACAGAAATTTGTCAGTCGATCGATGGATTAAGAAAGTGGAAAAATTGCGAAGACGATTTACTTTTATTTGCAGTAGCATCAAAATTGAAAGGCGAGCGAGATCTTGGTACGACAATACCGAAGATATGTTCGAAACATTCAGCCAGTTTGCCGAAGCGATCAAAAGAAAATTTACACCAGTTGTTAATGAGGCAGATGCTCATATAACAACGATGTCGAGGAAAAGGAAATCAAGCGAAACTCTGGTAGAATACGTTGGAAATGTGATGAACTTCGAGACAAGGTCGAATGGAGCATGAGTCTTCGTGCAATTCGTGCAAGAAATGAGCGCGTAAGCGAAAAAACGAATTTGACAGTTTCACCTAATATAGCAGCAAATGTGGGAACAAAGCCGAAAACTAAAAATGCCGTAAGTTGTTTTAATTGTTTTCAAGAAGGTCACTTTGCTAGATATTGTCCCATATCGCCGCGACGAACCAGATGCAAGGATTGTGGACGAGTTCACAAAAAAGGAGAACCAGAGCATAGTTGGAGGACAGTGGGATTCCTAAAGTGTGATATAAAAGACGAATATCACAAGGTGGTGCAAATAAGAGGACACTCAACTATTGATCTCATTGATTGTGGCAGTGAGTGCAGTGTGATTCGGGAAAGTGAGGCGAAGAACGTCAAAGGTGATCGGATGCCCTCTCAAATCAAGTTAACTGGATTCTTGGGTGGTACATTTTCCACAAGAATGAAGATAAGTACAAAATTAGAAATTGATAATATTTCCCTTAAATTTGATGTGTTCGTAGTCGAGGATAATCATTTAACAACCCCGTTATTAATAAGACGAAATGTATTTGATTATCCAGAAATAAGAATGATCAAGGAACCCGGAAAACTAACAATAGAACGGATAATACCGCAACGAAAAAGTCAAAATTGTTGGCTGTACCGAACAACAACCGTTAACGAATCACAAATAACTTCTGGAGATGTGACCAACGATGACAAGATTGCACTAATGGAGTCAATAAATAAATTTTGAGATCTTTTTCCAACAAGTATGAGTCAAATTGGTCATACTCACTTAGACGAGATGGAAATTTATTTGGAGACAGATGAACCAGTGCAACAAAGACCATATAAAATCCCTTACGCTAAGCGAGAGAATGTGGATGAAATGGTGTCCGAATTATTAAACAACCATATAATTTCCGAATCAAAATCAGAGTACGCTATTTCTATATTGTTGGTGAAGAAGAAGAATGGAGAAGATCGTCTCTGCGTGGACTATCGCACAATAAACGCCATAACAAAAAAAGAAATAGTACCAACACCGAATATAGAAGAAGAACTTCATAAGGCTGCAAGATATAAATATTTTGAAATCTTAGACATGAATAGCGGATATTATCAAGTACCCATCAGTAAAGATAGTCGAAAGTATACGGACTTTGTAACTCATAATGAACTGTATGAGTTCGTGAGTTCTATTCGGGTTGAAAAATGCGCCTTCAGTATTTCAGCGTCTTATGGCCAAGGCAATGAGGAACTTAAAAATAAATTATGCTCAAATTTATAAGGACGATATCCTGATAGGAGTTAATAAATTCAATGAAGCTTTAGAAAAATTACATCGAGTATTTAAGCACTACGAGATGCCAAGTTAACACTAAATTTGAAAAAGTGTGCTTTCTTTGTGAAGGAAATAGAATATCTAGGTCACACAATCATACCACAGGGAATCACTCCAGGTACGTTGAAGGTTCAAGCTATCCACAATTTTAAAATACCAAAGAATGTCACAGAGGTACGGCAGTTCCTAGGGCTGTGCAGCTACTTTAGGAAATTTGTGAAGGGTTTCTCTTTGCTAGCTGAGTCGCTAAACCAATTGCTAAGGAAAGGAAATAATTTCGAATGGTCAGGAAAGCAGACGGAAGCATTCTTGAAATTGAAAGCTGAACTAGTGAGTGAACCAACATTAGTTGCATATAATGTAAATTCGGATTACGAGATCCATACGGATGCAAGCTCAAATGGGTTAGCAGGAATACAATACAATAATACAATAACAACGAGATGAAGCCAGTAGCGTATTATAGTAGAGCAACCACAGAAACAGAAAAGGATTTTCATAGCTTTGAATTAGAAACTCTAGCTATAGTAGGAACATTGGAGCGCTTTAAGTATTATCTGTTGGGAAAGACATTCACAGTTATCACCGATTGTGCCTCACTGAAGACAACTATGAAGAAGAAGGAATTAATACCTAGAATTGCAAGATGGTTTTGCTACTACAAGAGTTTGATTTCTCCCTGGAACATCGAAGCGGAACACGAATGGGTCACGTAGATGCTCTTAGCCGGCAACCGGATGAATGTGCACGGGAAATGGACACAGTGTCAATTAAGTTTTTAAAAATATACATTAGCGAAGCAGATCGGTTGCTTACCATGCATATGCAGGATCTTGAATTAAAAACTATAATAGATAAATTGCAGGGAAAAGTGGACATCGAAAATAAGTTGAAAAAGGATTACGAAATACGTAACGGAAGGCTTTTCCGAAAGATAGGAGAGGTTAAACGATGGGTCGTCCCCAGATTAGTACGATGGAGGATCGTACAAAGCTGTCACGATAACTCTGGACATATGGGTTTGGAAAAAACGATTCAACGAATCCAAGAGATGTATTGGTTTACAAAAATGAGGAAGTATGTAACGAACTACTTTAAATCCTGTGTAGAGTGCTGCTATAACAAAAAGGTTGGTGGTAAAACAGAAGGAGCATTTCACTACGATCTCGTAGAACCTATACCATTCAGGACTTTATATATTGACCTCTTGGGCCCATCCCCATGGAGTAATAAAGGTAACCAGTACGTGCTGGGAATATAGGATCCATTTTCTTAATACATCATATTGAAAGGGGTAAAGAATACTTCAACGAAGTGCGTCATAAAATCCTTAAATAAATAACGACTTTCATTGGGGTTCCGGCCAAGGTAGTGTCTGATCGAGGAACGGCTTTTACAGCGACAGCATTCAAACACATTAAGACCGCTGTACGAACACATAGGGCAAATGGCCAGATCGAGAGAGCAAATAGAACGATACTTAGTGCTCTCACCACCATGACGAATGATGAACGCAAATGGAACGAGAAGCTTCAATGTATTCAATGGACAATGAATACGATGAAGTTGTTATATATAGAGGGGTTGTCACAGTGACTTACCACTGGCGGGGTATCAATATCCAATCCCCAGGTGTAATTCTTTTTATGTATTCCAGGGTGAGATGAACACAACTACACTTTTCCTTTTCAGAGGTGAAACTCATTTTATTTTTACCAATTTCCTTTTCAAACTTAAACTCTTCTTCATAACTTTCCGTTAAAGCTAAAAACTCTTCTTTTTTACAACTTGCCTTTAAAACTAAAAACTCTTCTTTTTACCATTTGCCGTTAAAATTAAAAATTCTTCTTTTTTACAAATTGCCGTTAAAACCAAAACTCTTCTTTTTTACAATTTGCCGTTAAAATTAAAAAGTCTTCTTTTTTACAATTTGCCGTTAAAACCAAAACTTCGTGACCGCCCGTTAACATGTCAAAAACCGACTGTGCCGAGACTTAGATTTTTCAATCTCAAGTCTTTTAGTTCAGGATAGGAAAATGCGTAATTAGCATTCCTATCCTGAGAAAAATTTTTGCCGCTGGACTTGTTTAAACATGCCCAGAATTATCGCGACAGACGATAGTTAAAATGAAATTTGATATTTTCATAAATATCAAACCATCGTCTTGCTATCGTGCATACAATATATTGTTGCGCTCACAATGTATGCAGCTCGCGACAATTTGCTGATAAGAGCTTTTTCGGTGAAGACTTGATCGTTTCAGTCTTCAGCTACGTAAAATTTTATGCCCCCGATATGTATGTATATATGTACATATATATCGTATTTACCTTCAGTAAGATTTGTCGTGGGGCTTTTTTCTATTGAAACGACTTGGGATGAAACTTAAAACTTTTATTTGTTCCAAGTCGTTTTATGGGAAAATATTTTAATTATTCGTTCGGGTGTAGAAACTGTTGATGTGGCTTTTCCACTCGACCAAAAGATAAGCTGGGCATGAAACTTTGAATTATGCATTGAAGTATGCATTTCAAATACCTTGTCCTTGTCCAAATTCCCTTTAGAAATGTTTTTTTTGAAGAGGAATAACTCTCGGGGGAAAGTTAATCAAAACTCTTCCGATAGGAAGCGATTTTGTTGGTGGCATTTTATTAGCAGATATTGAATGTTTGCTTTTGTTTATGATTTTGGTACTCTACTGCGGGAGGGCCCGTCAGAATCTAGTTGGTCATTCCAGTTTTTCTCACCAGCGAGGGTAGTTCGGGCTTTTGTTTAAAGTTTTTCAAGGCGCCAATTTGACATGTTTAGGATGCTGTTCAATGTGAGACTGGCCAGCGAGCCTTTTTACAGTCCGATGGGGCGTACATCTACTTTTTACTTGCGTGTGACCGCCGGATGGCAGGGGCCCATCCGATTGGTCTTGCGCATGCGTGGTGAGCGCCCTGCCACCATTTGGGGGCCGAGGCGATTGCTGGACGTTACCACAGGGTATTATTGCCCTTATTTTTCTCAGATGGGACAATTATTGGTGGTTGCAGATAAGGTGAAATCCTCTTGTTTTTCTTATTTTGTCTTGAGTCTTCTTCTTTTTGTGTTTTTAGGCGGGGTCCTCTCACTTGTTGTATGTACGGACTATGCACCTGCTGCCATGACGTGTTCGCCTCTCCGGCGACGAGCCTCTTGAGGGAGTTCACCGCCACCCCTCCTTTTACTCAGACCACTGAAGATTGGGACGAGTCGGAGGATGAGGATTAGGGCAGCTGGAGCTACACATGCCGTGCTTCACACGAATGGTGAGAGAGAACAAGAATATATATCCTGTTAAACCTTTTCCCTATTTTTTTTTTAAATAAAAGCTTTTTTTTTGTATTCTCTTGAATTTCTTATTTTCACTCCCGTTTCCCTTTTAGGACAAGTTTGTTTGATTGACTCGTCTTGCTTTTGCCCCTTTGGTTTAGTGTGATTGACGGAATCAGTTGGTTGGTCTTGCACAGGTTTTTGGTTTTCACGTGTTATGGTTTGCTTGTATGTTATTATTCTTTATTCTATACAAGGTTCTTTACTTCCACTTTTCTTTTCTTTTTCAAAAAAAAAAAAAACTTTATATAAGATCTTTATGTAATCTAAAAAAAAATGTTGTGCTTTAATTCTTTTTTTTCAATTCAGAGTTTTTTGGTTTTTGTGTGTTTGGCTATTGGTCGGTTTGGCACAGGTTTTCGGTTTTACATATTTTCATTTCTATTTAAAAATAATTTTTTGTTATCTTCCTAATTTCTACAATTGTTCTTAAATATCTATTCCTATTATTACCTTTTTGTTACCTTTGTATATTTGTTACGTTCTAAAGTTAGTGGTTATTTAATTATTATTCTAGGTTAATAATAATAATATTTATATTTTTATATTTATTATTTTTAATTATTATTTATTATTACTAAACTGATTTATTTGGGGTTAACAGAAACCACTTACATTTATTTTTTCTGTATTCTAGTATACCAGTAATAATGCTTATGACCGTTTGAAGTGGTGACACTATACCACTTGCACTGGTCTAGTAGGTGGCAGGGTGCGGGTCCTTTTGAGAGGGGTAGGTTCAATCAGTTTGGTTTGTTTGATTGGCTCGATTTGTTCCTCCGCCTCAGGAGTTTTTTCAGATTTGCGTAAGCGGTAACTTTCAATGAATGTTGTTAGCCATTTGGCGACCAGGTACAGTACCATACATGTGATGACAACACCATTTATGGAAACTGAAGTTGTTGCTAGTACATGTGTCGGGTGGTGACGTACGTGAGGCGCTATATTTGTTAATTTTTCGTCTAGCTCTTTTAATGACTGGGTACCTTTTAGGATGAAATTGTTCGTATCATCTCCTGAATATAGTTCTGCTCTAATATCCTCTATTTTTGACTCATGGTTAGTTAAATTCAGATATTGGTTCACTATTCTTTCTAGTGAGGTTGTGTTTGGGAAATAATTAGGTTGTCTGAGACTCAATTTTTGGATATTCTCTGCCTCATAGTGTAGGATTTCCGATCCGATTTGTAATTGACAGGGATGGTCAATAGTAATTATTCCCTGGCCTTCTATTTTTGAAGTTAGGAATTGTTGGGTACACTGCAGGTGTACAATTGTTGCTTCAATCAACGAGAATATCCATGAATTTGGTTTACTTAGTTTAATAAGTAGGTCTCTGGGAGGTATTTGTGCTCTGAATTGACACTGAGGCTCTTCCTTTAATGGGTTAAAGAGCAGCTTCACTATGCATTCTGTAGACACTGTTACCTTTGTTACTGGAATGCCTAGCTTAGCGATGTACGTGTCCTCTTTGGAGTTTTGGGTGATCTTTTGAAAGGTTTTTAGATCTCGCGATTTTAACTGTCTGTACTTGGTGAGCTACGTGCGAGTACTGTATTTCGGGTACCAATGAATGTTTTTTTACAGTTTCATTTGTGGCAGATTGAAAATCGGAAGTTCTATTCGAATGACTAATTTGTCTTGGATTAGTCGAGCCTTTTTGTCTGCTGTCTGGTATAATAGGGACAGACAGTTTTGCGCGTCTGGGCAAGTAGCGTGGGACTTGTGGTATATCTCTAATAAACTCTTGGGAGACACCACTAGCGGATGCAATTGATGACTTTTACTGGCGATTATTATGTCGAGTAAGGCTTGCTGCCTGTACTCAATCTCAACAATTTGTAAGGTCAGGCTTGAAATTATTTACTGCCCCAATTGTCTCATCAGTAAATCATCTGTTATATTTTGCATTTTATTTACCTGGAGACTTATTTGACGCTGTCTTTCCTGAAGAGATGTCAACGGCTTTTGGATTTGCTGTAGTGTAGTTTTGACTATACTGATCTGTTGTCTTTCCAGGTCGGCTAGTGCTTTGATGTTTGTTTCGAGGTCCTCGAGTCGACTGTATACCTCCTGTTCATTAGTGCTGTCCAATGTCCCGAATAGGTAGTGCATTGCATTTCCTATTCCTATGTTGATCTTGATTTTGGGACCACTTCTCGAATGACACTTGTTCTCCTCTTGATGTTTTCTAAGAGTAAATGAACGTGTTTTTGTTGAACCAGGGATAGCTCATCCGTTTGAGAGCGGTTCAAGCATAACCTATACACAAGGTGTTCTGCCTGTTCTGCCATAAGCGTTTGGTTGCCCAGTTTCATTAGATTTATTTCCGTTAGTATAATCCATATACTGTGGTATACTTGTAATTTTCCTAAATCCTCATACAGTATTCCTGTATTGTTCAGGGGACTTATTGTGTAGGACTTCGTTTGTATTGGTCCCATTGCCAGATAGAAACAGCACATTAACACCAATATGTGCTTCGTGTTCTGTAGAAAATGAAGGATAGGCTTCATTAGTCAATTAGTCATACTAAATAGCATATAATATTTAAATATAGTATTGCTTAATTGAATTGTTGATAGTTTGTATAATGGGGGCTTAGTTGCTAAAAGGAAGACCAGATAGAGCAGAATTAGAAAAGCATAAAGGGAGCTCTCAGAGCAGGTTAGGAGGACTGTAAGGCTGTTCATGCTAAGTCTCGTCAAAGTATGAGCATTGTACTCATTAAAATTCGAATTGGGGAATTGTTTAATATACTACAATGAGTAGAAAGTAAATCATGGAAAGGGATACGAAACTCTCAAGGCAAGGTATGAGGGATGCAAGTCAAAACATGCAAAAAATTTTTACTGGTAAAATGTTTAATTTACTCATAGCTACTAAAAAGTAAAAATTTATTTGTTATATGTCCCGATTTATTCTCATTTTGTTATAGTAACAACGTATATATGGGCACGTTTATTTAGCGTATTTTTTATAGATTTAAATAAAATTTAGGTAAGGGTTGACTTCGTGAGTCATAGTAAATAATTCCGAGTGCGGAACTTTTAAGCAGGTAGTTGTAGTTTAACTGGCGAAATTTTATTTCAGTGGAACTTATTTTCTAAAAGTGTATGTACCAGTATACTACTCATAATAGGGCTTCAAATGGTTGTTGTGTACGACAACCTGCCGCTTGCCTATTTTTATGGTAGTGTTTGTTGGACTGGGTACATTGATTACCAGATATGGGCCAACCCAGATTTGAGACAGTTTGTGTTTTCGGCTTTCACTTTTGAGGAGGATTTTGTCTCCTAGGTGGAAAGTGGGAGGCCTGACTGTTTTGTCGTAATATGCCTTTGAGCGTTGTTTTCTGGCTAAGAGATTTTTACGAGCCGTGGCATATGATTTTTGTAGTCTGTATTTGAGCATATGGTAATAACTTTAGTGGTTATAAACAGGTTCAGGATCTCGTTTTAAATTAGATGGGACATCCACTGTGAAGCCGTAAAGGTAATCCGTTGGGGCTAATTTAGTACCCTTGTGTACACTGTTATTGTACACGAATGCAGCGGTTCGTAGGAATTGATCCCATGTTTTGTGATTTTCGTGTACGATTGTACGCATTGGGTGGTATGCGGAACTCTGTAACTTCTTTACCTTTATCAGTTTGCAAACCTTCTTGAATAGCTCACTCAGAAGATTATTTCCCTGATCGTTCACTATTCTCTTTGGAATGAGATAACGCGTGACAATCTCATCGAAGAAGATTTGCGCCACCGTTACTGCTTCTCCATTTGGTATGGCATACCAATCGACAGATTTGGTAAGGTTATCTTGAAGAGTTAAGATATATTTATTACCTGATATGGTCTCTTCTAGTGGACCTACTATATCCAGGTAAACCTTGTCGGAAGGTTGTTCTGCGATGTCCGTTATTACCATGGGTATCTTGAATTGTGGAGATGCTTTCATTGTTTGGCACTTAGGGCATTTTTTGATGTACTTTATTATATCGCTAAGCATGTGTCTCCACCAATACTTGCGTCTAATTCTTTTATAAGTCTTAATGACACCGAAAGGAGAGTCGTGGTAATCCTTTATTTTTTGAACTTCCTTGGGGCTCGTGATTATCTCAGGTGCCTTGACTGGACTTATTTCTTGTTCAAGCGTAGCAGGGGGTTTCAATTTCTTTATCTTCCGCTGCCGTGGGCTGTGTTTCAGCGCTGGAACTAATATTGGCCTCTTGGGCTCTCTGTTTTTGAGCTCTGGTCACGGCGAACCAATGAGCGGGTTTCTGGTTTTCTTTTTATTTGGGGAAATGATTTCCTCCACATCAGAGTCCATAGTGTGGTGGACTTGGGCTTGTACCGTTAAAGTGTTGCCTGTATAGTCTTCATTTAATACTTGTGGAATGCGGCTTAATGCATCAGTATTGGTGGAATCTAACCAAACGGGTAGTCGGGTCTTTAACATTAAAGACACATTTGAGAGGCTTGTGGTCAGTATAGACCGTGAATTTCCTGCCTTGAAGGTAGCATCGGAAATTCCTAGTTGCCCAGACTATAGCCAATAACTCCTTTTTAATAGTGGAGTAATTTCTCTCGGCTTTGTTCAGCGTTCGGCTTGCATAGGCGATAGGCTGGTCTTTTCCCACTTCTCCTTGGGAAAGCACAGCGCCTAATGCTTCGTTGCTGGCATCCGTTGTAAGGTTGAATGGTTTAGAAAAATCTGGATAGATTAAAAGTGGTGGTGAAATTAGAGCATTTTTAATGCTTTGAAATGCTTCTTGGCATTTCTCGGTCCAAATGAATTTTACGTTCTTGCGGAGTAGGTAAATTCGTAATTGGACGAACTATTTTTGAGACGTCCGGAATGAACTTCCTGTAGTAATTGGCGAGTCCCAAAAAGGACTGAACTTGCCTTACTGTTCTAGGAACTCAACAGGGAATGTTTGGACGCAGCGCAGGCCGTTTTGCTGGGGTCTGGTAATACACCTTCGCTAGAGCATTTGTGCCCTAGGTAAACAACTTCTCGTCTCAAGAACTGGCACTTCTCTGGCTGCAGTTTGAGGTTGTTTTCTCTCAATTTATTGAAGACTTTGCGAAGTTTATCATTGTGGTCATTTAGGTTCTTACCATAAATGACGATGTCGTCAAGATAAACGAAACATTCGAGGCCTTGTAGGCCTGTCAGAACGAAGTTCATGAGGCGTTGGAATGTAGCGGGAGCTCCTTTGAGTCCGAATGGCATACGCTTAAATTCGTAGTGCCCGTAATTAGTGCTAAAAGCGGTCTTATGTCGATCTTTTTCGTCGACCAAGACTTTGTGATAGCCGTTGGCCAAATCGAGGGTGCTAAAATACCTGGCATGATCTAGTTGGTCAAGAATATCCTCGATTCGGGGTAGCGGAAATGCATCGCCAATTGTCTTTTCGTTTAATTTACGAAAGTCGACAACGACGCGCCACCTTTTCTCACCATCAGGTCCCGCCTTTTTGGGGACAACTAATACGGGTGAATTCCAAGGACTTTTGCTATTTTGGACTATCCCGTTATCTAGCATTTCTCGCATTTGCTCATTTATCACCTTTCTCTGAGTCTTTGGTAATCGATAGGCCTTTTGGTTTATTGGGGCCTGATCTTGTATTAATGGAATGTTATGGGTGATAGCATTTGTATATGTAAGCTTATCACCTTTGAGGAAAAAGATATCATTGTACTCATAACAGAGTTCAGATATCGAAGCTTTTTCTTCCGAATTTAAAGTTTCATCCAGGTTGACCTCTTGATCTAACCTGATGAGTCGCGGGCTATTTCTGGGATCTTCCTGATCCGCAAATAAGTATCTTGCATGTTGTAAAATAGCTGTATTTTCCGAAAAGTTCGTATTTTTCTCCTTGCTGTGTTTATCTTCCTTTTTACTTACACTTCTATTGTCTGATGGCAGGGGATGCGTTTCCTGCTGTTCGAGTGCTGGAGTACTATGTTTTACTAGTTGGTATTTTGTTGGTTTAGAGTACTCGCACGCATTGACACTTTGGTTTATGGGCCATGAGAAATTGGTATTCTTAACTATATTTGATAGTGGAGCCATCATTGCCTTTAATGAGGTCTTACGAATCTCGCACGCATCTTTTGTAGTACTCTGGGGTCTCATTTGATTCTTAATATTAACTTTTTTAGGTGGTGGAGTCGGCTTTGCTTTTGAACAAGTCTTTTTGATATCACACGCACCTTTACTTGGGCTCTTATGCCTTGTAATTATCTTAAATCTAGGTATATTGGATGGAGGAGTCAGCTGCATTTGGCTTATCGGCTGCTTTACCTCTCTCGCATCCCACATTGGGCTCTGAGGCCTTAGCAATTTTTAAGATTTTCTTTATTGTACGGTGGAGTCTGTCTTGCCCCTGCTCGGGTCTTACTGGGCTTGCACGCGTCACTTATTTCGGCTCCTAGTTGAGATAAGAACTTGTATTTAGGAATTTTAGAACTTAAAGTCTTGTTCGGCTTGGGCTCGGATTCGGGAAGCTCACTGTTGTTCATGTTGTTCGTTTGCGATGCATTCGGCTTGAGAACGTTTTGTATATATGCGGCTTCTCGTACTCGGATGACGGTGTAGTCATGGATAGGTAGCAATTGTACCAACAAACTGGAGATGACTACTTGAGAATTGTTACTGTTGAGTATGGCTACTTGCACTGTTTCTCTTCCAGTGGGCAGTAAACTGTTGGCCAGGAAGACTCCATCGCCTATTTCTTTTGAAAGACAGAGCATTTATTCCTTCACTCGCAACGGGACTGTGGTGATCATTTGTGACCTAGCAGGTATGCATATTGATTCTTCTAAGGTAACCAAATGCTGCCTCATTTCGCTGGTCTCTTGATCACCCAGACAACTCTTTTCGTATTTCAGTGGCTCTTGTTGAACCTGGCAGCCAGCATTACTCTTTTGAGTTGCTTTGGAGACACTGCATGTAGATAGCTTAACCTGTTTAGGTTCCATCTTTTCTGCCAGTGATCTCACTTCGACTGCTTTTCTGGAGTACAGCTTGTCCGTTTTGCATGACAAGGGCACAGTAAACTCTTCGGAGTTGGTTTCCGTACAAGGAAACTTAAGTGCTTTATTTGGGCATTCAACATTACAATTGTTTGATAGGAAATCGCTTCCTAATAGGCCGTCATCGGAAAGACCTGGCAAGTTTTGTACCACTTGAAACTTGCAGGGAATTTTATTTTCAAAATTGAAGTTACCCTTGCAATTTCCCAGTGTCTTTCCGGTTCCAAAAGGGGTGTGTGCATGCCTCACTTGAATTAATTAGTTTGAGGTCTTTAATCGCTTTCTTCTTTATAATACTGAACTCAGCGCCAGGGTCCACTACTAGTTTTGTTTGGCCGTTAAGGCTTATGTCCAGTGGAAGTTTCACTGTAGGGACACCGGGTTCGGGCGTTTGAGGCAACCCTTTTAAACTTTTAGTTGGGTTTATTGTCGAGCCTGGGAGTTTTGGGTCGACTGCATGTCGTTTCCCTGACTCCGGACTTCCCACTTTTTCCTCTGCCTGCAGTTTTCATCTACGTGCCCGCGGCGACCGCAAAAATTACACTTGAGTCTTATGTTAAAGACTTGGAGACCTTTTGTGTTATGCTGTTCTGTTGGTGGTCTGCTGGGGAGGCGTTGAGGAACATTTTGTTGAGACTGAGTGAAGTCCTGGTGTGTCTGTCTATTTGTTCTGCAATCACGAACGTCGTGTCCATATTTTTTGCAGTTCGAGCAGAAGGGGGTGTTTTTGCGCTTTAGGCAATCTGTATATGTATGACCCTTTCGCGGACAGTAGCTACACGTGATGTTACGGACCAGTGCACCTGTGTCCGACCTTTTAGTTTCAGAGTATACAGGTACTCGGTGGCGTGGCTGTGGTATTGCGTTATTTGCGTGGCGTGAGAAATGGTTTGGGTTCGGTGCTCGATGTGATGCGAACATAGGTGTTGATGGCATGTGCTAATACGGAGATCTGTAGAACGCTCTCACTCGTAATTCTGGGTCTACTGGAGCCACTGGAGGAGCTTGTGCCAGAGGACTCTGGACGAATCGAGCACTTTGCTGTAGTTTCCCCATGTCCAGGGCATTTTGTATGAGAGCTTCTATATCGCCTTCTCCCTGCGTGAGTAAATATTGACACAAATGTGGATTAGTTACTCCACTTTTGAGAGCATTTTTGGGCGAAGTCCATCAGCTGTGTTTTCACAGCCGGGACTGCCTCAGCTCCATGCTTTTGTGTCGCAGCCTCATTGCAGATCGTCAACAGCTGCTTCAACCTTGTAGCAAAAGCAGTGAGAGATTCCAATGGGTTCTGTCGTGTGGTGTTCAATCTGTTCAGCAATTCCTGATAAGTCTCACGGGGAAGATATGTCCTGTTCAAACGTTCGTCTACCTAAGTGAATGAAGTAGGGACGTCTGAAGCGAATAGCTGATATGCATCACCTCTTAATCTAGTGGGGAGAACCTGAAGGAAAGCCATCTTTTCTTCATCATTAAGGCACTGCATAGTTTGCTTGCAACAGCCGATGAAGGTCTGTAGCTCACGTCCCATTTGTGGGGTACTTTCACCCGAAAATAAAGGGATGAGCTGAGCCGTCAATTTTGCAACTTTGGCGTAATCCACCATATTTTGTAGCCTTTTGGCTGAATATTTAAATTTAGGTGGACTAATGGGACTACCTACTTCTACTGGTTTCCGTTAAGGATTCTTCCAGCCAATCTATTAAAAGGTCCTCTGGTGTAGGGTCTGTCACTTCACTAACACAACCACTTTCTTTTGGGCCTTCACTTAAATTATCACTTTTATTTTGTTCTAAATTACTCTCACTCTTATTCTTATCTAATTCGAGGGAGCGCTGAGATTCAGTTAGCTTATTTAACTCAGCTCGAAATAGCAGTACCTCAGCCGGACTTTATCAGTCACTGATTGACGTTCGAAGCAAACAACTGCTTTGAACTGCGAGCTTCGGCTTTATTCGGATTTTTTCGGGTTTCTTTGACTTTTTAATTTTCTGGTCATACAACAAGATTATTATATGAATAATAGAGTTTAATATTTACTCTCATTCGTTGGCAAACTCTCGAAGAGCAACCTTCGTTGCAGAGAAAATAAGACAAAGAAATAAAAGAGTACATATAAAAAATAAAAGAAGAAATAAAGGGAGGAAAAGTACTAAGTAAGCAAGAAAGCAATAATGGAGCTCGTTAAAATACTCGATTTTGCCTAATCACTATAGGGGAAGGCACAATAGATCAACTATGGTCGCGGCGTCCGCAAGGTCCTGGAGGGCTAGTCGCCCCTACTCTTAAAATTAATAGGGAGTAAATCAACGCGGCCTTCTAGGTCTGATGCTAGATTTTTTATAATGAAAAGGGAATCATAACCGCTAAGATTGTGGAAAATGACTGGAACTGTGTGACTATCCGTAAAATTAATATTACACCCCTCGTGTGCTGGACCTCAGTGATCACGTACCTTTTTGTCCTCATGCACAAACAGTTTTTCACAAATATGACAGACTGTGGCTCTGTTATAATTCTCTTGCTCATAAGCGTTAAGTTGGTTCATAGGTAGAGCGCAAAGCAAAACTGTTTTCAAGTCCTCAGAAAATTTACTCAATTCACCCGTAAACCACAACGATAGTATTTGTAAAAGGGTAACGTTGGGTCGTATGTGCATTTCACAAAATATCCTATACTACACGGAACATGAATTTGTAAAAGATCCTCCTACCTTATTCCTACAACTAACTCCTTCTGGTGCTCTGTTGGCAATCGGATTCTGCAATCATTCAGCTTCCTGCAGTACTCAAACAGTGTTCAAACTAATATCTCTGAAGAACATGGGTTGAATTAAAATTCTAATAATCTATCTTAATTAATATAATAGCGCAACTAACCTGCTACCTTAACCTAAATCTAATATTTCCACATTTCTTGCCTGAGGCGCCGTTTGCGTGTCGACCCGAATCCAGTAATTCTGTTATTTCTAAGAATCGCTTTGGGCTTTATTCTTCTTTATAATTTAAGAACTGATTGTGATTGTTTCCTTCTTTAGCGCTGCACGTGTTGCGGGATCTCACGGGACTTAATTCCATGCCCTATCCTGGGTTCCACTACGTAGCTAGCGGTTTTCTACCAGCTTTTCCTCGATTCTTATTGCCGCTATCAATGAATGATACTTTTTCACTAATCTGCGTCTCTTAACATCTTATGTCCGGATCTCGTACTGCTATCTCTACCAGTTTTTGAACTAGAATTCAGCTTCACCCCGTGAAATGGTAAGACAGCATTATCTAAAGCCGTTCGCCCAATAGCACCTCACGCCTAACTCAACTGCTTAACATATGTGCTTAGCACTTACACAATGCATCAGACAATTATTGAGTTCAAATCAATTATAACATTAAAATTAATTAAAAGTTAACATCCTCTTATAAAACGAGATATTTAGCTTTTTTTCTTTTTACTTTTCTTTTATAAACAAATTCATACTACTAGTGGTTAGCTTAACTATTTACTTTAACTGTGTCTAGGTTCACTCTCATTCGGACGTACATTACTCTAGAGTATCTTAAATCTACGCTGAAACCTTACTCCCATACCAGATTGGTTGACATTTGGCTTAACAATTCCATTTATTCTGACCTACGAGTAAGAAATTAAAGGAGAGGCCATTGCGTGTATATATATGCCATTTTTGCGTGGCAAGCGTGATGTTTTTTCTCACTTTCTAACATATGGTTACATCTCGGTCTATGTATCTGTACCCTAGGTGTCACTTTTGTCTATGTTCGGTAAAGAAATTTACCCTAGAACAAAAGCCGTAGGTAAGGTTAAAATTGGATGGGTACTAAATAGAAAAATATTCACATTCTTTTATGTGGAAATTTAGTAATATTGTATTTGTTTCATTTTTAATAATAAGCTCGGAATTAGAATATTGGTAAATGTTTGTAATTTTGATAATAGTAAAAGAATTTTAATATATGTTCTTATTATGGATTTACCAAAAATGAAATTTTAGGGCAAGTTATTGGGCAACCGAAGATGGAAATAGGCTTACTAGGAAACCAGGAATCTCAACAAGTTGTTTTGTATTACTAGCGCTCATACACGGTATACAATTTTACCTCATACTTTCAAAAACCGCGCCAAGATCCCTTGCATAAACTTTTTTACCATCCGCTTGCAATGCGAATTTTTTATAGTATGTGTATAAACTTACACATTTTTTAGATTGGCACGAAAATTGTTGTTGATGGGCTTCTCCTTAGTTTCTTACACGTAGATTCTGACAGTTATAAATTAATTGGTCTTTCTTCGGAATCATATTTAAAAATTTATCGCTATCCTAAAGCAAGCCGTGGGACGGGCATTTCTACGCATAATTCTAGTGAACAATATATAATGTATCATTGTATGACTGTCTAACTTGGTTACATTTTGATGTATAGTTTACTTCGCCGCTAGGGAAGAAATCGTATCACCAATTTATTACTTTACAAATATTTCGTTCTATTTAACCTGTAATGTTTATTTAAATAATTATTGATCGCATGCGCCTATGTGGACATGGGGATCTTTCGGAACGTTTACGTATTCGGCTTTTTAAGTCTCCCTGTTTGTGTGGACCATGCTTGACAACATTATTTACATTCTTTACCTATATTTAATTTTGTTTTTCGTTTACTTTTTTTTCCTTTCCTTTTAGAATGTGCTACTAACTTATTATGCAAAATTGAGATGAGAAAATCTGTTTAATATACCCACAAATGCTGAACTTGTTTAGTAATGACACCTTTTGCTTGTGTTCAGTTCACATACTGAGCTCGAAACCCTCGATGAAATATCCCTCCCACAAAAGAACAAAAAAACGCACAAAGAATTTAAAACTTATAACAAATCAATAAAAAGCACTTATCTGATAATACAGAAATAAATCCCTTTGGTCCACCGACGTCCCAACTTCCCTCCAAACACATTTATTTCCTGAAATATACAAAAGCATCATTACTTCCAATAAAAAATACATAAAATATTGCAAACTTACCCGAATCTCATTTCCCTCCTATATGTTTATAATTCGTAATGTCATTAAATGACATTACGTCACATCATTTGGTCTCGCCAAAATGCAACTTTGAGTTCGAGCGTTGCCAGGGCAACCCATCATGAAGCACATTCATGTTTCAGACTTTACTCGGAACGTTCTCTCCACCAGAATTTAATTAATTTTTGCTTCCATCTAAGTGGGAATTTTCTTCTACTGACGAAATTAACTTCTGCTTTAATTCCATCCTTCACCTAAATAGAAATTTACTCCTTTTGCAGAAATTTACTTCTGCTTCACCTTATCCTCCATCTAAGCAGACATTACTCCTGTTGCAGAAATTTACTTCTGCTTCACCATATCCTCCATCTAAGCAGGAATTTACTCCTGCTGGAGAAATTTAATTTTGCTTCACTTCTGCTGTTATGGTTGTTTACTACTGAGAGACTCAGGTGCTGCCACCGGTAGAATAAACGACAAGGTTGTTGTCGTTTGTTTACATTCGCGTTGTGAGCAAAGAAAGCTTAGGTCCATAAAAGACCAATGACAGATCTGTCGAGTGTCTGTAGTATCGGTAGTCGTTTAGTTCAGAGTCGCGTGCTATTCCGAGTTGGTGTCAAGTTACCGTAAGGTAAAGCGAAAATACAGAGAATAAAGAAAAGCTTTTAATGCGATGTCGGACATATCGGTATATATGTATGAACACTGTTAGAAATATTAAGGTCAGTTTCTAAGTGAATAAAAGAGTTGTAATTGCAAAGGGATTTAAGACTTTTTATTTTTATTGTCGGTTAATCTGAGAGTTTTATCGATTAATTGCTTTTGGGACACGACATTTTGGCGCAGCCGGTTAAAAAAGGTATGGTGATTTTTAAATTTGTTTTTTATTTTTGGGAGTTATGCTTTTTTTAGCTGCTCCATTTATTTTTATTTTTGGGAGTTATGCTTTTTAGCTGCTCCATTTTTTTTGTTTAACTTTGGGAGTTATGCTTTATAGCTGCTCCATTTTTTTAATTTTTGTTAATTGTGGGAGTTAACGCTTCTTTAGCTGCTCCATTAACTTTTCAGGTTAAATTTAAGAAGTGGTAGAACAAGTATAATTCTTCAGCCTAAGGTGATTGATTGAGTGATTTAACAATAATAAGGTAATTTGAAAACTTTTCTCTCATCTCTATGTCAGTATGGGGAGGTCTAATGTATTAACCAGGGAGCAATTATTGCAATTTCAGTCGCAGGAGCAGGAACTGGAAAATAAATCAGAAGAATTGAAACAGTGCCAAACAAAGCTTCAGAATTATGAGACAGACTGGGAATATATCACAGATCATTTAACAGGAGAATTGAAAAAAACGTGTGACGAGTGGAGATCTCAAGAATATTCTACAGGAACTAGAAATAGCCTCTCAAACAATCACGAAAGGAGAAGTTGTGGAACTTTTGGTGATGATAACTTTCGATATTATTCAAAAAGAGGAGGGGACAATAGAAAAGGCACTAGAGGATAGCCGCAAGGAAATTAAAGCTCTGGTCACGAAGGTAGATACCTTAAACATTCAATTGAAGGAAGCAGAGCAGATTACGGGCGAACCCGAACGGGAATTACCGATAGAATTGCAGAAACGTCAGTCAACCACCAAGGGCAATAGCAACGAAGGAAACAGCAGAAAGTCGTCACTAACGAGATTAGTATTTTGGGACCAACAGTCGGAGCCAAAACAAAATTCGATCGCACGCGGCAGTGTAATTAGCGTAAAAGAAAATAAGGAATTAAGGCAGAAGGAAAGTGGAAAATCAAACGAAGGTCACATAAAAATGGTGGATATACACGATAAAGTGATGGATATGGTCGTCAAGTACGTACCCATGTTTTCCGCAGACCGATCTCCAAAACTGGTGAAAGAGGTGTACAGATTCTTAAGCTGCGGCAAGGATTTCTACGACTGACTGAAGCCTGAGGAGCAGAACATTTTTATGAAATGTGTGAAGTATCTGGTAAGTTTAGAGGAGCCAAAAGATTTTGAAGCTCTGCAATTAATAATCAAAACAGCTTATATGCCGAAGAAGTCATTTAGTGAATTGCGAACGGGGATGGTGGCCTGCAGACAAAGACCAAGTGAACACATCAGAGAATCTGCGGACGGATTGAAGGAACTGTTGAGCCAGATCAAGACAGCCGTATCAGCGAAGTACCCAGATAAAGACGGAGGACTAATAGCGGAGTTAGAGTCTGATGCAGTGGCAACCTTCAAGGGTGGTGTGCTTAATCATGCTACTTAGGTACATCTAACAGGAAGGAAGTTCGCGTCTCTGAAGGGAGTGCGTGGGGAAGCGACTTATTTCGAGAAGGTTGCAAACCGTCTTCAACTTCGGCGTAACCACGGCAAGATACAAGCCATGAACAAAGTCAAAAACGAGAGCAGCGGGTCGGTCAGCAGGCGACATCCACAGTCTTCTTGCCTTGTCTTACTGAAGGAGTTTTTCATATAAAAGTTGCTTGTATTTTGTTCAAACGTTGTAATTTCCGTAAATTTGTTCTACATGCTATTTTTGTTTTAAACTAATAGAAAGAAAACATATTTGGCTACAATTTGCTTTAACTTCATTTTGCTGTGGGAGTGACAGTTTTGGGCTTTAGGACCTATTTAAGATGAAATTTTAGTTTTCCTCCAAGACGAGTATACAAAAAGCAGTGAGAGTGAGATCTTACTGCATGCTGTACCCGGCACGTTAAGGCCTTTTAATGTGTCAGTGCTTTCGCCGACTTCATGGCTTGTGTTATATTCCGGGGGTTACGACTTCGGCCATCAGGAGTAGGGGAGATGTTTAAGAGTAACGGCGGAATCCCTCAGAATACATGGGAGTCCAGGTTGGCCAAGAAAGAGCCAGAGAGACCATCGCAGTCAAATGTAAGAGAATACCGAGGAACCCCTCCCAGAAGCAGTCAGCGAGGTTCTAAGCAATGCTTTCGTTGTGGAAAGGAGGGACACTTCGCAAAGGAATGCGGTGAAGAACAACAGCCTCCATTCTACACCAGTGTTAAATTGTTATTTTGTAGGAAGAGAGCGCGCGTAGGGGTTTAATGAATAAATCTCGTTTTATTGAACAATTCTTTCTCTGTTCTTTATTTTTTATTTTCGACACTTTCCTCAATATCTAAATTCAAAATTTGTTATATGGATTCACTTAATTTTTCTGTTACTGCACTTCTTTCTTTATTTAAAACAAAAACTCCCGATTCTGAAAACTGTACAACTCACGGCAGATTTTTAAAAAAGACTCCCCGAGGTTTGGGTTTGATGGCCCCAGGTACCCACGATTGCTTGCAAAAGCTTTTTCTTTTTTCTTTTGCTTTCTCACGACGATGAAAGATCGTACCTGAAAATATGCGAATTATTTCAATTGCACCCAATTTGCGCGACGAAAAATGATATCCGCTCACACGGCATGTAGGTAGGTATACCGTGTGAGTGGAGTGCATTACTGATGTCGTGACCCAATATTCAATTGGTGAAATTGTGACACCACGACTCGAGCTAGCAGCAGGTGTACAGGTAATTAAATGATTTGCAACAACTAAGCATTTTACTTCGCACTGTGAAATGCCTGGCGATTGCGAATTGTTTACTTGAAAACTGTCACATCCACTGCTCTATGTAACTGGGCATTGAGTCATTGTTAAGTAATTCACTTCGCATAGTGAAATACTCAGCTGGGCTCACTGTTGGTTTACATGCAGTATTGGGGACTCCCGCTGTCGGCAGTGATTAACGTAATACTTTGTAATTATGAATGCAAGGTATTGCGCTGGTCACTGGGTCAAAGTCGCTTCCGCCTAGTTGAATGGAGGTGAGCACGGTCAATTCGGTAGATCGGGTTGCGCAGTTAGAAGTTAGTTTGATAAAATATAACGGTTCGGTGTTCAATCAGTTCAGTTCAGTTGTAATTAGAGTTTTTAATGAGAAGTATCGATCGCGAGTAACTGTTTTTGTAGTAACACTAAGTCAGTAAATAAAGTATTATTTTAGAATTACGCGAGTGCTTTTATTGGATTTAACTGATTTATTTACGGCATGGCTTTGGAACACGACAAATTGGCGCAGCCGGATAAAGAGTAGGTAAATGTTTTTTTTCTTCAGTGAAATAATTCATTTCAATTCATTTTTTTTATTTGTTGGGAGTAAAGCTTATTAGCTGCTCCATATTTTTGTGAATTGTGGGAGTTATGCTTTTTTAGCTGCTCCGGTTTTTTGTATTTTGTGGGAGTAGAGCTTATTAGCTGCTCCATTTTTTTTGTGAAGTATGGGAGTTATGCTTTTTTAGCTGCTCCGGTTTTTTGTATTTTGTGGGCGTAAAGCTTATTAGCTGCTCCATTTTTGTTAAGTGTGGGAGTAACGCTTTTTTTTAGTGGCTCCGTTTGCTCCGTTGCGTATAGTGCCTCAGCATCAATCTGAATGTTTGTGATGTGATTATTTTCTGTTGAGTGAGTGGAAAGTAGTATTGGGTTATCTTCAGGAATGTGCTAGGGGTGAGGTAGTAAGTTGTTTGGTTTCACAGGAGGGAAAATTAATTGACTTGTGGAATTATTGTGATTTTGATATTTTATGTATGGCAAGGTGAATATATAAAAATATTCAAGAGACTAAAATAAAAGGAAAAAAGGGGAATAAATAGTTGTGATTGTGGTATATAGCATAAGATTGTTGTTGCGTGAGATTGTTTTTGGTTAGGTTGTCTGAGTTTTATGGATTGTATAGTGTGATAGTGTGGTATGCAAATGGAGTAGCTTTAGTAGTTCAGTAGATTAAGTAAGTAAAGTCTAATTTTTTGGAATGTACGGCGTATTAAGGGTTATAATTTTGGTCATTGGGAAGTTGTCAAATGCTTCAATTGCTAATTCGTATATTTTTTTTTTTTTGCTAATTCATATATTTTTTTTTGTGCTAATTCATATATTTTTCTGCTAATTCATATATATATATATATATTTTTTTTTTGCTAATTCATATATTTTTTATTTTTTGCTATTTCATATATATATTTTCTTTTTGCTAATTCATAAAGTCTGGTTCCGGTACACCACCGCTCTTCCTCTGTGGTTGGGGTATGTAAGCTTCTACACTACTCCGCACGCTCTCCAGCTGCCTCCCCTTTTGAACCAACTCCTCTAGAGTCCTTATCTTGCAGAGACCTAATTGCGTCTGGAAAAATGGGTCCAGATTTTTTGTTATGATTCTGATAATTCTACTTTCCGGAATGGGTTCGTCTAGTCTCCTGAATAGTCCTTTATGATGGCCACATACATGCCGATCGACTCCTTTTTGCCCTGTGTCCGCTTTTTTATTTCTTCGAGTAGCCTCTCGTCATAATCGATTGGCAAGAATTCCAACTTCATATGCTTCACCCATTCCTCCCAACTATTTACTTCGGATTTCACTGACCTGAACCAGATAAGAGCATTTCCCGAAAATAGATCGACTGCCGAACGGAACAGAAGCTCTTCACTGAGGCCCCTTGCTACCCTTAACTCCTCTACCCTCTCAAGAAAGCTACTCAGGGACTGAGATCGGTCCCCTGTAAACTTCAGATTCCACTTTGAGACGGGTATAAGAAATTTGTTGTTTCCGTAGTTTGAGTTATGGATTTCTGGCTCAAGATCGGGCCCTCCCGTGCCTGTGTGCACTACGGGTTGTAGTTCCTCTCGTTGTCTATCATGTCTTAAGCCTTGGTGTAGCTCCGTCGCTTCAATATTCCGAGTAGGTTCGCCCACGGGGAGCTCAACCCTGGTGTTTCCGGTTTGTGGTGTAGGTGTTCGATGAATGTAACCTGGATTCTCGTCAGATGACTCATCAGATTGGAGGTCGGCTTGTGACTGTTCATGAAACTCTCCTGATAATAAGTACAGAATACTTCTCAACGCAAACACTTGTTTGTCTTCGTCCTCCGTGACCGGAGAGAGCAACTCTCTAGCCTTCTAAGGGCCCATTAAATTTTTGCGCTCGCCTTAGGAGGCAAGATCCCCTCAGTCGAAAACTCTTTTATAAGTTTTTTAATATCTTCGATTTTTGCTACAATCACAGCTAATTCGATCTCAACCTCAAAAGGGTACTTCTTTAATTCAGTCGACTCGCCTTGTTTTTCCCTTCCACGTGCGGCCCTTAGAAGTTTTCTCATGTTATCCACCGTGTTTTCGGGTATGCCTCTAATCGCCATTTCATAACATAGCTCTTACCTGTTAAGGAGATTTATATCTTCGTTCCCCCTTGTTGCCATTTTCTTACCAATTATACAGTGTTATGAGCCAAAAAAAAATAATTAAAAAAAAAATAATAATAATAATATCTGTCTTCCCAACGATGTGCAACAAGAGCCCACTCGAAGATTAACGTGAATGCCAAAAATGAAACCCCTTCCTTTTCTTAAAATCTTAATTCTTTAACGTATTAAACAGACGTCACACCAACTTTACTCCGAATTCTATCACTTTAACTTTCCTCCCAAATTGTATGACTCTATCAGAACGAAAGGAAATCGAGCTACCGTTTTCAAATTGCTATGCTTAAACCCTTTTTTTTTAATTGGACCCCTTTGACCAAAGACAGGTGCAATCCAAATCGCCTTTCCACAGAATTTTACCGCTTTACCAAAATTAACAGGAAACCAATCCACCTTTTCTAAAAACCGTACTATTTTACCCGAATAACCAAATGAAAATTATGCCCCACGTTGGGCGCCAAAAATGTTACGTGCCCAAAATCAATGATACGCAACAATAGGTGCAGCCGGCTCAGGGCGATGGGGTAGGTTCTCAATGCGATGCTCGGACTTGAACTAAACTAAGTAGGACAAATCCCTATTAAGGCGCCACGTGATTTTTTTTTGTTTTTCCTTGGCTGAATCACGAAACCAAATTCACAAGCCCAATTAGATACGCCTGCAGCTTCGTCTCGAATCTGCTATGGTTAACCAAAAGAAAAGAATAATCAGATGCAACAGAATTCTGTGGTTAAGAGACTAGTTGGCCACTTATTAGTGTGACGCAAGGACGGAAACCATGTATCACAAGTTTATGATTCCATGTAATTTCGTATAATGTTTCATGTAATCCAGTACTATGTATCGGCGAGAGGCAATCGCTCAACGCATAAAAAAGAAAGAAAACAAAACAGGGTGTATCCGAAATTTCAATTTAACAGGATCTGGCCTAATGTAATCAAAATTCAACGTAATTGCAAATAATAGAATATAATATTCAAGGTAATCCAATATAATATAGCATAAAATTAAATATAATAATATAGAATGTCTAAAGTAATCTAATATAATCTAGTATGAAGTCCAACGTAATTAAATATAATAGGGAATAATGTTCAGAGTAATCCAACACCATCTAGTATAAAGTTCAATGTAATTAAATATAATAATATACAATATCCAAAGTATTACGGTTTAAAACATGGGTAAGTAGGAGGCCAATTAACACCCCGAATTGGACTATGTGTCACAACTTTGCAATTCAATATTATATAATCTATTGTCCAATATAATCGGATCTAAAATCTATGTAAGCGGGCGGTCACCTCACGCAAAGAAGGGAGACCATGTATCACCAACTCGCTGTAGTACACCTAACCTAATTACAGGCCTTGCTGCCGAAAATTTGATTTAATCAAATAGGTGCACCAGGCACTAACGCATAATTCTTCTTAGGTACGCGTAAAACAATACGGACATACATTAGGATTAATCTGAAATCAATAATAATGTGAGTTTCATACTAGTTTACCAAACTTAATCCTGTTAAAATTCCAAATCCAGCAACAAAACTTAGGTACGTCCATCCATTAACACACTATTTCAAAGTAAAATCGTACGCGTGCCTATTCACGTGGTGTACCAATGCTCTCGAATTACGTTACCCTCTTTATTATCGGAAAACCATGTTCTGGGTGACAATCCACCATATTTTATTCAAGGCAACACAACTAACTATTCACCGAGTGACAGGAGAAAAACAGCGAGGGGACCGAAACCAGAATTGTTATACTTTTTGTTTTCCTTAAATAAAAGTCTGAAACTTCAATGATGCGAATGTACTTATTGACGCGGGCAAAGCAACAAGGCGAGCTAAGCCGGGCCACTCGCTGCATCAAATCCTAGAAGAAGGGGACCACCCGTTCTATCCCTACACTATCAGCGGGTACCGCCACTAGGGCATTCTTAGACACGGTAAATTCACCTCAGAAGAAAGGAGGCACTGATAACCACTAATATACAAACATGTGACTTCACGATAACAAGGTATTTATAATTACATATGAATATATCCAAAATTTAACAAATGTTGAAATATCCACTTAACTTTTCTTTCCTTTACAGAAGTAGGCGATCGACTTTTCGCACCGGGACGACTAGACAGCTACCTTCATTTAGTGATTGTCAGGACTTCGACGGAGCTCCGGTAATTTCTCTGCTACTTTGTGAATTTTATAACACGGAGCAGTAAAGTGACCTGCACGGCTCTCTCATATTAACACAATCCGCCGACCATATTTCGCTGATCTACTCTCCATCATTTTAGATGTTTTGAGAAAGTCATGAGATGAGATGATCTTCTGCCGTGGACTTGCCTAAAAATAAAAGGGAATACAACTGCAGTACTAAATTTTTAAAATGGGTTAGTCGTGCGGACACCGCAGACATTTAAGCTATCAGATATGTTTCTCTTTTCCGTTTAATGTAAAAACTTGATTCTTTGTTAGTAGCCAAAGACAGGCGATTTTAATGTTCATAATATACCGTGGCTCAGACATTCTTCTACCACAAGTCCTGCGGGCCGTTTCGTTGAACTCTTCTGTGAATCGTTTAATTTACAACAGCTAGTGGATGCACCAACGCGAATTCCCGATACAGCTGGTGATAAAGCTAATTTACTCGACTTATTTCTAACATCTCATCCGGACAAATATTCCATCTCAGTCGGTTCCCCTCTCGGAAATTCAGACCATTGCTTAATCACGGCTCAATTTACCACCTCAAACCTGTGCCGCTCTACTTCTCCACCTACAAGTAGGCTTCTGTGGCACTATAAGAATGCTGATTGGGAAAGTCTCAATAAGTATCTTAGAGAAATTGATTGGTCGGTCTGTTTTGCTTCGAGGGATGTTGATGAATGCACATTAGAATTTAGTAACATACTAAATCTTGGCATGCGTGAATACATTCCGTATTCTTACAGCAGATCTCAACTACAGCATGATCGCTCCTGGTTTAACGATAAGTGCAACCAAGCTATAAAAGCGAAAGAGTCTGCTTTTCGATCCTATCAATTGAATCCATGTCCGGAAATGAAACAAGTCTACAAGACTGCACGGAACACCTGCAAGTCCATTATCCAGAGAGAAAAATTTCTTTTTGACCAGAATATTAGACAAAGAATCCTGGCGAGCCGCAAAGGTAGCAAAGGCTTCTGGTCCCTGGTCAAAACCATCAGGAACAACTTCACCAGTTCCTCTATACCTTCACTACTTAATAATGGAGAAGTGATTGTTGACTCCCTGGATAGAGCTAATATTTTAGCTGCTAGATTCGCTTCAAATTCTTGTCTTCCACCTACTTCACAAACACCTGTTTTGCATCCACCGTGTCAATGTGTACAAGAGCCAATACACGTTCGTACGAGGAATGTGTTCAGGGTCCTTAAGGGGATCGACGTCTCCAAAGCCGCAGGTCCTGATGGTTTTTCGCCCCTGTTAATTAAAAGCTGCGCCTCATCCTTGGCTAAACCTCTGCGCAAACTCTTCTACTTGTCTTATTCGACAGGAAAATTTCCAACTGCTTGGAAGCTAGCTCACGTTCAGCCTATTCCTAAGAAAGGAGAGGGTAGCGATCCCTCAAATTATCGACCAATTGCCATCACTTCGATTCTTTCAAAGGTTTTTGAATCTATCATTAACTCAAAATTAATGAAGTATCTAGAAACTAATCATCTCATCAACGATCGCCAATATGGCTTCCGAGCTGGACGCTCATCTGGAGACTTGCTGACCTTTCTTACGGAACGTTGGAACCGTTGCCCTAGATATTTCAAAGGCCTTTGATAGAGTCTGGCATCCAGCCCTTTTAGCCAAACTTAAAGCACTTGGTCTCTCCCCTCCTCTTCTATTATGGATTGAAAGTTTCCTCTCTAGTCGCCAAATACGTGTTGTATTAGATGGCGTTACATCTGAACCGCATCCCATAAATGCCGGTGTGCCTCAAGGCTCTGTTATCTCTCCAACTCTCTTTATAATTTTCATTAATGATCTGCTTTCCCTTACTTTCAATCCCATCCATAGTTTCGCAGATGACAGTACTCTTGATTTCGCTTACTCCTTTGACACTCTTGCGGAATCCAGGGGGAATGCCGCATGTGTTAAACGAGATTGCATGACTAGATCATTGAATAACGATCTTAACAGTATCCTCGCTTGGGGCAAAGCAAATCGCGTCGAATTCAGTGCATCTAAGACCCAGAGCTGTCTCATCTCATTAAAACAAGATTATAACTTAACCACACCCGTTTCTTTTGATGGAGCATTAATTTCTGATTCACCGTCACTAAGCATTCTTGGCATTAATATTTCCAGTAAGTTAAACTGGACAGATCACATCTTCTCTGTTGCCAAAGAAGCATCGAAATGTCTTGGATTTCTGAAAAGGTGTAAGAAATATTTCACCCCGTCAAATCTAGCGCTCCTCTACAAGTCCTACATTAGACCTAGAATGGAATACAACTCCCATATATGGGCCGGGGCTGGTCGCACAGCCTTAGCTTCATTGGATATTGTCCAAAAGAGAGCCTTCAAGCTCATTGGAGATTTGGCGATAACTTGTCATATCGACTCACTCGAGCACCGCCGCAATGTTGGATGCCTTTCGCTCCTTTATCGCTATATTCATGGTCAATGTTCTGATGAAATATCTAGTCTAATCCCTTGTAGAATCATTCCTGCACGCAATACTCGCGCCGCAAACCGAGCACATCCTTTAACCCTTCAAATTACTTTCGGCCGTACAGTAAAATTTCGTGATGCTTTTTTATCCCGAACAGTGCGAATGTGGAACAGCTTACCATCTTCTGTTTTTCCTCCGGCATACAATCTGCGGAAGTTTAAGGGCGACATACATCGGCACCTCCGCCACTCTCCTCATATCCCCTAAACCTTTCCCTGTCTCCTTCCTGCCATGCTGTGCTTTGCATCATAGGGTATCCCCTGAGCTTGGCTTAATAATATATAAAAAAAAAAGTGTTATCAGGTTGGAGAATTATTGGTTGGACAAGTTCATAAATAGCGACAATGAGGTAGCGGGACGACGGATGGAGTCATCGCATGTGGCAGGTGAAAGATAACGAAGATTTGACTTGAATCGAGTAAGAATTGTTTGTCTAAAATTTGTTAGCATTGCTCATGATTAGTTTGTAACAAAATATTAGCGTATTCTACGATTTTATAAAAGGATTCGCTTCGATTCATTCCGTATTTTGTAGTTGTAGTTTACGTAGTCTGGTGTTACTCGACACCTTTCGCTGCCTTTTTCTTTGTAAATGATCTAGCCATAACATCCCACCTTCACTTTCGGGAGAATTTCTCAAATTTTGCTTTCTCCATTTCGCTCCCCCTAGGATGGAACTTTTTCAGATCTTTCACATGCCAAACCCCGGTAGATTTTCCTTGTCCATTCACAAGTTCATATGTTACATTGGAGACTTTTTTATAAATTTTGAATGGGCCCACGAATCTCGGTGCCAATTTCGCAGCAAAATTCTCGCACGCATCGGAGATTGCGTAATTCTTTCTCAAGACTAGCTCCCCGACTTGAAAACTAATAACACGGCGGCGTAGATTTTACTGTTTAGCACCCTGATGGGATGCTTTTCTTAATCTTTGCCTAACTTCCTCCATTACGGACTCTCTTCTTTCGGATATCTCTACGAGGTCCCTCTCGCTATTAGCCATGTATTCTTCAGGGATTTCCGGAAGATTCCGCTTCAACCACATCTCATGACCAAAGAGGACGAAGTATGGAGTCAGTTTTGTCGCCTCATGTACGGAAGTCCTAATTGTGCATGCAATTTTCGCCAGATGAGATGACCATGTACGGTGTTTGTCTTTTACATACGCTTTTAGCATCGTTTTCACTACCTGATTTACCCTCTCCGAAGGGTTTGCTTGTGGATGGTATCTGGCTGTGAAATTCACTGAGGTTCCAAATGAATTAACCACCGCCTGGAAGTCTTTACCTCTGAATTGTGCGCCGTTATCGCACACAATCCATTTCGGTACCCCAAACAGGAGGAAGACGGATTCTTCCACCAAAGTAGGGACTGCTTTACCAGTCGCGGCACGCAGCGGAAAAAGGAGAGTAAACTTGCTAAAATAATCATCTACAGTTAGGATGAACGAATGACCGGTGGATGACTTAGGCAGAGGCCCGATTAGATCAATACAAATCATTTCCCACGGTTTATCGACGTACGTACGAGACTGCATTAGACCTCTGGGGCCCTCTAAATCCGGTTTAATCAATTGACAAGTCTCGCAAACGCACACGTACTTTGCAATGGCACTTCTCATCTTCGGCCAATAATACCGCTTCGAGATGAAGTCCAGCGTTTTCGTGACCCCAACATGTCCCCTGTTATCATGTGCCTCTTTGATAATGGCCAATCGGCCTTGTTTGGGTGTTACTTCCCTCCAAAAGTCCTCCTCTGATGCAATCTGCGGGTATTTCAACGTCACTTTCTTAAAGATCTTCCCGTTTCTGTTCGCCCAGGCAGGAAATTGGCTAGATGATGAGTCAATAGATTGTCGTAGCTTCTCGTACCACCTATCGCTGTTTTCACTACTTGAAATTTCGTCAAGCTGTTCTGGGATTGCTCGAAATAATGCATCCGGCCCGGCATGATCTTTCCCCTTCCTATGAACCATATCGAAATCAAATTGCTGAAGGCGGAGTGCCCACCTTGCCAATCTACCTCGCGGATCTTTTAGTCTGTGCAACCACAAAAGTGAGTAGTGGTCTGTAATTACTGTGAACTTAGACCCCTCGATATACGGTCTAAGTTTTTCAGTTGCCAATATCACTGCCAAGCACTCTTTTTCGGTAGTGGAGTATTTCTTTTCCGCCGCCGATAATGCGAAAATATATAATGAGAAATCAGCGTCGAAAAGTTAGGCACGAAGCGGCGATACCATGATATCATGCCAATAACTCTTCTGACTCCAGATACATTCGTGGGTGTGGGGAGGCCCAAGATGCTCTCCACTTTCTCTGGGTCAACACTCAACCCGTGTTCATTTACTATGTATCCTAGGTAGCGTAGCTCGTCTCTACAGAACTGACATTACAACATAGAGCATGGACGACTGGAAATATCAAGACTCAGTTTTCACGCTAAGGAAACAAACGAAGACGCAAAAAAAACCCCCCACAAAACACCTTTAGCTAAACAAGCAGCCACAACCCGACCGTACATAGGTATAAGTTAGGAACATTAATTAAGTATTATTTAGAACAAGCGCGGTCGAGAGTAGGAAAATTATACGCTATGTAAAAGAGAGGCTATGTACACCAATGGAGCTCATTCTCTCGGTACTTTATGATTAGCACGAATTCGCTTATGCATTAACTTGAAGCACGGTCAAAGCAACATATTCACATAGGGAAGCACCCCCAAGGCATAACACGAAGTCCCGGAAGGGGGGAAAAGTAACGAGGTGACACGTTTATAACAATCTCACAAATTATGTCAAATTAGAGATGCACATCTATTCAAAACCCCGCATATCCTATATAGGAACTCCTTTAAAGCTATTTCATCGCTAATCCGGCGAGAAAATTGGAAAATTACCCAAATAACCTCACTTGTCAAACGCGAATTTCGACCAACAAGAGCTTGGAGACCAACATTCTCACAATATTCTTGAAATTAATTTTGGGCTCTCAAGGTCGAAATCTACGAAATTCGACACTCCAAAACACAAAAAGCAAGTATTAATATTTTCCAATTTCCTCGGGAATTCAGCCAGTCAGAAACGAACTAGTATTTACTCATCCGCCGCGAAACTACTTCCGCCCGGCATTAAAACTTCAAATTTTAATTAATAAATTCTCGTATATAACGCACTAGAATATTATAAGCAATATACCCCGAACATCGCACTTTTCGCACATTACGTTGACAAATTAAATCCGGGGGCCACCAATCTTTCTGGGTCGCAAAATATCATAAACTTGTGATACATGGTTTCCGTCCTTGCGTCACACTAATAAGTGGCCAACTAGTCTCTTAACCACAGAATTCTGTTGCATCTGATTATTCTTTTCTTTTGGTTAACCATAGCAGATTCGAGACGAAGCTGCAGGCGTATCTAATTAGACTTGTGGATTTGGTTTCGTAATTCAGCCAAGGAAAAACAAAAAAAATCACGTGGCGCCCTAATAGGGATTTGTCCTACTTAGTTTAGTTCAAGTCCGAGCATCGTATTGAGAACCTACCCCATCGCCCTGAGCCGGCTGCACCTATTGTTGCGTATCATTGATTTTGGACACGTAACATTTTTGGCGCCCAATGTGGGGCATAATTTTCATTTGGTTATTCGGGTAAAATAGTACGGTTTTTAGAAAAGGTGGATTGGTTTCCTGTTAATTCTGGTAAAGCGGTAAAATTCTGTGGAAAGGCGATTTGGATTGCACTTGTCTTTGGTCAAAGGGGTCCAATTAAATAAAAAAGGGCTTAAGTATAACAATTTGAAAACGGTAGCTCGATTTCCTTTCGTTCTGATAGAGTCATACAATTTGGGAGGAAAGTTAAAGTGATAGAATTCGGAGTAAAGTTGGTGTGACGTCTGTTTAATACGTTGAAGAATTAAGATTTTAAGAAAAGGAAGGGGTTTCATTTTTGGCATTCACGTTAACCTTCGAGTGGGCTCTTGTTGCACATCGTTGGGAAGACGGAATGTATTTTTATTTTTTTTTGGCTCATAACACTGTATAATTGGTAAGAAAATGGCAACAAGGGGGAACGAAGATATAAATCTCCTTAACAGGGAAGAGGGAAGAGCTATGAAATGGCGATTAGAGGCATACCCGAAGACACGGTGGATAACATGAGAAAACTTCTAAGGGCCGCACGTGGAAGGGAAAAACAAGGCGAGTCGACTGAATTAAAGAAGTACCCTTTTGAGGTTGAGATCGACTTAGCTGCGATTGTAGCAAAAATCGAAGATATTAAAAAACTTATAAAAGAGTTTTTGACTGAGGGGATCTTGCCTCCTAAGGCGAGCGCAAAAATTTAATGGGCCCTTAGAAGGCTAGAGAGTTGCTCTCTCCGGTCACGGAGGACGAAGACAAACAAGTGTTTGCGTTGAGAAGTAGTCTGTATTTATTATCAGGAGAGGTTCATGAACAGTCACAAGCCGACCTCCAATCTGATGAGTCATCTGACGAGAATCCAGGTTACATTCATCGAACACCTACACCACAAACCGAAAACAACAGGGTTGAGGTCCCCGTGGGCGAACCTACTCGGAATATTGAAGCGACGGAGCTACACCAAGGCTTAAGACATGAGAGACAACGAGAGGAGCTACAACCCGTAGTGCGCACAGGCACGGGAGGGCCCGATCTTGAGCCAGAAATCCATAACTCAAACTACGGAAACAACAAATTTCTTATACCCGTCTCAAAGTGGAATCTGAAGTTTACAGGGGACCGATCTCAGTCCCTGAGTAGCTTTCTTGAGAGGGTAGAGGAGTTAAGGGTAGCAAGGGGCCTCAGTGAAGAGCTTCTGTTCCGTTCGGCAGTCGATCTATTTTCGGGAAATGGTCTTATCTGGTTCAGGTCAGTGAAATCCGAAGTAAATAGTTGGGAGGAATTGGTGAAGCATATGAAGTTGGAATTCTTGCCAATCGATTATGACGAGAGGCTCCTCGAAGAAAAAAAAACGGACACAGGGCAAAAAGGAGTCGATCGGCATGTATGTGGCCATCATAAAGGACTATTCAGGAGACTAGACGAACCCATTCCGGAAAGTAGAATGATCAGAATCATAACAAAAAATCTGGACCCATTTTTCCAGACGCAATTAGGTCTCTGCAAGATAAGGACTAGAGGAGTTGGTTCAAAAGGGGAGGCAGCTGGAGAGCGTGCGGAGTAGTGTAGAAGCTTACATACCCCCACCACAGAGGAAGAGCGGTGGTCTACTGGAACCAGACTTAGCCTATGTCGGATCGACTTGCAATGAAGTTTCTGCTCTTGAGGAGAACAGCAAAGGTGCAGGAGGAAAAGTCATTTGCTACAACTGCAAGAGACCTGGCCATTTTTCGAGAACATGCAAGGAACCGCGCAAGTGTTTTGGAAAGATGGGGGTATACAGAAATAAATGCCCGAAGTGCAATCCGGGAAACTGCGAAGGGACTCGCGAACAGGCAGCTTAGTGGGTCCTAAGGTACACATAGTACGTGCTGTCAGTGGAGACGCTGAAGAGAATTCGAATTATATAAATAAGTAGGAGATGAAAGCTTTTTGCGAAGCTTCCGTTCAGACAAAGGAGGCTAATCCTGTCTTAGAAGGTAGAATTTTAATTTCAGTATCTACACAAACAGAGAGTGAAGGTGTTTCAGGGGGAGATTCTTGGCATGCGGATTTCATAATTGAGCAGAAGGTCGGCGACCCAAGGCCATATCCAGCAGTAAAAATTTTCGGGGTAGAGATGTTGGGGCTGCTTGATTCGGGGGCTACGAGAACTATTCTTGAAGACAGGGGTTGGGGAATGGTTAAGAGGTTGGGCGTCCACCTGGAAGCAGGGAACAGGGAGGCGATTTTCGTTGCGAATGGGCAAAAGTGTGAAGCATTGGGATCAGTGGATCTTCCAATCAGTCTAAAAGGGAGAATGCGAACCCTATCATTCCTAGTCGTACCTGAATTACCTCACTTCGTCATATTGGGATCTGATTTTTGGACCACTATGGGAATAGTGGCTAACCTGAAGGAGGGTGATTGGCATTTCTCTGAAGAAGTGGAAACGAATTATTCGGTAGGATTGGAAGAATCCAATATCGTTAGCGGCCTCCAATCTCACTCCAAACTTAGCTATTCAGAGGCGGAAAGATTAAACGACTTATTAAAAGAGGCCTTCCATAC
Source organism: Dioctria linearis (assembly GCA_963930735.1). Classification (NCBI taxonomy): domain Eukaryota; kingdom Metazoa; phylum Arthropoda; class Insecta; order Diptera; family Asilidae; genus Dioctria; species Dioctria linearis. The sequence continues at coordinate 82,427,222 of OZ005743.1, read as the reverse complement.
CATGGGCGAAGGGATAGGATGCACAAATAAAGGTCAACATATTATTCGAACGACGGCGACTCCAATCAAGCAGCGCTACTACCCGGTTTCTCCCACGGTGCAGAAGCATATCGACCAGGAACTGGAAGAAATGCTAAAGGAAGACATAATAGAACCTTCAAATAGGCCGTGGGCGTCTCCAATCATATTAGTCAAGAAAAAAAGATGGAACATACCGGTTCTGCGTGGACTTTCGCCGGTTAAATAAGGTCACTGAGAAAGATGCGTACACTCTGCTTTACGTTTCCGCAACGTTAGATCGTCTCCGAGATGCAAAATACCTATCATCGCTGGACATCAAATCAGCCTTTTGGCAAGTCTCTTAGGATCAGATATGGAGCCCTTCGTCTTTGTATATCTCGACGATATAATTATCGTGACCCAAGATTTTGAGAAACATTTAGAAGTCTTGAGCGAAGTATTCCGTAGAATGTCAGAGAGTAACCTGAAATTAGGAAAGGAGAAATGTCAGTTCTGTAGAGACGAGCTACGCTACCTAGGATACATAGTAAATGAACACGGGTTGAGTGTTGACCCAGAGAAAGTGGAGAGCATCTTGGGCCTCCCCAGACCCACGAATGTATCTGGAGTCAGAAGAGTTATTGGCATGATATCATGGTATCGCCGCTTCGTGCCTAACTTTTCGACGCTGATTGCTCCTCTAACCGGCCTTCTGAAAAAGTTTGTTCGTTTGTTTCCTTAGCGTGAAAATTGAGTCTTGATATTTCCAGTCGTCCATGCTCTATGCTTTCCGCCTTCCATCTCTGTAAGTTGTACTTGCTTTTGACCATTATTTCGCTGATCCACCCTCCATCATTTTAGATGTTTTGAGAAAGCCATGAGATGAGATGATCTTCTGCCGTGGACTTGCCTAAAAATAAAAGGGAATACAACTGCAGTACTAAATTTTAAAAAGGGGTTAGTCGTGCGGACACCACAGACATTTAAGCTAACAGATAAGTTTCTCTTTTCCGTTAATGTAAAAACTTGATTCTTTGTTAGTAATTTTCAATATTTCTAGGTGTATCGGCCAAAGGTGTTATCAGGTTGGACAAGTTCATAAATAGCGACAATGAGGTAGCGGGACGACGGATGGAGTCATCGCCAGTGGCAGGTGGAAGATAACGAAGATTTGACTTGAATTATAGATGGCACAAGAACTAGATGTCGCATGGCATACTAGGGCAGAGTATACAAGTTGTGAAATGGGTAGTGCATTCTGGAATGGGCTACAACACGGTTTAGAGTATGCCGAGAGCAAATGTTTTTTTAACAGCAGTTTTGTATGCGTTTGATCGACCTCCTCAACATTTCAGATATGAAAAAATATGAATCACTCGACGTACATATCAGTTCAAATGTTGTGGTCCATTCCGGAATGGACCACCCAGCCATATAAATTTTGTATAATTTTTTGGTACCGCATGCGACATCTAGTTCTTGTGCCATCTATGCTTGAATCGAGTAAAAATTGTTTGTCTAAAATTTGTTAGCATTGCTCATGATTAGTTTGTAACAAAACATTAGCGTATTCTGCGATTTTATAAAAGGATTCGCTTCGATTCATTCCGTATTTTGTAGTTGTAGTTTACGTAGTCTGGTGTTACTCGACAGCTTTCGCTGCCTTTTTCTTTGTAAATGATCTAGCCATAACAGTTTGATTAAAGTCAATAGAATAAAAAGAAATACACCGATACAAACACATCAGAAAATACAAATTGGAGGACTGTTTGGATTTGTTAGGAACTCCATAGGCACTTGTGAAGCGAAGTTGCTAACAGATAAGAGTCGGCAGGCTTGTCGATTTAACGCCATAGGTGACACAGCTTCAATTCCAGCAGACGGTATCCTTTGGATGGATTTCCTCAGTGATAGAGCTGTTATCGACTGCATGAAAAGGAAATTGTGGATACAAGGTGCTGAAGCAGAAGAAGAAAGTGCCGTTTGTGGGAACGTCGCCGCTAGTGGAGAAGTTGTAACGACTGCTTTCCATTGTTATAGTCTAGAAAATCATTCATAAGCCAGAGTAGAGGAGGGTCAAATTAATGTGGCAGAATACATCACACCAAGTAGCAATAAGCCAGACAGCAAAAGGAAAGGTATAACATGCAATATCAAGACACGGAGAGAAGAGCACACCAATATGGCAGAAGACTTCGACCACACCTGAGGACAGTGCGGGACTTGATAAGGTAAGAAATGAAGAAGTCAATAATGGAAGTAGGACACAACATGGGTATTACGGGTACAGCGGAAATAGGCTGGAGGAGGAACGGGCATTCGTAAGAATTGCCAATACCAGGGCATATTACGTAAAAAATTCTAATTCTTTTCATGTACAAACGAAACCTCACAAGTTTGACAGACGAACTGCATGGCGCTATAATTGTAGGAACAATTTCTATCCTCAACTAGGGAAAGCCCAGGGGATTAAGCAAACGGGTAAGTCAAAAACACCAAAGCCTAGCTGTCAAACACGTATGGTAACTCCACCGGTCAGAAATACAATTAAAAGGACAACTCTTACGACAAATTTGACCGGGCTGTACAAGGTAAGTAAAGGTTATGACCCAGGAATCGGGGTACGTAACCAAAAAGATTTCCAACAAATTCCCTCTAATTTCAGAAGAAATTCGATGAACGGAGTTTGGTAGTCCATGGCCAGAAGGATATGAAAGCAGGGATAAAGATAACCCAGTGCCCTTTGTAAGGTAAATTTACAAAAAAAAAGCGAATAAAAGGTGTTTTAAAAGAAATATATATATGTATGTACAGAAGAGGAAAAAGAAAAAATAAAGATTTTATAAGAATAAGTGAATAAAAAAAGAAAAAATGAAATTTTGAAAGAATAAGAATAAAGAAAAATACTATCCAAGTAAAACGTAAAAAAAAAATGAGGGTAAAATAGAGAAGGAAGGAAAGTTTACAAAAAGAAAATAATAAGAAATATTAATTGACAAGAAATAGAAAGAAAAAGTTAGAAGAATAAAAAATGTATAAAGACAATTAATAAATGTGTAAAGTTAAAAATTGAAAGCTAAAAAAAAATAAAAAGAATAAAGGAAAAATTAAATGTGAAAAGCTTGAGTTAAAAAAAAACGGGATAAAGAAAAAAGTTATAAGGGATATAATATTTAAAAGAAAACGAAGTTAAATCCGAAAACAGTACCTACGTATAGGAAAAAGATATAACACATGTTAGAAGAATATTCATATCTTTGAAATGCTAAATGTATAATAATAAAGTAATGTTTAAAGCAAAATCTTAAAAAATTAAGGGAAATAAAGGAAAATAAATAAGATAAGTAAACATATGGATGCTAAGAAAAAATAGATAAATATATAAATAAGTACAAAATTTCATCTTAATTTTAAGTATAGAATCTAAAAATAATTGGTAACCATACGTAAAAGCTGAAAAAATCTCAAGGAGACTGAAGCAGAACTGGCGATTCCATTAGATCCAGAAACACCAATTTGATCGTCAGACCAATACTGTGGGTGTGAAAATAAGGAGCTTTCATCGTCGACAATTTTCTTAATTACACACATTGACAAACTGTGAAGATCGATCTGAAAATAAGGAAGGCACCGATCAAGTTTAAAAAACAAAAGAAAGCATAAAGCCACACATTAAATGACTGAGAGGAAGGCATTTCGCACTCATCAGCCCTCAGATATACACAACTTTGAAGTGTCTGGGAGTTTAGAAGACGTTTAAGAAACGAAGAACATATCTGCAAGATCTCAATGTGTGTCAAAGATGAGGCTGAAAATAAAGGTGATATAACCTTCACAAATTTAAGACATATAGTCGAATAAATTAAAAAAAAAAAAAGTATGCTACGCAGTTTCAAAAAATACATTACAAGACTTTCAAGGGAAATAGAGCACGTGTATTTCTTTATGTATGGGTGGACTCTTGATATAATTGAGAGAACTCCATCGTGCATATGGAATTAGTACAAAAATAATACCAAGTGAAATGTCAATAAGAGTGTCATCAGGAAAACAATGAGCATTATAAGTGAAAAGCTCAACCGTAAAATAACAGTTCGCTTTCGATCAAATCCCACTATTGGAAATACATTCCAGAACTTCCGAAGAGGACAGCCCCACCAGGTAATAGAAGACATAGTCTATCAAACGGATATGGTGCATATCAGCGAAGACAACTATCTGCAGTCATTAAGTACCATCAGCTTACTAAGAGTAGCAGGAATTGTGGTCTACCTGAGACGATGGAAGCAGAACCAAGCATCCCTAAGCACCTGCAATACATCTACGTTGCCAATAGTTCTGGGGTTAACTAGAAACACGCGAACAGGGAAATTAGAGCCGCAGCTGGAGAACAAAGGACATGACTAGCATCGAGGTAATGGTCTCCAGAGCCCAAATTGCCCCCTCCCATCGAAAAGTTTCTCGTACAACTGGAGTAGTCACCACAGCATTCAGCAGTGTTAGGGAAATGGATAGTAGATATTATTGTAAAAAGGTAGGTCTTGGCAACCGGTAGTTACGAAGAATTTATTAGAGGTGGTATATATACCTATAAACAAGCAAGTAGTATGCATTTTTTTTATTAGTTAAGTTTTCTAAGAATTAGAAGAAATGAAATGGAAGTAGTAGTAGTTTTTAAGACAATTGTAAAAAAAAAGACTAAGCGAAATAAGGTATAATAAAGAAATTTAGAAAAAATAATTAAATGTAAGAAGAAAATAAGAAAGAAATTAAACGAGCAAAGAAAAAGATAAGAGAAATAACTATATACATAAAAAGAAATATTGTAAAGAAAAGAAACGCATATGGTAAAGTAATTAAAAGGACTGTAAAAGAAAATAAAAATTTGTTAAGACAATGGAAAAAAATTATGTATGATAATAAAAAAGTAATAAGGAAGAAAATAGATGAATAGAACAGAAAGTGTATGTAAACCTAACCAAAGTTATAAAAGTTATTTAAGCGATAGTGACTATTGTACCTTAGTTTTTGTTTTGTTTTTTAGTTAAGTTAAGTATTGTAACCTAACTGAGCACCCCGATCTGATTCCTCTTGGGAATCAGTTTTTCTCAGGGGAGAGGAATGTCGTGACCCAATATTCAATTAATGAAATTGTGACATCACGACTCGAGCTAGCAGCAGGTGTACAGGTAATTAAATGATTTGCAATAACTAAGCATTTTACTTCGCACTGTGAAATGCCTGGCGATTGCGAATTGTTTACTTGAAAACTGTCACATCCACTGCTGTATGTAACTGGGCATTGAGTCATTGTTACGTAATTCACTTCGCATAGTGAAATACTCAGCTGGGCTCACTGTTGGTTTACATGCAGAATTGGGGACTCCCGCTGTCGGCAGTGATTAACGTAATACCATTGTGTTTAGAGTATATAGTGAACGCAAGAATGAAAATCGGCTGTTGGGTACACTGCTCGCTAGAGGCGCCACGTCGCTGTACTATCCGAGACTCAAGCCTGTTCACTGTAGTGTCCCCCAACCAGCTGGCTGGCATGCGCCGCTCACACTTCGGCACATATTTCATGGCGTTCTCGTACCGTCGTTTGTCAGTGGCGTTTGCGTGGCTTCGTTTTCTGCTTTGCATGGAATAGTGACGAGACGGACAAACAATAATATGTCAGATTATGTGCTGAATTTTGGCGGCCGTTGAATTGCTCTAATTTTGTTTGCAACTCTGATTCGTTAGAAGAGAATCTATGACTTCCTTCTTGGAATAATTTATATATATGTATGAATATACCAATTTTTTCCTCTGTTCTTGCTCGTACTCACATTCTGCTTTCCCATTTTTATTTTTTTTGTTAATATACATATGTACGTACATGCTTAGATATTCTTTTTGGTAAAATATAGGTAAACTAGAAATATTTCGTGGAATTGAAAACTGAGCCGAGCATATGGGTAGGCTGGTGTAGTTGATAGTATAAGTAGTTGGATCATAGATATACATAGATAATTTATTGAACAATGTTCTGACACAAGAAATTCAAATAACTCATGAAAATTTTATACACAAAAATTACTTTCTTAAATTCCAGAAAATTTTCTAATATCAAAGTGTACAAAAGCGACTTCCGCCGACATACATAAAACTTTGTCACAATGCCATTTTTCTAAATGATTATCCATATAACCTGATAAAATATCAATCGAACTGCCTTCTTCTGTCAATTAAAAAAACGCGATGGAAGGGAGGCTTGCATACAAGCTGTATATTTTCTTATCAAGCTTCCTTCAATAGAAAAAAACCATTAATTTGATCTTCATTCATATGCAGCATCAAACATTTCATCTGGTCTCAAATAACACTTGGAAATTAAAATCCACAAAAACAAACGTCATGCAAAAGGATGTTAAAGATTCCCTTCTAAGAAAACATGCATTTACTCCTCTGTTTTTCTTAGTACATAATTATGAAAAAGTCAGTGATCCCAAAAATCCGCCGCATCAATGCATAGCTAAATTAATCATTGCAGCCTGCCCGTTTCGCCCACCAATCTTATTCTATGCAAAGTAAGTGATGGATGAAGCCACCACACAAACACGAAACAGCGCCTATGGTACGGAAAGGCAGCAACGAACGAGAAGAATATCCAATAAACAGTGACGCGATGCGCAAATCTAGCTGCACTGCAGCACGAACAAGAACCAAAGAGTAAATTTATATCCTCACATTTAATGTGAACTGAGAATTTCTTCGATTCGGTATATCTAGAGCCATCTATTGAGTTGTGAACTCATTGCCTCTGCGTTCACTATATACTCTAAACACAATGGTAATACTTTGTAATTATGATTGCAAGGTATTGCGCTGGCCACTGGGTCAAAGTCGCTTCCGCCTAGTTGAATGGAGGTGAGCACGGTCAATTCGGTAGATCGGGTTGCGCAGTTAGAAGTTAGTTTGATAAAAGATAACGGTTCGGTGTTCAATCAATTCAGTTCAGTTGTAATTAGAGTTTTTAATGAGAAGTATCGATCGCGAGTAACTGTTTTTGTAGTAACACTAAATCAGTAAATAAAATATTATTTTAGAATTACGCGAGTGTTTTTATTGGATTTAACTGATTTATTTACGGCATTGCTTTGGGACACGACACTGATAACGAAATGCAATTTATGCTAAATTGCATTTTGTTACGGCAGGCAAATGCAGTTTTAAATGCATTTGAAATTTTGAATGCAAATGTAAAATTTTAATGAAAATTTGAATTTAATGCTGTTTCGTTTTCAGGGTCAATTTGTACTACGCCAATATATTGCATAAGGCAAGATATTGGCGTTGTGACGTTATAGTTGTGATTCGGGGTATAGGCACCTGAGTCACAACATCCCTCCCCCCTGGGGTAAAGAAAGTTTTATTCTTTTTTAGAGGCAACTTTCTTTCTAAATAAAATAGTATGCTGTTAACTTTAAATAATTATAAAATTATGAAACTAAAATATATTAAAAATTAATTATAATACCCCAATTTAAGGTGTTCGATTGCTGTTTATGTACTTATCGGGTATTATTATTATTTTTTTTTACTATATATACTCATTTTATTTTATTTATTTTCGTTAAGTTTATACCTTACTATTATTACATATATATTTGTATCTATATTTATTACAAGTTATTTGGTAGATATATATATATTTTTTCTTGGAAAGGTTAGCTATAGGCACACACTATATGTATTATAATAAAAAAAAAATGTTCATATAGTATATATACGTAGGTTTATGTTTTAACATAATGTAATTCAATTGTTTTTCTCCTTCTCCTTTTTTTTCTATATACATATTTTCTTTATTCTCGTTCTCAATTGATTTGGTGTTGCTTAAATCGTTTATTGGTTTTTATTAAGGTTTGCCACTGTTTGTATGTAATTAAAAATAGAAAAATATGTGACATACATATTTAAGCCTCGACCGGCTAATGATTGTGTGCTGATACGATATGAATCCGAGATGGGAGAGGAGAAATAGGAGAAAAAAAAGTCGTTTAATTGTTTTGATAAAAATGGTTTGTCTAATTTCAATCTCATGTGGATAGATTTATTTTTTTTTCTTCTCGCGAGGCTCTGTCTGATAATTTGCTTGATAGGATATTGCTTGGGGTGCAGTTTTTTATAGCACGTTGGTAGATTGTGAGTTTCGTCACCTTGGTCAGTTTCAACAAGATTTTTGCGGTAGCTGTTTCGCGGACACCTTACAAGGCGCCCCAGGACTACGTGGTAGTGATCGACGGGGTTTACGTTGAGTCTGTTTGGGCCCATTGGAAGGGTCCAATCCGGCTTAACTTCGTTTGTCCTGGCCGGGACACTCTTACCGTTTGGGGAGCTGAGCCCAGAGCTTTGCAGTAACACGTTTGGAACTTCTCCCTGTGGCGTCAATATGACATGGCGTTGTCGGCGTTGGGTAAGTTTTTGTGAATCTTTAATTTTATTTGGTTATTGATTTGTGTTTTTCTATTTGTTTTAGGCGCCAACTTGGTATTAATTGGTAGGTCCTATTATTGCCCCACCCCAAGTGCTACGGACGGCCACTTTCCATTGGAGGGACCTGCTCATGATGCTGAGTGAATTTAAAATTGTGTATTGTGTTATATTTAAAAAGAAATTTTTTTTGAAATATTCCCCTTTCCCTCTATTTTCTGTGTCCAAATACGGAGTGAAATAATTGAAAAAAAATTTATAAAGAAAAGATTTTTGTTGGTAATTTACTCTGCCTATTCATCTCCTTGGCCCCTTTTTATGTTGGATAATTGATTTTTTTGATATTTTCTCCTTTGATTTTAGCTTGGGGATTTTTTTTTTGTCTTTACTTGATTTTTGGGAGATGTGGATATTTTATACTTTTCTGTTGGATGGAAACAAAAGTGTATGTACATGTATATTTAAGATACATTGTGGGTTTTAATTGGAGGAAATTTCTTTTCGTCTTCTAGCGCATAATCCGAAATTTGATTGTTTTTTTTTTATTTATTTATTTTTAACATGAAGATATACATATTCTGAGGGTAGAGATGTTCATTGTAATTGATATATGATAATCTATTTATATATATACAGGGTGTCCCAGAAATCAACGTCAAGCTGGAATCTGGCAATAGACCAACTCGTAACAGTTATCAGAAAAATATGGAAAATAATCTTGGTCATGTACTTTTCAAATTATAAGGATTCAAAAATAAATCTTAAAAACTGACACCCTGTGATGATCTTTCAAGTCCTGTGACTGCAAATATTAACTTTTCGTCAGTTTTTTTTCTGTGATGTAACCATGAATAACCCTTCTGTAAATTACAGTTAAAAGTCAAAGTATAACTGCCTCAGTTTCAAATAAAAGTTAGATTTTTGCCCAACAAAATAATCACATTACCCAACTTTAACCGACTGTACTGTAAAAAATATGTACTACACAATTTTAGCAAGTAACATTAAAAGATGGCGAGTTTAATAAGGATTCTAAAATGGTATAAGACTTGCCAAAATACTTATTTCTTAGATTACGGAAAAAAAAATTTCTTCAGAAAACCCAGTTTCGAAAAAATTCTTTTCACCTACTAAAAATGATTCTAATGTACCCAAAGCTTGCCGTAAGACCGTAACTTTAAGATACTAGTTTGAGTGAGACGAAGAGTCATTGCATGAAATGTGAGTGAGCAAGATAGTGACGCTAGCTCGTCAAATCATTGAGTTTTTACAAATGTGCATCGTCTAGCGCACCGATTTTTACAAAAACATAAGCTTCAGAATTACGGAAGCAGTTAAATTTGTCAATAATGGAAGATTTGCCTGTCTGATAACCCGATCCTTCTTAAGAAGATGTCGAGCTTGTATTGCAGCTGAAGGAAAGCAGTTTGAAAATCTTTTGTAAATAATAAATTTTAGCATCCAAATAATTGGTGTTTAATTTTAAACTTAAGGAAAATTTGTCCTAAATTCAACAAAAAGTTTGAATCTCTAACTTGAAAGCGTCACTATCTGTCTCACTCACGCTTCATGTAATAACTCTCCATCTCACTCAAACTAGAATCTTAACGTTACGGTCTTACGGCAAGCTTTGTGTACACTAGAATCATTTTTAATAGGTGAAAAGCAATTTTTCGAAACTGGGTTTCTTGAAGAAAAAATTGTTTTTCTGTAATCTAAGAAATATTGTAGCAAGTGTTATACCATTTTAGAATCCTTATTAAATGCGTCAACTTTTAAAGTTACTTGCCAAACTGGCGTAGTACATTTTTTTTCATTACAGTCAGTTAAAGTTGGGTGAAATATTAATTTTCTATTCTTGGTTCGGCAAAATGTGACATTTTCTTCCAAGCTGGAGCATATGGCTTAGAATTTAAAGCAACAGGCTACATAAGCACTATTCGGGATGACACAAGAAAAACAAAATTGAAAAAAAGTAAAGATTTGTAGCAACAGGAGCTAAAAAACCATCACAGGGTGTACATTTTCTCGAAAACAAGAGAAATGTCTATAATTTGAAAAATACATGACTTAGATTTTTTTTTATATTTTTTTGATAACTGTTACGACTTGGTCTATTGCCCTATTCCAGCTTGACGTTGATTTCTGGTATACCCTGTATATATTTAATATTGATCTTCGAGACTTTCTGTAGTTCTCCTGTTCGGAGCAGGAGTTATTTTAAAGTTAAAATTTCTTGGTGCCGCCGTAGGTACATCTTCACGTATATTTTCCGGTTCCAGAGGTATATATCTACCTTTGCGGAGTTTTGAGTTGTGTTTCATATACACACAGGTAAATAGAATAGCGATAACTAATGCTATTGTCAAATATGATAGGGTATAGTGGTGAATGTGGTGATTATTAATTGGGTTTAGTGGGTTTGATTCCTGTTCTTTTTGAACATGGATGGATTTTAAAATTTCATCGAGGTCCATGTTACTAGTGATATTTGTGGGAGTTGTTCGGTTCCATAGAGGGAAGCGTCATATTTTCGATTATGTTGGCAATGTTTGTTGATGGTATGAAACAGGAGTTAAATTTTGATATTTTTACGTTATGCCCGTGCAAGATGAATTCTTTGTTGCGGACATAACAATTTGGGTAAATATATATTGTTCCTGTGCCTTCCAGGGTTTGCGAATTAATAGAATCTTCACAAACGATATCTATATATATGGAGGGGTTCTTTAAGGGAGACAAGCCATGCATTTTGCTGCGATAATTGTGTCATATAGTAGTTCTGTTTTAAAGTCAAAATTTTACATTTTGATGTAATAGGCTCCTTTTTTATTAATTTTATTTCACATTGATTTACTCTATTGTTTGTATTTAAGATGGGTGATAAAATTTAGCAATAAAAGTGTGTATGGTCCAACGTTGCGCAATTGTGGATTTCCTGTAGTGTTAATTCGATGTAATGATCACGATTGTAATCAATTAATATATATTCCTTTAATGGTTCAATGTATATGTCGTAGACATTTGACGTAACTCAGCATTTCACGAAAAGTCTAGGCACTTCATGGAGAGTAGGCAAATAGTGTAATGGTTTTGACTTAGCCACTTTTTACATTATGTGTCTGAAATTTTTAGTCACTTCATCAAATGCTAAAAGCGCGGCGTGTGTATGTATGTGTGTATGTGGGTGTGCGTGTATGTGTGGTGTGTGGGTGTGTGTGTCGCAGGCCTGGGTGCGACCTCCCCCTCCACCACCCATCTCCCACTACTAGTATTTGGTTATACAGGGTGTCCCGTATGTGGTCTGGCACCCGAAGGCTACGGATAAGTCATGCTTAGACCAACAAAAATTTGTATGGGTGGAAGAGGGGAAATCGTAACGGTTTCCGAGATAACGGGTCTTTAAAATATTTGAGTATGTTTTTAGAGATCACCCTGTAACGTTACACCCTCTGATGATGATTTAAACTTTGGTAGATAGATAATCGTTGGACCTTTCCAATGATCTACACATTTGTTCTCTCATCCTTTCCGTTTTGAAGTTATGCCTCAACAAATTTAAAATTTCGGAATTTTTACTCGTTGCTTTTTATTTAACTACTTTATCAAAAAACACGTCATCAATATCAATTTTTCATATTAGATTTAAGAAGCCCAAAACCTTAGCTTTAAAATGACTTACCACACTCTGTACCGAAAATGTAGCCCTTTTTGCGTTTTTTGCACTTTTTCTTAAGCATTTACAGCGAAAATGGGTGAAAAAATTCAATAAGTGCCGGAAAGTAGGCAATTATCTTTTGGAAATGACCTTTTTCAGCCATTTTCGCTGGAGATGCTTAAGAAAAAGTGCAAAAAACGCAGAAAGGGTTACATTTTGGGTACAGAGTGTGGTAAGTCATTTTAAAGCTAAGGTTTTGGGCTTCTTAAATCTAATATGAAAAATTGATATTGATGACGTGTTTTTTGATAAAGTAGTTAAATAAAAAGCAACGAGTAAAAATTCCGAAATTTTAAATTTGTTGAGGCATAACTTTAAAACGGAAAGGATGAGAGAACAAATGTGTATGTGTGTCATTTTAAAGCTAAGCTTTTGGGCTTTTTAAATTCAATATGAAAAATTGATGACGTGTTTTTTGATAAAAGTAGTAGTTAAATTAAAAACAACGAGTAAAAATTCCGGAATTTTAACTTTGTTGAGCCATAACTTCAAAACTTTACGGGTGAGGAAAAAATGTATAGACCATTGGAAAGGTCCACCGATTATGTATGCACCAATGTTTAAATCATCATCATAGGATGTAACGTTCAGAAATTACAGGGTGATTTATAAAAACATACCCAAATATCGTAAAGTCCCGTTATCTCGGAAACCGTTACTATTTCCCCTCCCCCATCAATACATTTTTTTGTTTGTCTAAGCATGACCTATCGGAAACCTTCGGGTGCCAGACCACATACGGGACACCCTGTATAGGGTGGTATTACAGCATCGGCGTAAACGCTTTTAGCATTTGATGAAGTGACTAAAAATTTCAGACACATAATGTAAAAAGTGGCTAAGTCAAAACCATTACACTATTTGCCTACTCTCCATGAAGTGCCTAGACTTTTCGTGAAATGCTGAGTTACGTCAAATGTCAACGACATATACAAATATTACATCTTACAACCTATCCACCAAAAACTGAATCAGCTCTTACTGGAAGCGACCTCTGCGGCAAGACTTCGTGAGCTTGCTCGCCAGAGTACTTCGAAAAAAATCAAATATCGATCCCCTGCGATAGAGCTTCATATACCTATCAATCAGGAGAAAGATTTTGGCTGGAAAGCGCGATTTTTGCTGATTACTTCTTTTTTCATTACCTAAATAATAAATAAAAAAAACAACAACAGAGATAAATAAGCATACGTTTTTGTTTTATTGAGATTTTATGACTTCTCTCGCTACAATTTGCAAAAAATTTTTATTAAAAACGTTGTTTCTTCTCTGTTTCTCCATCTACATCCAATTAAAATAAATTAACCCTCTTACTATTGACAAATCCAACAAATTATCCACCTTCTTATTACTGTGTTTTTCCCACATATTACAGATGACTGAATCACTTTTACTTATACATAATTATTTACACATAACCAACTTAACAGCTGCCTATTGCTGTTGAGAAATTTAACTATTTGTGTTCTACTTGTTTGCCTTTTTCTGCCCAAATTTAAATAAACCTAAACACAAGATTATTCCATAATAATAACAGACACACTCTATCTTAAAATGTTTCTTTATATTTCCACCTAATACTCCGCCTTTTACTTCACGAACCTATCATGACAGAAGAAAACAAATCTTTCGATGAGCTGTGCCAAAACCCTCGAGAATACTTCACAAGCCATGAAACAGACTCCCTCCCTACCACATGCGAGGCCCAACGTAGTCCTTACATTCTAAAATATTTGCAGTGTTCTTATGTAAAAGTGACAAAAGTTTGATTTGAAAAGCTTCTCCAACCTAAACTACTATTCATACAGAAAAATGGCGTTGCGTTAATCTTAAGCTTGCTTTCTTATCTTCTGAACCGTAATAAAATTTTCATACCTTTCCTAACAAAATTATTTAAAAAAAAATTATCTTAACCAAATGACTACGATTCCGCAAACAAAAATTCTCCGCTGAGTAATCATTGTAATGTCGCTGTGCCGTCATGGCATGCCGTGGGCTGATGATATCGAATGTAGCTGCCTACAGATTCGGACTCCGGCTATACATACCCATGCAATTATCACTCAGCTGAGTGGTATTGAGCATAAAATGTTAAGGTTACTTTGTAATCAAAACTATTTTATTATTTTGTTAAGTAAGGTATATAGGAAGTGTAGCCTTTGGGAAGGTAAGGAACCAAGCTTTAAATTACTAGAAGACTATTTTCCTTTATGGATAGTAGTTTAGGCTCTATAGCATATATAAAACCAATGTTTAGCACTTTTCCATAAGTATCAATATAGAACATTTTAGAAAACGGACTAAGCACGCACACATATAGATTTCTGTTTCATGGCTTGGGAAAGTATTCTCGAGGGTTTTGGCTGTGCTTGTCACAAGTCCCAAAAATGTCAGAAAGTAGACAAATTCTGGCCGACAATCATAGAGCCAATAAAAGTAAAAGGACTTCAGATTTTACTTCTGGAAAACTCCAACAGTTGGAAGAACTATGGGCGTCATTTGAAAAAATTGAAAGTCTGATTCAGGATCATGATGAATTCGATGAAACTCATGATTATTTCAAACAGTCATGCTATGACAAGACAGAGGACTGGTATATTCTGTAGCGTATACCCCCTTACGCTACTTTTGTTTGGCTTCTTTACGTCTGTAGAGAAAACCCCATGATTTCCCAGAGTATGTAATTTAATAAAATTTAGTTATTTCCGAGAAGTAGCCCTATGCTACTTCTCCCGATGAAAAAATTCCTGAAAAGTTAAAATTTATATATTTTCAAGAAGTAGCACTATGCTACTTCTTCATATTAGAAAATTCCTGAAAAGATAAAATTTATATATTTTCAAGAAGTAACCCTATGCTACTTCTCCATAGTACAAAAAAAATTCCTGGAAAAATAGAAGATAAAATCTATATATTTACAAGAAGTAGCCCTATGCTACTTCTTCATATTAAAAAAAAAAAAAATCCTGGAAAAAAAAATATCCATACATACCCGCATACAAGTCCAGGTCTAAAATAAACAACAACAACAGCAGAATATTTTCAGTCGAAAAATTCTAAAATGTGCAAAATGAACACAAAATACAATTTTTCGTTTAAAACTTACCGCTAGTCAACCACATCAAAAGGACGAAAGCGGCAATTCGCCTAGCTGCAACAGATCGCGTGATGCCATCATGCAATGTGTTGCAGCAGGCTTGAAAAAAGAACAAAAAATTTCGGAGAAGAACGTTGGCAATGTAGGGAGACTGCATGTAGTCGGGGAGTTGTCTTTTGGCTTTGAACGAGAACGGTCGCAGAAAAATTTAGTCGTGATTCCTCTTTATTTAAAAATTAGTCTTTAGAGTTTGTTTTTTGCTTTTGGTGAACGGAAAGGAAAAGTTCAGTTTATTCATTCTGTGAATTGAAAGAAGAATTTGTTATTAATGTTGCACATTCATAAATTGTGTTAATTAGAATTTTTACCTGTGCGACCGTGATTTTCCATGTAGATCTTTCTATTAGTGAACTGAAAGAAAAATTTTAGTTTATTCATTCTGGTCGTAAATTTTATTAATTGGAATATTTACCTGTGCGACAGTGATTTTCATGTATATCATCTTGTTGGTGAACTGAAAGAAAATTTTGGTGTTAATGCTGCACATTTTTAAGTTTTATTAATTGGATAACTTACCTGTGCGACAGTGATTTTTTTTATTCATGAATGTTATTGATTGGATTACATACCTGTGCGACTGTGATTTTCCATGTAGATCTTTCTATTAGTGAACTGAAAGAAAAATTTTAGTTAATTCGTTCTGGTCGTAAATTTTATTAATTGGAATATTTACCTGTGCGACCGTGATTTTCCTATAGATTTTTCTTATAGTGAACTGAAAGAAAATTTTAGTATTACTGCGCATTTATAAGTTTTAGTATTTGAATTATTTACCTGTGCGCCAGTGATTTTTTTCATATAGATCTTTCTAACAGTGAACTGAAAGAAAATGTTGTTATTAAGGTTGCGCATTCAAGAAATTTTATTAATTGAAGTATTTACCTGTGCGCCAGTGATTTTTTTTTCATATAGATCTTTCTCATAGTGAACTGAAAGAAAAATTTTAGTATTAATGTTGCACATTCATAAATTGTGTTAATTAGATTACTTACCTGTGCGAACGTGGTTTTCCTAAAGATCTTTCTAATAATCTTTCTAATAGTGAATTGAAAGAAAAATTTGTTATTAATGTTGCACATTCATAAATCGTGTCAATTAGAATATTTACCTGTGCAATCGTGATTTTTCCTAAAGATCTTTCCAATAGTGAACTGAAAGAAAATTTTAGTATTACTGCGCATTTATAAGTTTTAGTATTTGAATTATTTACCTGTGCGCCAGTGATTTTTTCATATAGATCTTTCTAACAGTGAACTGAAAGAAAATGTTGTTATTTAGGTTGCGCATTCAAGAAATTTTATTAATTGAAGTATTTTCCTGTGCGCCAGTGATTTTTTTCATGTAGATCTTTCTATTAGTGTACTGAAAAGAAAATTTTGATTGATTCATTCTGTGCAGTCGTAATTTGCATTAATTAGAATATATACCTGCGACAGTGATTTTTTTGTATATCTTTCGATTGGTGAACTGAAAAAAAAATTTTGGTTTATTATTGCTGTGCACTCATAATTTGAATTAAATTGAATATTTATTTACCTGTGCGACAGTGATTTTCCTAACGATCACTCTACTGGTGAACTGAAAGAAAATTTTAGTATTAATGCTGTGCATATATAAGTTGCATTATTTGAAATATTTACCTGTGCGACGGTGAGTCTTATATACCATAATAGTGGCGAGCCTGAGAGAAAATTTGAGGAAAAGTTTCCTAGCACGTAACAAAGATCATTTTGAAAATTTGTCCTGCGTGACGGCAAGTTGGATTTATATCGGCAAGGGAGTACCCCTGTGGCAGAAGACACGGCAAGACATTTTGCTCCTACATATCCGAGGGAGCAGGGAAGCGAGAAGGTAAACTCAGACTTAAACGTAGTTCTGAAGCAGCTAGTGGATAGTTGGAAAAAACCAGTGTCCAACCATTTTGGTACAGGACGAAACCCCGAATATGATTGAATCAGGTTTTATGTAAGTCATGTAAGTCCATAGCGGACCACAAGGTTAGTTCAAATTTTCTCTAAGTATTCTTATTTGCTTTGTGTTCTTTTGTTCCTAATTTTACAGTGTTAAAATCAATTAGTGTACATCTAAGTTTAGGCGTCGATCACAGGGTTCGATAAGTCACATAATAGGAAAGCGCTTATTAGGGCTAGTCGTAAGGATTCAGATCTAGATTAATCTTAACCGGAAACTTTGTTTCCTTTAGTTTTTTTTATATATACCATGTTGGTCTTTTTGTGATCGGGTTTCCTCCCTCGTAAGTGATTCATATGCTTGAACGACCACAATAAATAAATTATTTTGATTTGGACTTAATGAAATTTTTAGTTTCTTGATACGCTTTCCTTCTTCTTTTGGGTGATTTAGTTTGGTCACCTTTGGCCGCCCTTCTCCAAGTTGCTTTCTTCTTTTATTTACAGGTGGGTAACGAATTCAGAGCGATGGAGTGAGTAGTCCCATAAAGGGGATGGTCGCGGACAGGAGGGAGGTCGTTTCCACACACACACGGCAATAGATGTAAAACACGTACAAATGGGGCTGAGCATTTCGAAACGGCTTTGGAGGCTTAGCCAGGGTGGATGGTGGCGATTGGGCCCAACATTACCCAAAGCCGGAGTCTCAACAACATCAGAGACCCCTTTCAGCTTTCTCACTCTCTCTCAATCGCTCATTTGCCAACGTTGTAAACTCTCCGGGTGATTAACACTTGTTCGGTGTTGCTGAGGTCTTCTATTCTCCTTCTTTTTGCAGCATATAAATAAAATCAATTTTCTTCTTTTTAGGCTTTCAGGTTCCACCAAGAGAAGGAAGCCTGCATTAGATCTTTTTTTTTCTGTCCGTCCGTCTGTCTGATCAGTTATGTTGACGATTTTTGCACAGCTTAACAAGCATTGAAGGGATGTGGGTGGCAAGAACCTCCCCAAGCCGGCTGATCGCTAGCGGCATATTTGCTGTGCAGCCACCCACACATATCCTGGATATGATTTTGTAACAAAGAGGTGTCGGATGCAGTATGTATCTACATTCAGGTACAAGTGAATGTAGGTATATCTGTCGGCTGACAAGCTCTTCGTTACAAATGGCGCCCAACTTGGTTTTTTTTGGCTTTAGTCAAGCTTCTCTTGACTAAAGCGCGATTATTATTTCAAGCTTTATTTTTGATTTTTTCTGGTCGCTCATTTGTCGTTACAAATGGCGCCCAAACAGGTTTTCTTCCCGCCTTTAGTCAAGCTTCTCTTGACTAAAATGGCAATCACTATTGCTGGAAATCATTTCTGGCCAAACTTTGGCTTTAGTTTATTTTACTTTAAAATCTTAATTTTGCTATATTTCTGGTCGCCTATTTGTCGTTACAAATGGCGCCCAAATTTAGGTTTTTTTTTCGGTCTCTAGTCAGGCTTCACTTGGCCAAAGTACAAGTACCATTTCGCATTTAATTTTTGATTTTGCTGGTCGCCCATTTGTGTTACAAATGGCGCCCAAACATTAGGTTTTCTTTCGCATTTAGTCAAGCCTCTCTTGACTAAAGTGTTAGTTCATTTTCAAGTTTTATTTTTGATTTTTCTGGTCGCCCATTTGTGTTACAAATGGCGCCCAACATTGGTTTTTTTTTCGGCCTTTAGTCAAGCCTCTCTTGACTAAAGTGTAAGTACAAGTTCAAATTTAATTTTTTATTTATTTTTCTGGTCGGCCATTTGCGTTACAAATGGCGCCCAAGTGGTTTCTTTTTTGTTTTATGAGCTTATTTTTATTTGTTATATTTCTGGTCGCTCATTTGTTTTACAAATGGCGCCCAAGCTTCGGTTTTCTTTCTTTTCTTCGCACTTAGCCAAGCATCTCTTGACTAAAGTGTTAGTGCACTTTCAAGTTTTAATTGTTGATTTTTTCTGGTCACCCATTTGTATTACAAATGGCGCCCAAATTTGTTTTTTTTTCGCATTTAGTCAAGCCTCACTTGACTAGGGTGCAACTAGAATTTCAAGTTTACCTTTCGATTTTTCTGGTCGCTCATTTGTCGTTACAAATGGCACCCAATCGGTGTTTTTTTGCTTTAAGTTCTTATTTTTATTTGTTCTATCTCTGGTCGCCCATTTGTCGTTACAAATGGCGCCCAAGCTTTGGTTTTTTTTCTTCGCATTTAGTCAAGCTTCTCTTGACTAGAATGCAACTGCTATTTCAATGTTAATTTCTCAATTTTTTTTTGTGTTATTATCACTATTAGAACTTTTCATTCTTTGTAAGACCTCAGTATGTTTTAAGCTGACGCAAGTGATTTGCCTGGCGGATACAAGGAGCTGGGTCTACGCAGAGCTCTTCTTGCTTCTGTGGAGTGCGTTACTTCCATGATAGCTCCTTTTTGGCTCTCGTTAGGCCCGACCTTTGTATCGCGGCTGGGTCACTCGACCATGGTTCTGGCTGTATGTGCGATCGTAAACTGCCTTCGGTCAAGTCTAACTCAATTTCTACCTTAAATTTAACAGTTTCCTGGTTTAAGTGCTCATCTCCTCGGCAACAAGCGAGCCTTGTGCGGGAGGCGTACCACTTTTGAAGCCAAGCTTCGGCTCGTAGACGCCGAGATGACGACCACTTGTCAGTTTTACTTGCATGACGAGCTGGTCAGCTGACCCAAACCTGGCAAGTTGTTGAACGATGTTCTTCTTTTGATTCTGTCCTTGTCTGGGCATTGGTGTCAGCTTACCGGTTTTAGCGTGCAACTTCGCACCAGATTCTTTTTTCCGTTCAAACCCTTCTTCCCTTATTATTAAATTCAGTAATCCCTCTGGAGGCTCCTTGATGGAAGTGTGAGTTGTTCAGTTTGCAGTGGTCTGTTAGCGTTGTATGCGATGCGTACGCTTTTGAAATTAATTCCGCTTACATCAGCTGGTTCCAGGGAGAAGCCAGTTATTATTAAATTTCTATGGTGTTTCGGGCTGTGAGCCATTTTAGTTTTGGGGTTTTTTTTTAAAGAAAAAAAAAGCTGATTTGAGGTTTGCATTGTCACCTTTGTACATATAAGCATTCATGTTTTTTTTCTTCTGCCTGTTAATTATTTTGATGATACTAATATATACAATCAGCTACTGCTTCTCTCCTGAGTGCTGGTAGCCACTGAGTTACTGACAACTTACATTCGCCTTTCATCTCAACTTCATTCCCCATTAACCTTCCCTAACTTCTAGTGATGGGAGGCTAAGTCGATTAGTGGTTGATGATCGTTGTATGCGATGCATACTGTTATGGATCTTATTTCCGTTCACTTCTGCTGGTTCCGAGAAGAAGCCCGTATTATCTCTCGTTTTTAGTTTTAGTTGGGTTGTCCCGTTCAGATATTTAGTTTTAGTGGGGTCGTCCCGCACAGATATTTAGTTTTAGTGGGGTTGTCCCGCACAGATATTTAGTTTTGGTTAGGTTGTCCCGTTCAGATTTATCTCCTTATATAAATCACCGCTACAGCTTCTTACTCGAGTACCAGCAGCCACTTGATCACCGACCTCTCACCTTTGCTTGATCTGTTGACTTCAGTCTCTTGCCAAGTTGATGAACGATGTTCATCCCTCCCGATTTTATCCTCGGTAAAGTAGTGTTCGTCCTGATCATCCTAACATGGGACGGCAGCTCTTCAGGCTCCGGGTCCACAATTTTAGTTTTCTACAATAGCTAGTATGGACTGACTTAAGTGCATAGTTGAACAATGTTCGGCGGCGAAGTGAGAGAGAGAGAGAGAGTTTTGGGTTTTTTTTTTGTCCAGCTGGGCTGGAAAATAGAATTGGTTTTTCTGTTGTTGTGGTGTGTGGGAGGCTGTCCTTCCGCGTTGATCCGTCATACAGACACCCCCTTTCTTAAATGAAGAACGTTAGTAATACGCATAGTATAAATCGATTTCTCGTGTAAGACACGCAGAACGTATAATGTCAAATCAGAGTAGTGTTTCTTTTAATCGTATCTGCACGGTTCCATAGGAATTCTCGTCGTCATTATTATAAACGTTTTTTTTATATATATACATATCTAGCACGATTTTTTTTTCGGCTGAATTATCTTCAGCATTAGCATAAACACATTTGTACATTTTTTTTTACACCCTTACTTGGCACAGTTTTCAGGTGAATATTCTCTTTCATTAGTATAGACACGTTTTTTGTTATTAGTTTTATTTTGCACAATTTTCGTCTGAATTATCGCGACATTAGTACAAACGCATTTTTTTCTTTCCTTTTATTTATACATTTAGCACAATTTTTCTGCGCATCATCTTTGGCCTTATCATAAAGGTTTTGTGGTTTCTTATATATACATAGATATTTGGCACAATTCCCGGTCGCAGTATCATCGTAAGTCGTTAAACGCATTTTGGGTTTTTTTTGTTTACCATACTTGGCGGAATTTTCAGTTGAATTATCGTGAGTAGTCACATCATTGTTTCCCTGTTGTATTGGGTGCAATCGCTAGTTGAACTACTCTTGGCACTACTATAGACGCGTCCTTTTATTAAAATATTCAGTATAATTCTCGGGTGAATTGTCTGTTGGTATTAACACCAGAGCATTACCTCGCGGGTATTTTTTTTTGCTCGTGGTTTTATTTGTCAGGAGATTCAGACCAAGATGGACTTCTCCTTCTTATCACCGGATGAGCTTGAGGTCGAATTCGCGGTACGCAACCTTAGATCTGCTGACGCTAACGCTCGCCGTAAGCTCACAGAGGTGTACGAGGCCGAGAAGTTGGAATCCGGCAGAGCACCCTTTAAGTCTCACGCTCATAAAAATCCAGCGCGCGAATTAGACTATATTATCAGTCGAGTCGACGCTCTGAATCGTGACCTGAGTTCGGGCCCCATCCGAACTGTCGAAGATCGTACGCGTTATACCAGTCAGGTGCTCCATGTACTCTATAGAGCCCAGCGGTTGCGTAACACGTCTCCCTCTGTCCAGGCTGATGCGCAAGCTTATGTCCAGACCTTGGAGGATATCCTGAGCCGTGTCGAGGCCTCTCAGCCTACGACAGAGTCCATGGCTGAGGGCGCTGGAGGCACAACGCTCACAGTTCCTGTGATTGGCACAGATAGTCAAGGGGCTAACCCGTTGACAGGTGCTAAGCCGAAAACAGTTTTGACCACCGAAGGCGCTGCGGGGGACTTACCAGGACCTAACTTGGGGAACGTCTACACTAAGCCTGCCGAGTCGTATCTGGACTTTTCAATATTCGAAGAGCAGAGGGCTCAAGCAGCTCCCACTGACATACCACACACGTTTGCTGACCCAATGTCGGCAAGGTCACGTATTCCGTCGATCAACGATCGGTTGGAAAGTTTGAATAGAGGTCCAGTCACGGGAGTACCTCCGTTGCCGAGACAAAGTAATACTGGGTCTCGTGTACCACCTTTATCGGGTTCGTTTGTTTCTCCGCTTAACATTCCAACTCATACTCGACAGCCAGCAGCGAGGGACCGTAACAGCGTATCTCAGAGTCCTGTCTTCCGCTGGAAGTTGAAATTTGAAGGCACATCCGGCCTGGATGTGACAGAGTTCATATTTCGGGTAGAATCTCTGGCAGTACTAGAACAAGTATCCGCCTCCGAATTGTGTGCTGGGTTTCATACACTCGTTACCGGGAAAGCGGCTAACTGGTATTGGCTGTATCTGCGAAATTATCATACGCACTCGTGGCAAGAGTTACGTTCAGCACTCCTTCGTGAATTCCGCAGCCAAGAAACTGACTACGAAATTCGCAAGCTAGTTGAGTCAAGGAGGCAAGGAGTGAACGAGTCCTTCAGTGATTTTCGATTAGCGGTTCACGCGTTAGTGTCCAAAATGAGCATACCGATCCCAGAAGCAGAGCTGGTGGAAATACTGCGACGTAACATGAAACCTGCCTTACAGGAGGCGTTACTCCTTTATCAGACTGATGACGTGCTAGATTTGAGGGACCTGTGTAACCGATTTGAAAAATTATGGTCCGATATAGGCTCTCCGCGAGCCGTCGCACCGCGACGAGCAGTGCATGAAATCTACTCAGATACATCGTATTTGAATCACACTTTGTCCAATCGAATAGACGCCATTGAAGTTCCACCGCGAGGCGTTCAAATTAGTGCTCCGAGAGACATTCACGGACCCGCTAGATCTCGAGTGACATGTTGGAATTGCTCGGCGGAAGGTCATGTCTACGTCAACTGTCCACTAGGGCCACAGAGGGTCTTCTGCTATGGATGCGGTGCAGTGGGGGTAATTAAAACGAAATGTAGAGCTTGCTTGTCGGGAAACCAAGGCAGGGGTCAAAATTTTGTAGGTGGTCAGCGCCGTTTGACTCCAAGCCAAATCTTCAGGCGCACGACAGAAGAAGCGGCTACCAACACCGAGCCCGACCGCTACCGTTAACTCCACGGCGTAGAGCTGTCAGCGATGCTGCAGCGCTCCCAAAACACAAAACTTGCGAACCCAGATTGAATTCTAAACCTGTTAGCAGTCTCAAAGTAAATATGTCTAACTCTTCCACTCAAACAGAGAATCCCAGCACGCAAAGCACGCCAAATTTTACCACCTACTCGGAACACTGTCCCTCAGAAAGATGTAGCTGCACCTTCTCGGATGAAAGCTCGTCAATCTCCACCTCGGATATAGAGGATGCATCGTTTTGTGTCAGCGAATTCCCATCGGATTCGGGGTCCATTTCCTCCAGGACTGCCCCACGCACACATAGGTACCTCAGCCTGCGTAGAGTCATAAAGGCTGCCATTGCCGAAACAGTAGTATCAGATGAAAAGGATCCTTGGGATCCTCGTCCTTACGCCGATGTCTACATTCAGGGACGAAAGATACGAGGTTTATTGGATAGCGGTGCAAATGTGAGCGTGCTCGGGGCTGGAGCAGAGAGTTTCCTGAGCAAGATGGGGATTTCGTTCCACTCGATGCCGTCTTCAGTTTCGACCGCTGATGGGCGGCAGAAAAAGGTCCTGGGGCACATACGGGTCCTCGTAAAATATGGGGAAAAGACGCGCATGATGAGACTGCACATAGTTCCTTCTCTTCAGCAACAGCTGTACCTGGGAATCGATTTTTGGAAAGCATTCGGCTTAAGACCTGTCATGGTAAGTGAGCTTCACTCCTTGCCAAAAGCCTCACTTCTTGTTCGCAACAGCACGATCTTTCAGAATACGACTCGCAACGTTTGCAGGAGGTGATCACCTCCTTTCCATCATTCAGTCAGCAAGGCTTGGGTCTCACCACGTTGGTAGAGCATGAGATAGACATTGGTCTTTAGAAACCCATTAAACAGCGTTTCTATTCAGTGTCTCCGGCAGTGCAGAAATCTTTATACGATGAGCTCGACCGAATGCTGTCGCTAGGAGTCATTGAGGAGAGCCAAAGTTCATGGTCGTCACCAGTCACTTTAGTTAAGAAGGCTAACGGTAAAGTGCGCCTCTGTCTGGACGCCCGAAAATTAAATTCCGTAACAGTCCCAGATGCCTTTCCGTTACCTCTTATAGATGGACTCCTCAGTAGACTCCAGGAGACAAAGTTCATCTCTGCCATAGATTTAAAGGATGCGTTCTGGCAGATCCCTCTCGCTGTGGGATCAAGAGACAAAACGGCTTTCGCAGTGCCGGGAAGACCCCTATACCAGTTCAAGGTGCTTCCGTTTGGACTTTGCAACGCTCCGCAGACAATGTGCAAGCTGATGTGCCAGGTCATCCCTCACCAACTGCATGACCGGGTGTCTGTGTATCTTGACGACTTACTCATTACTTCCTCCACGTTTGACGAACACCTAAGGCTTCTGGCGGAAGTCGCGTCGTTGCTTCGCGCTGCCGTCCTGACGATCAACGTGGAGAAAAGTAAGTTTTGTATGAGAGAGGTCAGATATCTTGGCTTTGTAGTTGGGGATGGGTGCTTGCGGGCTGATCCCGAAAAGGTCACTGCTATTCAGAGCTTGCCAAGGCCAACAACTGTCAAGAAAATACGTAGCTTCCTCGGAGTATGCGGCTGGTATAGGAGGTTCATTCCACATTTCGCTACCATCGCTAGTCCTCTGACGGACCTTCTAAAGAAAAACATCAAGTTCGAGTGGAACGAACAAGCTGAACTGGCATTCCAACAGTTAAAACAGTGTCTGATGACCGCCCCAGTGCTCGCGAATCCTGACTTCTCCAAGCCCTTTTTCATTCAGTGCGACGCTAGAACTACAGGGGTTGGAAGCGTCTTGTTTCAGCGTTCTGTGGATGGGGATGAGCATCCCATCGCTTACATGTCACAGAAGCTGAACGCTGCTCAACGCAACTACAGCAAAACCGAGTTAGAGTGTCTGGCCGCCGTATTGAGTATAAAGAGGTTCAGGCCGTATGTGGAAGGACTGGAGTTCACGGTCATTACTGACCACGCTAGCCTCAAATGGCTCATGGACCAACGGGATCTATGCGGCAGGCTGGCTCGTTGGAGCCTCAAACTCCAGGCCTTCAAATTTCACATTGAATACCGTAAAGGTAAGGACAATGTGGTGGCTGATGCTCTTTCCAGGTCATTTGCTGACGAGGCAGCGGAACAACACACAGACGAGTTAGTTTATCCTGCGCAAGTCAGTTCGCTTGATTTGAAGTCTCCCGCATTCCATGAGAAAACGTATGTGGAGAGAATCCAGCGGATCACTTCCAATCCAAGCGATTTTCAGAACTTACCAATTAGCGGTGGTAAGGTATATATCTCATTTTCGTTTCCAAATAACAACGTCTCAGAGGATCGGGTTCAGTGGAAGCTATTGGTTCCTGATAGTCTCACTGGCGATTTAATAAAATCCGAGCATAGTCCTCCTATAGCAGCACATTTCGGTTTCGCAAAAACCTTGGAGAAACTACGTCGTCAGTATTACTGGCCGGGCATGGCTTCAGAAGTACGACAATTCATAAACGCCTGCGAAACGTGTAAACTGATCAAGCCGACCAATGTGTCTTCAAGACCTCCCCTGGGCACGATACGGACTACCGAGCTGCCAGGGCAACGCCTCTTCTGTGATTTTTTAGGTCCATACCCGCGTAGTCGAGGTGGTAATGGTACATATTCATCGTACTGGACCACTTATCTAAGTTCGTGCTGTTGAAGCAATGCCAGAGGCCACAGCCTCGCGGGTCGTCAAATTTCTGGAGCAAGAAGTCTTCTTAATGTTTGGGGTTCCGGAAATGGTACATTCAGACAATGGTAGCCAGTTCATTGCAAAAATATTCGCTCAACTGTTAAACCGGTACGGGATGAAACACATCTTCTCAACATCCTACTCTCCTCAGTCAAACGCCTCAGAGCGTGTCAATCAGTCAGTTCTAGCAGCGATCCGCACCTACGTCGGCACAGAGCATCGAAATTGGGACGAACATCTGAGCGAGATTGGCTTCGCCATCCGTAATGTCGTGCATGAGTCGTCTAAATGCTCGCCATATTTCTTGCTTTTCGGTGGACATCCGGTGACAAGCGGTAGCTCATATCAACTTCTGCGAGATTTAAAGGCAGATTCCGATGGAGCTATTGAGTGTATACCTGTCAACCAAAAGCTTCAGCTGTTGCGCGATGAGGTAAAGTTCCGTCTTACGGAGGCGTATCGAAAGTACGCCGCTGGTTACAACCTGCGAACTCGAGAAAGAGCTTTTGTACCTGGACAGACTGTGTTTGTCCGAAATTTTGTGCAAAGTAGCGCAATTGATCGCTTTGCGGCCAAATTGGCACCTAAGTTCATAAAAGCGACTGTTGTAGAACGAATCGGGCGTTTTAAGAACTTTTATTTTTAATGATTCTAAATCAAATTTATAAATACAAGAAGAAAAAACAACCGCCTCGTCCGGGATTTGAAACCGGGACCTTCCGCTTGCCGGGCGACTGCTCTTACCACTGAGCTAACGAGACAGATGATTTTCCCTTTTGCATTTATCAAATTTGTAACTAGCCTACTAAGCCACGTTTTGCTTTCAGCTGGCATTAACCAGTAACGATGAAAGCGCACAAATAAATTGTAAATTCAATTTTATTTATTTTTCCCGCGGACGGGAATCGAACCTACACTTGTTAGAATCGGTCAATGATGGAGAAATAAGAATTTTAAGAACTTTTATTTTTAATGATTCTAAATCAAATTTATAAATACATCCATCATTGACCAATTCTAACAAGTGTAGGTTCGATTCCCGTCCGCGGGAAAAATAAATAGAATCGGGCGTGTTTCGTACTGGTTGCAGAATGCTAAGGGTCTCTCGATCGGAATTTTCCATGCTCAGGATATTAAGTCTTGATCAAAGTTGATTAGATCTCGGTAGCCCCAAGAGGGCATCCGGCAAGCTTCACTTGTGAACTACAGGTTATCGCAAACTCTCCTACTACTTCCTCAGTGGTGGGTGATAAACCTCTTTCACTTTGTTACTAACCCCTTCTGGGTTGGCCTTCACCTAAAGGATTTTATTTTTCTGTCTTTCTTCAGTTTTCTTCCAATTAAAAGGTCTCCGAGCGGTGGTTGGTATGGCTGAAGCCTCAGTGGAGTGTAGTTTTTTTATATATTGTGTATTATCTCTAAACTAACAAGATTAGTTGGTCCCAGTCTTTGTTACTAACCCCTTCTGGGTTAGCCTTCATCTGAAGGATGTTTCTTTCCTGTCCTTTCTTTAATTTCCTTAGAGCTTGAACCCGCTTGCTGCATCCCGCGGGATTTCCGTCATCCTGAGTGAGTTGATAGATGAATTCTATCTGTTACGAAGCGATTTCCTCTCTTGGGATTGGGGGGAATTTCCGGGGTGTTGCGACTGGATTCAGCAGAATACAGATCGATAAGTAGCGGCATTTCACCGACGAAGTCGTAATCTCGAGCCGAACATTCCGGTACCCAATAAATCACTCGCTGCACCTCTTTCTGGTCAGTTCATTGTGCGAGGCGAGTTGGTAGACGACGTCTATCGGTAGATCAGTCCTCCCTCGTCCAAGACGAACTGGGATCAGGGCCGCAGATGGGATCCGATTTCTCAATAACCCAGGGTATAGTGTATGCCCGGCTTGAGACTCTTGTGGGTCGTCCCCACGTTGGGCTCGATGTGGGTGGATCTATTCCTTTTAGTGCATATCCTGACATATGTCTCGTGTCAAAGCCCGGCTTGAGACTCTTGTGGGTCGTCCCCACGTTGGGCGCGGCTGCAAAAATATTCATAGTTCACCTTCCGAGTCGACCTTCATGTTTTTTTTCTTTTCTCTCTTTTCTCTTCTTTCCTCGTTTTGCCCGGCATGAGACTCTATTCTCGGTGGGTCGTCCCCACGCTGTAGCGTATACCCCCTTACGTTACTTTTGTTTGGCTTCTCTACGTCTGTAGAGAAAACCCCATGATTTCCCAGAGTATATAATTTAATAACATTTAGTTATTTCCGAGAAGTAGCCCTATGCTACTTCTCCCGATGAAAAAATTCCTGAAAAGTTAAAATTTATATATTTTCAAGAAGTAGCCCTATGCTACTTCTTCATATTAGAAAATTCCTGAAAAGATAAAATTTATACATTTTCAAGAAGTAGCCCTATGCTACTTCTTCATATTAGAAAATTCCTGAAAAGATAAAATTTATATATTTTCAAGAAGTAGCCCTATGCTACTTCTTCATATTAGAAAATTCCTGAAAAGATAAAATTTATATATTTTCAAGAAGTAACCCTATGCTACTTCTCCATAGAACAAAAAAATTCCTGGAAAAATAGAAGGTAAAATCTATATATTTACAAGAAGTAGCCCTATGCTACTTCTTCATATTAAAAAAAAAAAAATTCCTGGAAAAAAAATATCCATACATACCCGCATACAAGTCCAGGTCTAAAATAAACAACAACAACAGCAGAATATTTTCAGTCGAAAAATTCTAAAATGTGCAAAATGAACACAAAATACAATTTTTCGTTTAAAACTTACCGCTAGTCAACCACATCAAAACGACGAAAACGGCAATTCGCCTAGCTGTAACAGATCGCGTGATGCCATCATGCAATGTGTTGCAGCAGGCTTGAAAAAAGAACAAAAAATTTCGGAGAAGAACGTTGGCAATGTAGGGAGACTGCATGTAGTCGGGGAGTTGTCTTTTGGCTTTGAACGAGAACGGTCGCAGAAAAATTTAGTCGTGATTCCTCTTTATTTAAAAATTAGTCTTTAGAGTTTGTTTTTTTCTTTTGGTGAACGGAAAGGAAAAGTTCAGTTTATTCATTCTGTGAATTGAAAGAAGAATTTGTTATTAATGTTGCACATTCATAAATTGTGTTAATTAGAATTTTTACCTGTGCGACCGTGATTTTCCATGTAGATCTTTCTATTAGTGAACTGAAAGAAAAATTTTAGTTTATTCATTCTGGTCGTAAATTTTATTAATTGGAATATTTACCTGTGCGACAGTGATTTTCATGTATATCATCTTGTTGGTGAACTGAAAGAAAATTTTGGTGTTAATGCTGCACATTTTTAAGTTTTATTAATTGGATAACTTACCTGTGCGACAGTGATTTTTTTTATTCATGAATGTTATTGATTGGATTACATACCTGTGCGACTGTGATTTTCCATGTAGATCTTTCTATTAGTGAACTGAAAGAAAAATTTTAGTTAATTCGTTCTGGTCGTAAATTTTATTAATTGGAATATTTACCTGTGCGACCGTGATTTTCCTATAGATATTTCTTATAGTGAACTGAAAGAAAATTTTAGTATTACTGCGCATTTATAAGTTTTAGTATTTGAATTATTTACCTGTGCGCCAGTGATTTTTTTCATATAGATCTTTCTAACAGTGAACTGAAAGAAAATGTTGTTATTAAGGTTGCGCATTCAAGAAATTTTATTAATTGAAGTATTTACCTGTGCGCCAGTGATTTTTTTTTTCATATAGATCTTTCTCATAGTGAACTGAAAGAAAAATTTTAGTATTAATGTTGCACATTCATAAATTGTGTTAATTAGATTACTTACCTGTGCGAACGTGGTTTTCCTAAAGATCTTTCTAATAATCTTTCTAATAGTGAATTGAAAGAAAAATTTGTTATTAATGTTGCACATTCATAAATCGTGTTAATTAGAATATTTACCTGTGCAATCGTGATTTTTCCTAAAGATCTTTCCAATAGTGAACTGAAAGAAAATTTTAGTATTACTGCGCATTTATAAGTTTTAGTATTTGAATTATTTACCTGTGCGCCAGTGATTTTTTTCATATAGATCTTTCTAACAGTGAACTGAAAGAAAATGTTGTTATTAAGGTTGCGCATTCAAGAAATTTTATTAATTGAAGTATTTACCTGTGCGCCAGTGATTTTTTTCATGTAGATCTTTCTATTAGTGAACTGAAAAGAAAATTTTGATTGATTCATTCTGTGCAGTCGTAATTTGCATTAATTAGAATATTTACCTGCGACAGTGATTTTCTTGTATATCTTTCGATTGGTGAACTGAAAAAAAAATGTTGGTTTATTATTGCCGTGCACTCATAATTTGAATTAAATTGAATATTTATTTACCTGTGCGACAGTGATTTTCCTAACGATCCTTCTACTGGTGAACTGAAAGAAAATTTTAGTATTAATGCTGTGCATATATAAGTTGCATTATTTGAAATATTTAGCTGTGCGACGGTGAGTCTTATATACCATAATAGTGGCGAACCTGAGAGAAAATTTGAGGACAAGTTTCCTAGCACGTAACAAAGATCATTTTGAAAATTTGTCCTGCGTGACGGCAAGTTGGATTTATATCGGCAAGGGAGTACCCCTGTGGCAGAAGACAAGACATTTTGCTCCTACATATCCGAGGGAGCAGGGAAGCGAGAAGGTAAACTCAGACTTAAACGTAGTTCTGAAGCAGCTAGTGGATAGTTGGAAAAAAACCAGTGTCCAACCATTTTGGTACAGGAGGAAACCCCGAATATGATTGAATCAGGTGTTATGTAAGTCATGTAAGTCCATAGCGGACCACAAGGTTAGTTCAAATTTTCTCTAAGTATTCTTATTTGCTTTGTGTTCTTTTGTTCCTAATTTTACAGTGTTAAAATCAATTAGTGTACATCTAAGTTTAGGCGTCGATCACAGGGTTCGATAAGTCACATAATAGGAAAGCGCTTATTAGGGCTAGTCGTAAGGATTCAGATCTAGATTAATCTTAACCGGAGACTTTGTTTCCTTTAGTTTTTTTTTTATATATACCATGTTGGTCTTTTTGTGATCGGGTTTCCTCCCTCGTAAGTGATTCATATGCTTGAACGACCACAATAAATAAATTATTTTGATTTGGACTTAATGAAATTTTGAGTTTCTTGATACGCTTTCCTTCTTCTTTTGGGTGATTTAGTTTGGTCACCTTTGGCCGCCCTTCTCCAAGTTGCTTTCTTCTTTTATTTACAGGTGGGTAACGAATTCAGAGCGATGGAGTGAGTAGTCCCATAAAGGGGATGGTCGCGGACAGGAGGAAGGTCGTTTCCACACACACACGGCAATAGATGTAAAACACGTACAAATGGGGCTGAGCATTTCGAAATGGCTTTGGAGGCTTAGCCAGGGTGGATGGGGGCGATTGGGCCCAACATTACCCAAAGCCGGAGTCTCAACAACATCAGAGACCCCTTTCAGCTTTCTCACTCTCTCTCAATCGCTCATTTGCCAGCGTTGTAAACTCTCCGGGTGATTAACACTTGTTCGGTGTTGCTGAGGTCTTCTATTCTCCTTCTTTTTGCAGCATATAAATAAAATCAATTTTCTTCTTTTTAGGCTTTCAGGTTCCACCAAGAGAAGGAAGCCTGCATTAGATCTTTTTTTTTCTGTCCGTCCGTCTGTCTGATCAGTTATGTTGACGATTTTTGCACAGCTTAACAAGCATTGAAGGGATGTGGGTGGCAAGAACCACCCCAAGCCGGCTGATCGCTAGCGGCATATTTGCTGTGCAGCCACCCACACATATCCTGGATATGATTTTGTAACAAAGAGGTGTCGGATGCAGTATGTATCTACATTCAGGTACAAGTGAATGTAGGTATATCTGTCGGCTGACAAGCTCTTCGTTACAATTCTCACCAAGGTAACTCTATCTGATAGGCAGAAGTCCATATCAATCCACACAGAGCGCACAAATAACCCATTTTACAGTCCGCCCCCGAGACTTCACAGAAAACTGCAGCTGATACCCCAGACAATACAGACAATAATCAATCTAACTCAGTACGGTTTAGATTGCAGGAGCATAGGCAAAAGTCTATATCACGAATTATACAATCGATCAATTTTAATTCATTATCGACTACAACCCAGACATATCTGCCACAAAAAATCAATTCATTACACAAATACTGGGATGATTTTGAGGCAACGTATAGTGTAATAATTTCATATACCGGCCCTAATGACGTGGAGCATGACTATTTCAAAAATGATGTTTACGCCGAGGTATAAACATCATACACAGACACGATAATTGCCCTTCAAGAGCAATTGGACTCTCGAATCCAAAACGTATCGAATAATACACATAACTTCACAGACCATCATGATAATGTCTCCTTTAGAGACCAATCTAGCGTCTTTCTATCAGAAGCTAGATCGTTAACCCCCAACTTTAATGGAAATCCAAAAGATCTTCACAAATTCATTTCAATTTTTGATGATACTTACGCGACGGCATCGACGGCGAACGAAAAGCACTCCCTCCTTAGCTTAATAAGGAGTAAATTATCTGCAGAGGTATATGATGTATATAGGATTGGCCTGAATTGAAATCAATTCTGCAACAAACTTTTGAATTAAAAATTAGCAAATCTACTCTGCAATCTCAGTTAAATAATTGCAAGTAAAGAATAGGAGAAGATGTAAAAGATTTTCTACAAAGACTTAGCACAACTCTATCCAAACTAAATGAGGCGACGCACTCATATACAAGTGATAAAATTCTTTCAAAATTTTTTTTTAAAGATAATGAATGTCAAGCAGTGAGAGCTATAGAGGACGGATTATCCAATCCACAACTACAGACTTTAGCAAAAGTCCAGTCTGATAAATCTTTCGCTTCACTAAAGTCACATATCCTAGAGCACGCATCACGTTTGGAACGGAGACAGTCCAATTTTCCAAAGTAAACCCACCCTTTCAAAAGCATACGAACCTCAATCTGCATTGTTTTAAATGTAATGGACTGGGGCATGCTGCGTCAAGATGTCCAGTCATACAACGCTTAACGCAAAATTTTAACACAATTCCAAGAACAAACACGCAATTATAAAGCCCTGCAGATTTCAATAGGGTTACATTTACATCTCCGACACAAGCGCTTACATGTCGATATTGTCATCGGATGGGACATTCTATCGAAGAATGTCGGACAAGAGCGGCGAACAGCAATCGTTCTGGCAACAATCAGGGAAATCAAAACAATTTCCAGGGGCCGGATTCACTAACTCAGAGGGTTGTGGAGTTGTGGAGATGAGAGTTCTTTTGCCGCTTAACTCTCCACTCGGAATTCTGTAACTCGTGGAATTTGTATTGAGATTTACCAAACTGTCTATTCAACTCGGCAAAACTCTCGGCTGTGTTAGTTGTGGAGAAGTAAGAAAAATATTTCTCAACTAACAGTATTATCTGCTATTATTGTACTTTGTGAAGGTACCAATGTACCTAGGATTTTCAAATTGATTTATGGATTCAGTACATATCCTGGCTATGTTTACAAAAACAAATTATGGAAATCAATACTTACAGAGAAATAAGGATTTTTGTGTCTCAAGGTACCCGCTAAAAATTGTAATTCACGCGAATAGGGTCAATTTGGTCGTCTTCCAGTACAGAAGAGATGCTATAAAACTTTTAAATATGCACGTTAAAGCTTGTATGTAGGATGAAATCGCATCTAAATTTTGTCCCCTAATTAGATATGTAATTAGTTTTTGACTCCGGCAAATAGTTTTGGAGATAACTGCAAAAGAAGTGATTCAGTCCTTCTTAAGATGATAAAATGGCCGTTTTCTGGTACAAAAACTCAACTCATCATTATGAAGAACTGGTAAGTCGTGGAAATTGTTCACCTATATTTTTGTACTCTAGACCCTAAATCCATAGGAAAAAACCGCAATGCTCTACGATCCTCGCACACAGAGCTATCCGTCTTTCAATATTTCGATACTTCTCACGTTTTCTTTAACTCCTCAAGTATGTTAGAGAATCTCGAATGGAGAGTTAGGGAGTTTTAACCGGGGAAAACGAAAATTCTCATCTCCCAAACTCCCAAACTCTCCGAGTTAGTGAATCCGGCTCCAGAAGGTGAACAATACTCCACCAACAAACATGGCTGACAGAGAGCCTCAAAATAGGAACTGGCAGCAGCCAGTATTCCGAGAAAGTCGAACTCCACCGCCGAGATATAATAATGCCAATATCTCGGCTAGATCGCCATCTCCAAAGAGGAGAAATAGCAAAAGTCCATCGGCATCCTGGCATGGAAACGGGGAGGTGGGGGGGGGGGGGTAATGAAATTTTCATCAGAAATCCTCTACGGGCTCTGGTTTTCGAGATATTAGCGTATTAATAATTCAAGTTATTTTTGCTCATGGAAATGGATTCTTGGCGGTGTGGGGTGGGAGGGTGGAATAAAATTTTCATCACAAATCCTCTACGGGCTTTGGTTTTCGAGATATTAGCGACATTTGTTCAAACAATTAGCTAATTGGCAATTATATAATTACTAATTGGCAATTAGCAGCTTGGTTGGTAATTAGCTAATTGGCAATTAGTAATGTGGTGTGATGCGTAATTCTCATAAAATAAACAAATTTAAGTAATATCAACACTTGCTGTAAATATTTAATAGAAAACTTCAAGTTTAAGGTAAAAATATGGTTGCTGTGAGGTGTATTGATACAATTTCTTTTGCTGAAAATAATGTTGTCAAACCAAATTAAATTTCAATATTTATTCACATCAAATTAATTATTTATTTCTAAATCTTAAGTTATAAACTTTTTCCCTATGTTCTATATTCAAAATTGGTAGCAATATAAGTGAAGTTCTATGAATCCTATCTTGGAAACGAAAGCGATCCAGAGCATATGTCTCCCAAGGTCCTTTTCTGGGCTCATATTCAATTATATAAACTTGTGAAGCACTAGTACTAAACGTAACTTTCATTATCACTAATAATTTAGAAATATTAATAATAAAAAACTAGTTTCACATTATTGATTTTTTTATTTAACGATTATAATAATTAATTGGGTACAGATTAATATCATGGCGAATAAACTCTATTTTAAACGTTCGACCGATAGGACCTCTATTTATAAGATAAAAATCTCCTGCAGTATTTATCTCCAGTAGAGTATCGTCAGTAATTGTGCTGTACCGTGCAGGAAGGAAAAGTTGACAGTCCTCCAAGTCCAGGATGATACGAGATCCAAATGCAGTCTTACATCTGCTGGCACCCAGAATCTTGTATTCCTTATTAAATTCCATTTCAGATGTCTTTAGAGAAGGTGGGTACTGCTCCAGCTTCTTCAGTTCCTCCATTGCGTTTGCCATTTCAGATTACTTTCTCCTTGGTTGTTTATCGTTTGAACTCCAAAATGAAACTGATTGCAAATCTGATTCAACTCCTCAATTTATAGTCATGATTCCAAAACAAGTTTAATCCTGCTTAAAGCAAATTTGCAATATCAGCACATTAAGCTGAATGATTCATGTAATTTGATACCACACTTCCTGTAAGCAACCCAATTCCAAGAATTTTACTGATCGAAACGTTTCATTGGAATTCGTAAACATCCTGTTGTAAACAAATTTAAGCAATATCAGCAAATGATTCATGTTTATTCTACTGATCGAAACGTTTCATTGGAATTCGTAAACAAATTTTCACATCCTGCTGTAAACAAATTTAAGCAATATCAGCAAATGATTCATGTTTATTCTTTTCATATAATTTGCTACCACACTTCCTGTAGGCAGCCAAAAATTTTATTGTTCCAAGAATTTTACCGATCGAAACGTTTCATTGGAATGTAAACAAATTTTCACATTTTCATGTATGCATTCATGTAAGCAATCTTATTTGCCAATTCGACCAGCAGAATAAAGTAATCAAATTAATTTGAGTGATTTTCTTATCGTGTAATTCGATATCATCTCAGCCTGTAAGCAAATTCGTTGGAATTCATCCTGTGCAATGATTATTGTAGCAGCAGGATCATTCTTGTTTACAAACCGTTGCTATAAAAGCGCAAGCAAACTCTTGGGGAGCACCAGTCAATCTAAGTGATTGAAAGTGTTAGTGTAGAATAAAAAAAATTAAAAATGTCTATCACAGTAATAAATGAAAGTTTTTCATTAATTAAGAAATTGCGAGAAGATGTGTTGAAGTGTTTAAGTGATGCAAATTTTGTGAATAAAAACAATTTTATTACAGAGTGCAACAGAAACATTCGTAAATATCAAGCAGCATTTCGGAAGTGTAATAAGAATGCTAGAAAACAACATTTGCACAGCTGTATTGCTCAAATTAAATCGTTGAGAGTGTTAATCAAAGCTCCCCATAGAGGTGGAGGAATTAATCAACGAAGTTCTTTTAAATGAATGATTTTAATTTGAAGAATAGTTTTTATTGCGTTATGAACTTCCCTAATTCGAATGAAATACAACAATAATGCTACTACCAAAGCCTATGTTGACAAGAAAATTAAAATAAGTGTTGAAGAAATAAAAAAAACTATGAATATAGAGGTGACAAATTTAACGCTATATATCAATGATGAAATCGTGAAGATTGAAAACTATCTGTTTACTTCAGTAATAAATTAGAAAGACTTGACACCAAAAGATGGTGTATATGAGTAAAAACTCTTTAGAAATCTGTTTCATTTATAATTACGATGAGTAAGAGGCAAGTGGTAAATGAGCTGCATAAACCAGCGAGAAAAAATTTTAAACGACGTCGTGTGATTATCAAAGGACTAGATGACTTGTGGCAGGCCGACTGTGTTGAAATGGATCCCTACAAGTATGTGAACAAGGGTTACCGCTATCTGCTGACAGTAATTGATACCTTCTCCAAATACGCATGGGCAATTCCAATTAAAAGAAAAACTGGTTTAGAAGTAAGAGATGCCATGCAGTCTATATTAAGCGAGGGACGAATACCTAAAAACCTGCAGACTGATGATGGAATGGAATTCTACAACAGCCTCTATAAAAATCTAATGCTGAAGCATGCAATTAATCATTACTCTACGTACAGTTTCCTCAAAGCATCAATAGTGGAACGATATAACCGAACTCTAAAGGATATGATGTGGAAGGAATTCAGCTTTAATGGAACTTATCAGTTGATGGGTATGGTAAAGAAACTTCTCACTGAATACAATTCAAGAATACATCGAACTACAAAAATGAGACCACGTGATATCAACGCCTCCAATGCGAAACAACTACTTTCAACTGTATACAACCATATAAAGATTGTTGTTCCTGCAAAGTATAAAGTTGGAGATCTTGTACGCATCAGCAAATACAAGCATATATTTGAGAAATGCTATACACCAAACTGGACAGCTGAGATTTTTAAAATTATTAAAGTTCAAAACGCAAAACCCCATC
Organism: Dioctria linearis; assembly: GCA_963930735.1. Lineage (NCBI taxonomy): Eukaryota > Metazoa > Arthropoda > Insecta > Diptera > Asilidae > Dioctria > Dioctria linearis. Next base: position 82,389,267 of record OZ005743.1, on the reverse strand, counting down.
ACATATCGGCTGGAAGATTATCAAGGAAATCCAATCACAGGAGGCTTTTATGAATTGGAGCTGCTGAAAGTTAAACACCCAAACCTATATCTCGTAGAGAAAATCTTAAAGAAGAGTGGAGATAAAGCTTACGTTAAATGGCTCGAATTTTCATCAAAACACAATTCTTAGATTAATAACAAAGATGTTTTATAATTTCTTGAAACACAACTATAACTATAATACAATTACAATAAATTTATAATTACAATACTTTTTTTATTTTAAAATTATACATGTTTAAAACAAATTACTTGAATAAATGAAACTAAAACTATAATACATTTATTATTTACACTTGACTTAGAATCTTTCTGCGGCTGCTACTTGTTGATCTGATGAAATAGAGTAAAGTCCCCATGGTAGAGTATCCGTCGCTCCGCTCATAATATGACGCTTATTATCATAGGGACTCAATGCAATCTTTTTTTGACTGATAGTGTATACGTTATGGTGATGAGATCGTATGGAGCTCTGATTAGCAGTTAATATTCGCTTGTTATTCAAACATTCGACGTAGTCTTCGAAATTGATATGCCTCTGGACTACATTAGTCTTTACTCCTTTCGCTTTTTTTACAGATTTACCAGCGTTTGTACGCAGATTGTACATTTTTGAGCGCAAGCCTACAAATTCGCTCATGATTTTCCCATTCAGCTCATCCTTCATTAGCCCAGGAATCTTTTTATTCATGAGCGGTAAATTGAATTCATTATCTTCTGGGTAATCACTTGTATCAAATTTGTTTATATTTTCAGCCATGAACTCATATGAATTTTTCTCTTCAAGTTCATATATTAGAGAATCTGTATCTGTATACATGACTTTACATTTATCTCCATACTCACGCTGCATAAAACTGTAGTGAAATTCGTAGAGGCATATTTTCGAAATTTCCATAACTGCCATTCCTATATAGAGCGGCTTATTGAATAACATTTTGAGTCGCCTTAATTCCACAGCAACTAAATTCTCATCAAATATCGTTGCACTGTGGAAGTTGGGTGCCGCAATCCGAGCTTTTGCACCATAGCGACATTCCCACTTCATGCAAAGCTTGATATCCGTCTTTGGATGCACCTTAAGAGCGTATCTTGATTTCAGGGTAATTCTATTTTTGTATAATTTAATTGTAAAGAAGGTGCCTAGCTATCTACATGAAAAATTATTGTTTTCTCGGTCCAATAGAACTGTGGCGTTGAATGTGCCGAGTTTTAGTTATCGTGTAACTGAGCGTCAATTTTTCATTTATGCTACCAGGATGTGGAATACTTTACCTATGGAGATCAGAAAGAGTGGTGGCGGTGATTTCAGGGGCAAGATACTGGATTATTTCTCCTATCGATAATTATTTAATTAACAGTTTTTCTAATTTTAGTGATTACCACATACATATAAGTTTTTTTTTCCTCTTATTATTATTGTATAGATATAGTTTTAGCGCTTATAGTTTATCTTGTTTTATTATTTTTTCCTTGTCTATTCTTTAGTTTACTCCAGCTCATAGTGCAGCAAATTATTTTTGTTAAGTTTACCTACACATAAATAGAAAGCCAGGCTTTAAGTGTGTAGATGTTGTCAATAAATAAATGAATTGAATTGAATTGAATATCGCTATACTTGCGTACATTTCCCATGGTCTTACCAAAAGCTGCATTATTCATCTTCTTATAGCTGTCCTTCTCATGATCGCTTGTAGCCTGCATCCGTTTGGTGGTATTTAAGTCAATATATGGTTTAAGCCAAGCTGATTTGTCGAATTGAAGTACCCGGTGCACTTTTTTCAGGATGAGTCCATGTGATAAGCATTGCTTCAAGTTTCGGTAGTGTATAACATATTTAGTTTTTGGATGTAATGTTGTCAGAAGCTTTTCTAATTTTGCTCCAGGTGGTTCTGCATGCTCAGAGCAAAACGGTAAGTACTTATGCTTATCATGCAGATGTTGAAGATAATCCAAGTCGACTTCGAATATGTATCCAGTTGGAGAATCATCAGGAATTTCGGAAACGTCAATATTGGGAACATCAACCCATTTGAATCCTCCGGTTGGTAAATGCTGTGACATGGCCCATCCATAAAGGTTATTCACATCATAATACATCAAGTATTTCTCTTTCTCCTCAGGATTAAAATCATCCATATATTTGTTATTGGCTTTACTATATCTGTTCGAACATTGACTTATACCACCTCGAATGCCTCTCTCTATGAATAGCAGTATATCTATGTTGGTTATCAGCTCTAATTTTACATTAGTGTATTTTAGCATAGCATCCCATGTTAGGCCTGGCATGGTGTAATAATGTACTGAATCTAAATTGTATGTCTTCATGCACACTTCTCGAAACTTCTCAAACACATCGGCCGATAGGAGAACATCAGTCTTAAGGTATAGATCTGAATATTCACCAAGTGTTTGTATTTCAAATTTTTGCCAGACCTCTTCAGCATGATTGTAGTCCTCAGGAGATATAGCACTGTCAGTCAGTTTATTGTAGAACGCTTCCTGTGTTGGCAAGTTCCGCAAATCCAATTTATCCCAGTCATCAATAAAATCATATGGGAAGACACCCTTGCGTGTAAGAAGTTTGATAGTGTCGTCATCCAATTCCTGCCATACTGATCTTGTAGTGTTTAATTTATCCATCGGCAGCAATGATGATAACTTATCTAAAGATTCAGCCATAAAACGGAAGGAATCGATGAATCTGAATATTATGTAGCTGCCGTCCATGTGCTTGGTGAACGAGATATATCTTTCCTTGTTTATTGCTAAGAGATGTAAAGAAAGATGTAGCTATATCCCTAATAATGAAGTGAGCATCATATCCGGATAGTAGTATAGCTATGTCGGTTCTAGATCACTTTTGATCGAAATTTTTCTAAGTCCAGACATACATGTTGCAGTATACTTCACTTTATTGGACTTAACATTTGGACTTAGAAAAATTTCGATCAAAAGTGATCTAGAACCGACATAGCTATACGCTGATACTTCTGAAAAATTTTATAAAAAGTTTTTTTCCTTTGAAATTTTTCTAAGTCCCGATCGAATTTCGACTTAGAAAAATTTTATAAAAAATTAAATTTTTCTATAAAATATTGTACAGGAAGTTGTGGTTTTGCTATATTTTTAATTTTTTAATACATAACACGTGCTCAGCATGTTGCGGAATAAAATATTGTACAGGAAGTTGTGGTTTCGCAATATTTTAAATTTTTAAATACATAACACGTGTTCAGGATGTTGTGGTTTCATATATGAGGTAAATTTTTGGGTGTGGAAAAAGTCCCCCATTTTTTTTTGTTTATATTTGCTCTATAAAACCTTTCGATAATAATTGTTTGGACATTAGTAAGGCTTTGAATTTTGTATAATAAAGTACTATCTGATAGATCACTCAGGATAAAATGGATTGTGATAATTCAAAAAAGTTGCATATTAAAAGAACCCGGAGGATGAGAGATGATAATTCCGTAACTCGAACGCCAAAACCTGATACTAAATATCTAGCTATTTTAAATGGATTTAACTTCAAGCCGACACTCTCTGTTACAAAAATGGATGTAAACAAAACAATAAAATTCTCAACGTTACTAGGAAAAGTACTAGTTTTGGTGAAAAGCTAATGCTGGAATTGGATGATAACTACCTATATTTACCAGCCCGATTCAATAACCTCTCGGAAGATGTTATCAATGACATCAATAACAAGCAAACCTATAAAATTATTAATGAGTTTCATCCTAATAAAACTTATAATTTAAAATTCATTATTAGTGACAATGATGATGATGATGACAATGATGATGATGATGATGATGTAGAAGAAAATGAAATTAATTATCCGCATAAAATACCAAATATGTACAACTATTTAAAATAAAGAAATAAATATTTATATATTTGAATAACATTTATTTAGTTTCATTTAATTTTATACAGTCAAAGGGTGGAAAAATTAGAGTTATTGGTATCAATGTATTAATATGTACGTTCTTGAGTCCTGAAAAGGGTGAAAGAATTGCAGTATAAATATATTTTCATTTTTAACACCTGATCATTGGTAATCTGACAATAGATAGGTTAACATAGTTTCAACGGGGGGGGGGGGGGGGGTGCAAAAAATGTTTTGGGCTGATTCTATATGGGATGAAACGCATTTTTGTACCTGTCTGAATGGTTGGATGTATATGAAGATTGTGCATTCAGTTGTAAATGTGACTTAATGAAAGTATATATGACTGCTGAAAATGGTAAAAGATGCAAGGTATTAACTTTGACTAAAGGTCAACCAATTCCCTCAAATTTTGGGGGGATGCGCATCAATCCATTTGAACATGTTAAGATTGAAGTCAAGGGAGGAGAAATAACTGTAATAGGCTGGCTACAAGATGGGACGATCAGACGTCCAAGGAGTAATTTCTTCCTACATAACTGCCCGTTTGCAGGTGAGGAGGAGTGGTATCGTAAACCAATAAAGCAACAAGAAGCAAACAAATCAGAAAAAATAAAAGATGTAAAAGAGTGTGAAAGCAGTAATACACAAGCAAATTCTGATATGAAAATTGAGTGATAAGGGTGGAATTGTATATAATGAATTAAATTACCGTAATAATTCATAGTCTTTGTCAACGTTTTGAGCAATCAACAACTAAACAATTAAAGAGATATTATGTCATTAACAACTTTTATTTCATTTGCATTTGCGTGCTCTTTATATGCAAATTGCTTAGCACTCCCAATCAATTTAAACTTAGGACAAAAATCAAACGATAATATTGATTTTAATATACAGTTGCCAAATAATGATTCCATTCAAATTTCTTGTATCATTTCGGTTACTTACACTAAGTAATGCTACTTATGATGCATTACCTACAACAACAACAACAACAACTAATATGCCCTTAAATGATGATTCTTCTGTTATCTCTTCAGAAAATGGAACTGAATCACCTAAGGAAACTGATGTGGAATTAATACCAGAAAATAGTGTAGTGAGTGTTGAGGAGGCAATTGAAGGATTTAGGCAAAACTTAATAAACAAAGAAAAAGATATAGGTGGAATTATAGAGAGTGATCGTGTGTTTTACAGGCATTTTAAATTAAACTTTGAGGAGGACAAATCAATGAGAGTTCGATGTACATATGATAGCAACTATGAGCATAGAACTCTAAAAATATCTTGTTATGAATATCATGAACTTGAAGGAGAACGGATTTTGAGTAATGGTGAAATTGAATACTTCAGAGAGAATGACTCTACATATAAATCTGACATCACATCTGTTGATTTGAGGAAAATGAAGCAGACTTACAACATGGACATTTCATAAACTGTAGAGTTCCAGTTGAAGTGAATAAAAAACAAAAGTTTATAATATTATGTGAATAAAACAATTGATTTTTTAAAACAAAAAATTGTATTTTATTAAAAATTATCCATAAATTTCTTATACAGGAAAACATTTTGTAATGCACATACACCATTATGTATCATACATCGTGGTACATCAACATATTTTTTTCTTAATTCTTCTGATATAGGACATCCCTTTTCATCTAAATTGTAAATTGGTACATTATTTTCCAACTTTAATATATCGGTAATCCACTTGATTTTTTCATTTCCTTTCATATATATGATTTTGTCTTGGAGAATGTCTTTAAAAAGGGTAGTGACACTATCTTGTGAAGTAAATCCTCCATTCCAATCAAATCCATGGTGATATTGATTTAGCCATCTTGCTTGATTTTGTATTTCCGGAGGTAGATTTTCAAAGTTGTATATTGGTTTCAAGATAAAGTGCTGTAGTTGATTATCCTGAGTTATAATGGCAATTTCCTTTAAGATGAACGTATTTCTAGGTCCTTTGAACCCTTGAATATCAATGATGCAATTCATTTTTACAGTTTATGAACTTCACTAGTTAGAGGATAGTACTGAACTATTCTATCATGTATAAGTAGACAGATGCAGCAGTATTTTTCGGTATATTTACAGATGTTTGAAACTCTATGCTGACATCTACAGGACCAGTTTTGAGATATTCATTCTGGCGTGAGCAATCAATAACAACTAAAGGAGCCAAATTTTTGAACTGCTCTTTAGTGAGTAATGGTTCAGATCGGCGGTTGTAATATGACTGTTGGAATTTACAATACATCTCATATAATATAGCGTATTTATCTATGTTATATTTTATATTCAAATCATTGTATGGATATTTTTCAGAATTTAGACAAACTTTTAGGTCTGTTAGGTTGCAATGATCAAATTTGGATGCATCTTTTTCACTTGAATCTTTACGCTCAGTTTGTAAAGCAAAAATCACATATCTTGATTTTTCTAGTTGATTAACTGTTTTAACAGTCCATGTATGGCGGGTGGACTTTGGTGGTGATGGATATTCATACAAATCCCAACTTCGAAATACCATTTCAATTGGGTGATTGCTTTCAGTAATTTTCAATAGAGACAACTTTTCCATATCAGCTACAGTAACATGTGGCAGATGCCATTGTAATTTAAGTATATTTACTGAGCCATCACAATCTTTAGCATAAATTGCATTTAGGTCCGTTCTAGAACGAATCAAAACTAGTTCATGTTTGGCATTAATAACTATTTTCTTATAGTCTTCAGCAAATCCAAGAAGATATTTTAGTGGTATACAAAAATTAAAGTTTCCTTCTGAGTTAAGAGTTATATTGGTGAGAGACCATCCTGAATTTAGAAGCATTTTACTTTCACTTTCGTTTAAAGAAAGCTTATTCTTTATCGTTGAGGTAAGACCAACATTTTTATTGCGATCAATTTGTACTCCATTTATTTCATACCGGATCTCCTCGAATAAAAATGCCATCGCATTATTAGTTAATTTTACATACACAGTTTTGTCAGCCACCCTAGGAGTGCATTCTAATTTCCCTTCAATATAAATAAAACTTTCGCTTGGAAGTACATAGATATCTTGATGCTGAATAGCTATACGTATTTCAACATTGGTTTTGAAAGAGTTCGTGAAGGGTGAGTAACTATGATATTCAATTTTTGCGACACTATTATCATAGCTTACAGCATCCTTTATACTCAAAACTTCACTCATTGTTTGTCTTTTATGATAAATCCTAAAGTACTCAAGTATTTCTTATTTTGTGGGGTAAGTTTGAACCGTTTTTCTCTTTGAGGTCTAAAGTCGATGAGAGTTGCAGAAGAACTGTTGTTGATGGCAGCTAACGTACGTAATTTATCCTTATTATACAATATCATGTTGTGGTTTATGATGTAACCGAGATGTTATTGTTTCACCCCTAAAATTTATTAAATCACCGTCCTGATCAAGTAGCTTTAAGCTGATGGAAGTAATTCTTCGGGTGGTTAGCGGTAAATAAATGACGTTCTTTGGTACCTCAACAATCTTATAACCAGGCCCCACCTTTGGAGAGAATTCGTGTAGTGTATGTAGTCGTGTATCGTTCATGAATGATCCACTTATTATATTACATTCTACTCTTATTGTATTAACTTTAATTATATTAACTGGTAAATCGGACACATGCAATTTAATAGGTTCCAGTTGTCGCCTACTAAACCCTAAAAGTGATCCAACTGTACCCTCTTTGTTAAAGTAAATAGGTCCACTAGATTTGATTTCACTTTTCAAAGTGTTATTGTTCGCACGCAATTTTATATAGTAACTCTCTTTACTTAATTTACTTAATTGATGCTCAAGATATTCAGCTATGTCATCTATCTCATATGATCCCGTCGGCATTTCTATAACCGCACTCCCAATGTGAAATAGATTATTTTTTTTATACTCAATATTTGGTATTGAATTGTAAGTTTGGAAATCAATTAACCCACATACATAATCCCTTGGCAAATCTATGGGTGGGAAATACTCAGTTGTTAATATAGATGAATTTCCTCTTAATGTAAGTGTTAATGACATTGTGGTGTAATTTAAAATGATGCAATTATGTGGTTTCCTCCTCATTTATATAGATTTACAAGGGCATGAGAATCATTTCAGTTTTAACCACAGGTGGATTCAGTAGTATAAAAATTTAAAACAAGAAAAAAAAAACATGGAAAGATTAAATGATGAACTACAAATATTTGTTAAACATTTCGATATTAGCAGATTCTTGCAAGAGTATGACAAGTTGTTACTAGAAGAACATAAGGAGGAAATAGAAAAATCCTACCGCTTTTGGGTGAATATAGAGAAATGAACATTATGACTTCAAAATATGGGGAGCATTATGAATCCTGCAGTTGGGCTTACAATACTTCAACATCAGGTCCAGATACTTGTAATTTTCGGCATGTTAAAAGAGAATTTTTGCGAATAACCAAACTATTGAAGTTATATAATAGAATTAACGGGCCTTGTTGCTCCTATTGTATAAAGGAAATACTTTAAATAAAAATACATACATACAATCATATTCTTTTATTTATTGTAACAATCATACAAAAATTTCAAACATAAATGACCGCATATTACTGAGTTATATGTTTGATATGGGGAATAATCATACCTTACATTACTAGTTAAATATTTTCTAATTTCTAATGGTGGCTGTAAATTTCCAAAGCTATCAAAGTACTGAATATCTTCATCATTTTTATAGTACGCTACCCAATGAGTTCCTGGACCTGATAATATTTCCAAGTTGATAATACCGCATTCCTTCTTGTTTAGTTTCTTTGGAAGCTTATCTCGCATGAAAACTCCTCGAAAATATGGTAGATCTTTTGCATATTTATGCAAATCTACCTCAGTTAATGGTCTTTTAGGTAGTGTTTTCAATAGTTTTTTGGCTCTGGGTTTAAGTATAACCCCAATCCTTTTTTATGAGGTTTGAGATAAAGACCTTTCCCTATTAGACGGGATTCCATTTCTTCATTATGCCTCTTACTCTCTTTAAGCTGCTCCTTTGCTTCCTTAACAGCATTAACAGCTTTAACAATTGTAGCAGCACCTCCTCCTAAAGATCCTAAAGCAGAAAGGCCAGCAAATAAAGGAACGAGGAATGGTAAAATACCTCTAGTTTTTGGTATAGGTATGACTCGTGGAACTTTCACATTTTTCTTCCTATATTTAATTATATCTCCTACTTCCTTTCGTGCTAACGCAATGGCTCTGTTCAAAGAATCAGGTTTTTGCCTTTGAATTGATTTACGTGCCTTTGAGATAACCGTTCTCAGGGTAATGTTTTTCTTAACTTTTTTATTTTTCTTTCATGTGCTCGTTTTCTTCTTACTCCTTATTTTCGCCATACCCATCCCAAATTTAGCCTTAGCATTCATGATATTGGTAAGTAGTAAGGGTACCACCTCCCTATACTTTTTACATTACGTCCGATAGAGGCAACTGCCGCGATAATGCCACTTGCTGGTTTTCTGCAAGAGGGTTCCCACCGCCGGAAAGAAGCTCTTGAGGAGGGAGTAGGATAGACACGTCCCTGTCGCAAGCATTGGGAGGTAAAAATAAAAAAGCTGAGTTGCCACCGAGTTGTGTTGTTGCAGGATGTTGGTTGGAAGGAGAGAGCTGGTGCTGTCTGTGGTAAGACGGTAGATGGATCCCTGTCGCAAGCATTGGGAGGTAAAAATAAAAAAAGCTGACTTGATACCGAGTTGTCTTGATGCCGGCTGTTGGTTGAAAGGAGAGAGCTGGTGCTGTCTGTGGTAAGGACGGTAGATGGATCCCTGTCGCAAGCATTGGGGGCAAAAATAAAAAAAGCTGACTTGATACCGAGTTGTCTTGATGCCGGCTGTTGGTTGAAAGGAGAGAGCTGGTGCTGTCTGTGACAAGGACGGGAGATGGGTACTGTTTTGGAAAGGTCCAGTTGCTAGGATGGCTGAGCGTAGTGGGTGCAAGCAGGTGTACTATAGGCGGCTTACGTACAAGCATAGTAAAGTTTTATAAAATTGCACTACCAGGCAAGCAGATAACTAAAACACAAAATCTTGCACCCATATGTAGCAAGCATGCATGGTTTAAACCTGTATCGCTGTATTCATATCATCAGCGGTTATCGCGCCTCTTTTTTCTATATATTCCGTTCATTTTTTTCTTCCACTCCAGACATGCTTTGAACAGTTAGTCACACTTCTTCAACGTCATTTTTCCATACGAGTTTTAAAACTTGAACTTGACCGCGATGCGGTCACGAGTTGTTGTTTCTTTATGTATAGAATTTTAAGTCTACCTGAATTGAAACTGCGAGACATGTGGGTGACTTTATTTCCGGAATTTTTTTTGATGTAAAGGAAGAAAGATATAGGAAAGATCACAAAGAGCAAGTTCTGATGTTGCTTATGCAAAGGTTCTTGATTCTTGTGACGTTCAATACTGCCGGTGTATGATAATGAGCTGCAAAACAAGAATAGATCGGCGGGAGTCAGTGAACTTGATGTTGTGAACGACACGAATGTGGGTGAAGGTGAGCTAAAAGAAACGGGTTGCTTGAGTAAAATAAAAAACCAATTCGGCTGAGATGCCTTTATTGAAGATCAGTAAAGATAGACTGTATAGCGGTTAGACAATTTCTTTTACAAAAGATACATTTAATTTATTTTTTATATTTAATTTTTTATTCGCGCTTTTTAAAACTTATTTTCAAAAATCCTCTTTTGGTATCATCTTTTCCGTCAAAGATTAGAATAACATCCCACGTGCTGTTGGTTAAGATCCTCAATCTGTCGCTGGGTTTTAATTTTTTCGGCAAAACGGGGGGGTAAGAACACATATGTGTTGTCCACAAAGTGTACTGTCACGCGAAGTCCGTACTGCGTCTTTAACAGCTTGAAAGACTTCACCTGGTACTCCTTCCCCAGCTCCAACTCTGTGATTGGCAGAAGAGTGTCGTAGCTATTTTCCGACACACTTTGCAACAGTTCAAAAGTGTTCTGTAAAAATAGAGTTATAGTAATGTCTGCTTTACAATAATCAGAAAAATGTTCGGTACCTACCATTGTATACTAAAAAGTTTTCCTGGCCCGTGAGTTAAACTGTAGTTGATGTTGAAAACTATTTTGAGGACGACTAGAGAAAACACGGCCCTATATACTGTTTGGGTTCGCCGTTTTTTTCAAGTAGGGATGGTTAAAAGTAAATTTATTATTATGGACGATGTAGTTAAAAGTAAATTTATTATTATGGCCGATTTGAAAGGTTATCTATGTGTAATATTATTATTTCAACCTAGAATAAGTGCTGTTCTTTAATCATAAGGCAGATCCTGTATTGCTGCAACTTTACAAGATAATTTGGATGCAATTCACCCGCAGAGCGTGTTTAAAAAAAGACAAGTTATGCTAAGTGCATTGTGGCGTTATTGTTCTAGTAATATTGTCACATAGGCTGAGATCTGTTCTTAATTTATGATGGAGGTACAACTTTGTTGTAATTTAAACGAAACGTCTAGATTTGAAAGTTATGTTAAGGGAATTGTAGATTTATTATTCTAGTAATATTTTCGCGTAGGTTGAGACCTGTCTTCCATTTGTGTAGGAGGTGCAGCTTTGCTGCAATTTAAAAGAGAAGTTTGGATTTTTGCCTGGCAAGAATAGCGAATAAAGGTTATGAGTTCTTAGTAGAAATATTTACATCTTACCTGGATTTTTTTCTTTTTGGGCCGAGCAAAAATGGCATAAAAGCCTACAGCGAAGTCGCAAGGAATCAGTCTTTGTTTGTTTCTAAAAAGTTCGAGTGTGGTTTCAAGGGCATTAAACTAATTTAAAAGTAAGTATAAAACTTGCCCGATCCGTTAACACTATAGGCTTAAAATTATCTCTTGTTTTTTTCTTTTTTTAAAGATACATTTATGATACTACCCCGATGGCAAGCAGCTCACCCCCGCTGAAAACATCCTTCAACTAGAGGCAGAGGTACCAAGTCTGTGTGGATTTAATAGAGTGGTAATTGTATAAAAGATATATTCTCGCTAGATTTAAGTAGCTGTAAATTAGACAATTAAAAAATGAAGTCGCACGAGTTAATTTCACATTTAAAAAGTGCGCTAAATTTAAACTCGGAAATTTTCTAATCCGCCTTAGACACCTGTATAAAGGTGGTAAAAAAAGAAAATGTGCTATTTTCGTATCGTGAAAAATTTTGTTCATTAAGGCTGCTGACAGAGTTTTCAATTCTGTATAATGTACCTCTTTCAAATGGGGTCTTAAAGAGCGCCTTTGATTATTTAGATGTAAGTGAAGCTAATAATTCCGCGGGCTGTGACGTTAACAACGGGGCGTCTGGGAGTAAACAAAATAACTCTGTCGTCTGCGGAAATGAGACTAGTGCTTTACCAAAATCAAGTTGTGAGCAAGGTCAGGTATCTCAATACGGTATGGGTATAAATTACTGTCAAGACAGCAAACATTTTTTAAACAGTTTAAAACGGCAGGCGTAAAAATTTCCTTTCAGCTACAGGATTTTTCTGCTGTAAGTGAAAATCCCTTGGAAGTTTTAGAAAAAGCATTTGGCCATGTGTGTTAAATTGTTATTTTTTTAACGCGCTCCGTGCTCCTAGAAAGAGCAAGCTCACGTGGTCTTACCGCAGAGGTCGCTTCGTGACGGAGTGATTTCACAACATAAAAAACAGAACCAAATTCTATTATATGTATGTATTTAGAAAATATAAAAAGGAAATTAAAGGAGAAAATTTTTTGTCTACCTTAATTCTTATTCCTTGTTCAATATTCGTGTTAAACTTAAAGCTGGAGAATGGAAATAGTACCGTTGTTAATGGTTTGGATTTCCTTCTTCCTAGATAACGTCTTCTTGTTGCTGAAGGTGTTAATGAAATCGATTGATGCTATGATGCTGGTGATGATATGCCTAGATGTCTTCCTGCCTTCTTTGACACGTCTTGGTGAGGCAGGGATGAAGCCTCGCAAAGGTCCCCCGTTGAGCGCTATGGCGCTTAAACTTTAATTATTGTTGTTATTTCCTCTAAGCACCCTTTTTAGGGTACCCGGGCTTATTTTTTTTTTGTGTTTACTGTTGAGTTTTATTTTGAGCGACTTATTTTGTTCATTTATTTCTCTGATTTCCTATTATTTTTCCTTTTTTTTTTTTTGCACTGATTCTCGAATTTATTTATTTTACAGGCACTGATTTTTGGTACGAACACCGCTGCCACCAATTGTTAAATTGTTATTTTTTTAACGCGCTCCGTGCTCCTAGAAAGAGAGCGCGCTTAGGGGTTGTATGAATAAAAGAAAAACCACGTCTAATATTTCGCACTTAATCTCGTTTTATTGAACAATTTCTTTCTTTATTTTTTTTGTTTTCGAACAATTATTATTGAACAATTTCTTTCTTTATTTTTTTTTTTATTTTGGACACTTTCTTTAGTATTTAAATTCAAAATTTGTTATATGTATTCACTTAATTTTTCTGTTACTGCACTTCTTTCTTTATTTAAAAAAAAAACTCCCGATTCGGAAAACTGTACAACTCACGTCGGATTTTAAAAAATGACTCCCCGAGGGTCGGCGATATTGCACCCAGGTACCCGTGATAGCTTCAAAAGCTCTTTTTTCATTTTTATTGTTTTCTCACGACGTTGAAAAAACGTACGTGAGAAAATGCAAAAGTTCTTTGATGCGAGCTGTATGCATCAATGCAAAACGGTAATCCGATAGTCTTGAAATATTCATTTTAAGAGGGCGCGAATAATTTTGATAATTGTATGTATGTACAAACAATTAGATTGGAGGAAGTTTGTAATGTACGTATGTACATAGTACATACGGAAAAAAAGTAAGAAGACACTGTATGTAGGTAAGTGTGCATACTGTGTGAGTGGAATGTGTGTCTGATAACAAAATGCAATTTATGTTAAATTGCATTTTGTTATAATGTGGGAATGCATTTCTAAATGCATTTTGAATTTTGATAGAGTTTTTAATGAAATTCAAATTGAAATTAATTTTCAGGGTCAACTTTGTAATGCATCGATATATTGCATAGGGCAGTATATTGGTGCATGGACCTTATGGTTGTGATTGGGCAGCTGAGTCACAACATCCCTCCCCCCTGGGGAAAAGAAAGTTCTATTTTTTAGGAGAAGAAAACTTTCTTTATACAAGTGAAGGGGCTGTACAAAAAGGTTATCTTATAATAAATATAATATTCATAGAATTACTATTAATAGGAGCTATATCCTACATTCCTTTATTATAGCTAAGAATTGTTTAATATTTAATTATTTATTATTATTACTTTTTGTTTTGAATTTTATTTTTTTACAGTAGATAGAACGAAATAGAAGTTATGTTCTTTTTATACTTATTATTGAACTATTTTATTATTACAGAGGGTGTTACTAATCATAGGTAGGAATACAAATTAATTTACATAATATATTCCCTTACAATATTCATAACGGCTATTTATTTATTATGGTTAAAAGAAAATGTTACTAACATATACTCACGATATGTTATTATGGAGTTTTTTTTTTTTTTTATTATATTTACTTCTAATGTATTTTTTTTTTATACACATATATATACATATATAACAGCTATATCATACGTTTTTGTTTTTTTTTTTCATAATTGAAAGTTGTTTGGCGAAGAAAGCCAAAAAATATTATTTTTTATTTCCGTTATTATTTTTCCTCTTTATTTTACATTATCTCAGAAAATGTAAGATTTTTCATTTCTCCGTAAAAATTCTTGTCTGGACATTGTGGATTGAATGGGTTACTAAAGCGGTAAAAATCAAGGAAGGGAAGGGTTAACTGTTGTCCGTTTGTTAGTGTGCGTAAGTTAGACGTTTTCTGTAGTTTTTCTTTTATGTGCTGGAGTTATCTTGAATTTTGATTCTCTATGTGCTGGTATAGGCACATCTTCTAATTTATGTTCCGGCGGAATATTTTTAGCTTTGCGGGCCCCTGATTTGTATCTCATGTATAGATATATGCAGAGAATAGATACGATCAAAGACACTGTTAAATATGACAGTGCGTAATGATGAATATGATGACTATTTATGGGATTGAGAGGAATTAATTCTTGATGTTTTTGGAAACGAATGGATTCTAGCACTTTGTTTAGATCCGCGTTTGTTATAATCTTTAAGGGATCTGTTTCTATATGCGTTTCCTTTGGAGACGACGTCATATTCCATATTATATTAGAAATGTTTATCGTTGGGATAAAATGGGAATTGAATTTGGACATTTTTACGTTATGTCCGTGCAGGATGAATTTTTTGCTGCGAACATAACAACCGGGATTTATGTGCATTGTTCCTATTCCATGCAGGGTTTGTGAACTAATGGAATCTTCACAAATAACATCTATGTGGAGGGATCCTTTCAGGGAGAAAAGCCAGGTATTCTGCTGCGATAACTGCGACAAATAATAAACTTGCTCTAATATTAAGATTGTACATTTCGATGTAATTGGTTCCTTTTTTATCAAGTTTAATTCACATTGGTTTATTTTTGTATTTGTGGTTAGTATAGGTGATGAGATTTTGCAGTAAAAATGCGTTTGGTCCAACGTTGCGCAATTGTGGATATCCTGGAGAGTTAATTCAACATGGTGTTCACGATTGTAGTCGAGCAGGATATATTCCTTTGATGGATTAATATACATGAACGATCCGTTAAGGAGTGTAGGTAATGGTATCGCCTTAAATATTTGATAAGGTTCTTTAAAAGGTAGCGAAATTCGGAGTTCTATAATTATTTTGTTGTTGAAAATATTTGCGGATATCGTGCTTAATTTGTAGATTTGTGACAATATATTGTCTCTGGAATTTATAGGAAGCATTAGTGAATTTGGTAATTCTTGCCTAATTTTTGATAAAAGATCTTCAATATTTTTCGGTGATATTAATATAGGATGGAATTTTCCATGCTTGGAATCTGTTAAAAGATCTATTGACTCTGACTGGGTATTCTGATATCTGAATGCCATTAACGAAACCAGTGAAATGAGTGATTCAAGTTCTATGGATATTTTGTTATCCAATGTTCTGTTTTCCATCTATGATGTGGCTATCTGCACTGATATTAGTTTTTTATGCATGACCATGAATTCCTTTTCAATTGCGGCTTTAGTTTTGTTGAAAATGTTTGCGTTGCTTCGACTATCGCGGTTTGGCTTTTCATAAGTGATATGAGGGAGTTTTGGTTTAGGGTGAGGTTACGGATTTGCTCATCATAAACTTTGGCGTCATCTTCGTCTAATGTACCGAAGAGAGCTTTGGAGATTGAACCTATCGCATTAAATAAGGCCCTTTGTTGTCTACTTTGGGTCACAAGTAACATATTTTTGTATTCTATGTTTGCTATAATAAGATTGATTTGCAGTAACGTACCATTGCAGGTGTGGGCCATCGCTGAATTGCTATTGAGTTTCTGGCAGGTTGCTGTTATTTGCTGTGCGATGAACTGGATATTCCTTAATTCTGATTTAAAATTCACTAGGTCGTAATAGGTGACGATTTTCCATTCGTTGGTGTAGAGGTTGGCTCTGCCAATCTCTTCGAAATAAATGCCTGCAGTAGCATTTAGCTGCTTTACCTCTATTCCTGAGCCGTAGATTATGGGGATGAAAATTAGAATGAATGCTATATGCATCATTTTGGAAACCTGTAAGATGACACCATGTTAATATCTGTGAATGATATTTGAAGATGATGAAGTTTTTACTCCGAGAACAGTTTTAGGTCATT
This sequence comes from Dioctria linearis, assembly GCA_963930735.1. Taxonomy (NCBI): domain Eukaryota; kingdom Metazoa; phylum Arthropoda; class Insecta; order Diptera; family Asilidae; genus Dioctria; species Dioctria linearis. The sequence goes on along the minus strand of OZ005743.1, from coordinate 82,372,508 downwards.
GTTATGGACTCTTTTGTTTTTAATATTGATTTTAATAGTAGAATTTTCGGGGGAATTAATCTCCATTATCTCATACGGACCTGACCATAATGGTGAGAACTTATTATCTCTGACCCTGCTCTTAAGTAGGACTTTATCGCCTACCATAAAAGATTTTTGGACGGAATTTTTGTCATATTATAGTTTTGATCTTTCTTTGTTTGCCATGGCTATGTCTTTAGCTATTTTGAAGCTATGCTGTAGACGCGCTTTTAACTCGTTTGCATAATTGTCATAATTATAGCAAACGGTTGGAGAAGATTTCAAATTGTTTGGAATTTCGGCTGGGAATCCGTAAAGGAGTTCGCGAGGAGTATAATTAGTACTCGAATGAGGGGTAGTATTGTATACAAACATGGCATAAGGAATCCATGTATCCCAGTCTTGTGGATCTTTTGCTACATAAGATCGGAGGTATTCTGCTAAGGTTCTGTGGCTTCTCTCCAACGCACCATTCGTTTGAGGGTGATATGGAGTAGTTTTGAGCCTTTTAATTCTCAACAATTTAGATACCTCGGCGAACATGCCACTTATGAGGTTAGAACCTTGATCTGTGAGGATACTTTCTGGAATACCATGTCGACAAACTATCGTTGTCGTGAAGGCTTCCGCTAATGTCTTGGACTCGGTGTCGACTATGGGAATAGCCTCAGAAAATTTTGAAAGGTCGTCTTGAAATGTAAGGATGTATTTGTTTCCAGAATGAGAAATTGGGAAAGGTCCTACAACATCTAGGTACACTCTTTAGAAAGGTTTGGAGCTAATACTCGAGATTTTCATTGGAATTTTAGGGTTTCTGGATACTTTGTTCACATGACAAAGTTTACATTTCCTTACATATTTGACCACGTCGTCTGACATGCCAGGCCAGTAGAATTGCTTTTTGATTCTTTTAATAGTACGGGAAATACCTTGATGGCCACCCGTCGGTAGTGAATGAAAATCTTTTAAAACTTGTTCGATGTCATTAATGTCTGATAAATATTTAATTGAATCCTGATGCAGTTTTATGTTTATTTGCTTATTAGCGAAGATCTGGACAAAAGCGTTTTTAATAATTATTAGATTCTGTGGATCTAATATAGGGAAGGAGATATTTATTTGTTTTAACTGATTTGCTTCTGTGTATGAGCAGATTTCAGTTAAAATCTTTTCGAGGTCTGATCTATCTCTTTGTGATCGACAAGGTAAATTAGTTTTTGATATAATTATTGATGAGTCTTTTTTCTTGAAGAAGTTCAGTTCAGTTTCTGAAAGTGGGGATTTATCTGAAAATTTTAGTTTCGAATCCAACACTCTTTCAAGTTCTGTATCTTGCATTGGCAAGATGAAAAATTTAGGGTTCGCATTTTTAGTCAGTAAAAGAGGAAAATTAGTCTCAGTTATTATGACTGAGGAATTGTTTACAGGTGATGGAGTTGGGTTGGGAGTAGTTACACTTGCGTTGGGTGTATTTATATTCGCCTGAGCTCTGGCTTGATTTCTAGTTACCACATTTACGAAGGTGGTTGGCTCTGCAGAATGTTCGGAATTTTCCGGAATTGCTCTACTGAGAGCATCTGCATTTGTGTTGAGCTTACCTGATTTGTGGACTATCTTGTAGTCATATTCCTCAAGACGTATTCTCCATCTCATCAGTCTTGAGGAGTGATCTTTCAGATTCATGAGCCATACTAACGGTTTATGGTCAGTTATAATTGTCAATTTTGTCTACCATAAACGTATGGTCTGAATTGCTCAACTGCGAAAACGATAGCTAGGAGCTCTTTTTCTATTGTTGAGTAACGAGTCTCTGCACCATTGAGAACTCGACTCACGTAGGCGATTGGATGATCTCCTTGATCATCAACTTGAGAAAGGACTGCTCCGATAGCGTAGTCACTGGCATCGGAGGTGACAAAAAATTCTTTGCCGAAATCAGGATAAGATAGAATTGGTGCCGAAATTAATTTATTTCGTAATTCGCAAAATGCCTCGTCGCAGATTGCGTCGAACTTGAAAGGCGTATCTTTTTTCAAAAGATTTGTGAGTGGTTTGGCTATTCTCGAAAAATTTGGGATGAAGCGGCGATAGTAGCCGACGAAACCAAGGAAGGCTTTGATATCTTTTTCCTTCTTGGGTCTGGGATATGACTGAACTGATTTTATTTTTGCAGGGTCTGGTTTGACTCCATTTTGTGTAATTATGTGCCCTAAATACATAATTTCCTTTCTTAGGAAGTGGCACTTGTCGGGTTGAAGTTTGAGGTTGAAATCACGAAGGCGGCTAAATACTGCTGTGAGTCTGGAATTGTGGTCTTTGAGATTGTATCCATGGACTACAATATCGTCCATGTATACGAAGCAATAGATGCCTTGAAGTTCAGATAGAACATTGTTCATGGCTCGTTGAAAAGTAGCAGGGGCTCATTTTAAACCAAATGGCATACGATTGTATTCGTAGTGGCCATAGGGTGTGCTAAAGGCAGTTTTCTCCCTGTCCTTCGAGTCCATTTTTATCTGGTGGAATCCACTGGCTAAGTCGAGTGTGGTAAAATATTTCGACTTCCCCAACTGGTCTAATATATCAGTGATATTAGGCAGTGGGTACGCATCGCCAATAGTAATGTCGTTAATACGACGAAAGTCTACCACTACTCGCCACTTTTTGTTTCCATTCTCATCTGGTTTTTTAGGAACCAGGAGAAGTGGAGAATTCCAGGGACTATGTGAGGGTCTGATGATGTCTGACTCAAGCATTTCTTGTATTTGCCGGTTTATCTCAGTTCGGCTTGCTTCGGGAAGTCGATAAGGCTTGGTATAGATGGGCGGTTTGTCTTGGAGTGTCTCGATTTTGTGAGTAATCGCATCTGTATAAGATAGGAAATCCTCTTCTATGAAGAAGAGATCGTTGAATTCCCTACAGATATTGCGAATACTCTCAGATTCCTCTGAATTACAGTGATCCAAGTTTATAAGGTTTTGCAGCTTAACTATTCTGCCCTTAATTGGATCTCTGTCAGAGTCTGTGGAGATTACCACAAAGTCGTCCAAGCCTTGGTAAACTGGGTTCACCTCGTAAGGTGCCAGATCGGCGTCCTCCTCATTTGTATTGAGGATTAGGACTTTTGCCATACCGTTGACTGGTTCGACTATCGAATTTCCAAGAAACAAACCTGGCCTTATTTCCTTCTTGAAACAGACCGGTTGATTTTGAATAGAAGGAGTTGGAATTTCAATAATATATTCTGATCGAGCCGGAATTTTAATTTTATTTAATTTATCCGATTCTTTCGGATTTTTAATTGGAAGGAGATATGATTCCAACTTTTGTGGAATTTGGAAGGAGTTATTCGATGATTCCGACTCAATAGAATTTGAAGGAGATAAAACTTTATTGAAGTTCTTTGACTTCTTTTCTGATCTATTTCTGGAATTCACTTTTTGTGAATTTGTTGATGAAGGAGATAGAATTTTATTATATTTAGCCTTTTGTGCGGCTGTAGATGGAGATATACTTTTATGTTGTTGCTTTATATCTTGGGAAGCCTTGGATGGAGATAGAATTTTATTTAATTCAGCCTTTTTTCTGGTTATAGATGGAGACAGATTTTCATTATTTTTGGTCTTCACTTCTGATGGAGTATTGGATAGAGATCGATTGTTATTGCTTTGTAAAGCAGTTAATGGAGATGGGATTGTATTAGTATTTATATCGGAAAATGTTATCTCCGTATATAATAGACTTTTTGTTTGAGACCTCTTTTCTGGGTCTTCGCTTTTCAAATAAACATATGGATAATTTGAATAGTAATTCTCATACGGATAAAATTCATTTGAATCATTAATTTCTAGAGATATGTATTTATTTTTATAATTGATACTAGCATTGTATCGAGATAAAAAGTCATGACCAAGCAGGCCATCGTATGAGAGGATGGAGTTATTTCCCACTATTTGAAATGGGTGTTCTAGGATGGAGTTATTATGTTCAGAATTTAAGTTTAACTTAGCAAAAATGAGTCCTTCTGTAGAAGTGGACTCTGTAAATAATGTGTTTATATTGCAGACAGCATCTCTGTAGCAGATGCTATCTGGCTTCAAAGGATGGAGTTTAATTAAACTGATCTCTGCTCCTGTGTCGATTAAAAAAGTAAGTTTTGGAGCAGAACATATATCAACAGGCAAAGAAAGCGTTAGAGAATTTTTATTAATTTGGACGGGGATACGAATTAATTTTTTGATGTTAAGTTTTTCGTCGATATTGTCTCGGGATTGCGATGAACTTGCGCCGGTGTTTCTATCTGCGAGGGGTTGCCGAATGAGACCCCCCGCTGCATCCAGTTTCCCTGCCTGGATGCCGATGGACTTTTGCTATTTCTCCTCTTTGGAGATGGCGATCTAGCCGAGTTATTGGCATTATTATATCTCGGCGGTGGAGTTCGACATTCTCGGAATACTGGCTGCTGCCAGTTCCTATTTTGAGGCTGTCTGTCAGCCGTGTTTGTTGGTGGAGTATTGCTCACCTTCTGGAAATTGTTTTGATTTCCCTGATTGTTGCCAGAACGATTGTTGTTCGCCACTCTTGTGCGACATTCTTCGATAGAATGCCCAACTCGATGACAATATCGACATGTAAGCGCTTGTGTCGGAGCTGTAAATGTAACCCCATTGAAATCTGTAGGGCGTTGTAATTGCGAGTTTGTTCTTGGAATTGCGTTTAGATCTTGCGTTGAGCGTTGTGCGGCTGGACATCTTGACGCAGCATGCCCCAGTCCATTACATTTGAAACAATGCAGATTGAGATTCGTATTCTTTTGAAAGGGTGGGTTTACTTTGTAGTTCGTTTGAAAATTGGATTGTCTTCGTTCCAAACGTGATGCGTGCTCTAGGATATGTGACTTTAGTGAAGCGAAAGATTTATCAGACTGGACTTTTGCTAAAGTCTGTAGTTGTGGATTGGATAATCCGTCCTCTATAGCTCTCACTGCTTGACATTCATTATCTTTTAAAAGAGATTTTAAAATAATTTTATCAGTTGTATATGAGTGCGTTGCCTCATTTAGTTTGGATAGAGTTGTGCTAAGTCTTTGTAGAAAATCTTTTACATCTTCTCCTATTCTTTGCTTGCAATTGTTTAATTGAGATTGCAGAGTAGATTTGGGAATTTTTAATTCAAAAGTTTGTTGCAGAATAGATTTCAATGCAGGCCAATCTGAAATTTGATTGTACCTACATATATACATCATATGCCTCTGCAGATAATTTACTCCTTATTAAGCTAAGGAGGGAGTGCCTTTCATTTTCCGTTGATGTTGTTGTGTAAATATCATCGCAACTTGAAACAAATTTATGGAGATCCTTTGGATTTCCACTAAAATTGGGAATAAGTGACCTAGCTTCTGATAAGAAGGAGGTAGATTGGTCTCTAAAGGAGACATTAGTATGATTTTCCCTGAAATTAGTTGTATTATTTGTTACATTTTGGAATCGAGAGTCCAATTGTTCTTGCAACGCAATTACAGTGTCTGTGTATGATGTTTCTACCTCGGCGTAAACATCATTTTTGGAATAATCATGCTCCAAATCATTATTTCATTATGCGTGTCCTCAAAATCATCCCAGTATTTTTGCAATGAATTAATTTTTTGTGTCAGATATGTCTGGGTTGTAGTCGATAATGAATTAGAATTGATCGATTGTATAATTCGTGATATAGACTTTTGCCTGTGATCCTGCAATTTGAACCGTATTCCATTTGACTGATCCTTGTCTGTATTGTCTTGGGTGTCAGCTGCAGTTGTTTTCTGCGAAGTCTGGGGGAGTGGAATGTAAAAGGGGCTATTTGTGCGTTCTGTGTGAATTGGTATGGACTTCAGCCTATCAGATAGAGTTACCTTGGTAAGATTATACCAGTCCTCTGTCTTGTCATAGCATGACTGTTTGAAATAATCATGAGTTTCATCGAATTCATCATGATCCTGAATCAGGGTTTCAATTTTTTCAAATGAAGCCCATAGTTCTTCCAACTGTTGGAGTTTTCCAGAAGTAAAATCTGAAGTCCTTTTACTTTTATTCGCTCTGTGATAATCGGCCAGAATTTGTCTAATTTCTGTAATTTTTGGGACTTGCGACAAGCAAAGCTCATCGAAAGATTTGTTTTCTTCAGTCATGTCTGTTGGTTATGTAGACGCGTAAAATTGAGAAGGAGGAGAAGCAACGAAAAATAACAATTTGACACACGAAAGGAAATGTATTAGTATATTATTGTAATTGTGCTCTATATAGTATATAGCTGCTACGCAGCAGATTGATTAAAGGGATGGGAGAAAATTGGGATTAAATTTGTTTAGATTTGAAAGAAAAATGGAAGAAAAAATAGTTTTTAATTAAAATTTGTTTAAATTTTATAAAAAGTAAGAAAAACACAGCGATAGGAGTACTCTTTGTTAGATTTGCTTACAGGAAAAATCCGAGAAAAATTTTTGGAAAAAGATTTTTGTGTTTTTAGATAATTGTATTCACTGATTACTATGAGGAGTAGCTAATATGAAAAAAAATTTTTTTTTTTTTTTTACAAATGTGCCGTATATGTATATACGTATTGTAACTAATTACGAAATAATTTTAATTAGTTTTTTCATTTATGTTTTAGCAATATTTTGAAATACCTATGACTAATTTCTGACAATCTTGGCTTCCTCTTATTCTTTTTTGATTTACCATATGATATTCTTCACTCTTTAGTAACCATTTTTCGTTAATTTTTTAAAATACCTGAGCGCAAAATATGCTATATATATATATATATATATATTCCCCCTTTGTGTTTTTAGGAAAAGAAAAAAGGGAACTTATGTATGCTAGTTGTGTATAGAGACCACTCCCTCCGACCAAGATCTTTCTCCTGATCGATAGACTTACGACGTCTATCGTAGGGGATCGATAGTTGATTTTTTCCGAAGTCCTCTGACCAGCAAGCTCACGTGGTCTTACCGCAGAGGTCGCTTCGTGACGGAGTGATTTCACAACATAAAAAACAGAACCAAATTCTATTATATGTATGTATTTAGAAAATATAAAAAGGAAATTAAAGGAGAAAATTTTTTGTCTACCTTAATTCTTATTCCTTGTTCAATATTCGTGTTAAACTTAAAGCTGGAGAATGGAAATAGTACCGTTGTTAATGGTTTGGATTTCCTTCTTCCTAGATAACGTCTTCTTGTTGCTGAAGGTGTTAATGAAATCGATTGATGCTATGATGCTGGTGATGATATGCCTAGATGTCTTCCTGCCTTCTTTGACACGTCTTGGTGAGGCAGGGATGAAGCCTCGCAAAGGTCCCCCGTTGAGCGCTATGGCGCTTAAACTTTAATTATTGTTGTTATTTCCTCTAAGCACCCTTTTTAGGGTACCCGGGCTTATTTTTTTTTTTGTGTTTACTGTTGAGTTTTATTTTGAGCGACTTATTTTGTTCATTTATTTCTCTGATTTCCTATTATTTTTCCTTTTTTTTTTTGCACTGATTCTCGAATTTATTTATTTTACAGGCACTGATTTTTGGTACGAACACCGCTGCCACCAATTGTTAAATTGTTATTTTTTTAACGCGCTCCGTGCTCCTAGAAAGAGAGCGCGCTTAGGGGTTGTATGAATAAAAGAAAAACCACGTCTAATATTTCGCACTTAATCTCGTTTTATTGAACAATTTCTTTCTTTATTTTTTTTGTTTTCGAACAATTATTATTGAACAATTTCTTTCTTTATTTTTTTTTTATTTTGGACACTTTCTTTAGTATTTAAATTCAAAATTTGTTATATGTATTCACTTAATTTTTCTGTTACTGCACTTCTTTCTTTATTTCAAAAAAAAACTCCCGATTCGGAAAACTGTACAACTCACGTCGGATTTTAAAAAATGACTCCCCGAGGGTCGGCGATATTGCACCCGGTACCCGTGATAGCTTCAAAAGCTCTTTTTTCATTTTTGTTGTTTTCTCACGACGTTGAAAAAACGTACGTGAGAAAATACAAAAGTTCTTTGATGCGAGCTGTATGGATCAATGCAAAACGGTAATCCGATAGTCTTGAAATATTCATTTTAAGAGGGCGCGAATAATTTTGATAATTGTATGTATGTATGTACAAACAATTAGATTGGAGGAAGTTTGTAATGTACGTATGTACATAGTACATACGGAAAAAAAGTAAGAAGACACTGTATGTAGGTAAGTGTGCATACCGTGTGAGTGGAATGTGTGTCTGATAACAAAATGCAATTTATGCTAAAATGCATTTTGTTATAATGTGGGAATGCATTTCTAAATGCATTTTGAATTTTGATAGAGTTTTTAATGAAATTTAAATTGAAATTAATTTTCAGGGTCAACTTTGTAATGCATCGATATATTGCATAGGGCAGTATATTGGTGCATGGACCTTATGGTTGTGATTCGGGGCATTGGGCAGCTGAGTCACAACATGTGTTTAAAGAACTGGTGGTAAATTCTGCAAAAGGCAGTAACATTAGTTTTTCGCTAATGCTTCCAAATTCACCTCATGTTAAACCCATTTGGAGTAGTCTCAGACCTATCGACCAATTAACCGGGGCATATATTATCGGATTGATTGCTAATGTTATCCAATCCAATGCTATTTTTCTTTCTGATGATGTCTTGCAACTCAATGCAAATATCGTCAATTTTCCTTTCGCGGGGGGGGGGGGGGAAATAGATCCTAGGTATGTGGCAGAAAGTCTGGCTTTATCCCGGAAAACAAGTGTGATAGATGTTGGTAAAGATATTGACGTAACCTGTCTCCCTCGAAGCATTTGCTACGGTATTGAAATGACGTCAGAAAATTTTATTAAACGAAGCAGTTTTTCTGTTATTGCCTCATTGGATAAACTAGCACTATCACTGTGTAAAAATTCAAAGGTGGTTATCACTGATAAAGGGTGTAGCATAAAAGACATTTACAAATTTCAAAAATTTTTGAAAAATTACCAAATCATTGTTTTCGATAATTTGAGAGATTCGGATTCGATTATTTTTAGGCTACCTGTTGAAAGCGATTTAGTAAAAAAAATATTTCTTTATTATTCAGAGACGTTAAAGCATTTCTATGTAATTAAGTCGCTAACAGGCCTTTTTAATAAAAAATATGCCTGTTCTTTTTGCGATAGGTTAACAAACATGAAAATGCATAAATGTGACCAGAAGTGTCGATATTGTGACTCTTATCCGCCGTGTGTATTTGTTGAAAAAGTCAAACCATGCGAAAACTGCAATCGCATGTTTAGAGGCCATACTTGTTTTACGAACCATACCCTAAATAAAATTCAGAATAAAAGCATATGCGAGACTTTTAAAATATGCAAATTGTGTGGTAAGTTTCTTGTTCTTAACAAGAGAGAGTTCAAAGAACATTCTTGCAATGAATATTTTTGCAAGATTTGTTCTAAAATTGTTCCCCAAGAGCATCTTTGCTATATTAGGAGGTATAGAGGAAGTGTCGATAAAAATTTTTTAATAATATTTTTTGATTGCGAGAGCACTCAGAACACCTTATGTGAAAATAGCACCACATCTTATTTGCACATTGTGAACTTAATAATTGCACAGCAAATATGTCATAACTGTTACACAAAACCAGATATTAGGGAAAAATGTGATGTTTGTGGTGATAGGTAGCATGTGTTTAAATGCGATAGTGAGACAAGCGTTGTAAAAATTTTTCTAGATTACTGCCTGAACGCCCGATCTTTTGTGTCTAAGGTGCACTGTATTGCGCATAACCTACAGGGATATGACGGGCACTTTATTATTTCTGAGCTGTTAGATAGAAATTTAAAAATAGAGCCTATAATGAATGGCTCTAAAATTATGAAAATGACGTGCGAGAATTTAATATTTATTGACTCTTTAAATTTTCTGGCACTCCCCCTCTCTAAATTTCCCGACGTTTTTGACATTAAAGGTTATGAAAAGGGTTATTACCCTTATTACTTTAACACTGCTGAAAATATTGACTACATAGGGAGCTACCCTTCCCCTGACTTATATGGATATACCACCATGAAGTTAAAGGAAAAAGAAAAGTTTTCAAGCTGGTATAACGCCGTATCTAAGGGCACTTTTAACAATAGAAAAGAGATGTTAAAATATTGCGAAAACGATGTTAATATCTTACGTTTGGGATGCACTCGATTTATGCAAGAGTTTTTGGATATAACACAATTAAATCCTTTTGCAGAAGCTATAACTATTGCATCAATTTGCATGCTCGCTTTCCGGAAAAATTACCTTAAAAATAATATTTTGGGTATAATGCCTAAAAATGGATATTGCAAGTCTCAAAATCATTCCCTTATTGCCATAAAATGGCTAATTTGGGAAAGTCTGAAAACCAATCTGGAGATTGCATCTGTATATAATAAAAGAGAAGTGAAGCTGGCAAGAGGTGGATTACAAGTAGATGGGTTTAATTCAGAGACAAATACGGTTTATGAATTCTTTGGTTGTTTCTACCACGGATGTAAAGACTGTTTTAAAATTCAAGAAGTGGCTAATAACACCACTCAGAAAATCGAGACTATGAGTCAAAGATTTGAGAGCACTCTTAAAAGAATTGATACAATTAAACGATTGGATTACAACTTGAATTATATATGGGAATGTGAATTCAGAAAATTCTTAAAAGCCAATCCTGATGTAGACCAAAAATTAAATGACCGCGTTGCAAACACCCCTCTACCGCTTAATCCACGTAATGCTGTTTTTGGTGGTCGTACAGAAGTTTTTAAACTATACCATAAAGTAAAAGAAAATGAGGTAATAAGGTATTTAGATTTCACAAGCTTGTACCCATATATTAATAAATACTCACCTTATCCTATCGGGCACCCTACTATATTTCGAAATTGTGATATGCCTGCAGTATCAGAAATACTGTTAATGCACGGCTTTATTATGTGCTCTGTTATCCCACCTTCTAACTTATTTTTACCTGTGCTACCTTTTAAAACTAATCTAAAATTATATTTTGCTCTTTGTAGAAAATGTTCAGATGAAAATAAAATTTCTGCATGTTGTCACAATGAAAAAGAAAGGGAAATTACAGGCGTGTGGGTTATACCCGAAGTAGCTTTAGCTGTAAAAAAAGGGTATCAAATAAAAAGGATTTTTGAAGTCTGGAAATATGACTATACTGTATATGATCCGGTTACAAGGACCGGTGGTCTATTTACAGATTATGTCAACACCTTCTTAAAAATTAAACAAGAGGCAAGCGGATGGGGGAGTAGATGTGTAACTGAAGATGAGAAAGATAATTTTCTTAAATTATATAAGATAAGAGAAAACATTATTTTGGACAAGGATCAAATTCGTAAAAATTCCGGTAGACGTAATAAAGCAAAAATTTGTCTAAATTCTTTTTGGGGTAAATTTGCTCAAAGAGAAGACAGGAGTTATACTAAAGTTTTCAATAACTTTAAAGAGTTTTGTGACTTTATACAATCTCCAGGAATTGAAATTTGTTCCTTACATCCAATTAATAAAAACACAATGTGGGTGACGTGGAAGTATATTCAAGAAAACCTTAACAGTCTGCAGCACGTAAATATCCCTATTGCAGCGTACACAACTGCTTTTGCTAGACTTAAACTTTACGAGGTGTTAGAAAAAGTAGGGGATAATATTTTATATTGTGATACCGATAGCTTGATTTTTGTGGATAGTAAAGAAGATCCTTTACCATTTGACATTTCCAGCTTTCTGGGTGACCTAACGGATGAGATTGAATGTTTTGGAGCTAATGCCTTTATTTCAGAATTTGTAAGCACCGGGCCGAAAACATACAGCCTGAAAATTGAAACTGAAAAAGGTTCTGAGTACATTACCAAATGTAAGGGTATTACAATTAATTTCGAAAATTCCAAAATTGTCAATTTCGAGTGTTTAAAATCGCTGGTTACTGAAGAGAGTTTTCAAGATCGAGTCTGCGTGATAAATGAGACAAAAATCAAACGAAAACGGCCGGGAATTATTATATCTTCACTACAGCAAAAACATTTGTCATTTACCTTTGACAAGCGTGTTGTTACTGAAAATTACTTTTCTTACCCCTACGGGTTCAAAAAGCGGAAATTAGGCAAATAAGTATAAAGATTATTTAAAAGCTTGCTGTACTTTTAATTAAAGGCTTAGCATTTTTAAAACTGTCAAGAATTTATTGTATTAAATAAGTTAATGTAAATTCAGGGTATATTTAAGAAATATGTTGTTATAAGGATTATTGTAGTCTAGACAGGTGCGCAGATAAAGTATCAGCTGACCATAACAGCCCATAATTGACAGCATTACCAAAGCTATCAGTATCATACTTTTTGGAATCAGATATACGGATATTATTTTGTTACCGGAATCTGTAAAATAGTCACAGCTAAATAATGTGGATGCGTCATGCTTAAAATCTGACTGTAGATATATATATAGCCACATACCGTATTTTATCCTCAGATGATAATATGGATAAATTTATTTTGGACATCCAATTTGTGTGCGGAAACAACGGCCAGTACTTTGTTAAAGAACTTTCCGTACTTGCTGTTGGAACGATCATCCCAGATGCTTATCATTTTATGCCTCCCTACCCATACCAAGAATTGTCATCAAAGGCAAGGCGACAGATGCAGTATGACGTACAAAATATAAATGGACTGCATTGGAATGATGGAGACATTAGCTACAACAATTTGCCCGAAGTGTTTTCATAATTTAAAAATGCAACAGTGTATGTAAAAGGCGAAATCAAGGCTTCATTTGTCAGCAAATACTCGCCGAACTTGGAGAAATACCTAGGCTAAGTGAACTTACAAATTATCAACTTCCTTGTAAGACCCACAATAATGTATCTTTTTTACGTTGCGCTCTTCAAAACTGTGTAAATATGTACCTGTATATGTTAATCAACAAAATTATAAAGTAAAATAAAAAAATAAAAAACTTAAATTGTTTTTATTTAAAAAATTTATTAAATGTTTATTATATCAAACAAAATATTGGTACTACAATACAAAGGTATCTCAAAGAAAAGTCTAGAATAATTCAGATGCACATAAGAAGTTCTAGACGGTATAAAAAAAGTCTTCGTCAGGTAACAAAATTAAATTTTTACTTTCACACTTTTCGCAATATTTTTTATAATATTCTTTTACACTTTCGGCTGCATTGTTATTATGGAACATCACAACCTTGAAGAAACTCAGCATATCAATTAATTTATAGAGCTCATTAAGGGTGAGCTGAATATTGCGTGTACCAACGGGAATTGTGTATTTCGTCTGAAGCTCTTCTTGGTTTGGCGGGAACATGTCTGGAATAACCTCGTCCTTTAATTTGGTTAGATGTTTATAAACTTCCAGCCATCCAGAGTAAAATGTTGACACAGGTTCAAAACCATGACGGTGAAAGACTATTTTTACTTCAAACGAGGTCGGATCAAATCCGAGGACAACCTTCTGATTATGATGATGATCCAGATGATAAGTGTAGTTTAACAAAAGATCTTCGCCCGGGGCCTCTGAATCCTTTCTACCTTCTCTTCGTATCGGCCTAGCTTTTTGCTTTTTGGGTTTTGTGTCCATCACTTTAAACTCTTCTGCACACACTCTTTTTGCTCGTACCTTCTTAGACTTTTTAACTTTAGGTGTCTGCTCCATTTTGATGCGTAGCATTAAATGTGCATCACCGTCTCTCACCGTTGCCCCCTCCAGATTTTAAACATTTTTCAAGTATATTTTGCGATATAAATTCACAACTTTATTATCATTTAATCTAAAATTATGGGCTTGCTGGAAGTGCCTTTTCCATTTTTTCCACCTAGGATTCAGGTTTTTATAGCTTTTATCTCAGCTTTACATATTTGGCTACCAAAAACCCCTCCAGATTGTGCACGATTTTTTTTCTTTAGATATATACTGTGGTGTAAATTAACAATTTTGCTATCATTTAAACTTAGATTGTTCGAATCAAATTGTTTTAAAAAGTTCTGAAAGCTTCGTCCTCTGCAGCGAGAATATAGAAATACACAACAATAATGTCCGCAGGTTGATGAAAATTGGCCTTGCAATCGTTTTTTATTATTACTAAAAGAGCTTGAATTAGATAATAAAAATTTTCGAAAAAGCCTATTTGCGGGATACTTTCCAAATGAATCAAAGTACTCTGCGGGGCCTTGTTTTGGGAAATAAAAGGCTACCCAATGAGTTCCACCTTTATTTGCAGGATCCGTATTAGCTATTACACATGCAGGCTTTCTTATCTTCTGTGGTAATTGGTTGCATGGAAAGATGCCTCTAAAAAACTTGTTTGTCATGCGGTTGTTTGATAATACATTTGTAAGCTCAAGCGTGTTCATTCTTGTTCAGAACAAATGATGGTTTCCACGTCAATGATCTTGGTGTGAGAAGTAGCGTAGTTATTTATAAATTCTCTGGTTGCAGCTCCACGAACAAATATTGTGGTAAATTTTGATAGAGTTTTTATAAGATCCTCGTCCATACGCTTAAGTTCGAGATTACCAAATTTACTTATTTGTTCAGTACATCCTGTATTAGATGTAGGATACTTGAAAATTATTTCTTTCGCAAAAGAATTATTTTGCGCAGCGAATCCCGCAAAAGAAACTCTTTTTAAAAAGGTGAAGGGTCCTCCGGAAAAGAACTCCACATTTACTAAACAGTAGTTCATTATAGATTGCGTATTAAGAGTCTTGAGTGAAATTAAGTTCGAAGATCGGTTAGTCAGCCTTATATAGATTCTTTTAGAAGCTGGTATATACATTTGTATCTTTACCTATATCAAGGATGCTATCATATTCTGCATAAACAATACATGTCACTGTGTTTTTTAGTGCCTCCCTTAACCTTCCTTCAATTCTCACCGTTCCCTGATTCAATAGATTTCCACATGTTGAATTATACGAGAGGTCTGTCGTTAAATCAAAAGCAAGTAGAAAACACCCGTTGTCAAAGAATTTTTTTGAAATTTGGTGTCCTTTATCAAAATAATGTATACCGGTGCCTTTAAACAGCGTAATATATCCTCGAGTGCTAACAGGATTTTCTTTTGAATAATCAAATTCTAGAGGTTGATTTGGCACCTGTACCCCGTTCACCGATAAGTTAAAACTGGTGATGTTGTTGTGCTTGAAGTCGTAAGCATTTTTTGTTCGTTTTCCGGTATATGCGTCGTTGTCAACCATGCCAAAGACTAGTAGATTTGGTAATTGTCCTATAACCACATTGTCCAGTGATAATGTAAATGTATTTGCGGGTATTGTATAAGTCTTAACTTCAACTCGTTTATACGGATATATAGCGTTGGAGCGTTGGAGAACAGCTTCATGAGCCAGCAAGATGTTAGGATTGATAGTTACATGATTCATGTACATAGTTGCTTCTACTATCTTAACTCGTGGAGAATTGTCATCATCTTTTGACCAAAGGTAAAATTCCGGTTTTTCGAGTGATAAGACTACCCGTAAATCAACACCGTTCATTAATAATTTATCTTGATTAAACATATCGCCGTGAATCTTTCCCATCAGCTCTACAACATTACTTTTATCAAACAGCTTTTGTCTTGCCAAATAACCTTCATTTAGCTCAGGACTTTGAACTACCTCCATATTATTTTGATCGAGATACCAGCCAACCGATTCCAAATGTGTTGAAGCGGCATCTTTTCCGTAATTTAATAAATTCTCAATATAGGCTCTATAGTTGTAATTGTTATCTGTTTGGGCAACCGGTTTTCCATTTAGATAAATTGTACACTGGCGGAAAAGTGAGTGGAGTATGTTATTTACAAGGCCGGGGCCTTCATCACGAACAGTGTCTTTAGTCTTATCTGGTTTAGTTATTTCGATATCTTCGCCTGTGTAAAGATCTTCTTTTCCATCCTTGATTTTAACCAGCTGTAGTTTCAAACGAAGGTATATGCTTGATAAGTCTCGATATATGTCACCATGCCCTAGTGATACAAATTCGAGCACCGACGAGTTATCTAGAGAAGCTATTGGTTTATAAGATACCTCTTCAGTTTTTAAGATGCTGCTTTGTACAGGTGATGTAGAGAAAAGGTCTAACTCAGATTCTTTGTATTCTTTGTATGACGGCATGTTGTTTATTTATCAAAAATATCTAACACACGTTTACGTATCTTACGTTTGCCTTTAATAGATGCTCTTTTAGCTGTCCTTTTTGTCTGTGTCTTACGTTTGCCTTTAACAGATGCTCTTTTAGCTGTCGTCTTTGTTTTTGAACCTCTTTTTGTGGACTTTTTTGATCTTGAACGCTTTTTACGTTTAGAAGCTGGAGCGAAATGTAAAGCTGTAAAAGGGTTGCGTCTTTTTATAAGCATGCGATTGCTTCTCTACCTGCACCACCCATGCTTTCAAACAGCTTATTTATACCTTTCTGTGATAGTTCTTCGGCAGCTGCTTTTCCCCGTTCTTTTAAAATATCTGTTAAAGGTTTACTACCTGCTTCTTCTAAAATAGCTTTTCCTGTTTTAATTGCTTGTTGCTTCAAAGCCTTTGCCCCCGATGTAACCAAGGGCTGTAAATATCGTAATAGACCGCTGAAAAAACTACCAATTCCTCTTCCACGCTGGTAAATAAGAGGAGATCGATATAATTCTCCAATATCCGCTAAGGCCCCACCACTCTGAATTGAATAATATTTAGTATAATATGAATTCATTTTCGAAGTTATACAAAATGCTTTTAACTTTGCACTATGTTAAATTGACTGTTGTATGAGTATTTATAGCCTATTTTCTTTTAAAATGGAGCATTATATATGTAGGAGTATAGTCTGACTTGAAATCAATTAACTCCCCTTGCTGATTAGTTATTTTTATAGAAATATTTTCGATAAACGTTTTTTCAATAAGACAGTAATCTACATGTTGAAATCTTATTGTACTTTCACATTCTTTTAAAGGTATTATACGTAAGTATCGTACTAACTGATCACCCATAACTCTTGGCTGAATAATATCAGTGTAGACATAAATTATATAGTTTTCATAACAGTCCTTTGCTGTTTGCTGAGACTCTTGCGGTAACCTTAGTGCCAAGTCCGTAACTGATCTTTCCAGTCTATTAAGTGTGTCTATTATTGACATATGCTTCTGCCGTAATCCTGCTGTGTTAAAAGATTCTTTTATTTCTGACAATATGGCGTCAGGCTCATGCTTATTTTCAGGTGTTTGGAGAAATATATCCGTAAAGAAGTTGGACAGGTTGTCTATATTAGTATCAATAGGCACAGGTATAGTTAAATATTTGCCGGAACTTTGCTTTTCGTATGGAACATCCAAAATATTGCAACCTTTAATAATTTTTCGCTGTTCGGACGGTTTAGCATTAATTGAATCTTTATTCAATCTATTCAAGATGTTAAAAATCGTATCCTTAATTTGAATAATTATCTTTTGTTTTTCTTGTTCACTAAGAGTTTGATCATCAAAGTGTACATTTGATATAAAAAGTGTAATAAGATCTCTAACATTAAGATGAGATGGTAGTGGTTTTTTTATTTTGATTGTGACTCCCAAATCTTCCAACCGCAGTTCAAATACATCATGTACCCTTTTGCCACCAGTATTTTTTTCTGCCTCACGAGCTCTTTTGATGCTAAGCGCTGGATGTGTGTAATTGTCTATCGAGTCTTGTATGACAGCATACTTTCTCTTCTGTCTAGGAATTTGTCCAAATACGTCATCAACAAAGGCTTCAACTGACTCATAATTTTTATATTTTAAAACAACATTTTCTGAAGCCCTCTTACCCTAATATATGTGTAATGTAAGCTCGTCTGGATCCTGTTTGTAACTTATTTCAGGTATAACACTATCAAAAAAGTCAGCTTCTAACCGATCCCACATCTTTTTCTTAGCATCATCCAAGTACATGGTATACCATGATGGTGAAATAGCGCTATAAAATGTTAGTAGGAATGCAGAAAAATTTACCTGTCCTGCTCTGTAACTAACTTGCTCAAGACTCTCTTTAGTCCACTCGAGTTTAACGGTTTCATTTATTTTGATGCTAAGTGATTTGATTTCTTTTCTATGCTGCTCTGCTATTTCTTTCAATGGATCAGATGCCTCACGCCTTACCCTTTTAAAAGTACTCTGATTTACTTCTTCACTTGTATTTCGCTTGACTCCTCTTTTTATGGCATGATATGGCAACGAAATTTCAGTTATTCCAACACACCAGTCATCAGTAAACTTGCATACTCTAGATAGTGCATTTGTAAAAGCTGATAGCGTATTTTTGGGATAAATTTGCATGAAATTGTTACTTAAAAGGCATACGTAAAAGTCATTATCTTTTATATCTACAGGCATTTTTAAATTCTTTCACAACCAACGCTCGGTACACTTAAGATTTACTGCTTATTATTATTACAGGTTTTCCCAAGGAATCGCTGAAATGCTGGAACTTCTAGTTTTTGCTGCGTTTTTTATGCGATCACTTTGGCGGACAACTTTCTTAACTGGTAACGAAAGCATATATTGACTGGGATCTAGCAGAGACGGCCTTAATATAGATTGATTTTTGGATGGTTTTCTACCTCTCGCAGCTGTAGGACTTTCCGTGTCGAGTTCTTCTAATATGTTCGCAGCTTCATCTATACTCATTTCTGCAGGTACGGTGTACTGGGTTATACCATCCTCAGCCGTGATTACCTTATAATCTTTATCACGGGACTTGGGTTCAGAAATCGTCTTAGGTATTTTTGAAGGTGGTTTCAGACTTTTTCCTATACCACTAGCTGATAAGCGACGTTTGGAAGCGGGTGATAACGGTTGTCTTGGTGGTGATATTGCAGCAAGTTCGAAGAAATCCTCTTCCATTCTTTCAGGTGTGTTTTCTTTTAAGGGTGATGTCTGTGTTGATATTTCATCTTTAAAAATAAATTTAGTTTGAGTAGTACTGTCACGCAAGTTTTTCTGCTTATCTTGCGGTATGCGAATAAAATTAGTTTGAGTAGCACTATCCCGCAAACTTTTTTGCTTTTCTTGCGGTAAGTGAATATTTGGTTTTTCATCTGACACACGCACAGCTGTCCGTCTTAAGTTTGAAAACTTTATTAACTCATTTCGGTAGTTATACCATTTTTCCCTATCAGATAAATTTTTGTTTCTTAATATTTTATCCATAGTCTTATCGAACCTAGATTGATTCACGTAATCCTCAATCTCGTTTTTCAACTTATCGTAAACTTCTGGTGAAAGAAGTAACATTTTATTCAGATTATTGTTTTTAAACATATTTTTCGATTAATGAACCAATTACACCTGATAATACACTTCCTAGCAACACTGGTAAAAAACCTCCATGCTGTATCAGTATTTTACGTTGTCTGGGTACAGATCTTTTTGCAACAACTAGTTTTCGTAAATCCTTTTTATACCTACAGAGCGAATTGTATATCTTTCCGCGAGGAATATGATTTCCCTTTAAAGTATTAATAGTAATTTCACAAAGTGTTTTTATAACATCGGGGTCGGCATTTTTAATAATGGCGTGTCTTAATTTTGGTCTCGCTGTTCTAAGAACATATAGCATATGCTTGTTGTTCCTTAATCGATTCATTCGTGACACCATTTTTGCCGATCAAAGAGTTATGCGGGCAGAAGCAAGTTGTAAAGTCTTTATTAAAAATGTCAGTACGGAATCTTAATAACTCGTTGATATCTTGAGTTGAATCTATCAGTAAATATCAGTGTGGCATCTGTGTAATCTCTTTATATATTTTTAGCAGCTCTGAACTATTTTCTGGATAAATCTGCCTCGCTAAATGGATAAACCGACTTTTATCTCGAGGGTTTTTAAATACAACTAGGTATTTACAGTTAAGTGATATATCTCGGCAAAACTTACCCTGGTGAAATACATTTTGTGTTACAAGGATTGCTGAAAGATTGCGATGGTGAGAGCCTTTTGTAAAGAGTTCACATACTTGTCTGCTAAAAGCATTTAACATCATATCATCCAGTACAATCAATGTAGGTTCCTGTGTATAATTTACAAAATCTTCAGGGATGCTATCAATAAATTCGATGTTATTGAATGTCGTATCTGAAGGCAGAGCCACATGTTCTGTATTACACCATATAACTCTTGTTATTTGTGGCCGTGTTAAAAACATATTATCGAGAAGACTTTTTATAAATGTTGTTTTCCCACAACCTGAAGGTCCAGCAACCATCATTGTAAACGGGTGTTTGAACGCGATCATTTTCACTGCAGAAAACAAAAGCTCTTAACAACAGGTCTTTTGTATATAAACCCCCACATTTTGTAAAAAGGTACTTATATAATTTTTTAAGAATGAGCAGAAGACAAATTATTAATGAACTACATAGGCCAGCCCGCAAAAACTTTAAGCGTCGTCGTGTAACGATTAAAGGCAAGGATGACCTGTGGCAGGCAGACTTAGTTGATATGCGCTTATATGCTCAAGAAAATCAAAACTTTAGCTTTTTGCTAACTGTAATTGATACATTTTCTAAATACGCATGGGCTTTACCAATTAAAGACAAAAGTGGGATAGAAGTCACTAAAGCAATGTAGCTAATTTTCAATCAGGGTCGTATTCCAAGAAACTTGCAAACAGATGATGGAAAAGAGTTCTACAACAAGTCGTTTAAGCGCTTGATGGGTAAATATGATGTTAATCATTATTCAACTTATAGTTCATTAAAGGCGTCAATTGTAGAAAGATTTAATAGAACGCTGAAAAATATTATGTGGAAAGAGTTTAGTATGAATGGTAATTATCACTGGTTGAGTATGTTGGACAGGTTAACAAAAAAGTATAACAGCACAAAGCATCGAACTATTAAGATGAGACCTATAGACGTAGGCCCTGTTGATGAGGTTCGTTTATTGCTAACTGTGTATAAAAAGCCAAAAACCAAATCACGTCCAAAGTACAAAGTGGGAGACTTTGTTCGTATAAGTAGAAACAAACATGTTTTTGAAAAAGGCTACACCCCCCAAACTGGTCTACTGAAATTTTCAAAATAAAAGATGTAAAAAACACTTATCCAGTAACTTACATTCTTGAAGACTATCAGGGAGTTATAATACAGAGCTCGAGCTATCTCCAGTCAAATATCCTGATACTTACCTTGTAGAAAAAGTTTTAAAAAGACGAGGCGGTAAAGTTTATGTGAAATGGCTTGGTTTTCCGCAAAAGCACAACACATGGATTAATATAAAAGACGTTTTATAAACAGCCTTTATTGCAGTCACAATGCTGATCTTAAAGCGTGAATCTGATCGGTTAAAGACATTTAAGAATTTAACTTTGGATGACAGGAAATCACACAAGCTAGCAAGGAGCGGCTTCTTTTACACCAACCTGAAAGACATAGCAAAATGTTATTTTTGCTGTATGGAAATGAGTGCATTAAATTGTCCTGAAGATGTTGAGGCCGAACATTTTCGACGTTCACCTAATTGTATCTATGCCAACGGTAAGAACGTATGTGGACCGTATAATAGCCCGCAACCATCATCAGAATGCACGAAGTGGGCTTTAAACACTTTGAAAGTTTTAGCTGGAGCGTTAATTCTGTCTGGCTTATGTTGTGAAATTTACTATTTTTACGAACAGTTTACACGGGAGGTATAAAAATACATGTGCGTATGCGTGTGTATATGTATGTGTGTGTGAGCATGCTGATGTTATGCACATCAAGTATGAAAAAACAAGTAAGATTCCAAACCCTGCCTGAAGTCAAATATTTACATGTATGGAGTTACGCCTATCAAGATGCACGCAAGGGACCGTGGATCACTTACGGATTGGATCGATGCAGATTTAAGGCCCGCATTATGCAATGTAGTTTAATTTTAAGTTCCATTCTTCGTCACTCACACAGATGCAAAATCTTTATCGAGCGATTTAAAACTGTAAAAACAAAAAGCAAAAAATAAAAATATCTTTATCGAATTCGACTTTTTATTTCAATAGTCCCATCGTTTCTCACTGCCGCCTTATCGAAAGGCATATTATCCACCCGCACTAATCATATCCAATATTCCGCAGTCTATCTTTACTGACCTTCAATAAAGGCATCTCAGCCGAATTGGTTTTTTTATTTTACTCAAGCAACCCGTTTCTTTTAGCTCACCTTCACCCACATTCGTGTCGTTCACAACATCAAGTTCACTGACTGCCGCCGATCTATTCTTGTTTTGCAGCTCATTATCATACGCCGGCAGTATTGAACGCCACAAGAATCAAGAACCCTTGCATAAGCAGCATCAGAACTTGTTCTTTGCGATCTTTCCTTAATCTTTTTTTTCCTTTACATCAAAAAATATTCCGGAAATAAAGTCACCCACATGTCTCGCAGTTTCAATTCAGGTAGACTTAAAATTCTATGCATAAAGAAACAACAACTCGTGACCGCATCGCGGTCAAGTTCAAGTTTTAAAACTCGTATGGAAAAATGACGTTGAAGAAGTGTGACTAACTGATCAAAGCTTGTTTGGAGTGGAACAAAAAATGAACGGAATATAAAAAAGAGGCGCGATAACCGCTGAAGATATGAAGACAGCGATACAGGTTTAAACCATGCATGCTTGCTACATATGGGTGGAAGATTTTGTGCTTTAGTTATCTGCTTGCCTGGTAGTGCAATTTTATAAAACTTTACTATGCTTGTACGTAAGCCGCCTATAGTACACCTGCTTGCACCCACTAGGCTCAGCCATCCTAGCAACTAGACCTTTCCAAAACAGTACCCATCTCCCGTCCTTGTCACAGACAACACCAGCTCTCTCTTTTCAACCAACAGCCGGCATCAAGACAACTCGGTATCAAGTCAGCTTTTTTTATTTTTACCTCCCAATGCTTGCGACAGGGATCCATCTACCGTCTTACCACAGACAGCACCAGCTCTCTCCTTCCAACCAACATCCTGCAACAACACAACTCGGTGGCAACTCAGCTTTTTTATTTTTACCTCCCAATGCTTGCGACAGGGACGTGTCTATCCTACTCCCTCCTCAAGAGCTTCTTATCGGCGGTGGGAACCCTCTTGCAGAAAACCAGCAAGTGGCATTATCGCGGCAGTTGCCTCTATCGGACGTAATGTAAAAAGTATAGGGAGGTGGTACCCTTACTACTTTGGTAACTAGCAATGCGTTTGTACGTTGACCTAGGTTTGCGTCACTAGATTTAACTCGACTCCAAGCCTTTTCAGCCAAAATCCGATCTACTATGTTGCGATCTGATGTACTTTTTAATTTAGAGTAGGCAATATCGTGTTTTTACATGCACTATCTAATGGATTAATACCAGGGTCACCACGAGCTAATCTTTTTGCTAGCTTCGTACCAGGTCCACAATACTGGTAGCCTGGTAAGTGTAATTCAAACGGCAGTTTATTAATGAGTGTATTAATTACCCCCGAACCTTTCTTATTATGCTCAAGCATAAGTATGAATGAGTTTAACCTTCAACATTCAGATACAAACTAAAAAAATATTTAAATTTAGTATGCATTTATAGATTGGAGTTAGTATTCAAAATGAAGTTCATTAAGCAAAATCTATCGCTGCCAATAAGAAATAATGATTTTCGGAGCAATATTACAGAAATTGGCAGGCATAGTTCATTATTACCAAATAGTATACGTGCACTAATAGTTGGCCCCTCCAATTGTGGAAAAACAAATGTTATGATTAGTTTGCTGGAGGATCCTAAGGGTTTGAGCTATGAAAACGTTTACGTGTATTCAAAATCACTCTATCAATCAAAATATTTATACTTAAGAAAACTTTTGTCGCCCATAAAAGGATTAGGCTATTATACATTTTCTAATAATAATGATGTTATACCATTTGATGAGGCAAAACAAAATTCAATTTTTATTTTTGATGATGTAGAAACAAGACAACATACGCTCTTATTTTTGCATGGGTCGACATAATAACATTGATAGTTTCTATCTTTGCCAAACTTATACTCATATACCAAAACACTTGGTACGAGATAATGCCAACTTTCTCATTTTATTTAAACAAGATGATACAAATCTTAGGCATGCTTATGATGATCATGTGAATACGGATATGAGCTTTGATACTTTCCGAGATATGTGTGCTAAGTGTGGGAGGGATAAATATGGGTTTCTGGTAGTAGACAAAGACAGCCCCTTAATCAGGGGACCTTACCGTCAGGGATTCGATACATTTATTTCCGTATAAATATAACAGATCCATTAAAGCAGTCAACAGATCAGATAAAGCAGTTAGGAGAGCAGTTGAAGCTGTTAACAGACCAGTTAATAAAGCTGTTAATAGACCGGGCCCCTATTCTGCATTCTCACTCACTCAATTCACTCACTCACTTACCCGATTCCACGTGTTTCTTTATTCTGGAATGCAAGTGAGTGAGATATTACTACTGGGTATACGGTACTCGAAACGGCCATTTGTGTTTGATTTGAATAGCTCCTCCGCCCTAAACTACTATTTATACACAAAAATGGTATTCTGATAATCTTAAGCTTGTTTTCTTATCTTTCGAATCGAAATAAATTTGTTATACCTTTCCTAACAAAATTATATAAAAGAAAGTATCTGAACCAAATGCCTACGATTCCTCAAACAAAAACTCTCAGCTAAGTAATCATTGTATATGACGCTGTGC
Organism: Dioctria linearis; assembly: GCA_963930735.1. NCBI lineage: Eukaryota > Metazoa > Arthropoda > Insecta > Diptera > Asilidae > Dioctria > Dioctria linearis. The sequence goes on along the minus strand of OZ005743.1, from coordinate 82,347,737 downwards.
CGTCATGGCATGCCGTGGGCTGATGATATCTAATGTAGCTGCCTACAGATTCAGACTCTGGCTGTATATGCACACATGCAATTATTACTCAGCTGAGAGGTAGTGGTAAGGTTACTTTGTAATCAAAACTATTTTATTATTTTGTTAAGTAAGGTATATAACTAGTGTAGCTTTGTGAAGGTAAGGCACCAAGCTGTAAATTACTAGAAGACTATTTTTCCTGTATGGATAGTAGTTTAGGCTCTATAGCAAATATAAAGTCACATCAAAAATATTCACCACGAATGTGGTGGATTATTTTATTTGTCAGTGTACTTCTCATCCCATTTGTTTTCTAGAATAACTAAATGGTGGGTGAGTGAGATCGAAGTGAGTGAGTTCTCTCATACAGTCATAAGTGAGTGAGAATGCAGAATAGAGGCCCATCGGTTTTGAAAAAAAAATTATCAATACAAATGGGTAATAAGAGGGAGTTAATTAGGGATATTATTAAAACTAGGTATGCTATCAAGAAAAAGTATCGAACTATAAAAACGGGGCGAATCGATGTTGAATCTCAACTTGAAGATACATTTAAGCCCATAACAAAACCACTTAAAGAGCTTATAAGTGAAACAAAAGTAAAACAGGGACTTCATGCTGATATCAAATCAGAACCTAAAAAGGAAAATAAAATAAATGATGATGATGATGATTATGATGGCTTCGAGTTAAACCCAAAACAAATGTATATGAAAATGGAACCAACAAGCACACCACTGAAGTATAGAGACTCTTCTTTAATGTCATCACAAGACGAGTATGGATCACCAACTCATTCAAGAACCTTAGCTAATAAATCAGATTCCACCCTCAACTTATCAAGTGGGTTAGTTAATAAATATTTAGGATTTTACCAAGCCAAAAGTCCTAAAATTGACCGAACATATGGTGTTTATATGAATAATGGGAGGTGGAAAATTGGGAAATCTAGCATTGACATTGATGCACAAAATTTTGTCATTAATGAGAAGCACTATAACATAACAACTGGCTTATGCGAAGTTCTTTTTATGAAAGAACCATCAAACAGATTATATGATGAAAAAGGCTTGGCTAATTATCGAGAAATCTTGGAGGATTCTAATGCCCATAGACGTGATTATAGTGCAGATGGGCAAATAAAAGGTAGTAAAGGACCTAAATATAAGAGAATTATTAGAAAATTTATCAATCATGAAGGTATGGGTGTCATGAAGCTTCCCAGAGAGGCTATTGACTATGTTTACTGGGATGACCCAAACGAATTGGTAGACAGATTACGACTTTTAATTGGCTCTCAAGTAGCCGGGAATAATAGTCATAACAATGAAATTGTTTCCATTATTGAGGAGTTAAGGGAGTCTGATTTAATTTTATAAAACCCTCCTTCCGCTTTTTATATATTTTTTCACGAAATGCCTGTTGATAAGTTCGGACGATCGCTAAGAGATGGTAATATTGGACGAGGTTCTCCTGGACCTCGAGGAGAACGGGGTCCCTCTGGACCACCAGGCGAAAGAGGCCCCACCGGACCTGCAGGAGTGGGTTTTCTGTTAACATCAGATAACAACTATGATATGCAATTCAGCAATATTAAGAATCTCAAAAATCCAGAAGAAGATAGTGATGCTGTAAACATGCTATATATAGATGAGACAATTGATAAATATTTGGATTTATGCAAATCCCATAGTAGTTTAGAAACAAAAACAGCTAAGAGTGAATTAGAGGAAGAGCTTGCGAATGTACATAATATTATTAAAATAACTACAGAAAAACTGGAAACATTGACCCAATCACACATAAATAAGTCATTTGAAAAGCTAAAAGTTTATATTGATACAAAGTGCGAAGACATTGAAAAGAACTTACGAGGGTTAATAAATGTAGAATCTCTTATAGTCAAAGCTAACAATGAGTAAAGAGGCCCTTGTGAGTGAGCTGCATAAAGCAGCTCGTCGAAATTTTCCCCGGCGTCGTGTCATTATGAAAGATTTGGATGATCTATGGCAAGCCGATTTGGTTGAAATGGGTGCTTATGTTCGCGAAAATAATGGATACTACTATTTGCTAACAATGATTGATACATTTTCAAAATATGCTTGGGTAGAGCCCATTAAAAATAAAACTGGAAAAGAGGTAACGGCTGCAATGGAAAAAGTTCTAAAAAGCGGTCGGATTCCTAAACATTTGCAGACAGATGATGGTAAAGAGTTTTATAATAAAATATTCCAGACACTAATGGTAAAGTATAGAATCAAACACTATTCGACTTTTAGTATAATGAAAGCCTCAATAGTTGAAAGATTTAATAGAACATTGAAAGGTATGATGTGGAAAGAATTCAGTAAGAATGGTTCCTATCGTTGGATTGATTTTGTACACAATCTTGTTCATGAATACAATAATAAAAAGCATAGGACCATTAAAATGCGCCCCTCCGATGTTAATCACATTAATAAAAATATTCTACTACAAACAGTATACAATCACGTAAAAATAGTGGGGGCAGCAAAATATAAGGTTGATGACTATGCTCGCATCAGCAAGCATAAACATATATTTGAAAAGGGGTACACACCGAACTGGACGACTGAGATATTTAAAATTAAAACCACACAAAACACGAATCCGGTGACATATCTTCTAGAGGATTATGAAGGACATCCAATCAAAGGAGGATTTTATGGAAAAGAACTACTAAAGACGAAATATCCGCATAATTACCTTGTTGAAAATGTATTGAAGAAGAAACGGAATAAATTCTTGGTAAAATGGCTAGGGTTCTCTGCAAAACATAATTCATGGGTCAATAAAAATGAAATTTTATAAATTTGTTGTATAAATAAATGATTTATAAGACTAATAATTAATCTTATGGGAATAATAAAAGAAAAATTCTTACAATATAAAGCCTTTTATTTTGCTAAAATTTCAAGTGTTCAATAAACTGTAATGACCCCAAGGTAAAGTATATGTGGAGCCATTTATAATAAAACGTTTATCATCAAAAGGGCTTAAGGCAATTTTATTTTGAGTTATACTAAATCATTATGATTGACAGATCGTATACAATTTTGTTGTCTATATATTTCAGTAAATTGATCTAAACAATTTTTATAATCATTAAAGCATAACGATTTTTTAGTAACATAACTTTTAACTCCTTTGGCTTTATTTAAATAGTCTTTACCATCAACACGTAAACTATACATTTTAGCTCTTAATCCAGTAAATTCAGTCATGATTCGTCCATTCAATTCATCCTTCATTAAGCCTGGAACTTTCTAATTACAAAGTAATATATTGTACATATTATTTATAGGATAATCACTGGTATCAAACATATGTGCATCTCGCTTCATTATTTCATATGGATCTATTTCAACTAGTTCGTAGATTAGGGAGTCTGTATCTGTGTAGAGACACCTAGACAAATTTCCATAAACTTGCTTCATATATCCATAATGAAATTCATATAAACACGTTTTGGAAATATCTAATACAGCTTGGCCTATATAAATAGGTTTATTCATAACCACCTGTGTCTTATTTAATTCAACTGCAATTAAATTCTCATCGAATAGAGTTCGGCTGTGAAAGTTCGGTTTAGCTATCATCGCTTTAGCTCCATATCGCCCATACCACTTAGTTAGAAGTTTGACAATTACACGATTTCTAACATTTTCCATAGTCTTTCCAAATACGGCATTATTCATGAGCTTAAAAAATATTTTTTCAAACACATTTTTCGCCATAGTTCTAAATCCTGTATTTAAATCAATGTATTTTTTCAACCATGGTGACTGATTAAACTGTTAAATTCGGTGTACTTTTTTTAATACCAAGTCATTGTTTAAGCATTGTTTAAGATTTCGGTAATGAACAACGTATCGATCTTTATTATATTCAGTTAGCAATAGTTTTGAATTCTTCGATTCAGGTGGTCTCATTTGAGTTGGAGCAAGTGGCAGATCTTTATGAATAATCATGTATTTAATGTGGATAGTCTAAGTCGACCTCTAATAAATACCCAATTTCTGAATCATCTGGAGTATTTTCAATGTCAATACTTTCAATGTCAGTACTTTCAATCCACTTAAAATTTCCTGTTGTAGGTAAATTTTGGGACATTGACCATCCATATAAGTTATTTGCATCAAAGTACATCAAATACTTTATTTCATCTTGTGGATCATAATCATTCATATATTTATTATTAGTTTTACTATATCGACCACTGCACTGCGTCACACCCCCTCTAATACTTCGTTCAAAAATAGCAGCATATCAATATCTGTAATAAGTTCTAAATTCACTTTGGTATGCAACAACATAGCGTCCCAACTCAACCCAGGTGTTGTATAGTAATGGGCTGGATCTAGTCGATGGCTTTAAAGACAACTCTCACGAAAATTTTCAAATATTTCAGCTAATAAAAGTATATCAGTTTTCAAATATAGATCAGAATATTCACCCAGCGTTTGAATATTACATACGGTCTATATATTTTGTGCATGTGCATAATCTTCATCACTGATATGACTGTCGTTAAGTTTACTGAAAAAGTTTTCTTTTGTTGGGAGATTAAGCTCACTCAATGTTTTCCAGCTATCCACGTAGTCATAGGGAAATACCCCCTTTCTTGTAAGAAGGTGATAAATTCGCTTTTTATTAATTTGAAGTCATCACAGTAAGAAGCAAGTTTTTCAAGAGATGATGGTAAAAAACGAAAGGAATCTATAAATTTATAGGTAATTTGATAACTATCCACTTTTTTTGTGAAGGCAATATATTTCTCTTTATTTATTGGCAATAAATTAACTTTTCCATCAAAAGCTAAAGCAATATCTTTAATAATAAAATGAGCATCGTATCCACTCAAATTATGAAACACCACTGGAATTACACGACTATCTTGAAAATTTAAGTTGCAATGTTGATGAGCCATCCCTCTCACCTTTCCAGTCAGATGGCAGTGATCAATTACTCGTACACATACGTCAGATTTAAAAAATTCTGTTTCACATATATGGCAAGCCGTTTGACTGCATAGTTCATCATTAAGTAACTCCGTATTTTCTTCCATAGGAACTTCACAAAGAAATGTAGTCTCAACATCCTCAGCTAAGTTTTTGAGTTCAGTGGAAAACCACCCCCCACAATCTGGGCCACGGTATGAGCGATAAAAATTGAGCGTTGGATAATAAGAGCACATAAAATAAAATCCAATGCTATGTATATCATGCTTTTGGTAACGCTTAGTGCTACTTCCAGCTGCAACATTAATGGGGTGTAACAAACTCTCTGTATCTGCATACACTATATATGGGCATCGTTGTTTATAATTAAAATTACTAAAGGATAGCCACTTCTCACGTTCTGTTGGTAGGATTATTTTACATGAGTTAATTTGTTCACAGTCTATATTGTGATATCTGAGTTTGACTTCACTGTGAAAATAATGAAGGCATCGATCGCATATCCACTTTTTATGTCCTTGCCGTAGTAATTGTGATGAAACTAGTCGTGATAAATTCTTAATGCAGCAGAAATGGTAATTTACTTCAGCATCATCGTCATCATCATCATCTTCATTATTGCTATCAGAATCATCTATATTATTTGTATATTTATCCTGAAGCATTAACAAGTTGACATGTTGTAATAATTTTATTTTAGTTAATCTGATTGGTGCAACAGTAAAATTACTTCTTACTTTCTTCAGTATGTATACATTGACACTAATGTTATTATTATTCTCAAAACGAATTATGTCTTTCATTTGAATTGGGAAATTTATGTCATCTAAATATGGGTATGAGCTCGGGCGATTTGAATTTAAAGTAGTTGGATATATTGCACTTACAACACTCCAAGCAAAACAAACGTTATCCGAATTGTGTACATTAATACAAGCTTTTCTCTTTTTTATCTGTGGGGGCAAGTTTATATATGATGATCCTGAAAGTGGTACATATTTGTTTATGTTCACTGCCAAACTAATAATCTCGCTCAAAGCCCATCCGCTATCACGTTCTTGAAACTCATCTAAATTAGTTAATAAGACACTCTGTATATTTTCAACAAGTTGTTTTAAATCACTTTCGCGATCAATTGTATAATTTCCAGTTGTTAGATACTTATATTCTTGAACTTCACCACCATCCATTGTTATTTTTTTAAATTCACAGCAAAAAGAAGTGTTCATTTTAATTATATTGAACTTTCTCAACTTTTTTCTCAATTGCGTCAGTAATCTTGTTCCAACATGTTTCAAAAATAGTATAGGATCTTTAAATTTTTTATTTATAAAAACACCAGTCTGAATACGGCTTTTAAATGCTGAGTTTATCTCTTTCCACACTATAGATTCACGACCTCTATGCTTTCCACCACCACCACCACTAAAGTGAAGTAATTGTCCAATATCTTGCAGAAACTTTTTCATATGACCGATAATAGTTTCTAAATTTCTCTTTTCACCAACTGTTTTAGCCCGTTTTAGGGCTTGATACATTAAAGTGACATTTCTTTTACAATATATTAACCACTTTTTTCTAAACTCATAACCATTATTTGTTTGAAGTAATGGTATAACCTCTTTTAAAATATTAACCATCTTATGAGAAATTTCTGTATATGAAGCCATTTTTAGAAATAACTAAAATGACTGATTCAATCAACGTGAGTAAACTGATCAACGAAAGCGAAAAGCTGTACTCCTTATATACACCTCCAAGAAAAAAGGTATGAAAAAAGTTGAATAAAAGGCTTTATGTATATACACATACATACATCTAGAAGAAAAAAGTAGAGGAAAAGAATGAATAGAAGAAGAAAAAGGCTTCTACAATTTTAACACAATCAGTTAACAGCTTTTATAAACAACATTTATGACAAAAATTGTGGTTCAATCAAATGTTTTTGATATGAAAAACTCATTTCACCGCAATTTCCTAAACGTATATTCATAAAAATTTCTTATCCAAATTTTTCACATTAAAGCTCTCACGCTTAAAACCGCAACAGCATAAAACTTGCTCTCAATTTATATTTTGTTAATTCTTATTCTTAAATTTGTTAACCGCAATTTGTCGGAAGACTAAATCAAACTTTTGTTCAAAGACAAAAATTGTGGTTCAATAAAATATTTTTGATATGAAAAACTGATTTCACCGCAATTTCCTATTCTTATTCTTAAATTTGTTAACCACAATTTGTCGGAAGACTAAATCAACCTTTTGTTCAAAGACAAAAATTGTGGTTCAATCAAATGTTATTGATATGAAAAACTCATTTCCCGCAATTTCCTAAACGTATATTCATAAAAATTTCTTATCCAAATTTTTCACATTAAAGCTCTCACGCTTAAAACCGCAACAGCATAAAACTTGCTCACAATTTATATTTTGTTAATTCTTATTCTTAAATTTGTTAACCACAATTTGTCGGAAGACTAAATCAAACTTTTGTTCTTTTCAGAAGTATTATCGAAAGGTTTTATAGAGCAAATATAAACAGAAAAAAATGGTGGGGACTTTTTCCACACCCAAAAATTTACCTCATATATGAAACCACAACATTCTGAGCACGTGTTATGTATTTAAAAATTTAAAATATTGCGAAACCACAACTTCCTGTATAATATTTTATTCCGCAACATCCTGAGCACGTGTTATGTATTAAAAAATTAAAAATATAGCAAAACCACAACTTCCTGTACAATATTTTATAGAAAAATTTAATTTTTTATAAAATTTTTCTAAGTCGAAATTCGATCGGGACTTAGAAAAATTTCAAAGGAAAAAAACTTTTTATAAAATTTTTCAGAAGTATCAGCGTATAGCTATGTCGGTTCTAGATCACTTTTGATCGAAATTTTTCTAAGTCCAAATGTTAAGTCCAATAAAGTGAAGTATACTGCAACATGTATGTCTGGACTTAGAAAAATTTCGATCAAAAGTGATCTAGAACCGACATAGCTATACTACTATCCGGATATGATGCTCACTTCATTATTAGGGATATAGCTACATCTTTCTTTACATCTCTTACCAATAAACAAGGAAAGATATATCGCGTTCACCAAGCACATGGACGGCAGCTACATAATATTCAGATTCATCGATTCCTTCCGTTTTATGGCTGAATCTTTAGATAAGTTATCATCATTGCTGCCGATGGATAAATTAAACACTACAAGATCAGTATGGCAGGAATTGGATGACGACACTATCAAACTTCTTACACGCAAGGGTGTCTTCCCATATGATTTTATTGATGACTGGGATAAATTGGATTTGCGGAACTTGCCAACACAGGAAGCGTTCTACAATAAACTGACTGACAGTGCTATATCTCCTGAGGACTACAATCATGCTTAAGAGGTCTGGCAAAAATTTGAAATACAAACACTTGGTGAATATTCAGATCTATACCTTAAGACTGATGTTCTCCTATCGGCCGATGTGTTTGAGAAGTTTCGAGAAGTGTGCATGAAGACATACAATTTAGATTCAGTACATTATTACACCATGCCAGGCCTAACATGGGATGCTATGCTAAAATACACTAATGTAAAATTAGAGCTGATAACCAACATAGATATACTGCTATTCATAGAGAGAGGCATTCGAGGTGGTATAAGTCAATGTTCGAACAGATATAGTAAAGCCAATAACAAATATATGGATGATTTTAATCCTGAGGAGAAAGAGAAATACTTGATGTATTATGATGTGAATAACCTTTATGGATGGGCCATGTCACAGCATTTACCAACCGGAGGATTCAAATGGGTTGATGTTCCCAATATTGACGTTTCCGAAATTCCTGATGATTCTCCAACTGGATACATATTCGAAGTCGACTTGGATTATCTTCAACATCTGCATGATAAGCATAAGTACTTACCGTTTTGCTCTGAGCATGCAGAACCACCTGGAGCAAAATTAGAAAAGCTTCTGACAACATTACATCCAAAAACTAAATATGTTATACACTACCGAAACTTGAAGCAATGCTTATCACATGGACTCATCCTGAAAAAAGTGCACCGGGTACTTCAATTCGACAAATCAGCTTGGCTTAAACCATATATTGACTTAAATACCACCAAACGGATGCAGGCTACAAGCGATCATGAGAAGGACAGCTATAAGAAGATGAATAATGCAGCTTTTGGTAAGACCATGGGAAATGTACGCAAGTATAGCGATATTCAATTCAATTCAATTCATTTATTTATTGACAACATCTACACACTTAAAGCCTGGCTTTCTATTTATGTGTAGGTAAACTTAACAAAAATAATTTGCTGCACTATGAGCTGGAGTAAACTAAAGAATAGACAAGGAAAAAATAATAAAACAAGATAAACTATAAGCGCTAAAACTATATCTATACAATAATAATAAGAGGAAAAAAAAACTTATATGTATGTGGTAATCACTAAAATTAGAAAAAGTGTTAATTAAATAATTATCGATAGGAGAAATAATCCAGTATCTTGCCCCTGAAATCACCGCCACCACTCTTTCTGATCTCCATAGGTAAAGTATTCCACATCCTGGTAGCATAAATGAAAAATTGACGCTCAGTTACACGATAACTAAAACTCGGCACATTCAACGCCACAGTTCTATTGGACCGAGAAAACAATAATTTTTCATGTAGATAGCTAGGCACCTTCTTTACAATTAAATTATACAAAAATAGAATTACCCTGAAATCAAGATACGCTCTTAAGGTGCATCCAAAGACGGATATCAAGCTTTGCATGAAGTGGGAATGTCACTATGGTGCAAAAGCTCGGATTGCGGCACCCAACTTCCACAGTGCAACGATATTTGATGAGAATTTAGTTGCTGTGAAATTAAGGCGACTCAAAATGTTATTCAATAAGCCGCTCTATATAGGAATGGCAGTTATGGAAATTTCGAAAATATGCCTCTACGAATTTCACTACAGTTTTATGCAGCGTGAGTATGGAGATAAATGTAAAGTCATGTATACAGATACAGATTCTCTAATATATGAACTTGAAGAGAAAAATTCATATGAGTTCATGGCTGAAAATATAAACAAATTTGATACAAGTGATTACCCAGAAGATAATGAATTCAATTTACCGCTCATGAATAAAAAGATTCCTGGGCTAATGAAGGATGAGCTGAATGGGAAAATCATGAGCGAATTTGTAGGCTTGCGCTCAAAAATGTACAATCTGCGTACAAACGCTGGTAAATCTGTAAAAAAAGCGAAAGGAGTAAAGACTAATGTAGTCCAGAGGCATATCAATTTCGAAGACTACGTCGAATGTTTGAATAACAAGCGAATATTAACTGCTAATCAGAGCTCCATACGATCTCATCACCATAACGTATACACTATCAGTCAAAAAAAGATTGCATTGAGTCCCTATGATAATAAGCGTCATATTATGAGCGGAGCGACGGATACTCTACCATGGGGACTTTACTCTATTTCATCAGATCAACAAGTAGCAGCCGCAGAAAGATTCTAAGTCAAGTGTAAATAATAAATGTATTATAGTTTTAGTTTCATTTATTCAAGTAATTTGTTTTAAACATGTATAATTTTAAAATAAAAAAAGTATTGTAATTATAAATTTATTGTAATTGTATTATAGTTATAGTTGTGTTTCAAGAAATTATAAAACATCTTTGTTATTAATCTAAGAATTGTGTTTTGATGAAAATTCGAGCCATTTAACGTAAGCTTTATCTCCACTCTTCTTTAAGATTTTCTCTACGAGATATAGGTTTGGGTGTTTAACTTTCAGCAGCTCCAATTCATAAAAGCCTCCTGTGATTGGATTTCCTTGATAATCTTCCAGCCGATATGTGATGGGGTTTTGCGTTTTGAACTTTAATAATTTTAAAAATCTCAGCTGTCCAGTTTGGTGTATAGCATTTCTCAAATATATGCTTGTATTTGCTGATGCGTACAAGATCTCCAACTTTATACTTTGCAGGAACAACAATCTTTATATGGTTGTATACAGTTGAAAGTAGTTGTTTCGCATTGGAGGCGTTGATATCACGTGGTCTCATTTTTGTAGTTCGATGTATTCTTGAATTGTATTCAGTGAGCAGTTTCTTTACCATACCAATCCACTGATAAGTTCCATTAAAGCTGAATTCCTTCCACATCATATCCTTTAGAGTTCGGTTATATCGTTCCACTATTGATGCTTTGAGGAAACTGTACGTAGAGTAATGATTAATTGCATGCTTCAGCATTAGATTTTTATAGAGGCTGTTGTAGAATTCCATTCCATCATCAGTCTGCAGGTTTTTAGGTATTCGTCCCTCGCTTAATATAGACTGCATGGCATCTCTTACTTCTAAACCAGTTTTTCTTTTAATTGGAATTGCCCATGCGTATTTGGAGAAGGTATCAATTACTGTCAGCAGATAGCGGTAACCCTTGTTCACATACTTGTAGGGATCCATTTCAACACAGTCGGCCTGCCACAAGTCATCTAGTCCTTTGATAATCACACGACGTCGTTTAAAATTTTTTCTCGCTGGTTTATGCAGCTCATTTACCACTTGCCTCTTACTCATCGTAATTGTAAATGAAACAGATTTCTAAAGAGTTTTTACTCATATACACCATCTTTTGGTGTCAAGTCTTTCTAATTTATTACTGAAGTAAACAGATAGTTTTCAATCTTCACGATTTCATCATTGATATATAGCGTTAAATTTGTCACCTCTATATTCATAGTTTTTTTTATTTCTTCAACACTTATTTTAATTTTCTTGTCAACATAGGCTTTGGTAGTAGCATTATTGTTGTATTTCATTCGAATTAGGGAAGTTCATAACGCAATAAAAACTATTCTTCAAATTAAAATCATTCATTTAAAAAAACTTCTTCCCTTCAATCGCGTTTATTTTATTTGAAACCGCACGAATGAGTCTTCGTAAGCTGACTCTTTTAAATATTTAAAGCAACTCCCAGAGCTTTCTCCGGCCAGTTACCATGTCACCTCACTTATTAGTTTCATTTCTAAGCCATTGCTATGTTGCGTCACATTAGAATATTTTTAAGTAGCCACATGCTGTTTAGTACGAGTGTACGCGCTTTCACAACAAACCAAATAATTTTCAGTTTGTTATGAAATGCGATACACTGCAACTTTTAATGGGGCTACCGTTGGAACACTTAAGTAAGACCTGTATGCATTGTATTTATTGTGCGAGGTCTTACTTAGTATCTCGCAAAGCAATGACTCAATGAGGAAATGCTGATCAATTAGTTGTTTCGTTCTATGATAACATCAATTGATCAGCATCAAGATTTATATTCACAACATCCCTCCCCAGTGATGAAAACGGCATCACGGGATCGAGATGACGTGGTAACCATGGATGAGGAGAAAGTCCCTTTTATTTTTAATGTGATAATACGATATATATATATATAGTATATATATTTTTTTTTTATTTATTTATTCTGTTCGTTTGGCTTTGAGTTACGTACGCTCTGGTTCGTATATATGTATAATATAAGTATAACTGCTGTTGGCTTCTAGACAAATGTGGGCAGTTAATTTATACAGTATAATTAATTATTAGTTAGTACGAATTTTAGACTTATAGATACATGTTGTATACACCGTTTTTTTTTTCTTTTTTTTTTTTTTTTAGGTATCAAATACAAAATATATATAATATGAGTACATAGTTTAATTAATTGATAGATATTCTATAGTATTTTTTTTTTTTACATATACGAAAATATATGATATAGATATTTTAAATCAATCAATTTTATAAATAATATATATAGAAAAAGAATACGAATAAACATAATTTTTTCTTTCTTAAAAATATTGAGCTATAGAATCAACACAGTTGCACAGTTTTACGTAATATATAGATATATTCAATATATGTATATATATTCAGTTTGGTCGAAGAGAAATTTAAAATTATTATTTATTTTGTCTTTCTTAATTATGGCTATAGCTATACAATCAATACATTTTACAAAAGAAAACAAAAGAATAACAGTTGATTACCCAGGATATATATATATATAAATTTTTAAACAATCTGTTGAAATTAAATATACATAATCCAAATTAGAATCAACTACACAGTACCTGCAGTGGAAAATTGTTTGATTTTCATTATTTCAAAACTTTACAATTCTTTATCATTAAAAATCATTTACTCTATTTTAGCTAAGTCACAAAAAGATACTAATATATAAAAAAAATAGTATTATAAAAATAACTAAACCATAAAAATATTTTCTTGTAAGCATACATATATGTTTAATTCTGACCGTACCATTGTTCTCAAGCCATTTATGATTTGATTTTAAACTTCATATATACATATATGGCTTCATGTGGGGTGTGTTCAAGGGTAATTTTGGTGGTTTTTGATCAAGTTTCCGTGACACAATCGTTTTAGAAGTGATGCTATCTGGAATAGGAATTGCGTTCGGCTCTTCCTTTTCCGGCAGATGCTTTGCGGGTATTTCGGAAACTGCTATCGGGGTCACGGGTATACTTACGATCTCTTGAGATCTTCGAGGAGTAGGGTATGAGATTACGGGCTTTAACTTTGCTTGAATAGTTTGGTTTCTTTTCCGTAATAAATATTTTAGGGCTAGGCACAAAATTAATCCAGCGACTAACGCTATGGTTATTCCTGTATTGGCATGGGTTTGAATTTGATGCCTTTTTCTTTCCCTACTTGACTTAACTGAATTTATTTCTTTTTTCAAATCATCTAAGTCTTTACTCTCACTAACGAGGGCGAAGTTATGACTCCTATGAGTATTTAGACTTGCGTTAATATTAAATTTACCTTGTAGCTCGTCATAAAGATCTTGTTTGAACGATACTTTAGGAACATTGTAGAGTTCGGGTTGGTGTATTGGGGGATAATAACTGAAGCTGTTTTCGAAAGGAATTCTATAGTTTTCTAACGTGTACGTACAGGGTTGTTTTAAAATGAGGACTCCAGTACCGTTGATGGTTAAATGACCAAAATGATTACTACAGTTTGTTAAAAGAGTTGCCTCTGAGAAAAATACGAACAGCCAAGAATTTTGCCTAACCATTTTTGTTAGGATATTAGCAGTATTATTTATTATTCTGTGCTCGCAAGGGGCAGGTCCTCTTAGTCGGTTATTGAATAAGTTCGCCATGCAATTGGCATTGTTAACTATAGGTGTACTAGGTTGGGCTTGATAGCAAATATATATTATATCACTCGTAGTAGTAGACCTTTTACAGTGTTCTTTAAAGTCTAGTGTTGTCATTTCTAAATACTGTTGGTTTCGAGTGCTGTTCAGGAAATAATTTGCCTCAATTTTGAAAATAGCGGAGCTTTTGGGTGAGATAGGTGTTGGCAATAAGTATACTTTATTAAGTGTAAACACTGTATTTTCAGGCAATGGAAGCGTGATACGGATGAAATGTTTGTTATCTGAATGTATAGAATCAGTTTGAATTATTTGACTGACAGTTTTGAAGTCTAGCAAGAGGTTTGTCATGCCTCTTTTACTGATTTCATTATATATTTGTGACATATCGTTGGCTGTCAAAATCAGAGGGTGTAAGGTATGCTGATGCAAGGCATTTATCACCAATAATTCATTTGTCAACCGTTGATATATTTGTTTGAGCTGATGTAAAATATATATCAATATTTCATTAATATCTGCTTTAATATTTAATATTTAATATTTCGGGTGGAATTAATTACATTTTCTACCAACGCATTAAAGCGATCCTCTAAGTTTTGTTGGTATTCCGTAACGTTCTTAAATGCCTGATTTATTTCATTGAATTTTGACTTGACTAGGCTAATTTGCTTTTCTATCAAGTGCACATTTTCAGAGTCTTAAGTTTCTAAGTTATTCAGTTTGGTATATATTTGCTCGGCATCTCTGTCATCCACAGTACCGAATAAAAATTTGCTCACCCTACCTATTCCATCAACTATTCCTCGCTTACTTCTAACTTGCAAATAGAAGTTTATATCTCTTAACCTATCCTTAACCTTGTTTACCTGCGTTCGTAACTCGGTTTCCCATGTTTTGCATGATTCGGTTTCTTCATGCTTTAACTGTAGCGTGCACAGATGTCCTATTGTTTTCTCGCATTTTTCAATAAATCCTAATGCTTCGGTTTCTTGCATCATCTGGATTTGCGTATATATGACCCATGTGTGCACATACATGTATGCTGGTGATATCTGTTCGAACATTACGCCAGTGGGACTTAGAGGTATTACATCTGCCTGGGGTGCCACCCAGGGTATTATTGCAAAAAACCACAGTAGCATAATCTGTAGATAATAAATCGAATTTAGTGATAGTCGCGATAAATTAGGCTTTGAGGTAATCGTAAATCTAAAATGTTTTTAATCTATTATTATGAACTCTTCGCAACTTATGTCCAATTTGTAAAGTGCAATTGACATCATTATTAAATCTCATACGGTCCATTCCAAATGGGTGCCAGTTTATGTTTTTTAGTAGGGTTTCTTAAAAGAACTCGGTCACCTACATGAAATTTTACACTTCGTGCATTCCTATCATAGTTTTCTTTGGATTTTAGTTTGCTTTTTAGCAATTCTTCTCTTACCATTTTATGAAGTAATTGCATTTTTCTTCTTCTTATGCTGACATAATCATCAAAATTGTAGATAGGTTCAGGTTATTTTCTTAAGTTATTAGGAGGTGGATCATAAAATCCCCACAATGCTTCCATAGGGGTATGTTTTCCTCCTACGTGTGGTGAGTGATTACGCACATGTACTGCTTCCTCGAATCATTGGTCCCATTCCGTTATGTTATCATCCACAATGTTCTTCAGGTAGTCAATTAAAGGTCCATGTGTTCTTTCCAGAGCACCATTTGACTGTGGGTGGTAAGCTGTTGTTTGTAATTTCTTGACTTTAAATAGTTTGCATAATTGTTTGAAAAGGTCGCTAGTGAAGTTTGCGCCTTGGTCTGTGACTACTGCTTTAGGTATCTTATATTTCTCATTAGTTTGTAAAAACCGTCAGCTACTTTGATAGCCTCGCAGTTTTTTAAAGGTTTGCAATCAAACACCCTGGTTGTGTCATCCAAGAATGTAAGGATATATTTATTACCATTGCGGGTTTCTGGCAGAGGTCCGACTATATATGGCTTTTCGGCAACACTACTAATTACCATAGGCATTTTGATGTTCTTTCCATGTTTGTTTTTGCTGCATGGAACACACTTCCTAATATGCTTATCGATGTCTTTTAGCATACCTTTCCATTTGTAGTTTCTCCTTATGCGTTTGTATGTCTTATAGATTCCTAAGTGCCCTCCAAGGGGTGAGTTATAGGAATCTCGTAGAATGACATTAATGTCATTCCGGTTACTCAGAACTGTTATTCTTTCATCGTTGATGGACTCCTCTGAACTAACTGAGCTAGTATCGGGATCCTTCTCGTCTGGCTTTCCGTTCTCCTTGGGTTTTGGGCTCCCATTTTCCAATTCCTTGAGGTCTTCCTCATTTACTTTTCTTTATGCCCTGGTTAAAACTTGAAAGGATGGGTGACAAAAATTTGTTTCAACTTCAGAAATCATCTCGTGGTGAACTTGTGCTGTTGTGGTTATCTGAATTCCTACGTCTTTATTCATATTGTCACTGTTGTCGTTAGAGGGAATTCTGCTGAGTGTGTCAGCGTTTTTATTAAATTTTCCTGGTTTGTACTCTATACTGTAGTCGTATTCCGAAAGCTTATGATGAAATCGAAGTAAACGTGAGGAGGGATCTTTACTATTGAAAATGCCTTTTAAGGGTTTATGGTCAGTGTACATAGTGAACCTGCGGCCGTATAAATAACATCGGAAATTCCGTGTGGCCACACTATTGCCAATAATTCCTTTTCGGTGGCAGAGTAGTTCCGTTCTGCTTTATTTAAGGTTCTGCTTGCGTAAGCAATCGGTTGCTCTTCACCGATCTTCCCTTTAGCTAACACCGCACCCAATGCTTCTCCGCTGGCATCTGTCGTTAATATGAAGGGTTTTTTCGAATTCGGGATATATTAGTAAAGGCGGTGAGATAAGCAACTCCTTGAGTTTGTTGAACGCCTCCTCACATTGGTCTGACCACTTGTATTTAGTATTTTTCCGTAGAAGTTTGTGGAGGGGCTCGGAAATTTTAGAAAAACTAAGGATGAACTATAATAATTTGCTAAACAAAGAAAAGACTGAACTTGTCGCACAGTTTTCGGCTGTGGAAAGTTTTGGACGCAAACTACCTTTGAAGGGTCTGGTAAAGCCCCTTTACTAGAACATTTGTGTCATAAGTACACTACCTCTTTTCGTAAGAAATGACATTTTTCAATTTTCAGCTTTAAATTATTCCTTCGCAATCTCACAAACACATCTCTCAACTTCCCGTTATGATCCAATAAGTTCTTTCCGTATATGGCAATATCGTCTAAATACACAAAACATCTGAATCCTTGAAGGCCGGTTAAGACGTGATTCATTAAGCGTTGGAATGTTGCTGGAGCATTTTTTAACCCAAAAGGCATTCTTTTGAACTCAAAATCTCCATGTGGAGTACTAAAAGCTGTCTTGGATTGATCTCTTTCGTCAACTAGCGCTTGATGGTAACCACTGGCCAGATCTAGTGTTGTGAAATATCGTGAGTGGCCTAGTTGATCGAATATGTCCTCAATCCTTGGTAAGGGAAAGGCATCACCTATAGTAACATCATTTAATTTTCGGAAGTCAACAACGACTCGCCACTGTTTTTCTCCATTCGGACCATTCCGTTTAGGTACTACTAGAAGAGGTGAGTTCCACGGGCTGATACTCGGTGTAATAATATTATTTTTAAGCATTTCTTCCACTTGTTCCTGGATAATATATCTCTGTCTCTCAGGTGGCCTATACATTTTCAGATTTACAGGCGCATGATCTTGTTTAATATGCATTTCATGCTTTACAGAATTTGTGTATGATAATTTATCTTCTGGTAATAAGGAAATGTCATTATATTCATGGCATAACTCACGCAATGCCTTCTGTTTCTCTTTATCTTTCATCCAACACGATTTCCTTATCCAGTATCCTGTTCCGCCTAGTATTGTCGGCTATGTAGTGTATGCAGTTCTTACTTCCTACATTTGGTTTAACCTTAGAGGTATTATTGATTTCATTCCAATTTGTAATGTGATAATCTTCAATCGGGTGTAATTCTAATTCAACATGGTGTAGAGTTTCATCATTGCTACTGGAATTAAGTATTATAGTTGTGATTTCCTTTTTTACTGCCTTTGTTAAACAGTTTGCTACAAATATACCAGGTCTTATCTCCTTTGACATGCATATAAATTCACCATTACCTTCCACTGGAATTCTCACAATTTTTTCTGAGCGGGCAGGAATGTGGGTTTTACTCTGAACCTTCCCATTTCCTAATCCATTCAGTTGGCGTTGCTTATTATCGCTTCGATTATAGCAACTTACAGATTCCAGGTTCCCAAGTTCCCATTTTGGAAAATGGACTGTCTTTCTGTTTTTCAACGTTTCGAAGGGACTATCTTCTATGTTCAACCCCTTCTTTTCAATGTGAGAGTTTAGTGGTATAGCGAAGTTTGTATTATTTACTTCTGAGACTGGGAACTCTAAGGTTTTCTGTGGACCCTTAATATTACATGCTTTTGACAAGAAATTGTAGCCTAGTATGCCATCGCAAGGTACATTCTCCTTCTCCTTTACTACATGAAATTCACATGCTTGTGGGGTTTTAAGTAGAAAATTCCCCTTGCATGTTCCTACTGTTTGACCTTCTCCAAAAGCGCCGTTAAGGTTTGTTTTATTACCTTGATTAATCTTAATATTGTTTTGTAATGCCGACTTTTTTATTAAACTAACGTCAGCTCCCGTGTCGACTAAGAGCTCGACCGTGGAATTAGCTGCTATATCCAACGGTAATTTAACTGAGCACTTAGGAGCTTGGGAGGGCTGATACCGGTTTTCATTGGTAGTCTCCAGGCTTCCGCGGTGTCATCGTAAGCCTACATCTAGTTTTCCGAGTAATTGTTTGTTCTTTGAGCACTTTGTAGTCTCTTGCTGTCCCACTCTTGCTTAGCTTTACTAAACACGTAAAATGGATATGCAGGTTTGGCAGGCGATTTTGGTGTTGAATTTGCTGTCGGATTATCCGTTGTCTGTAACATGAATTCGGGATGTTCACTTTCTGAACACAATTCAATTTTATCTCACTTGTACACCACTAAAAAAGTGTAAGTTTGACCATGATATGCACCTATGTGTTTATATCGCAATATTGGATCGAAACTGAGGGAATTAAATATGTTTCGTTATGTGAAATTCAAATTGTACGTTTTTCAATTTTTCCTCCCTGCACCACATTATATTCTGACTAAATAAAACTGAAATTCTCTACAAGTGTGGCGCTCACTGAGTTTAGCGTTGTAAGAAGTGATATGATTCGCAGATTTACCTCCATTTGGTAGATTTTAGACATGATAAAATTTCCAAGTTCTTTTTTCTTGTTTTTTTTTTTAATATAAGTTCAAAAATAGGGTCGAGGTTGAAACCTTCAGAAGAATGCTCTTGTCTAAAGATATATTGATGTTAAAAATAACCAAAAGTTTTTTAACTTAACAGTTCCAAGTTTAATCATAAAAAAAACGTAATATGGTATTCACGAACAAAATTATGATGAGTAATATTTAATAATGGAATATAAATATATAAATCATATTTTGTCTTTCATAAGTTTGCCTTAGTTACTACCAAAATTATTACAAAGCAGATATCTTCGAGAAGCTTATTTTAACGTATATTTAAGATTTTTATCACTGTCTTCCAGGTAACACTTGTAAGTGTGATTACTTAAAGATTTTTTAAAGATTCTCCCCTACATAAGGAAGCTCGTTGAAAGAATGAGAATAATAAATAAGAGAAACAAAGTAAAATCAAACTGTTAAAGAGTTAAAAGAAAAAGAAACTTGATTCCATGGTACTATGTCGCTGCAATTTGAGCTCTTCAAATGCACCGAAAATATCTTTCAACATTCACATTTACATTTGTTATTAAAAAAAAAATTTTGTGGACACACAGACCAAGAGTATAAATCACCTTACCCTTTTACACATACACTTTACACCTTTTGGGTATAATAGAAAAATATTCCATACCAGCCATATGTTGCAATTCTTTGGTAATTTTTATTGTAAATAAATAAATATTTAATATATCCCTATCAAGTCTTGTTATACGTATATCAGCAAAGCACTAATGGGAGTAATAGATAAAAATGAAAGCAAATAGAAAAATAAAAACAGTCATAAAAAGGAAAACTTGAGTCTATGGTACTTTCTTTTGTCGTGCGACTTTGAACATACTTAGGTATATACATATATATATAAAAAAAAGTTATATAAGAATCTTACAATGTTTTTTTTGTTTTTTTTTTCATTTCCTTGGGAGATATACTGCTTCAAAATAAATTTCAACGTTTGTACTGCTTCAGTTTCAGCTGCGAGTTGTCAGGTACTTGCACTTGCACCTTTTCACACAGTTTCTTTTCTTAAACAGATTTCTCTTTTTTCACTTTTCTTCCTTTTTGTTTTTCTTATTATTCTGTAGGTCGAATAGCGCCCCGCAATCAGACTCAATTTCAGGTTTGAGGGTGTATAATATCTTGCCCACACTATTCAATCCTACCGGCTGCGCCAAATGTTGTATTTCATTCGAATTAGGGAAGTTCATAACGCAATAAAAACTATTCTTCAAAATAAAATCATTTATTTAAAAAAAACTTCTTCCCTTCAATCGCGTTTATTTTATTTGAAACCGCACGAACGAGTCTTCGTAACCTGACTCTTTTAAATATTTAAAACATTTCTGGGCCATTGCTATGTTGCGTCACATTAGAATATTTTTAAGTAGCCACTTGCTGTTTAGTATACGCGCTTTCACAACAAACCAAATAATTTTCAGTTTGTTATGAAATGCGATACACTGCAACTTTTAATGGGGCTACCGTTGGAACACTTAAGTAAGACCTGTATGCATTGCATTTATTGTGCGAGGTCTTACTTAGTATCTCGCAAAGCAATGACTCAATGAGGAAATGCTGATCAATTAGTTGTTTCGTTTTATGATAACATCAATTGATCAGCATCAAGATTTATATTCACAACATTATCATTTTCAAGGGGTTCATCAAGTCGTTTTATACACTTTGAGTTTAGATCGTAGTCGCCGTTTATCGTTAAATTAAATCCAATACCCCGCTCTCCTTGCTTACCAGCTAGACCCTGAGCTCCTTGTTTACCATCTGGTCCCTGAGTTCCTTGTTTACCGGTTGGCCCCTGAGCTCCTGTTGGCCCACGCTCACCTGCTTTCCCAAGATATCCTCGCTTAGAGAAACGTCCAAACTTGTCAACGCTCATCTGTAGATTGTGAAGAAGTAGGATAGATACAATTTCAATCCTTCCCGTCTTTAGAGCTTTAAATTTCCTTCGCACTGCATTCCTTGTCTTGATGATTTCTTTTAATAGATTTTCATTCATCTTCGATATTAACTGAATAACGGCTTTTCAAACAGCTCTGATAACAGGTAAACAGCTTTCCAAACAGCTCTGATAACAGCTTAACAGCTTTCAAAACAGCTCTGATAACAGCTTAACAGCTTTCCAAACAGCTCTGATAACAGCTCAACAGCTTTTCAAACAGGTCTGATAATAGGTGAACAGCTTTAATTTACTCAGTAGTTCCACAGGATTCGGTGTGTTTTCGGCTGAGTTACAACTTCGACTTATGAATATTTCGCATGTTTCATCCTTTTATAGTACAATGAAGGTATCAAATCCTTTACGGTAGCGCCCCTTATTTAATGAGCTATCCTTATCAATCATCAAGAAACCATATTCATCCTTCCAACACTCAGCACAAGCTCTTCGAAATTTATTAAATTTCATGTCTGTATTCACTTGATCATTATAGATATGTTTCAAATTCAAGTCATCTTGCTTGAATAAGATGATTAAATTAGCATTGTCACGTATTAAGTGCTTTGGTATATGCGTATATGTTTGACAGAGATAGAAGCTGTCTATATCTTCGAAGCGACCCATGCAAAAATAGGATCGCACATTATTTTGCTTTTCACATGCTACATCATCGAAAATAAACACTGAATGTGATTTAGCTACCTCTGGAGGTAGAACGTCGCAGTTGTTTGAGAATGTATAATACCCCAATCCTGATATGGGAGTCATCACTCGCTTCAAGTATTCATACTTTGGCTGATGTATGGAATATATGTAAATATTTTTATATCTCAGACCATTGGGATGTTCCAGCAAACTTATCATAACATTAGTTTTTCCACAATTCGATGGCCCAACAATGATGCTCCTTATACTATTAGGCAATAGGGGTCCATGCTTCTTTTTCACCTTCATAACAGCTGTATCAGCATTTCGAACAGGAAAAGCTTGTTGTTGTTTAATGAAGACTAACGGGATTCCTATAAGTACACCTGTTTATATTACATTTCAACAGTATCATCGGAACCTTATAAGATGCCGGATCACAAATCGAAACGCTCCAGAAAATCTTTGAAAGGGGGCAGAGGACTATTAAATTCAATCATCAACAAATTACCTGTAGAATTACATCTACCGGGATACCAGTACTGTGGACCAGGAACAAAGTTACAACAAAGATTGGCGAGAGGAGATCCGGGCATTAATCCACTGGATGCAGCCTGCAAGGAACACGATATAGCATACTCGTGACATAAAGATACAAGTGATCGACATATAGCTGATACAATATTAGCTGAAAAAGCCTGGCAGCGTGCAAAATCTACGGATGCAAATTTGAGTGAACGTGCCAACGCTTGGCTTGTAACAAATGCAATGAAGGCTAAAATTAAGCTCGGTATGGGTCTTAAGGCTAAAAATAAACGCCAACCCACATTCCGAGAAGCAGTACGAAATGCACGTAAGGTTTTAAAAGTCAAAAAACCAAAAGACTTGATGGAAGCTACAAAAACAGCTCTTAGTGCAGCTAAAAATATTGTGAAAAGATAGAAGAAATCAATTAAACTCCACGAGTGATACCTGTACCAAAGGTTGGTGGGGCACTTCCGTTCCTCATCCCGTTGTTTGCTGGGCTTTCAGCATTGGGAGCACTATCGGGAGGTGCAGCAGGCATAGCTAAAGCAGTAAATGATACCAGTGCGGCAAAGGCCAAATTGGAAGAAAGCAAACGTCATAACCAAGCAATGGAAACTATAGCGGTTGGTAAAGATGGAAACGGGCTGTTCTTGAAGCCATACAGAAAAGGACTTGGACTCTATCTACAACCTCAACCAAAAAACTATTAAAGACGCTACCCAAAAGACCGCTAAACGAGTTGGATCTTCACAAATATACCACACACTTACCGCACTTCAGAGGAGTATTTATGAGTGATAATCTACCTAAAAAGCCATGGAAGCGAGAAAGCGGTAATGTTAACTTGGATATCTCAACTGGAGCAGGTACACACTGGCTAGCGTACTACAAGAAAGGTGATAACATCGAATACTTTGATAGCTTTGGCAATCTCCAACCACCAAGGGAGCTCATAAGCTACTTGGGTAGTAATATTACGTACAACTACAGTTCTTATCAGAACTATGATACAGTAATTTGCGCTCATTTATGTTTAGAGTTTTTATATAATTGTTATAGCCATTAATTATTATCTATAAATAAATGTATCTATATTGAAATTGTGACAGTTCATTATCAACCGCCATGTCATTAACGGGAAATTCATCTCTACTCACTGCTGAGTACTTTCCCCCGCTGGAGCTAGCAACGGATTATGTTTGTGGATTAATTGATTTTCAAACATACAATTCTATACCAAATATTGATGTGAGCAATAATCTGGCTCATGTAGGGAATGAGGTTGTTGAGATACCTGTTGGATCCTATGAGATTGATGATATAGCAAAATATGTAAAAGGATACTTGGATAAAGATGGGAAAAGGATAAAGGTTGCGATAAAGGCTAACAATAATACATTGAAGAGTGAAGTTAAGGCAACTGAAGAAATATATTTTGAAAAACAGAGATCCATAGCTCCTCTGCTAGGATTCAGTAAAAGAAACTTATCTGATAATATAGTGCATACATCAGAGTTGCCAGTCAACATCATTAAAGTAAATACTATACGCATCGAATGTAATATTATATCTGTACAACATCAGGACTTGAATCTTCTAGCAAAGCTGGATGGAACCGTTTCAGCAACTGCTAAATTAGCTAACAACGCTCTACCATTTCTTTTTGAGGAAATTCGCCAAAAATTGAATGCAGTGGAAATCGATCGTACAAGAAATCTTGGGATTGTGACAACATTAAAAAACTACGTATCGCTAAATGCAAATGTAAGCAGGATACTACTCAACGGCAGCTGGTCACCAGATTCATCCGTTATACCAGCCGATGGACTGTTCAACTATTGTGTACCTCTGAAATATTTATTGGGATTCGCTGAAGATTACAAGAAAATTCTGATAAATTCCAAACATGAACTCATATTGATCCGGAGCAGGACAGACGATAATGCCATTATATCACCCACTGATGTGGTGAAAATTGAAATTACCAAACTTCAATGGAGCATTTCGGTTGTTACAGTATCCGATGATGAAAAGCTGCAACTATTTAAAAATATCGGGAGAGGTCGCCCGATACAAATACCATTCCGCAGCTGGGACATATATGAGTATCCAGTACTACCGGAATCCACGCATCAAACCTGGTCAGTTAAGATTTCCACTCAACTGGAGAAACCTCGATTTATCATCTTAGCATTACAAACGGATCGAAGGAACGATAAAACCAAAGATGCAAGCAAGTTTGATCACTGCAAACTCACCGATGTTACAGTTTGAACTCAGAATCATATCCCTATGATGATTTGAATTTGAAATTTGATTTGAATAGATACGCATTGCTGTATGAGATGTATATAAAGTTTACACAATCATACTATGGTCATCAGTATCAGCCGTTCCTCACATGGGAGAATTTCAAAACCGATGCTCCGATCGCTGTCATTGATTGCTCACATCAAAATGAAACAATAAAAACTGGACCTGTTGATATAAGGCTAGAATTCAAGACATCTGAAAATATACCGGCTAATACAACAGCATATTGGCTGCTTCTACACGATCGAATAGTGGAATACAGTCCGCTGACAAGTGAAGTTAGAAAGTTAAATTAAGAAGATGACTGCCATCGTAGACATCCAAGGATTAAAAACCTCAATGAATTTATCACTAAAGAGCTGGCAATTTTAAACAATGAAAACCAGATGCAGCACTTTATACTTCAACCACCGTTCAGATACAAATATTTGACTTCAGCAAAAAAGAGACAAGTAAAATGGCTTCAACACAATTTTCATGGATCCCGCTGGGATGATGGCTACATACCGTATCACAAGCTGTACACTATAGTTGAACCACTGCTTCGAAACAAAACCATATATAAAGGGAGCTGAAAAAGTTCATTGGATGCAAAAGATAGTTGGAGAGGGTGAAATCATTATTAACGTTGAAGATAAATACAACTGTGGAAAACTAATAGGGATAAACACAAATGCGCCATCTTGCCAAGTTCATATTGGACAATGTGCTATAAGAAATACTTTTATAATAAGAAATTTTATTGGATATAAAAACAGGTTTTTATAAAATATAAGACTTTTCAATACACATACCCCAGAACCCTCACTGACATCGTCTAGAATCTGTTCATGGTGATGTCATGTTGTGAAATTCGAATAATGCTGATATCTACAGCTTCCCTGCTAAAAAAACTTATTTAGGTGCAGCAAAACCATGATGACGTCATGCCGATATCTAGAACTCTCCCGCTAATAAAAGAAAACAACAAAACCAAGGCATGCTGGTAGTTCCAGCTAGGGCCGCTAGGGAACCATACTCAAGAAATGGCGTTTGCGTCCAAACAAATGTCGCTAATATCTCGAAAACCAGAGGATTTCTGATGAAAATTTTGTTCTTCCCTCCCATCCCACACCGCCAAGAATCCATTTCAATGAGCAAAAATAACTTGAATTATTAATACGCTAATATCTCGAAAACCAGAGCCCGTAGAGGATTTCTGATGAAAATTTCATTACCCCCCTCCCACATACCCACCATCTAGAATCCATTGGCATGAACAAAAATTTCCTACTGTTAACTTTAATTATTAGTTCAAAACCAAAAGCCTACATTTAGGCGCTCAAGAAAAATCATAATAAAAAGCCTACATTTAGGTGCACCACATATCTATCTAAGAAAACCGTAGTACGGGAGCATGCTGGTAGTACTGGCTAATGCCGCTAGGGTGGAGTCAAGACCAAATGACACATCCCGGTAGTACCAGTTAATCCCGCTAGGGCGCAGACGAAACTCAATGGTGGACCCAAGACACAATGGTGTACCCAAGACGCAAACCAATACATCCAAGACACAACCCTACATTTAGCATGGGCTCAAACCACCTGGCGACGGTGGCGCCATCTGTGGTGAGATCCTGGAGGCTTGAAAAAGAGATCCAGAATGAACATAGTGTAACTACTAATGATAGTATCAATTACAAAAATAAATATATTTCTTTAGAAATAAACGATTCAAATGAATCTTATCATTATGCAGAATATTACACTAACTACCCATACGTTTATTTGAAAAGCGAAAACCCAGAAAAGAGGTCTCAAACAAAGAGTCTGTTATATACAGGGATAACAGTCTCCAATAAAGATATTAATACAAATCTATCTCCATCATTTGCTTCGAAAAGCAATGCAAATCGATCGCCAGCAAATGCTTCGCAAGAAATGAAGCATAAAGGTAAAAATCTATCTCCATCTATAGCCACACAAGAGGCTTCACAAGATATGAAGCAAAACGTAAAAGTATATCTCCATCTACAGCCGCACAAAAGGCTGCATGTAGTAAAATTCTATGTCCTTCATCAATAGATTCACAAAAAGTGAATTCCAAGATAAAATCAAAGAAGTCAAAGAATTTCAATAAAGTTTTATATCCTTCAAATTCTATCGAGTCGGAATCATCGTATAACTCCTTCCAAATTCCACAAAAGTTGGAATCATATCTCCTTCCTTTTAAAAATCCGAAAGAATCTGATAAATTAAATAAAATTAAAATTCCGGCTCGATCAGAATTCATCATTGAAATTCCAACTCCTTCTATTCAAAATCAATCGGTCTGTTTCAAGAAGGAAATAAGGCCAGGTTTGTTTCTTGGAAATTCGATAGTCGAAACAGTCAACGGTATGGCAAAAGTCCTAATCCTCAACACAAATGAGGAGGACGCCCATCTGGCACCTTACGAGGTGAACCCAGTTTACCAAGGCTTGGACGACTTTGTGGTCATCTCCACAGACTCTGAAAGAGATCCAATTAAGGGCAGAATAAATTAACTGCAAAACCTTATAAAATAGGATCACTGTAATTCAGAGGAATCTGAGAGTATTCGCAATATCTGTAGAGAATTTAACGATCTCTTCTTCATAGAAGGGGATTTCCTTTCATATACAGATGCGAGCACCCACAAAATCGAGACCCTCTAAGACAAACCGCCAATTTATACCAAGCCTTGTAGACTTCCTGAGGCAAGCCGAACAGAAATAAACCGGCAAATACAAGAAATGCTTGAGTCAGACATCATCAGACCTTCACAGAGTCCCTGGAATTCTCCACTTCTCCTGGTTCCTAAACAACCAGATGAGAATGGAAACAAAAAGTTGCGAGTAGTGGTACTTTTTGGTCGTATTAACGACATTACTACTGGCGATGCGTACCCACTACCTAAAATCACTGATATATTAGACCAGTTGGGGAAGTCGAAATATTGTACCACACTCGACTTAGCCAGTGGATTTCACCAGATAAAAATGGACTCGAAGGACAGGGAGAAAACTGCCTTTGGCACACCTTATGGCCACTACGAATACAATCGTATGCCATTTGGTTTAAAATGAGCCCCTGCTACTTTTCAACGAGCCATGAACAATGTTCTATCTGGACTTCAAGGCATCTATTGCTTCGTATACATGGACGATATTGTAGTCCATGGATACAATCTCAAAGACCACAATTCCAGACTCACAGCAGTATTTAGCCGCCTTCGTGATTTCAACCTCAAACTTCAACCCGACAAGTGCCACTTCCTAAGAAAGGAAATTATGTATTTAGGGCACATAATTACAGAAAATGGAGTCAAACCAGACCCTGCAAAAATAAAATCAGTTCAGTCATATCCCAGACCCAAGAAGGAAAAAGATATCAAAGCCTTCCTTGGTTTCGTCGGCTACTATCGCCGCTTCATTCCAAATTTTTCGAAGATAGCCAAACCACTCACAAATCTTTTGAAAAAAGATACGCCTTTCAAGTTCGACGCAATTTGCGACGAGGCATTTTGCGAATTACGCAATAAACTTATTTCAGCACCAATTCTATCCCGATTTTGACAAAGAATTTTTTGTCACCTCCGATGCCAGTGACTAGGCCATCGGAGCAGTTCTTTCTCAAGTTGATGATCAAGGAGATCATCCAATCGCCTATGTGAGCCCAGTTCTCAATGGTGTGGAGACTCGTTACTCAACAATAGAAAAGGAGCTCTTAGCTATCGTTTTCGCAGTTGAGCAATTCAGACCATACATTCATGGCAGACAGTTTACAATTATAACTGACCATAAACCATTAGTATGGCTCATGAATCTGAAAGATCACACCTCAAGACTGATGAGATGGAGAATAAGTTTTGAGGAATATGACTACAAAATAGTCCATAAATCAGGTAAGCTCAACACAAATGCAGAAGCTCTCAGTAGAGCTATTCCAGATAGTAGCGAACATTTCGCAAAACCTACCACCTGCGTAAATGTGGTAACAAGGAATCAAGCTAGAGCTCAGGCAAATCTGAACATTCCCGACACAAGTATTATTACTCCAAACCCAGCTCCATCGTCATCAAACAATTCCTCAGTCATAATAACTGAGACTAATTTTCCTCTTTTACTGACTAAAAATGCGAATCCTAAATTTTTCATCTTGCCAACTTGAAAAAGTGTTGGCTTTGAAACTAAAACCTTCAGATAAATCTCCACTTTTAGAAACTGAACTGAACTCCTTCACAAAAAAGGACTCCAAAATAATTATATCAAAAATTAGTTTACCTTGTCGATCCCAAAGAGATAGATCAGACCTCGAAAAGATTTTAACTGAGATCTGCTCATACACAGAAGCAAATCAGTTAAAACAAATAAATATCTCCTTCCCTATATTAGATCCACAGAATCTAATAATTATTAAAAACGCTTTTACCCAAATCTTCGCTACTAAACAAATAAACATAAAGCTCCATCAAGGTTCTATTAAATATTTATCCGACATTAATGACATCGAACAAGTTTTGAAGGATTTTCATTCATTACCGACGGGAGGCCATCAAGGCGTTTTCGCACAATTAGAAGAATCAAAAAGCAATTCTACTGGCCTGGCATGTCAGACGACATCGTAAAGCATGTAAAGAAATGTAAACTTTGTCAGGTAAACAAAGTATCCAGAAATGCAAAAGTTCCTATGAATATCTCGAGCATTAGCTAAAAACCTTTCGAAAGAGTGTACCTAGATGTTGTAAGACCTCTCCCAATATCACATTCTGGAAATAAATATCTCCTTACATTTCAAGACGACCTTTCAAAATTTTCTGAGACTATTCCCATAGTCGACACCGAGTCTAAGACATTAGCGGAAGCCTTCACGACAACAATAGTTTGTCGACATGGTATTCCAGAAAGTATCCTCACAGATCAAGGCTCTAACCTCATAAGTGGCATGTTCGCCGAGGTATCTAAATTACTAAGAATAAAACGACTGAAAACTACTCCATATCACCCTCAAACGAATGGTGCATTGGAAAGAAGTCACAGAACCTTAGCAGAATATCTCCGATCTTATGTAGGAAAAGATCCACAAGACTGGGATACATGGATCCCTCATGCCCTCATTCACGTACTAACTATACTCCACGCGAACTTCTATACGGATTCCCAGCTGAAATCCCAAATAATTTAAAATCTTCTCCAACCGTTTGCTATAATTATGACAATTATGCAAACGAGTTAAAAGCGCGTCTACAGCATAGCTTCAAAATAGCTAAAGACATAGCCATGGCCAATAAAGAAAAATCCAAACTATAATATGACAAAAATTCTGTCCAAAAATCATTTAATACTGGTGATAAAGTCCTACTTAAGAGCAGATTTCGAGAGAACAAATTCTCTCCACTATGGTCAGGTCCGTATGAGATAATGGAGATTAATTCCCCCGAAAATTCCACTATTAAAATCAATAATAAAAACATAAGAGTCTATAACAATGACCTAAAAATGTTCTCAGAGTAAAAACTTCATCATCTTCAAACATCATTGAGAGATATTCCTACTCCTGCACAAAGAACGCTTAACTTTAACATAACTCCAGCACCCAAAAAGAAAACGCCAGAACACGTTTAACAAATTTAGCTTTAACAATAAAACAGACAAATATGACGAACAGAAAACTGAACAATGGTAACTCCTTCCATCCTTAAATTTTCCTTGTTGACTAGAAAGGAAAAAGTTTTTTTTTTAGCTCGTACAGTTTATATTTTGTTTAAAATAACTAATAAAGTATAAAAACAAAAAAATACTAAAAATATTAATAAAAAGGGAAAAAACTTTTTGCCAGAGAGTATAATGAACATTAATTTCAATAAAAATAAATAAAGAAAAAAGCAGAAGGAATAAATTAATCATAATGTATATTAAATTTAATGTTCTACTTAATACAATAATGTTTTTTCTCTATAGTTTTACCCTAACTACAAATATGTATATTAAATCATTCATTGCGAAATGATAATACTAATTAAATCGACAATAACAAATAATTCACAAGAAAATATGTATCTACATATAAATAAAATCTATAACAAAATAATTTAATAATTACGTAATAATTAGTAATGGAAATAAATAAACCTTCTCTATTAGAAATTAAAATGTAACATGTATTAGTTTTTACTATATTTTATAATTTCGTAGTTATTTACAGTTATCTAGTTATATACCATTGTACAAATTCTAGTTTAATCAATAAGAAAGAAAGTTTTTCTTCCAAGGAGGAATAAAACTTTCTTTTCCCCGGGGGGGGGGGGTTGTTGTTGTGACTCATGTACCTTTGCCCCGAATCACAACCATAATACCGGTACATCAATATATCGTCCAATACGATATATTGATGTACCATTAATTGACCCTGAAAAAACATTTCAATTTAAATTTCATTCAAAATCTCATTCAAAATTTAAAATGCATTCCCATATTATAACAAAATGCAATTTAGCAAAAATTGCATTTTGTTATCAGGCACATTTCACTCACACGATATGCACACTTACCTACATACAGTGTCTTCTTACTTTTTTTCCCGCATGTACACTCTACATACGTACAGTACCTATTTTTTCAATCTAATTGTATGTAAATACATACTTACAATTATCACAATTATTCGCGCCTTCTTAAAATTAATATATCAAGACGGGCGCACAAGTGCATATCGGATTACAGTTTTTATTGATGCATATAGCTCGCATCAAAAAACTTTTGCATTTTCTCACGTACGTTTTTTCAACGTCGTGAGAAAACAATAAAAAGAAAAAAGAGCTTTTGAAGCGATCACGGGTACCTGGGTGCAACTTGCCTAAACCTCAGGGAGTCGTTTTTTCAACCGCCGAGGATGTAAGTCGAATCACGATTTTGTGTAAAAAATAAATAAAAATCCTGTGTGATCAGTTGAAACCCCATATTTATATAATGTATAAATTATACGTATATTACTCCGCCTAATTGTGTTATTCAGCTTTTGTGATTTTTCATAAAGAATAATATAACAACTAAAAACACTTTAGAGTTTTCTTGTCCTATGTTTTAACAATATCTTGTCAAAAAGGAACTCTGTGTGCTCACTGTCTGGAGCACGGCACACAGCATACAACACTCCTAAATCAAAATCCAGTATTTATTTTAAAAGATGCTTAGATTATTACAAGATTACTAAGGAGCCAACTCAGCCATCGAAGAGCGAGGACAACAGATGACAGCTGAAACCGGTAAAGAATCGCATGACATTTTCATGGTAAGCGAAGTTGTAAGCTGAACCAGACCTAGGGGTAGTTCAACTTGCATTAACACCTTTCGGATAGAAAAGCTGAAAGGTATGTTAAAACTGATAACACCTTCTTTGTGTAAATGAACAAATATATTTGTTTAGCTTGAGTTACAGGTTTTTGCTTGACACTGGTACAAGAGTGAGCACCGTAGTGCATACTGCCCTACCTACGGCCGTCCTACTGATTAAATTTTCTTTTGCTAACTAGTTACGGCTAATGCTAACACAATCCAAAATTGCTTAAATTTAAATTAGTTAGTACTTGTTAAATTTTGTTCAATATTGTTTTAGGGGTTATGTAATTTACTTATTATTTTACTTAATTTCGGTGTGGTCGCTCCAACGAGGTCGATGTCTGCTCTAATTAATTACGTGCTGGTATTTGAATAAAAATTCCCAGGAGATGGTTGCAGGAGTTGAAAATCCGATTTCCTTTGGTAATTCGGTTGAACTTAATCCGGTTTCTTCCTTTTACAGGTTTTTATATCTTCCCTGATTGCGAAGATGTGCCTCGATTCCACCTTTACTCTCCTTGATTTTTGAAATTACTCGATTTGTCTCCCAGCGGCCCTTTTTTTACTGTCTTCACAACTAGCTTCCTTCCCTGTGCTCTTTTTTTTGACATCAGGAAACCCGAGCAAAAAAATCAGCTGTTCCGTGTCATCCGCTGAACTGCAAGCCGTTAAAACTGGCATTAAGGTACGACGACAGTGTCCATATATCGAATTAAATGCTCTTCAAGTGATCCGGCGTAAAGTTGTAGTCACTAGATGTTAGATTTATTCTTTAGTTATTAATTTATTGGTTATTATAGTTTATCATTACGGATTTATTTCATTTAAATTTCATTAGGGTTTACTTATGTACATATATATATATATATATAAAATAATTGTAATCAATTTCGATTTCAATTTTGGTTCAGGTCAAGCAAAATCCTTAACGTTATGGATTTTAATCTATTTGTTAACAAAATTATCAATCGCCGAGATTTACCAGGCTCTTCATGAACCGGTACCTCAGGACAATTATCAATGAAATTCCCACCAGCGATTTTAGCTTTCTCAACGTTACATTTCTCCCCGTTCTTGGGAAAAAAAAGAAAGAAAAAAAGGAAAAAAAGGAAGTTTAAATCTTCTCCCCTTTTTTGTAAATACGTTCTGTATATTTGTTATGTATATATGTACATATATAGCTATTCAAAATTTGAAGTTTTCTGTTTTTTTTTTGTTTTTTTTTTTTAACTATTCATAGAGGGGTGATGTTCGCCTCAATAGTATTTAGCATTGCGATCATTCTCGAAGTACAGCCGCTATCAGTAATTACGTGCTCGTGATGCTCTTTGAAGCATAAACCGGACCATAAGGCCTAATTACTGATCGTTCGTTCAATAAGCGAATACCAAGGATAAGTTAATCACGTTGTACCATGATATTTAATCGCTCACCTGTCCCTTGAACCGTTGAAGGAGAATTTAATCCTTACTTTGGGTATACTTAAAACTCTAAATCTTATTTACATATGACATAACTTAACCTAACATGACCAACCTGCGGCACTAACGGTGAACGAGGGTCCTCACTCCTACATTTTGGAACACCGTAACCTATTCATTTGGTTTGTTTTCTTCCAGTGAGCATCATCTGCTGAACCTGGAGGGTTATCCATTTATAAACCATAATTTGTTTAATTCTACCAGTGAGCATAATCTGCTGAACCTGGTGGCTTAATCCTATGCGTAACATAGGTTTGTCGCAAATACAACCCAGATCGGTTAAGGAGAAAGCGTCGGAAATCATTTTAGATAAATAAAAAGGTGCATTACCGCCATGGGCAATCCTCAGACGGCCCCATTCACATCCCAAATTATCTTTAACTATACTAAATTCAATTCAATTCAATTCAGGCTTATAACTAGAATAAGTTTTAAATCCTATGAATTTAATTTCAGTTCAGAAGAAGGGTTCCCTAACCATACTAAGTGGAGCAATTCAGACTTACAACTAGAATGAGTTCTAAATCCTATGAATTTAATTTCGGTTCAGAAGGAGGACAATAGATTTATGAATTCTTAATATCATTCACATGCCACCAACCAACATCCTTGTTATTTTCATCGGCCAATCTATATACTAAGTCGGGCCTCTTGTCTGTTATTACGCACTTTAGAAATTTGGGTGCCAACTTTGCAGAGAAATTCTTGGTGGCATCGGATATTACATAATTACGTTTGTACACTAGGTCACCGATTTCAAATTTGACCTTATTGGTCAAAATATATTTTATTTGTCTCGAATGCTTTGAGTATCCTCCTGGATATGCCGTTGTAAACCTTCTGGAGCTTATTTAAGTAGTTTATCCGAAAATCGATTGGTGGGTCTGAAATTTGATCGTACAAGGTGTAATTAGAGCCGGAAGGGATATATTCTCGGCCATAGTTTAAAAAGAAGGGTGAGTATCCTGTTACGGCATTAACGGCTGTCCGTAATGCGACTTGGATTTTCCCTATTTCGCGATCCCATAATCGGTGATTGTCAGTTGTGTAGGACCTCAGCGCACTTCCAATCACTTTATTCCACCTTTCGGTAAAATTATTGCGTGGGTGGTATCGGCAATTTAACCAAAACTTTCGGATTCCGTATTCTCCTAACAAATTTCTAAATTCCTTGGAATCAAACTGTCGCCCATTATCAGTAATAACTATTTCTGGAACACCGAATTCCAAGAATATGCGGGTCTCAGTTATTTCGGCAACTTTCTTCGCGGTTGCCTCCCGGATAGGGAAGAGACAAGGCATTTTGGTGAACCAATCTGCCACCACTAACAACCAACTGTTACCTTTAGTTGATCTTGGTAAGGGACCTATGAGATCCAGAGCGATCATTTGCCATGGACGGTCTGCATGCTTGAATTTGCCATAGAACCCAAAGGGACGTTTATTAGTTGGTTTTGATTTTAAACAAGTTTCGCATCCTTTGACATAAGTTGCCTTGTCTTTTAGCATGCCTGGCCAATAATAATTTTCCAGGATCCGTTGCTGAGTTTTGAAGATACCCATATGTGCGGCGAATGGGGAGTCGTGACCCTCCGCTAGGACCTCTTCTCGTTTAGAAGTGGGGACCACTAACTTCCACCTACCTTCTTGGGTTTCGGGTCTTGACGCTTTAATGTAGAGACTATTGTCTTCTAATTTCCAGTTTCTCATTCGTGATGGAGTTTCTTTAATCCTTTGGATCATTTGCAAGTACCAAGAATCATCGACATTTGGTTGGTAGCAAATTAAGCTAATTTCTGGTGCCCGCGATAATGCGTCAGGTACGACATTATTTTTTCCTTTAACGTATTTCAGCTCTATATCAAATTGTTGCAACCTTAGTATCCATCGAGCCAATCTGCCCGATACATTTTGTTGGCGGAAGAGCCAGGTTAGGGGAGAGTGGTCTGACAGAATAAAGAATTTTTGGCCTTCTAGATAGCCACGTAATTTCTCTACTGCAAAAATAATGCTTAAGCATTCCTTCTCGGTGACGGAATAGTTTAGTTCCGCGCCTCTTAGTTTACGGCTTACGTAAGCGACAGGATGTTCGGCTCCTTCATCATCCTGTTGGAAGAGAACGCCGCCGATTGCATGCTTGGACGCGTCGCATTGAAGGTGAAATGGTCTTTGGAAATCGGGTGTAGCAAGAACAGGGGCCTTGACTAGGGCGGCTTTCAGCTCGTTGAAAGCTCCTTCAACTTCGGTAGACCACTTCAGGGGTTGTCTTTTTTACCACCTTTAGTAAGGTCGTGTAGCGGTGCGACGATTTGGGCAAAATTTGGAACGAAGCGCCTGTACCAGGAGGTCAACCCTATGAAGCGCTTCATTTCTGTGAAATTTCGGTGACGAGGGAAATTTACCATAGCCTGCACCTTTTCGGGGTCTGTTCGGAGACCCTTTGAGTCTACTACAAAACCTAAGTATTTCAAGCTAGATCTAAAAAATTGGCACTTTTCTCTATTTATAGTAAGGTTTGCTTTATATAAACGATCGGCTACCCGCTACCCTGCAACATGCTAAAAATAACGAAATAAAGCCTCAAAAGGAATCAAATAAGCCTAATCTACCTACAGGTAACAAGTTAAACAGGAAGAAAAAGTCAACCCAAGGTTCAGCTGAAAAATCAGCAATTTTACAACATGTACGATATCTATACCCGGATTATGCGATTCCGGACGACATAAGGCAATACCCGCGTATATCCAGGCTAGAGCAGGAACTCAGCCTAGACCCTAAATTGACCGCGGAAGAAAAATTTCGATATCAGAACTCTACGAAGAGTATAACGATATCTTCTTCCTCAAAGGTGACAAACTCACCTATACAAATGCGATAACGCATAATATTCCATTGGTGCAAGATCAAGTACCAATCAAGCAAAAAATGTACCGCTTACCTGAAACACAGCGGAAAGTAATTAATGAGCAGCTAAAAGAAATGCTAGACAGAGGGATAGTCCAGTCTAGTAAAAGCCCTTGGAATTCACCTCTACTAGTTGTCCCCAAGAAAACGGGACCTGACGGTGAAAAAAGGTGGCGCGTCGTTGTCGACTTTCGTAAATTAAACGAAAAGACAATTGGAGACGCATTCCCACTACCCCGAATCGAGGATATTCTCGACCAACTAGGTCACGTAAGGTATTTCACCACACTCGATTTGGCCAACGCTATCATCAAGTTCTTGTCGACAAAAAAGATCGACATAAAACTGCTTTCAGCATAAGCTATGGGCACTACGAGTTCAAGCGTATGCCATTCGGGCTTAAAGGAGCCCCCGCCACATTTCAACGCCTAATGAATTTCGTCTTAACAGGCCTACAAGGCCTCGCCATCTATGGTAAAAATTTAAATGACCACAACGAAAATTTGAAGAAAGTCTTCAATAAGTTGAGAGAGAACAACTTAAAACTGCAGCCAGAGAAGTGCCAGTTTCTACGAAGAGAAATTGTTTACCTAGGACATAAATGTTCTAGCGGAGGAGCCCTACCAGACCCAAGTAAGACGGCCTGCGTTCAAACATTTCCTGTTCCAAAAACAGTAAGGCAAGTTCACTCATTCTTAGGACTTGCCAATTACTACAGGAAATTCATTCCAGACTTCTCCAAAATTGTACGTCCAATCACGAATATACTCCGAAAGGATGTAAAATTCACTTGGACAGAGAAATGCCAAGAATAAAAATGCCAGAGCATAAAAAATGCTTTAATTTCCCCACCACTTTTGATTTATCCCGATTTCACAAAATCTTTTAATCTTACTACGGACGCAAGTAACGAGGCTCTAGGAGCTGTTCTTTCTCAAGGAGAAGTCGGAAAGGACCAGCCCATCGCCTATGCAAGCCGCACATTAAACAAAGCCGAAAGAAATTACTCTACTATATAGAGAAAGAGTTATTGGCTATTTTCTGGGCTACCAAGAATTTCAGGTGCTATCTTCAAGGCCGGAAATTCACGGTCTATACTGACCATAAACCTCCCAAAAGTGTCTTCAATATGAAAGACCCTACTCCCCGTTTGGTGAGATTTCACCACAAATTATCTGAATTCGATTACAACATCGAATACAAACCCGGGAAGTACAACACTAATGCAGATTCACTAAGTCGCATCCCTCAAGCATTAAAAGAAGACAGTTTAGGCAATACCTTAACGGTAAAAGCCCTAGTCCCCCACACGATGAACTCAGATGTGGAGGAAGACAATTCCACAAATAATAAAAAGAAGAAGAAATCCGGTCATTGTTTCGTCGTGACTCGAGCTCAGAAGCAAAAGGCTCAAGAGACAATAAATAACCCCAGTTTGGAGACAGAAGAGCACACGAAAGCGGACCAAAACGAAATTCAACTCACGGAGGCGGAAACACTAAACCCAGAATCGCTTGATCAAAAAGTAAGTACTGGTAAGACACCCGACGTTATTACGAGCCCCACGAAGATCCAAACAATCTTAAAATATTATCACGATTCTCCATTTGGTGGCCATCAAGGTGTTATAAAAACTTACAAACGCATAAGACGCAAGTATTGGTGGAGACACATGCTTAGCGACATCAAGAAATATATTAAAAAATGCCCAAAGTGCCAGACGATGAAAGCATCACCACAATATAACATGCCAATGATTATCACGGACATCGCAGAACAACCGTTCGACAAAGTTTACCTCGATATTGTAGGTCCATTAGAAGACACCACATCAGGTAACAAATATATCTTGACCTTCCAAGATAATTTAACAAAATTTGTCGACTGGTATGCAATACCTAATGCAGAAGCACTCACAGTAGCGCAGGTTTTCTTTGATGATATCGTTACGCGCTATCGCATACCCAAAAGAATATTCACCGATCAGGGAACAAATTTCCTGAGTGCATTATTCAAAAGAGTATGTAAGCTTCTAAAGGTAAAGAAGTTACAGACTTCAGCATACCACCCACAGTCTAATGGAGTATTAGAGCGTGCACATAGACCCCTGATAGAATACCTGCGAACAATCGTAGATGAAAATCCCAAAACATGGGACCAATACCTACGAACCGCTGCATTCGTGTACAACAATAGTGTACACGAGGGTACTAAACTTACCCCAATGGACTGCCTATACGGCTTCACAGCGGATGTCCCATCAAATTTGAAACGGGATCCAGAACCCGTTTACAATCATGAGAGCTACTATCACATATTGAAGTATAAGCTCCAAAAATCATATGCCACGGCACGAAGGAACTTATTGGCAAGTAAACAGCGCTAAAAAGGGGTACTACGATAAGACAGTACGGCCCCTAACTTTCCATGTAGGAGACAAGGTCCTCATCAAGAATGAAAGCCGAAAACACAAGCTTTCTCAAATCTGGGTAGGACCTTATCAGGTAATCGCAATACCAAGTGATGTGAATACCACGATCAAAATTGGTAAACGTATAGTAACCGTACATAATAACCGTTTGAAACCATATTTCCAATAAAAATATATCGAGCAAAAATGAACCAGGTTGACTTGAAATTCCTACTACAGTGTCCATTAAACCTGATTTCAATACCACCCCATGAACGTTTGCGGTGGAGTCACTCCACTGCCCAGTTTAAAGCGGCACAATAAAAGAACCACCATACTTAAAGGACTATTTTCTTCCTCCGTTTTGCCCACAGAAATGGCGCTACAATTAATTATAATAGCCATCCTCATTCAGTACACAACAGGAGAAATCGCTGAAAAAACCTATGTAATAACCCAGCTAAATGGCTCGGGTATATTTTTCGAGGACCTAGGAAATCTCATGGTATATCATGACACCTGGAATGTCCTAACCGAGATAGATTTGGATGAATTAGATGCCCAGATAAAGCTAGCAGAATATGCAGAACACTTGGTGCATAAACTCTGCATAAATATAACAAACCCAGAAGACCTATGTAACGTGCAGCAACTACACATACACGCTATAATAGATAGCGTACGATAGCGCACGGAAACTATAAAGGAACTAGTACCAGGAAAACGCAAGGCCAGATCGCTATTTGACGGAATAGGCAGCGTCATGCACTATTTATTTGGGACCATGGACAATAACAACGAAAAAGAAATTTACAGCAGGTTAGAAGAACTTGAATCGAATACACAAGCCCTAGCCGAGCTAGAGAAACAACAAATTAGTGTTGTAAAAACTACCTTGGAAAAGATTCAAAAACCGCTGGCTATGTTAATAGACAGACAACAAAAAATAGCACACCAGGGCCCTATTGCACCAACCATTTATCACTTAATAGTTAGCAAATTATCAGTTTATTTGTTTTTGATTAAGTGATAAGAGTTGCACGAAAAATATTTAAAATTACACTCACTTATCAATTGAGAAAACTTATCAATTTTGGCTAAGTAAAGATGATAAGTGTTGCACCAAAATTTAAAATTAATTATCAGAGAATGAAAAGTTTTATGAATTGATAAGTATGCGGTATATTCTGAACAATGACATTAGCAAGAACAAACCGTTTGCCAACAAAAATTTAATAGTATTGTTCATCATTATTTTTTCATATTATTCATTATGACTAGGGTTGATAACAAGCTGAAAAAATTAGCGCATATGCTGGCTATATTAAAAAAAAAGAATGATGGAAATGCA
This sequence comes from Dioctria linearis, assembly GCA_963930735.1. Classification (NCBI taxonomy): domain Eukaryota; kingdom Metazoa; phylum Arthropoda; class Insecta; order Diptera; family Asilidae; genus Dioctria; species Dioctria linearis. Next base: position 82,307,208 of record OZ005743.1, on the reverse strand, counting down.
AGTAATATGTACTTCCTGAAAAATATCGATTTTGCCGTGTCAAGGAATTTTGAAATTTTCAAAAATAACCCGAAACATGGTCGATTTGGTCGTCGTCCACCGCAGAAGAGATGCTATGAAATTTTTAAATATAAACTGTGGGTCATGTTTGTAGTATGAAATCGCATCTACATTTTGTCCCCTAATCGGAAATCTAATTAGCTTTTGCGTGCAATAAATAGTTTTCGAGTTAATTGAAAATGAATAAAATGCGTCCTTTTTAAGGTGAAAAATGGCGGTTTTTTGTATAAAAAATGGACTTATTTTCCTTTCGTGATTACTTAAATTGGTGGGGCGGGGAAAATAACTGCCCAGAGGGAAAATGTTCACAACAGAGCACTAATGCGTGTCAAAGAAGGAACGGATCAAATATATGCGAAATGTAGTAACATGGTTGTAACTAATCCAAGCGCATGAAGATTCATGCGAATCGGGTTTTCAATGGCACACCGACGAAGCTTTTTGAATCGGGAAAAAAAAGTATACCACCCGATAGTACTCGGCGGAAACTTTAATTTGCTATGCACCTTGTCGGATTGTAGCCACCCTTTCGCCGTGGGTTCCTACCCTTCACCCTAAAAGTACCCAAAATAAAAAGAAATCCTCTTCAAATTGTGGCTGGTAATTAGCTGAGCTAAACGGGTACTCCTACCGAGTTAGCCCCACTTACAATCTATTCGAAAGAGAATTTTTTCTTAGCACTATATTGCTTAAATTATCAAACTCTCCATTGCAAAATGATAAGCGTAATAAGTTGGTGGAGAAAAAGCATATAATTTGCTAACTTTATCACTTTTCCATAGAACACTTATCACTTCTCATTTTCTGTTTGGCGCAACAGTAATTTGAAAAGCTGACAGCTTCTCACTTTTCAACAATCAAATGAGTGCTTTTCTAATTTCGTTTTGGTGCAACAGAAATTAATCAGAAATTTTGATAAGTTGCTACGTGATAACCGATAAGTTGTTGGTGCAATAGGGCCCTGATAAACGATCTCCACCATGTGGCCGGTGATTTAACTAGGAGGCAACTAAGACAAGAGATTATATCAAGCTTATTGCTCCAAATCATCGAAGTCGAATATCGACAACAAGCCCTCCTGGGTATAATAATGGCTAGTAGAACCGATCATATTCATCCACTCCTAATGTCTCCCAAAAATCTACTGGAGATATATCGCAAAACCACTTCGTATTGTCCTAACGATCAGAATTGTTTAGCCGTCCTCTACCAAACAGCAGGAGCTCAATCACTCCTTATGCAGAATAAATTGGTGGTGAGAATTACTCTCCCAATTTTTAATCTGCCAAAAATGGGGCTACCTAAGTCGGCAAATTATTCATTAATTCCAGACCTTGGTTATTCATACATAGCCAATAGCGTAAAAACTCAGGAATTTCTCTTATTAAAAGGCGAGGGCATGAAAATTTTCAAGAAAATAACAAGTAATTTGGAAGAAAACACGTATGTAGGTCGGCTGAACACGCCTATAGTCAAAGCGGCAACATCCAACGAAAGTGCCATTAAATTACTATACAACCCTTTAAATGAGTGCCCAAATGCAGGACCAGAGTACAAGCTCCCCAAAAGGACATGTTGATTAAATTAAGCAAGCCAAATACGTAACTATTTTCATTTATTCATTTATTACCTCCACGGTGTTACAAATCACATGTCCAGATCACTTTAAGGACAAGGGATACTTGAGATAACGCAACCGTGTCAAGTGCAAATAAGTGACAAAGTGCTCAAATATGAAGGTCAAAGTAAACGCCCGCTGAAAATAATTCAACCCAAACAATTTCCACAATTTAATCATTCCTTATTGAATTTGAGTCTGGCTGACATTTTACCAGAATTTCAAAACCAAACGCAAGCTTCAATGGAAATTTTAACTGGAGATGATATTCACAAATCAGTCTACCAGGAAAAGGTATCGAACAGAAACTCCAATATCCTGTCCACCACCTCTATATCATTTACGAGCCTACTAGTTCTGGCCATAATGATCGTTGTGGCAGTAAAATATCTTAACCCTGTTGTCATCAAGATTAGACAACAGAGAAATCAACCACAAGGTAACCCCGAAATTTCATCCGAGGGAATCCTTTTAGAAGAACAAAATTCTGCTCCCCAACCCACTTTAAAGCGAACTAGAAGCCTCGCTAAAACCAAATCAGTCCAAATCGTTTAAAAAATGGAACACGGACACTGTCAACATGGATCACCAAATCAATGCAAAATTGAACCAAAAGGAGTAACCCTGGTAAACTGTATACAAAAAAAGATAGAATTAAAAATAATTAGATTAGTAATACTAAAAAAAAAAATCTTTGTTAGAATTAATGCTACATAAATATAAAATATCCAAAAATAAAATAGCCTACAGTACCTACTCGAACAGTAGAGGTAATCCCAAAAAGGCATTAGATTCAATCATTAAATAGTCGGTAAACCAATAGCCTTAAAAGGAGTTAGTTAAACATAAATAAACAAATAAATAAATATGAAAATAAATAGAACTAAAAAAAAAATTTTACACAGTTATATTAAAACTAAAAATGGTTAAAGAAACAAAAGAATGTTAAGAGAAATAGTATAGAAATAAAATTAATATTGAAGGTATACATAGGAAAATGTTAAGCTAAAAAGTAAAACATACTAAAATATGGAACAGGCGGAAAGTCCTAAAACTCATTAAAATTAAATCTACATAAAAGATAGAGAAAAAAATAGAATTAAAATAAAAAGATATTATATGAAGTTAGGAATAAAATAACTAAGGATAAAGTACCCAAAAATGCATGGATAACAATAAAATTAAATGTATTAGATTCATAAATAGATAAATAGAAAAACGAAGAAGTTTTACTAAGGTACTAATAGTAACAGAAATAACAAATAAATAATAATAATAACTAGTATTAGAGTGACAATACTAACTTAAAAAATTAAAATGCATTAAATAATAAGCTAAACTTAAAAGGAATAAATGAAAAAAAATTTATATATATATTGAACTTTAGATAAAAAGAAAAACAAAAAAGCTAGTAAATTTTAAATAGACATAATAAATAAATACCATAAAGAACAATGTCAAAAACATACCAATATAAATAATACATAAATAGAAAAAAAGATACCTAATACCAGGCTACTAATCCTATCATTATAATAACGAAAAAAAAAGAGATTTTTAAAAAACAAAAAATATATTGTATACATATAGACAATTACCTAAGGTAAAAAGATAAAGGCAAGAACCTTTCAAAATAAAAACAAAACAAAAACTGAATGTGCAGCCCAACAGAGTCCCGACCCGCCAAAATAGCACCAACAACAACCTCCCCTGAGAATTATTCCTCTTCAAAGAATAATTCTCTTTTTCTCAGGGGAAGGATTGTTGTGTACCTAAAAAGCATTAAAGAGGAATAACATAAAGTAAATATAAAATTTCAGCAGGCATACGTAAGTGTTAACCATGTTAAAACATAATTATCACAGATATTAGAAATTGAATAAGTTCTTCAAATTCAATTCATTAAAATATTCCAAATTATAAATTTTCACATAAGCTAACCATGCTTAAAACATGTTTAGCTTATCTATTCAATCAGTGAAGAAAATTGCATCAGCAATTTTCTTCACATTCCATGCATTAAAACAAAATTATTCCAGTAGAAATATTTAATTTAAAAAAAAAATAAATCAAAAGGCAAATCGTACCTTCAGTACGATTTGTCGTGAAAATTACAATATGCATGTACAAACGTACATACATATCAAGAAAAAAGCTTTCGCGATAAGAAATGCGCGCCGCGAAAATACATTATATGTATACGCCCGCCGCAATTTCAATCGACGGGGCGGTGGCTGATGTTTATAAAAGCATCAAATTTCAAGCCTCCGTCCAACGAAAAATATTCTGGACTTGTTTAAACAAGTCCAGAATAAATGAAAATTTTTCTCAGGGTAGAAATGTAACTATGCATTTTCTACCCTGAACGAGGGCTCTTGATCGCGACGAAAGTGATCAAGAGCAGAGTTCGATTTTGCACTTTAAAATGGCGGTTGTGGGTCGAGTTTAAAAAAAAAAACGAAAGTAAGTTGATTTGAAAGTTTTGGTTCGGCGCGGTCTCGGTTGCGGTGAGATAGAGTTAAAATAGAAAGAAGTTTCAAGTACAAAAAAAATATATACAAAGTAGAAAGGATTGAGAAAAAAAGGTGAATAAAGTGAAAATAGAAAAGGAACAAAGTTTTAGTATAAAGAAAATCGCTGTTATTAAAAAAGAAAGTTTGTTTGGAAAGAATTTTAAAATAGAAAAGAAAAAAACAGGTTTTGGTATAAAGATAATTGTTGTTATAAAAAAAAAATTAAGTTTGTTTGGAAAGAAGTTTAAAATAAGAAGTAAAAATAACGAAACAGTGTTTTGAAGTGAAACCCAGAGGAAATATAAAGAAATCCGCCCCGGTACGTACATACTTATATAAAAATATATTAATATGACTATCAGAACCAGCTTAACACAAGCTCGCTGCATGGACACGTTTAATAAATAAACGTCTCAACAATACATGCGATTCATCACTTAGTCGGTGTTAGTATTAGGTTACACTAAACATAAACCAAACACCAGATGAAATTACATGCACAAAACATTAAACAAAATAGATTAAATATTATGTAGACGTTTTTTTAAAACATGCTTAGAACGTCGAGAGCAAAATGCTCAGCCATATTATTAACAGTAATACACATGCGATTAACAGGTTCATACTTGCTAAAGTTAGATCTTGAGGAGTTAACATGCAACAAAGGTAGCCTTCTTAAATTGTGCCTACTATCACGGAAAAAGATTTTGTTAAGTAAAAATGGAGAATCAATATTCCCGTTTAAGAGTTGATGCACAAACGTTATATCGGCAACCATACGACGTTTCTCTAGCGAGTGCATATTTAAAAGCTTCAAGCGATCCTTATAGGGTGGAAGGATTAATGAATTATTCCAGGGTAGGTGCCTGAGAGCAAATCGTAGGAAGTGCCGCTGAACAGACTCGATACGATCGATGTGTATACCGTAAAATGGAGACCAGACCTGGATAGCGTATTCAAGAAGGGGTCTCACAAAGCAAGTGTACAAATGCAATGTAATCGTGGGATTCGAGAACTCTCGAGATCAACGTTTTATAAAGCCCAACATAGAACTACTCTTTGATACCATGAAGTTTATATGGGAGACGAAATTCAATCTTTGGTCACATTTGACACCCAAGTCACAAACAGAACTAACACGGCGAATCGAGGAATTCGAGAATTCATAATCATAAGTGTGTTCCAACAAAAGGGGAATCAAATCAACAAAAAGGAATTTCAAGATTCAAAATGTCGAAATGACTATAGCGATATGTGTAGCGGAAATTGAAAGGAATGCAGGTACAGTAATAAATAAATGCGAGCGTTACTTCACCTTTGTTCTTTATTGCGTCAAAAGGACAAAATGATTACGACTACAGTATAAACTACAATAATCTAGTTTTTTAATTATGCGTAAAACAAATTTACTGCAACGTCTACCAATTATCGGTAAAACTACAACTGAACTACTAATTTTTACCAAAAAATATATATTATAAATTCTTTTGGATATGATCATAAAATTACAAAAAAAAGGAAAAAAATATTATATATATTATCGCTTAGGAAAAACAATGATTTTTTTAATTTCGGTTTTCACTAACGGATCTCCTTTGCTGCAATCAAAAAAACTACCCTTCGTTTGCTGCAATCACATGTTGAGACACGATGCCCTTCTTGGCAAGTCGTAAAATTCATTACCTTAGGGAATGATCATTATAAATTTATCATGAAATTTACTTGAAGCAATCTTCTTTACATTACTTTGTGAATTTAGTTAATTTCTTCCTGCTGAAAATAGTGTGCAAATTCATTCATTAATATTGCTTGAGCAAACTGACTCTGGTGGTATTTATGGCTCTTTCGGAATATGGAACTTGAAATGCTACCGATCTCTTTCCTTCCCTTTTTTTCTTTTTCTCCAATGGGATATATGATAAATTATTATTTATCTAATATCTTTTACTGGGGTTTTATTTTTGCTAGTTTTTAATACCACCAGTGTATTCCTCGGGAAAAAAACACCCCAATTTCGTGTGTCATATGTTGATAGAAATTGGAGAAATGTCAACTCGCGATTTTTGTGTATTCGTGTGTCGCGATTCTCGTATGTTTCAGGTGCAAATTCCAGGTGAGTATGTGTTAAATGTGATTGGTGTATTAGGTTCTTGTGAGTTTATGTTTTTTTTTTCTGTGATGAACTGCTTAATTTGTAAAAATTCTCGACAAAATTTTAGAATTGTGGTTATGTCAAGTGGACATGATTTTCTTTATTTATATTGAATTTCATGACTGAATTGCAACTAATAGCAATTTAACATGTCCACTGACACCTTTGACGTGTTTTTGTGTATGAAATTGAGGTAAATTTCTATAATTTACCAATTTCTATGATTAATCACCCATTTCGCGGTAGCTGTCAACAGGTGATCTTGCCTGCGATTTCTACCTGAGCAGCTCACGGGAACGTGATTAAACGTAGAAATTAGGTAGCATAAAGTATAAAGGTGATGTTTAGGTAGTTCAAAGTTCAATGTTGTTTGTTTTTATTCATTTTTTTTTTATTAAAATATCTATAGGCTAATATCTGTTTTTCTTCATTTCAGCCTTTTTCGTGGCACGGATTGACCTGACGCTTTTCCCAGGTCCAGGTGCATGATTAGTATCGTTGACCTTCATGCACACGGATCTTATCTCTCGTTTTTTTATTTTCAGGTGTTGCTGAACAAAGTGATTGGTTTCAGATTCCTGTGGAAAGTCATAACCTCACATTTGTCGATATTATTGCTTTTGCACCAGTCGTAAAATTTGTGGAGGTCACCCTGTACAAGTTCACAATCGTTAAAAGATTTAATCTGAGCGAAAAGTTGAATATTGTCAGCATAAATCAAGACTTTGCAGTACTTCACAACAGATACAATGTCGTCAATAGATAGAATAAAGAGCAACGGGCCCAGGTGACTCCCTTGAGGTACGCCGGACGAAGCTTTCAAGACTCTAGAGAAGGAATGGCGGAAATTGATTTGGTATGTTCTGTTATCTAAATATGACTCCGTCCATTTTAGGAATGTTAGGGGAAACCCATACTTTTCCATTTTAAACAATATCACGGAGTGAGTAAACTTGTCGAAAGCTTTACTAAAGTCAGTATAGATACAATCTGTTTGGAAGCCTTTTGCAAACCCGCCATTAGTATCCGAGATGAATTCTAATAAGTTGGTGGTTGTAGACCTGCCCGAAATAAACCCATGTTGGTTTGAAGAAAGCAAATTCTTACAGGAAAATGATAGCTGAGAGTAAATGATTGATTCAAATAATTTGGGCATGCATGATAATTTCGCAATAGGCCTATAGTTAGAAATATCATTTTTACTACCTGTTTTGTGGATAGGTATGATGAAAGAATTTTTCCATAGCTGCGGAAAACAACCACTATCGACCGATTTTTGGAAAATAATTCTCAGCGGGGCTACTAGGGAGAGGCAACATGACTTCAGAAAGGCTGGAGGAATCCCATCGGGACCCGTTGTGAAGTCATTTGGAAGCCCATTAATATGATCAAGTATATCCTCATGTGTAATTGTAGGGATAGTGAATGAAACTTTATGAGAGTCGTTCATATAATTAAAGTTGCTATTACGAGGTTGAAAATTTGAAGAGGAAAATGCATTTTCAAAAAATGAAGCAAACATATTGCAAATTTCAGACGAAACGTCACTAGCAGAATCTTTGTACCTCATGGTATTGGGGTAGTTGTCGGTTTTTTTTTCATATTAATAAACCTAAAAAAGTTACGTGGGTCAAAAAATAATTTCACATGCATACTTTGAATATACTCATCATAGAGTGAAGAGGAAAGTTCGTTGAACTCATTATAGGATGTGAGGAAGTTGCTGTGACTTATAATGTCCTTGTCCCGCAAATATCCTTTCCACAGTTTATTCTTTCTATTTTTAAGGCGTTTCAGCTCTTTATTGAACCATGGCGGTGATGTTTTAGAGATCCGCTGACGCTCACGGGGAACATGAGAAGCGAATAAATCGAAAAGAATTATGTAAAACTTAGAAACATCTTCATCAACACTATTGCAAGACAGCAATGTGTTGAAATCAATAGAGGTAAGTCTACGAGAAAGTTCCGAAGTCAGCTTTTCTAAAATTGAAAAAGTATTGTGTTTCGTCACAATTTGCGAGATTTTCGGTTTCATGGCAATATGTAATTAGTAGAGGAGGGTGATATTTGTCAAGAGTAGACATTATAACTGAGCTAGGTTCAACTAATAAGTTCCCAGCGTCAGTAGAAAATACCAGGTCTAGCTGCCTACCCATGTCATTCTTAACATTACTGAATTGGCTGAGACCAAGAGATGAAATAGTGTCAAGGAAACGTGATTCCCTTGTTGTCAAGTTATTAAGTGGAAGATAGTCATCGTCATCTTCATTAAGTACCCATTGTATATTGGGTAAGTTAAAATCACCAATAAGTAGTAATTCGTCAATAGGTTCCATCTTACCATGGATAAAATTAGATGTTAAAGTAAGTAGGTCGTAAATATTTTGACCTTTGTCATCGACAATATTTATGGAGTCTGGAGGAATGTAGCAACACAACAAATTATGTATAAGTCATATTTTAGGAGAGATAGCTTAAGAGCTATGAGCTCAATATCGAGGGTGTTGGAGAAACAAGGAAGTTCAATTTTGCTGCAATTTTACTTTTATTTTATTTTTACACGCGAGAAGTACGCCACCGCCACGAGCTTCCGAAACAGTATGTCTATCTCTTCTAAAAGTTTGATAAGACTTATCAAGGATTTCAGCATCGCGAATACCATGATGCAGCCAAGTTTCAGTGAAAGCAACTATATCGAAGCAAGCCCCGACAGAGGATTTGAAGATATGTGCGGTTTTTGTCCGAATCCCCCTTACATTTTGATAGTAAAGGGAAAGCGACTTCAGTTTTTTGGAACAACATTATTTATTTTAGCTTTATTTCTAGGTAGGCGCTCAGAAGGTACAAATAATTTAGTAAAAGTGCCAGGAGCCCAAAGTAAGGGGTCTAACAACTTGTCCTGCATATCTGCTGAAACAGTTAGGAGAAAGGATGCAACCGGTTTAGAGCTTTTACTGATTTTTCTACAAGAAATACCATCAGTCGCAATATTTTTGGACTTTAAATACTTCGATATGTCCTCGCACGACGTTTCTGGGCAGAGACGGGTGACGAAAACATTCGAAGGTTTAGGTACCGTTCTCAAAGAGGCCCCAATACCATTTCCTAAAGAGGACTGAGATGAAGTACCAATCGCTACTATGGAAGGCGCCCTCCTTTCAGTTGCAATTGCACGTTTCCGGGATCGGTTTTTACGGATGCTTTGTTTACGGATTTGCTTGGAATGCTCCACAGGAATAGGAGCATTCCTATTAAAATCCAAGTCAAGTTCGGAAGATTTGGCCAACGGAAGCGGCACGTGCGAGGCCCGGATAGAATTCTTACCTACAGATAACTCCGTCTGACCACCTGCAGAGGTCGTTGTGGGAAGGGATTTTTGGCTACTAAGATTAGTGTCCGAGATGGCGGTTGCATTTTGGGCCGCTATGAGTTCACTTCTTAAGCTTGAAGCGGAAGAAGGAAGATTAAAATTATTAGCTGGAACACTTGTGCGAAGATCAGATTGTGTTCTGATTTCATCTGCAATATCACCCATTATCACCCTTGTAGCAGCGAGATCGTCGGAAATAGTGGTAAGTTTCGTTTGTAGTGGGGAGGAAACGGATTCCTGACCAAACAAGTTCTCAATAGAGCTAGGAATATCATTAATATATGTCTTAAAGTCGTTCAAGTGATTGTTTAAACTTAACGACAACACTTTGTAGTGTCTCGAATGTGTGGAAACATCCATGAAGTTCCTGCCGAATGATTCTGCAAACTTACGCAGATCAGAATCTGAAGACTTTGATTTGTCATCCTTTAAACAGTCGAGTAAACAATCCAATTTGGATTCAAGTGCATCAAGCCTATGATGTAGAGAGGCAGAATTGTTCGAATTGTTTGAAGTCGTAGTTAGTTTATCGACTTTACAAGACAGCTCATCAAGAACCTGAGAAATAGATGAAAAGTCGGAGGATTGTACTGTTTGCATCACTTTTAGAGAATTTATATTATTGGTCAGGTTGTCAGTGTTGTTTAGTAATTCCTGCAATTGACCATTATTACATTTTACTGCCATTAAAATATGAGATAACGAAAATTCCTTACATTCAGAGCAAAAGTTGGAGAATATGTTAGAAAACTCAAGCAGTGACTTAGCAGAGAGTCGGCTAAAATTGGAGAAGCCCACGCAAGCATAATGAAAAGATCTGCCACAAATTCCTTGGCACTTGATTAGAGCAAGATTACTATCAGTTAACTGACAATTATTAAAACAGCAACCATCCATGCTTCAAATCAACATGCAAGAAATAAATAAAAAAATCGGGAAAGGTTCCGGTACAAGACTTATAATAAATTGCAGTCCAAGATGTAAAAATAATTGTGCGTGGCGCGTGGCTCAAGTGTGATGGTTGTCCAGGGATTTTAGAACAACAATACTGATTGGAGTCTTCGTGACGAGGGTGGTTGCGTCAAGACTAAGCTAATAGCATTAAAAAAATAGTTTTGTGGATTGGTTTTTAATCTTTCACAGATAGGTGGCATAAAGAGTCAGATCTTGTATATACATATGTACCTAATCGAGGCAACGTCAGCCCTTCAAACCCAATTCAGGTAAAAGAAAACAGCGAAAATGGAAAAAAAATTTAAAAAGAATTTTGCGGATGCACAGCATGCACCCATATGCAGAAACTACACAGAGAAGAAAAAAAAACAAATAAAATAAAAAAATAAGGAAAAATTACCCCAGAAAGACTTTAACCACTCCCGTCGAACAAATCGAGGAGACAAACACGGCGTAATCCGAAAATAAACAACACAACTGAAAATTAGTCCGGATCGGACAAAAACACGGAGAAACGGTTCAAAATAAGAAAAACGAGTTGAATAAACACAAAACAGATGCACAGAACACCGAATAAATAAAGAAATTAAAAATTAAAAGCGGACACGAACGAAAACTCGACTTGACAGCACAACAATTCACAAACATTAATCTCGGAAGTTATTTGGTTTATGTTCTTTTTTATAGTGATACTCTCTACAATTATGGTTTGATTTTTGATAAGTTCTAATAAATACGTATCATTATTTTTCTTTTATGTCTCGCCTCGTGGGGACTGAGAAGAGATTGCTTTTGGTTGATGTCGCTCATGATAGCATGTAGTTGTATTGTTATATCCTCACATGCTTTGGTGTCACTATTATAACTATGAGCTTTAATAGTTGTTAACCGTTGTATTTTTTCAGTGTAAGTGTTTAGTTTTTTTAGTTCGAGATTAAAATTTCTAAGTCGTAGAATATAAATATTTTCCAATGATTGCTATAGAGACTTACATTTCCTAAACCTCGAAATATATACCTGGATTGTTGGTAAATTCTGTCACTGCTACAGCTTCTTCTGCATTAGCGTTTCCCGGTACGATGCCAATTATAAACAATACAAGAACGAGAAACCTGCAATTATTGCCGTCTTTTAAAATTCATTCGATAAAGCGCTTGATGTTATTATTATGAACTGTTTTGTTTTTGTTGCCTATTCTAATTGTGGTGTTCTCTGCTGAATTTAGTTTTACTATTTCATATGGTCCAGACCAAAGCGGGGAAAACTTTCCTTTCCGTTGGTGGTTCTTTAGGAGAACTTTTTCGCCTAAATTAAACTGTTTTACACGAGTACTTTCATCGTAGGAAACTTTTGATTTTTCCTTTTTTTGAATGAGGGATTCTCTGGCTAATTGATAACCATGTTGTAACCGTGCTTTCAATTCGTTACTATAATTCTAATATGAATAACATATCGTAGGTTCCTTCTTTACTGTGGTCGGAATCTCTGCTTGATAACCATAGAGCAGCTCTCAAGTGGTGAATTTAGTGCTTGAATGGGGGGTTGTGTTATACACAAACATTGCATATGGGATCCAGGTGTCTCAAGTCAAGTGATCTTTGTTTACATAATGACGGAGATATTCAGCTAGTGTTCGGTGGCTTCGTTCTAAAGCACCGTTAGTGTGTGGATTGTATGGTGTAGTTTGGAGTTTGTGGATCTTTAGAAGTTTACACACTTTTGTGAAAACTTCGCTCAAGAAATTTGAGCCTTGGTCAGTTAAGATTGTTTTAGGTACACCTTCAGCTTCAGCATTTGGGAGCGGAATAGCTTCTGAATTCTTCGTAAGATCATCTTGGAAAGTTAATATATATTTGTTGCTTTCATAACTTATGGGTAATGGTCCCACTAAGTCTAGGAATATTTTTTCGAATGGTTTCGAGCTGGTAATGGTTCTTCTCATTGGTATTTTTGGATTTCTTGAACGTTTATTTTTCTGGCAAGAAGGACATTATTTTATAAAATTCTCGACGTTTTGGTTCTTCCTGACCAATTGTAAGCAGTTTGGATTCTTTTTTATATTATGAGTGATACATTGATGACCCCCAAGAGGGCTTATGTGGTATGTGTTTATAACATCCGTTATTTGCCTGTCATCGGGTAACTCTTGCACCTTGGTTACATAGGTAGTGATTCGAATGTTTCCATCTTTGAAAACGTATGAAATCATGTTTTCCAGTTCGGAAAGTACAGTTAATTCTAATGGAGGAATGAAAATAGATATGTTCTGATGACCATGGAGAATACAAATTTGTTTTATTTGTTCTATACTCCCTAAGACTTATTGGTGCTCTTTGGAATTATGCATTTGGCAATTAAGAAATTGCAATTCGAGTTTTCGTAATAGAAGACTTTGTTCAACTCGAGTGTGGCTTTCAGCTTGGATGTATGCTATTTTAGAATATTTTCGATTTCGTTTTCTGATCTAGGTAAAAGAAAACATTTTGTTTTTATCCGTTTATCACGCAACAGAGGTATTTTTTCTTTTAAATTTATCTCGATTGGGAAGACTATTGAATTTAAGTAGTCGTTATAAAAATGCTCTAAATCTTTGGAAGTATTTGTTTCGTTATTCCTTTTTTGACTTCTAGTTACCACGTTTACAGATTGCTTAGAATTGTTTTCTTCCTTATTATCAAGAGGATTTAATCGGCTAAGTGCATCAGCATTAGCGTTCAATTCTCCTGGTTTATGCAGAATTTTATCGTCATACTCTTCTAGACGAATTCTCCATCTCATTAAGCGAGAGGAACAGTCCTTCAGGTTCATCATCCATACCAGTGGTTTATGGTCGGTTATGATGTTAAATTTTCTTCCATAGACGTATGGGCGGAATTGTTCTACTGCATATACTATTGCGAGTAATTCCTTTTCGATTGTTGAGTATCTTATTTCGGCTTGATTCAGTGTTCGACTTGCAAAACAAATCGGTCTATCTTCACCGATTTTACCTTGTGAGAGTATTGTACCTATATGGAGCTTCGATTAGCTTTTTCTTTAATTTCCGAAATGATTCATTACAGAAGTCATCTGAGATGAATGAACAGTCTTTTTTGAGTAACTTTGTGAGTGGTTTTGCTAATTTGGCGAAGTTAGGAATAAACCTTCTATAATATCCAACGAATCCTGAAAATCTTTTATATCCTTAACCTTTTTGTGAGTCGGATTAGTTTTTACAACTTGTATTTTAGATTCATCATTCTGTAGTATCAGTCTGCTATCTCTTAATCGCTGAAATACTTCTATGAACTTCTCGTTGTGATCTCTCAAGCTATATCCATAGATAAATATATCGTCGAGGTAGACAAAACAACGTATCCCTTGCAATCCAGTTAAAATGGAATTCATCAGCTTTTGAAAGGTGGCTGGAGCTCCTTTTAATCCGAACGGCATTCGGTTAAAAGATAATGACCAAAAGTCGTGCTGAAGGCAGTTTTTCCTTGTCAGTTTCATGCATAGGAATTTGATGAAATCCACTAGCCAAATCGAGTGTAGTGAAATTCTTGGATCTGCCAAGCTGGTCTAATTTATCACCAACAGTTATTTCATTCAATCGCCGAAAGTCTATGACTATTCTCCATCTCTTTGTTCCTGTAGAATCTGCCTTTTTCGGTACAAGCAGAAGAGGAGAATTCCAAGGACTTCTACTGGGGCTAATGATACCATCAGTTAACATGCCTTGGATCTGGCTAGTAATCTCATCTCTTTGAGATACTCGTAGCCTATAGGGTTTAACATAAATTGGAGGTTTGTCTAGCATAGTCGGGATTTTATGTTGAGTTACCTCGGTATGAGTGAGATGATCTCCTTCAAGATAGAAAAGATCGTTAAATTGTCGGTAAACTGAAGTCATTGCTTCTTTTTCTTCTAAATTGCAGTGGTCTCGGTTTATTGATCCTATTAATTTTTTTAATATTTGTTCTATTGGGTTCTTAGAATCCGTAATCAATTCATAATCACCAGGGTTCTCCCAGTTTGGTGCTACCTTATCCAAATCTAGAGTTACTTTTATTGGTCCTATTAATTTTTCTAATATTTGCTCTATTGTGTTCTTAGAATCCGTAATCAATTCATAATCACCAGGGTTATCCAAATTTAGAGTTACTTCAGATTCATTTATATTTAACAAAAACACTTTCGCATGATTTTTATTTGATTGAGTTAAAACATTATCAAGAAATATACCTGGTGTGGCTTCCTTCTGAAGACATAATAATTCTTTTTCTGAAATTGGAGTTGGAATTTTGACTACTACTTCCGTTCGAGGGGTATTTTAAAGTTAGAATGTTTATTTGATTGACATTCTTTTTTTGTTTCCTTTAAATTTGTTTATA
Source organism: Dioctria linearis (assembly GCA_963930735.1). Taxonomy (NCBI): domain Eukaryota; kingdom Metazoa; phylum Arthropoda; class Insecta; order Diptera; family Asilidae; genus Dioctria; species Dioctria linearis. The sequence continues at coordinate 82,292,166 of OZ005743.1, read as the reverse complement.
GGTTAGTATCTGTATCTACATCAGGAATGTGATCACTAGGTTACCTTAAAATCTCCTTATTCAACTTTTCTTTTCTTGATTTATACTCTTTAAATTCTTTTAGAGGGTTCTCATTATTTGTGGAACTCTTATTTATAAGATTTAGGCCACAGTCGTAGCATCGTGTACCTATCTCTTTTTGCAGTGGAATACATGTCTCACTGTCTTTTTGTAGTGGAATACGTTTCTCACTGTCTTTTTGCAGTGGAATAATTCTTACACTGTCTTTTTGCATTGGAATACTTATCTCACTGTTTCTTTGAGCATTACCATATTTTTGCAGTGGAATACATCTTTCACTGTCTTTTTGTGTATCGTTAATTACGATTTTGTTAGATTTATTCATATAACTTTCATTATTATTATTTTTTTAATCCCTTCTCGAATCGCAGTATTTTCAATAATGTCTTTATCGCTAATATCATCTATGTACACTAATTTCTAGATATTTCTCTCTATAATTTATACAACATTCGTATAGCCTGAGAAAATCATTTCAAGAGTCCATTATAACTCAAATTTGTATTTTGCTCTATTACTTGAAAAGGGTGGTCAATTTGAACTTGACTTTCTGCTAAATCGATTCCTATTCTACCGTATATTATGTATGCGCACAGAGGCAATGAAATCACCGGTTAGGGTAGTGATTGTACACTTTTGATTTTCATGTACCAGGCAATTTTCGGTAGTGGAAATATACTTTGGTAAATTTATCTCGGCACCTGTATCAACCAAGAAAGTTGAGTATTTCCTATTGGATGTCGATATAGGTAGATTCTGTTACATCTGTGCTCCGTGCTTTCCCTGCTTATTGGGAGAAGAGAGCCCAGAGGAGTCTTGGGGGTTGGTCTGAGGAATTTTAATTAAGAAACTAAGTTAATTAGAATTTTAACTAAACCACTTTCTATTCTTTTACTTTATCCGGCTTTTACAAACTTTATCTTACAACCTTTGTTTTGTTTTTTTTTTGTAGACTTTAAACTATTTAAAATAAATTTGTATTTTCCTCAGAACCAACCAACTTGTTTTTGACTCGCGACGTTTTTCAAGACTGCTTTTCTTTACTTTCGTTTTCTTTTCCATTCATACCGATCTCGCGCCGTCAGCACGAGCTTCCCACGATCGCGTCGATCACGTGGTCCTCTTTCGATGATAAGCGAGCATGTTATTTGATACGCCACTTGTGTATATGCAAGTGGTCAACCGGAAAAACGATTGCAACAAAGTTACAATTTAGGCACTTTATTTTCATGAAATTGTAGTGTGTGCATATTAAGTGGAAAAATGCCTGCATAAAGCTTTCTATTTATGGGACTTTATGTTTATGAAAACTTGGTTTGTGCTGACAAATCTAGGTGTATGCAAATGAATATAGAATATATGCAAATGGTATGTATATATGGTTATGATACGTGGATATCATAACACCATCCTCCTATGAAAAAGAAAATTCGTTTCTTGAAGAGATGACGAATTTTCTGTTGGAACGCGCAGTCGTTGGTTCTGGGATTACATTGGGATTTAATGTGTTTATGGTAAGTATGTATGAATACATATTTGTTATTACTATACATATTTATTTATATTTATTACTATATATATATATTTTTTTTTATTAGCTACGTGATATACCTACATATGTATGATTTTTTTTGTATTCCTATTTATTTATATATTATAGGGTTCCAAATAACGCTTTGCTCACCATTCCTATGGCGTCAAAAGGGGCTCTTTTTTTCCTATTATTACATTGCAACAGGTTGTATTTATGTCCCATATCCGCCAGTAGGTGGTTTATCTCCGTTACCGTACTGTTACAGATGATTCCAAATCCAGTGTCGTTCATTAGTGTTTCGCATAATGCGTTTATTTCCGCCGTGTATCTCGTGATATGCCTTATGGGAATTTCCAAAGTTCTAAGGTCATAGAAAACTGCAACTTTCCATTCGTTTGAGTACAATTCCACTCTACCCAATTCCTCAAAATATATTCCAGGACTTTGGTTAATAAATGTGATATTAATGTTGCTTCCATAGATGGCGCCTATGAGGCCCAAGATCAGTATGGAGTATGTAGAAAATCCCATAACCTGAAAGGGATTTCGATTAGTTTACGATGATATTGAGATAGTAGCTTTTATATATATGTGTGTGTATTATAAGTTTTGTAGTGTTGTGGGGTCAATCCCTTTTTTCGCTGGAAGTCCTATTCGTGAATCAGTGTCATCCTTAACCTGAGATTCGTTAATGGTGGGTTAACTCGTGATTTCGAGGGTAAAATCATGTCAATTCATCTCGATTGTGTAGGGTGTAGAGACTCGGATAATAAGAAAAATTCATCAAATGATTCCAAAAAAAACCTGGAGATGGTTTAGAAGATTGATCGAGAAGCAGGAACAATTGCTATGATTATAGGGCGGTAACGCTCGTTGCAACTCGTGATTTCGAGGGTAAAATGATGTGAATTCAACCTGATTGTGTAGGGTGTGTTTAGGGATTAGAAATTTATTATTATATTTAGAGAGATGATATTCTTATAAGTTACCGTTCGTGTCTACGTTTTAGTCGGCAGATTTCGCAAGGTAGCATTATAACCTTGTTTTAAAAATTTTTTAAATTTTTTTTTTTTTTTTAAAGGAAAACGGAATTTCTTCAGCGGATTAGTCTATAAAGAGCTTAAGATCGATGTTGTGAATTGTTTTCAGTTTATTTCGTATTTTTACGATGGAGTTTTCCTTTGATATTATCTTCACGATTTCAAAGCGAGGACAATTTGTTTTTTCGCGAGTGGTTTTTTATAAGTACCTTGTCTCCTATATTGAATTCCTTTTCGCGGGTGCTTTTGTTGTAGTGCTTCTTAGACTGCGTTTTCTTCTGGTGCACGGTTTCCTTCGCAATTTGGTGGCCATGTTGTAAGCGAGACTTTAGTTCATTTACGTAATTCTCGTAATTGTATGAAACTTGCCGCTTTTGTTCTAAGCTGTTAGGAATATTAGCTGGATAACCATATAAAAGTTCATGTGGACTATAATTCGTGCTACTATGTGGCGTAGTGTTGTACACAAACATATCATAGGGTATCCAGGTGTCCCAAGTGAGTGGGTCCTGGTTGACGGACGTAATGTCGAAGGTATTCCGCAAGTGTTCGGTGGCTTCGTTCCAAAGCCCCATTTGTTTTAGGATGATACGGGGTCATTTTAATCTTCTTGATTCTCATCAATTTGCACATTTCTTTAAAAAGGTCACTTAGGAAATTTGTTCCTTGGTCCGTTAGGATTGACTCTGGAATGCCATGCTGACAGACAATGCCTTCGAATAAAGCTCTAGCAACTGTAGTTGCCTCGGCATTATTTATGGGCAGGGCCTGGGAAAATTCGGTTAGATCATCCTGGCACGTTAATAGGTATTTGTTGCCTTCTAGCTTAACGGCAACGGACCCACGATATCTAAGGCTAATCTTTCGAATGGCTTGGTGCTGGTTGTTGTAATCTTCATGGGAATGGAACGATTTTTTAAGAGTTTATTCTTCTGACAGGATTCGCATTTACGAATGAAATCGACCACGTCCTTAAGCATTGTTGGCCAAAAGTAACTTAATTTCAGTCGCTTTAAGGTGCGGGATACTCCCTGGTGTCCACCGAGAGGGGTGTTGTGATACTCTTTTATAATTTCCGCGATATCTCCCTGATCAACTAGGTGTATCTTATTATTTTCGAATAACTTTATGGTGATATTTATGTTTTTAAAAATTTCGGCCAAATTTAGTTCTATCTCCTTTGATGTAACTTCTTTGAAAGAGGGCACAGATATGCCTATAGACTTTAACTGGTGTTTAACGCAATGATCACAAACCTTTTTTATAATGTTTGCCAGCATGTTCCTGTCACTTTCTGTTCTTAGAGGTATTTTGGTTTTTGCAACGATGAACTCGGTTGCGTTTAAATGATGGTTTAAAATTTTAAGTTCGCCCAACCCGGGGTTTTCGTATTCTTTTATGTGTTTAGCGAGTTCGATTTCGTCTTTTGTCTCAATTGGCGGTAGCAAAAAAAGCTTTACCAGTGTTGTTTTGTCCTTTAATATTGAGTTATTAATCTTCTTGATGTTGCACTGAATAGAGGATTTATTGGATTCATCTTCCTTGACGCTGATATTTGTACAATCCTGGGTTTCATCTTGCGTTAGTTTTGCTCGACTCCTAGTCACTATACCCACGTTGTTTAACTCGTTTATTTTTGGGTCATGGTGTTCTTGGTTAGTAATTCTACTCAGAGCATCTGCTTTGGCGTTATATTTTTCAGGCTTATAGATGATTTTGTACTCGTATTCTTCGAGTAGTATCCTCCACCTAGCCAATCTGGAAGTTGGCTCCTTCAGGTTCATCAACCATTGGAGCGGCTTATGATCAGTTACTATCGTGAAATGCTTCCCGTAATTATATGGACGGAACTACTTGACGGCAAATACTATTGCCAATACCTCTTTTTCAGTTGTAGTATATCTTGTTTCTGCGGGATTAAGTGTACGGCTTGTGAAGGATATAGGTCTATCCTCACCAATATTGCCTTGGGATAAAACCGCTCCTATTGCTAGGTCACTAGCGTCGGTTGTTACTAGGAATTCCTTGTCAAAATTAGGATACGCAAGTACAGGAGAGTTAATCAATTTTTCCTTGAGAATGCAGAACGCTTCGTCACAAAACGAATCCCACTTGAAGACGATGTTTTTCTTTAAGAGTTTAGTTAGGGTTTGGCAATGTTTGCAAAATTGGGTATAAATCGACGATAGTAGCCGGCAAAGCCCAAAAAGGATTTTACGTCCTTAGCTTTTTTGGTCTGGGATAAGTTTTCACTACCTGAATTTTCATGGGATCTGGTCTAAGACCACTTTCAGAGATTACATGACCAAGATAGATGAGTTCCTGTTTTATAAAATTGCATTTATCTGGCTGGAGCTTTAACTTATGTTCCCTGAGGCGATTTAGGACATTGACCAATTTTAAATTGTGATCTCGTAGATCATATCCGTAGAAAACTATGTCGTCGACATACACAAAACACTCGACTCCCTGCAATCCCATCAGCACATTATTCATAAGTCGTTGGAACGTAGCTGGTGCATTCCTTAGTCCGAACGGCATTCGATTATATTCATAATGTACAAATGGAGTGCTGAAAGCCGTTTTTGCTCTGTCGTTCTCATCGACGAGTATTTGGTGAAATCCACTGGCCCGTTCGAGTGTGCTAAAATACCTGGATTTGCCCAATTGGTCCAATATATCAGTTATATTGGGCAATGGATATGCATCTCCAATAGTAATATCGTTTAGCTTTCGAAAGTCCACGACAACTCTCCATCGTTTGTTGCCAGAGCTATCAGCTTTCTTGGGCACGAGGAGCAGAGGTGAGTTCCATGGACTTGAGCTTGGCCTTACAATATCGTTTTGTAGCATTTCATTGACCTGTTTGTGGATTTCATTTCGGTGTGATTCCGCCAGTCTATACGGTCGTACGTAGACAGGGGGTTTATCGTTCTGTGTCACAATCCCATGCGTGATCACATCGGTGTTGGTCAAGTAGTCCCCCTCCAGATAAAATAAATCATTGTAAGATCTGCAGATCTCCAGTAATGAGGCCTTCTCCTCTGAGTTGCAATGATCTATGCTTAGTAGGGCCTCTAATTTCTTCAAGCGATTTACAACTGGATCTTTTTCTGGATTGGCTCTGATAACATCGAATTGGTCGAACTCATCCCAGTCCAGGTTTATTTGATTTAAATGTAACTTCGCTTCGTTTTCGTGTGCGTTTAGCATTAATAATTTGACACGATTACAATGTGGTATCGCTAGAGCATTGGCCACATAAACACCTGGTTCTATTTCCTTTTTCTTGAAAACAATGTCTTTTTTATATAAAAAGGGGATTTCGACAATTTTCCTACTTCTAGCCGGTAGGATGATAGTGTCAGTCCTATCTGTGACTATTTTCTGCAATTCCATTGTCTCGACTTGGTCTTCAATCTCGACGGTATTTCCAATTCTAGATTGGTGCATTAGTTTTCGGGGATTTATTGCACTTTGCACCTCTTTGATACCTGTGCTGCTACTCCGGGGTTGTCGAGGAGAGGTTTCCTTTAAATTTGGTTTGGACTTTTCCTTAGAGTTTTGGGACTGAGGATTTGAAAACAGAATATTTTCTCTGGCAGTCCCCTCGGAGCTCCCGTTTTCTTGCAATTTGGGATTGCCTTTAGAGTTTTAGGGGTAGGGTTTTGAATACAGGGTGTTTTCCCTTACGCTTCCCTCAAGGCTTCCTGTTTCTTGCAGTTTGGGACCTCTTTTCAAGGGTTGGATATATTTAATCTGCAAGACGTTTCTTTCATAGTCGATAGTACACTTATGTTCACGCAAAAAGTCATTCCCTATTATTCCGTCGTATTTAAGGTTGGTTTGCTGGCCTAGCAAATGAAAGGGGTGATTAAAGGAAAAAATTTTGGTTGATACTTCCAGTTTCATTGTGCCAGTAATTATTCCGAATGTCGGTACTGACTCGCCTGAAATAGTGGACAGGGCACAGCCACCAGAGGGCTTTCCTCTCATCCAATAGTTTATGTCTGACTTTACGAGACTTACGTCTGCGCCGGTATCGATAAGAAATGTTGAGTATGGCTTTGCATTTGGTTCAAAGGGGACACAGATAGTTGGTTCAGCCTTGGAAATATCTAGGGATATCATAAATTTTATGGGTTTGATGCTAATGTCATTTGACATCGCACGATCTAAGCTTCGTGAATGTTGGCTACGCACCTCAGTCGAGGGTCAACTGCTTCCATCTGAGGAATGTCGTTTCCCGAATCTTCCACCATTCTTCCCGAGTTTTCTGAATGCGCCCACTCTTTTCTCGTATTAGGGTTCGCGTGTTTGCGATTTTGTCGCGGCACGTAATTAACATTCTGATTGTTCGAGTTAAACTGGCGTTGTCTCCTTTCAGACTCTATTGGTAGATTCGTAGGTGTACTGCGTGTATTGCTGTACTGTACCTTTTGACCTCTGTTGGGCCAGATGCCGTTACAGGTTGGAGCTCTTGAAAAGTTTTGCGATAATCGCAATCGACAATCCCTTGCTAAGTGATTTGGCTTCCTACAATAAGAACAAGTCAGGAACTGGACTTCCCTTTTGACTTGTCTAGGAGCAAAATTCGGCATGTTTGTGTTTCTAAAACAGCATTCCTTGGTATGCCCTTCTTTGTGGCATATCTGGCAGGTGAGCGTGCGTTTAGGAAAGTTCCTCGCGTGGTTTGGGAACGTTGACTCGTCTCTTTCGAGTCGGGAGGCCTGTTCTAGGGCGTATGAAATTGCCCTTTTCAAATCTGTTTCTCCGCGAGCCCTTACTAGCAGCCTCAGGCTATTATTTCTTAGGCCATCTTCGAAAGCTTGGATGGTTAGCCGAGTATTTTCGATGATCAGATATTCGCGTACGTTCCGCTCCTCCGAGCTCTGATACGTAGCTGACTTAAGCGATGTTAAAAGTTGGCATAGTTTTTCACCGAACTCCTTAACTGACTCTCTGTGGTTCTGCTTACTAGACCGAATTTCATTTTGGAATGCAGTTCTAGACTGCTTTTCCTGAAATTGAGATTGCAATTCCTGTGCTAGGTCATTCCACTTAGCGCAGGATTTATACTGGACTAACTCAAAGGCCGGTCCCTGCAGTCTGGTCTTTACAATTTCTAAGAAGAGCTGAGAAGAGATGAGAACAGCACGTTTCCACATGCTATGAATTTATTTAATTCCCCTGGGTCACCGTTAAATGTACGGACTAACTTGTGCACGTCCGATATGCTCAGCTTCATCTCTGTGGAATCCTGGGGAGTATCTTCAGTCATGTTGTGGAAAGGTAACTCTTCGTACAAGTCCACAACGATCCGCCGGTTTCGGGTTAAAATTTTGTTGGGAAAACGTGCCTTTCCTTTTCAAAAGTTTATGGGATTTCGCGTTCAAATAGCAAAATTCTGCTCACTTAAAATATATTTTGAAGTGCACAGAAAGAGATGAGTAGAAAGCGGATGAATGAGTGAGAAATTACAAGGACTCAATTCAAAAATGCGTGCATGACAGACAACATGAATTCCTCGTCTTACTAAAAATTTTTGTTTTGGAATAGATAGTTGCTTTGGAGCACTTTACTAATAATAAGGTCACACATTTCAAAGTCACAAAACGAAGATATATATATATTTGACAGTACCTTCTATACGGACAACTACAAATAGAAATTTTTAAGAAGATGCGGACATCCATTATTGGTAAATTCGCTATCACCAAGATCAATCATAAATTGGTGTGTAAAACATAAATCGTAGACACATAAATTATTCCAGTGAGGTTTTAATTGTATCACGTTTGGTAATATGTATTATTTCTGACCCAATGTATAATATCCACTTCCAACAAGTTAACCAACAAATGGCTTGGAGAGAGTCTCGTCTTCACGGATATTGGTCATTTGGATTTTATGCCGCCACGTAGCTTTTTATCTATACAATTTTGGTTAAATTTGAAAATAAAAAGGAAAAATCATTGGACTTATTAGAAAGCTAATTTCTTTACGGAAACTTTTAATTTCAGATAAAAAATAAAAGGTTTTATTTGAGAATTTCTTTTGTACGCATTTTCCCTTCACACTTTCGTACCGTTTCCCATCCAGCTCTTCCGTCAAAAGAAAGAAAGAAATAAAACACAATTTGGTATATTGGCGAAGATATCGTTTGGGGTTCAATATATATATATATATAAAAAAAATATCTGTTTTGTGTGTATTATTCCAAAAATTTTAAATTTCAGATTAATTATTTAAATTCATCAAAAAAAATATCTGTTTTGTGTTTATTATTCCAAAAATTTTAAGTTTCAAATTAATTATTTAAAATCATCAAAAAAAAATATCTGTTTTGTGTGTATCATTCCAAAAATTTTAAACTTCAGATAAATTATTCTTCAAAAAGGATAATTGTTGTCCAAACCTTTACTAGAAATCTACGTGGTTTTCTCTTTGTTACTTCCTTTATCATCGATGTCCTGTGCTGGCACGGCAATCCGGAATTTCCTCTTCTTGGGGTTAAGATCCTTAGACTTCCTTCCTTCAGGGTGGGCTCGATACCCACTGGATCACACCAGAAAAGTCAGGAATGTTACCTCTGCCAAAAAAAAAATTTTTCCCACTGTTTAGCTTTTATTAGGGAGAAGCTAGTGAACCCAATTTAGAAATCTGAGTTTGTTACTTTGTTCATTCGTACTTTTTATAATTTTGTTATTATGAAAGTCCAGGTACTTTTCAAAAAAAAATCATCAATTTCTATTACAACCAGTTATTAGAATCCGCAAGGAAGAGTACATCCGTTTTGGTCCGTATATCCCAAAGAAAGCATTCGCACGTCCTAAACTACACAATTCGATCTTTCTCGGCACACTTGTCGAAATTCCTTCACTTTATATAACTCTTCCTGGGTGACTTAAGTTGACGAGTTTTCTGTTGCACATATATATGTGTGTAAGTACACTTTATTTGGTGATTTTATTAATTTCGCCACTGTTAGAAATTTTTTTCTTGTTTTTCTTTGGTTGTTTGATAAAAACAAATTAGTTAAGTCAACATATTAAACTTTTTTTTTTTATTAATATTTATTTTTATTATTTATTATTATTATCGTTATTATTATTTAATTTATTATTTAAATATCGCAGTTAGCATTTAGAATGACAAAAACTAACTCATACTAAACCACATTTTTTAGATGCGAATCAAGTTATTTTGTTGGCGGGAAGCGAAGGTACGACAATTTTGATACGAACGAACACTGCTCTGAGCCTTGACGATTTATGTTTCGACAGATGATGTATTTATTAAATTTTTCACTTGAACTCCGAAAATATAATGCTTGATTGATAGTGGCACACACAAAAAAAATTACGATCACATTGCTGTCGATGATAATTGTTTGGGATCCCACCGCTGCTACCAGTTGTTACATCTGTGCTCCGTGCTTTCCCTGCTTATTGGGAGAAGAGAGCCCAGAGGAGTCTTGGGGATTGGTCTGAGGAATTTTAATTAGGAAACTAAGTTAATTGGAATTTTAACTAAACCACTTTCTATTCTTTTACTTTATCCTTCTTTTACAAACTTTATCTTACAACTTTTGTTTTGTGTTTTTTTTTTGTAGACTTTAAACTATTTAAAATAAATTTGTATTTTCCTCAGAACCAACTAACTTGTTTTTGACTCGCGACGTTTTTCAAGACTGCTTTTCTTTACTTTCGTTTTCTTTTCCATTCTTACCGATCTCGCGCCGTCAGCACAAGCTTCCCACGATCGCGTCGATCACGTGGGGCTCTTTCGATGATAAGCGAGCGTGTTATTTGATGCGCCACTTGTGTATATGCAAGTGGTCAACCGGAAAAACGATTGCAACAAAGTTACAATTTAGGCACTTTATGTTCATGAAATTGTAGTGTGTGCATATTTAAGTGGAAAAATGCCTGCATAAAGTCTTCGATTTATGGGACTTTATGTTTATGAAAACTTGGTTTGTGCTGACAAATCTAAGTGGATGTTAGGGATTTCATTTCAAGTAATTTGAAATGAAATCGAATAAAATATATGCACTTGAAATGCGGCAAATGAATGTTTTTGTGAGAATATATGCAAATGAATATAGAATATATGCAAATGGTATGTATATATTGTTATGATACGTGGATATCATAACAATTCACTGTAATGGAGTTATTGGTTATATTGATGGGTATACGAATACTTAAAGACCTAGGTCTATTTAAATTGTTTGAGAGTGAATCACGGCTTCTGTTGTGATTTGGCGGGGGAGGTTGCCGTGAGCTTCCTCCCGCACAATATCGTTTTCTGGTGACGTTACAACAGGGGCACATCGTACTTGCCGCACATAATCAGACTGTAGATGGTTATGTGGAGATTTACTGGCGGTAACTTGTACTGCAGTACCTTGAAATTGTTGTAATCGGATTTGTTCATTACGTTGCCTCTTCCGACATTCATTTATATGGTGATTAGGCTTCTGGAAATAACCATAGAAGACCTGGGCCAAATCATGTAACTCGATATCGAGTGAAAACTATCGTCCGTCACTAGATTTTAGATTATGTAACTCGATATGTCGACTACCTTATGTCGAATGCTCGATAAAGACAGTTCGATATGACTTTTGATATCGAATTATTGTTTTTAGTTGACGAGCTGTTCGTTCTGGCCACAGATTTTGCACAAATTAACCGGGAAGTACGAAAATGTAAGTTTAAATTTATAATTTTGATTGTTGTGCCAGCGATTACTATAATTATTTTTAAGGGCTCAACAAACTACGCAGGTACAACAGAACATGTTGTTAAAATTCATGCAAAACATTCGCTTGTGGCAACAAACAGTTTGCAAAATACCGGCAATGGAAAAGAAAAAAAGAAAAAGTTATGGATAAAACTTGTAAACATGTTAAATAGTAGTGCACCACCTATAAAAACAATAAAAGCTTGGCAGAAAGTATATTGTATGTATATCTTTATTTATTTATTTTTTTTAATATGGCTTTCAGGTATGGACTGATTATAAATACAACTTAAAAAGAAAATTGGCTAAAAATAAGAAGAGTATATTTAAAACTGGCGGAGGTCCATAATCCCAATTTCCGCGATTGAAGAGAGCGCAATAGCTGCAGCACATATAAAGCCTCAAGTTAGTGGTATACCAAATGTTAAATTATTTGGTTCAGAACTTGAAGAAGACAGTATGCCCTCATCGGATTCAATGCATACCATAAACCAAATCCCCGCTATTGTCGCACCTCTATCTCCTACATAAGAAATAGAAGAAATGTTAGCTCAATTTGAAAATGAAGTGCCACCTTCTATTGAATCTGGAAATGTTCCAACCGAGCGAGTAGAACCACCCAGAAGTATCTTCGCTATCGTTGTCAAGTAGAAATTGACGTGGAAAAGCATTTTACTTGAACAAATTGTGGAATAACTGCACTAATAACAATAATTATGCACACATTTTAATGCAAATGACAGGCCGTCAGAAGAATTAGCATTGTATATGCAGCGGTTGCTCGATAGACCAAACGACATTCGATGAATTGTTTTACATGAAGCAAAAATGTACTGTCGAGCTGACGATATCGTTTTCATTCATCGAGCGTACGATTATCGAGCGTCGAATTACATGATTTCGCCCCTGATTTGCTTCCTTCTTAATGTGAGTTTGAGGAGTGAAGGAAGCTCTATTCCTACAATACGTTGCTCTAGCGTAACGTTTCTTATTACAAATGTCACAGGAAGGTATATCTCTAGAAAAATTAGTACCTGGTTTCTGAAATTTTTTTTGAAATTTTGTGACTGGGGAGTAGATCTTGTTATGCGAGTTGCATGAGCAGTCACGTATGCAATTAATTTACGTAGGCTATCTTCATTCTATGTTTTAGCTGTTCGTCGCGTAATCCGGCTTCGAAAATAAGAATAGCTCCCTTCTCATTTTCTTTGATTAATAATGCGCGCGCGCCTGAGTATCAGATATCTCGTTATGAGTAGCTTCGTTCAGCTCTGATAATGCCCTAGTTACTCTTTGTGCGTAATCTTTAGTTTCTTCTTTGAAACCTTGTCTGAGTCGCATCAGCTCATTTTGGGCAATTATGCGTGACTTTTCCTCCTTAAATTGGGATTTTATTAGTACCTTGGCTGCTTCCCATGTATCGAAGGTTTCATCCTTTAATGCATCATAAGCTGCCCCAATCAATCTGCCTCTGAGGAGATTGAGGTATAAGATCTGATCTGCAGGGGTTTTTGCAGTTGAAAATAGAGCATCGCAGCTTGTTAGAAACTTATGCAAATCTGCAGAATTCCCGTCAAATTCAGGAATTAGGCTGTGTGCGTCTGCCAAGGTAATTTTGAAAACACACTCTGCTTCTTGCGGAGGTGACGTTGTTGGAGCCATTATGATAAGGCTATACCGATTATTCCTGGTGTTTACTATTTTGCTTTCTTGTGTTTCACTCACCACAATAAAAAATATAGCTTTCTTTGCTTACCAAAAGAAAACTAAACTGAATAATTATTTAATCAAAGATCAGTTCGCGCACTGAGATAGTTAAATTAAATTAAAAGATTAATTAAAAAAGAGAGGAAAGGAAAGAAGAGTTCAATTAAGGGGGAAAAAAATTGCGAGGATTGAAGAAGCATGTGACTCAAAGCCTTTATGGGTAGTCCCCTTCTTTTATATTTCTTTTACGGCAACACAAATCGTTATCCGAAAATGAATTCACAAAACGGTAAAATCAACGACAACAGTAATCCAAAAGAAATGTCACTAAAGTGTAAGCAACGAAGATATTTTAAAGAAAACTATATTCACCTTATACAGGGTGGGCCAAAAGTCACCATGGGGTTTAAAAATTTAATAACGTTTTCGTTTATACATTTTTTTTATTTTTTTTTTTTAGATTATATAAATAACATCTGGAGAATAAATAATGGAGAGATTCACAACTGAACAAAGAACCAGAATAATAGAATTTTATTACTTAAATCAGCGATCAATTATTTTAACGCAAAGAGCATATCGTCGCCATTTTAACGTCAGAATTTCGCCCTCTGAAGCCATGATTCGTTGCTAAGTTGATCGTCACCACCAACATGGCACCGTAAGTGATTTGCCTCGAACCGGTAGACCGCGTATAATTCACACTGCGGAAAATATTGAACGTGTAGAGCAAAGTGTTAACGAAACACCAGAAACATCTACCAGAAGGCGTTCTGCTCAGCTAGGGATGTCTCGTACGTCACTACGGCGCAATTTAAAAAAAAGATTTACTGTTATTCCCATATAAGGTGCAATTGGTGCAAGAATTGAAACCCGCAGATCATCGGCAACGTCTAAATTTTGCAGTTAAATTTCAACAGTTGGCCAGAAATGAAATCAACTTTATTGAAAATCTGATTATGAGTGATGAAGCTCATTTTCATCTGAATGGCTTTGTTAATAAGCAGAACTGTAGGTTCTGGGGTTCTGAAAATCCAAGAGGCATTCATCAACGCCAATTGCACCCCATTAGGTGTACAGTATGGTGTGGCATTACATCTGAAAATATCATTGGGCCTTTCTTCTTCGAAAATGAAGATGGAAGTGCTGTAACCGTAAATGGAGAGCGGTATCGGTTTATGATAGAAATTTTTTTACGTCCTGCTCTTGAAAACAGACCTGAGATGTGGTTTCAGCAGGATGGAGCCACTGCCCACACTGCCCGAGACACAATGGCACTTTTAAGGCAAATTTTTGGACAGCGAATAATTTCAAGAAATTCGGAAATTAATTGGCCAGCGCGTTCACCAGATTTGTCAGCACCCGACTATTTTCTTTGGGGTTATTTGAAGGAGCGAGTATATGTGAACAAGCCCGAGACAATCCTTGAACTCAAGGCCAACATTGTTGCAGAAATTCGAGCGCTACAGCCACAAATGTTGAAATATGTTATGGAAAATGCTCTAAAAAGAGCCCATCATTGCGAAGCTAATAACGGCGGTCATTTAAGTGACATTATTTTCCATACTTAGCGTAAAAAAATTTCCATTTTGTATATTTTATAATCTAAAAAAAAAAAAAAAAAAAAAAATATATAAACGAAAAAGTTATTAAATTTTTAAACCCCATGGTGACTTTTGGCCCACCCTGTAGTAATACAACAAAAAAAAAATTTTTTTTACAACGAACATAAGACAAGAAAACAAATTCAATGATCACGAAAGAAATATTACAAAACGAGAAAAAATTTCTTTTCGCACCATTCTTTTTAAGAACTTTAGCACAATAACATGGAAGGTTCGTGCCTTGATGTATCTCCTTTATAGAACAAATAAACTTGAATTGTCACAAAAATAGACAACGGAGATTTACTTTAGTGAAGCTATCAACAAAACAACCAAGCATTCTTTGTTATGGTCGTAGCGTACTGCAGGCAGCAGAACGCTACCCGACGGCTAGCAGCAGCACACAGCAGGGGCCACACGGCGAATGTACTGCTGACGAGACTCGACCAGACGACTCAAGTCTGACTGGGACAAGTGCCCGGAAAAAGAGGAAGAAAGAAAGAAGAAGCATCCGAGGTGATGGCAACAAGTAAGGAAACTGTCAGCCATTTTGACAGTGGTTATCGTGCGAGTGACTTAGTGAATTTGAGAGTCTAACCCTATATAAAATAAAAGAAACATTCCAAGCGTATACAACAAGAAAAATAAATAAATTTACATAGTGAATTGATGCGAAGTGGCACAACGCTGTCCCGCTTTCTCTGAGGATGCATTAGATGAAAAGGGAATAAATCTATATGATAGACAGACCCACATGGGATGAAAGCTGGACAGACATCTAGGCCAGCACTTTCAACAATTGTTTAGGTTTTGCTCCAAACGTTCAAAGAAGTCAGAAACCGCACTGTACCTGGCATCCAAACTAATTGAAGATAGATAGAAGCCAAGAAATCCTCCAACTCTCAAAAAAAAAAAAAAAACAGAGTAAGTCTTTACAGATTATATACGTTCAGTAGTATCTTCAACTCAAGGTGCTGATAAAATCAAAGCGGAATAAACAGTTACAAATCGAGCTCCTAGTACAAAGTGGACAGCGAAACACCACTGGTGCTAGGAGTGGAAATTACAGGATTACTGCGGTGCACTCAGCAATAGATTAATATTCTAGTTGATTAAGATCCTATTAATAAGCTAATAATAATTAATTGTTTTCCTCATGGAAAGTGACATTCAAGTAAATCTTATCATATATAATAAAGTTCAGCAGTAAAGAGTTAACAATCTTCGGCTGTTAGCGTTGTGAAATTTTCGGGAGCGGAACGTGATTCCACGATTCATGAGTTATAAGTTACAATACAATTTGATGTATGCAGAAAAGATTTTCAAACTGCTTAAATAGTCAATACGATAGGTACAATCAACATCACGTAAGCCTAAACGCACAGCATTTAGGAAATCATTTAGTCATAGAAGAAAAGATAAATTCATAGAATTAGAAAGGTAAAGGACAATGAAGTTGTGTAATGAGTAAAATAGGAGGAGGGGAGGCAAGACTCTCTTTAATCCCAATAACGGCTATAGCATAGTAAACACCGGACGTCAACGGAGATAGGGCAAGTTTCATTAAGCACGAGGTAGGGAAAAGATGAAACATGATGTTCACCGGCATGGCACCGGCAGTGCAGCACAAGTGAAGTCGGCTAGGGCCTCTAGTAGAATTTTTTTATAAAATTATAATTTTAATTGGTATCCGTTTGGGTTCGACCGTAGTAGAGCGAACCACCAGCGGTGACACGCATACATAAACTTTTGTTACTTTTCAGCAACCTGAATTGCTTAATACCTCCAGGGAGCTCCTTAGAGAAATCAAGAAGGAAAGCAACACAAAAAAAAAAAAAAAAACTGGAAAACAAGAGTAAGTCCAAATGTTCATTTTACTAGTAATTAAGAAAATTCGTTCACTCAGAAAATTATTTGATTAAGAAACTTTTTTTGAATTTTCTCTGGAAATTAAAACTGGCGATCAAAAGCGGTAGCCAAACAGACTTTAATGATGAGTAGTTTTTAAGGCTCCTGTCTTCACTTTTGCTGTGAGCTTCAGGAGAAAGCATTATAGTTGAAGGAACCGTTTATGGTTACAGGCCTAATTATAGCTAATTATAGAATGACAATTCCAGTTTAAGTTTCACTTTTGGAATTTCTTTGTATTGCCCTATGTCACGTCAAGTTTCATGCAAGCATCACGTCCTTTGTATTTATAGTAGTAAGGAAAGTTAGGAACGAAGGAGTCAGTTCATAGAGACGTTTCGAGTAATAAAACAGGAAATTAAGAAAAAGAAAAGAAAATCTGTTGTTATAAAGAAAATGATATTTATTCTACTTGGCCGTTTTGTGGGTCAAGAATATATTTATATATAGGTACTGTATATGCTACCCTTATGGTATGATTTTGTAAGTTTAGTTAGTGATAGCATGAGTAATTGTACTCAAGGTTAAATTAAGATTGCCACATGAATGGCCAAATGTTGTAAGGAAGAGAAAGGGATTTTGATAAAAGAAACTTTATAACGTAAAAATGGAGATCTAGGACTGTTTATTTCTTCCTTCACATCCTGGAGCCCCCTCATCCGAAGGTCGTATAGGTCCGCTTTAATCTTTTTCACAGGTCAACAAAGGGACTTTGGACGATTGTGCCCCCCAAAGTCAATGGGAGGATGGGGCTTGGCAAGGAAGGCATGCCATCTGCGCCTTCCATGGAACGTAGGTAAGTGACGTAAGGGTCCCTTCAGGACCGAGTGTGTGCTAGGCTTGTTGTAAGTAGGCACGAAATTTGTTTTGATTATGGGTGATGACAAGCGGCAGGTTATTTCGGGAACTCCCCCACACTCTCCGCCACCCTTAGCCGAGGTGCTAGCGTGCCGCCCTGTGCTATCGCTGTCATCGAGTGATCTGTCAGCTTATGCTGGCAGTTTGGACTTCACGTCCTGACCAATCACTCTAAACATAACTACCATAACAAAATGGCGCCCAACGTGGGGCCACCTCAGTTGGACTTCGGTGTCTAATTATGACTTTTGCTGAGGACTGCGAGCACCTGAGATATGGACATTTGGCTTGTAGCTAAATAGTCTGACTCGGTAATCGCATAATCAGTGGAAGTTATAGGCAGACTTGAGTTCAATTGAATTGTTATTAGTTGTTTTTCTGAAAGTAAAGTAAAGTTAACGTAAAGTCTTTAAAGTTTTTGAATTGTCTGAATAAAGTTAAAGTTTTTTAAGTTTTGATTGATTTTGTAACGATTAAAGTAAAGTAACGTTTTGAAAGTTTTTGAAAGTCTATAAAGTAGAGTATATTCTTTTTGGAAATTGTGGATTGTAAGTTCGACTTTAGGTTTTACTTCGGTCAAGCTTCAAGTCTGAACAGTTGATTTTTTTGAATTTGTTTGAAACTGACCTTTCCCGCTGGCCTTCTGTCATGGAAATGGTAGGTGGCCTCACAAATTTTTTTGTGTGAGCTCTCACGGAGACATGTCTCTGTTGGCCAACTGGCTGGACAGAGACGTGAATCTGTGAGACGACTTTTTGGCTTTCAGCTAATTAGTTGACCAGATTCATGACTCTGCCCAGTAGGAAGGTTAGTTGGACATGAAGATCAGGTGAATAGGAAGGAAGGAGTTGTTGGAGGATGTAAGTGATGCTGGAGACCTTCAGTAATCAGGAGCTGGCATACTGCTAACTGCCTGGCTGAAGAATCTCTAGTATCATTTTCAGTCTCTAGCTTCTCCAACCCGACTTTTCCCAGATTTCTGTGGGAACTCCACATATTTTTCATGCACACACTCACGTCGCTTGCCTATATCCGGATTCTGACCTGGAAAGGGAGAGAGCGACCTGACCTCTTGTGTTGAGGGTTAGCTTCGGGAAGTGAGGGAGGAACCACATGTTTTGATAGGAATTTTTTTGTTGAAACGCTTTTTGTTGAAACGTTTGTGATCCTCTTGGTTTTTCACACTTTTTGGAACGCATTAATTGAACTTTTTGAAAGAAAACTTTTATTCAAAGAGTTACTATCTCTTCAGAACGTTTGGATTTTCGTTCGTTAAATCGATACGTCTGTTAACTCAATTTAGTAAGACTCTGCTAACTTCTCGGAGCCTTTGAAATTTTTGAATTATTTTTGGAACTTCTTCGAACGTTTGGGAAGAAATTTTGTTTTGAATTTTAGTACAATTTCGCCGGACGTTTGGAAAAAAAAATTTTTTTTTGTCTGGGATTTTAGTATCTTGTCCCAACCTTCAATTTTTAAAAATCATTACTTCACTATCTCCATTGTTAAAGGGCCTGTTCATTTTGAACTGCTAGACTCTTTAGATTTCCTTGACATTCCTTGCGAACCTTTGGTTTGTGAAATTTTCCCTGACTTACGACAAGTTGCAATGGCTAAAACGAGGACACCACCTCCTGGGCCGAACGGTGTGACTAGGTTGCGTGAGCCATGCACGATCTGTAGAGACATAAGTTGGTCAGCTGAACAGAAACCAGTCATGACCACGTGCGGACATGTCTTTCATGAGGCATGTATCCAGACCTGGATAGGCGAGCATTCCAGTTGTCCTAACTGTAGACGCCGTCTCACGCCACAGGACCTCACTGGTTACACTGGTGCCTTTCCTAAAAGAACGAACAAGGTGAAGCCCGCGAAGTCAGCTAGTCGCGATTCATTGCCGACTTTAAACTTGCCTACCTTCGACTTACCACCACCGAATCGACGATCCTTATCACCAGGAATGCCCGATTGGCACTCAAGGACTTTTGTAGACCCGAGTCCACGACATGATAGTCCAGCGCGTACAGCTGGAAAAATGTAACCTGCTGGAATTGTGACCAACCCGGTCACTTTTATCAAGACTGCCGGCAGGAACGACAAGTTGTGTTCTGCTATGGATGCGGACGCAAGAATGTCTTCAAGCCTGATTGCCACCATTGTAGACAGAAAAACTCGGACGGGTCGGGAATACCACCACCTCTTTCCGACCAGCGTCAACGTCGCGAGCGACAGCGGCAACGAACACTCCAGTTCAAGCCTTGAACAAGGAGGAAGGTCCGCTCCATTAGCAGACACTAGCGATAACTCCCTGATATGTCCTCTGATATCATTCAGTGATTCTGGTGATATCAGTACAACACCTGATAGTACGAATATTGCACCGATAGAGGCGGAGAACTTAATAGACTTCTCCGCGGATCTTCAAGCTCCCATTTCCACTTCTGGGGAGCCTATGACATTATTAGACACTCCTTTAGAAGAGTCTTTAATCTTCGATGTCCCGTTGACACCTATAGCACGCATAGCTGACAAAGATATTGAGCAGGAGATTTGGCCTCCTGTCATTTCTGTGTTGAAACGGCCACCAAGCTCTGTTGTGACGAGTGGGCGTGAGCCAGTTTTACATCCGCTGACGCCGTATCATACGCGTCTGCAGAAATACAGAGCAGCAAGAGACCGAATTTTCTCCTCGGTAGCGGAGTTAGCTAACATTATGTTTCCTGACCTGGATATGAGACCGAAAAAGAAACGATCAACTGTTCGTTGGCGGGAATACTGTCGACGAAGGAAACTAGAAAGGAAAAAACTGGCACAGATTTCCGTGTCGATGCCAGACGACATTCGACCGTACACCGAAGTAAAGCTGCTCGGGCGAACTGAAAATGCATTACTTGATAGTGGTGCCACTGTCAGTCTTCTAGGCCAGGGAGCTCTAGAGAAGCTTGCGGAAGCAGATGTCCAATGGAAGAGGTATCGGACACAGGTTCAAGTAGCAAATGGTGCCATGACGACTGTGCATGGTCATGTGAACTTGGATGTCACTTTCCGTGATAAGACCCAAAACGTGCGTTTTTACGTGGTTCCTGGGCTCACACAGGCACTATATCTGGGAATAGACTTCTGGCGTCTATTTGGGTTGGCTCCAGATGTCCTGGGTATAGTCGCAGAAGTGAATCCAAGTGTAATAGCTACCTCTGACACCGACTGCCATATTCTTTCTAGTCTCGATCAACAACGCTTAGAAGCCACCAAACAGCTTTTCCCCTCTTTCGCCTCTCTAGGCCTGGGAAAAACATCATTGGTCACTCACAGGATTGAAACGAATGACGCAGCTCCGATAAAACAGAAGTTTTATCCGATTTCACCGGCAGTACAGGGTTTGATGGATGCCGAATTAGAGCGAATGCTATCGCTGGGTGTGATAGAGGAGAGCCAGAGTCCTTGGAGCTCTCCACTTGTTCTGGTAAGGAAGCCTGGAAAGGTCCGGCTTTGTTTTGACGGCAGGAAGGTCAACTCTGTTACGAAGAAGGATGCCTATCCGCTTCCGCAGATAGACGCCCTTCTGAGTCGACTTCCTCCGGCAAACTACATTACGAGCCTGGACCTGAAAGACGCATTCTGGCAGATCCCACTGGACGCTGATTCCAGAGAGAAGACCGCTTTTACAGTACCTGGTCATCCTCTCTATCAGTACACAGTTATGCCATTCGGCCTATGCAACGTTCCACAAACCATGTGCCGCCTCATGGATAAAGTCATTCCTTTCGATCTTCGTGAGAACGTTCTCGTCTATCTAGACGATTTATTAATTTTGTCATCAGACTTTGACTCGCATCTCACGCTACTATCCCGTGTAGCGGATTGTTTGAGGAAAGCTGGCCTCACTATCAATTGAGAAGAGCAAATTTTGCATCAAGGAGACCAAATACTTGGGTTTCATAGTCGGGAAAGGAGGAATTAGGACTGACCCAGACAAGATCTCAGCTATGGTTGACTATCCGTCACCTAAAACTGTTCGGCAAACCCGACGCCTACTAGGTATGGCGGGATGGTATAGTTGGTTCATCCCGAACTATGCTGATGTAACTGCCTCCATTACAGACACCTTGAAAAACCCTAGTCAGTTCAAATGGACACCTGAAGCCCAGACGTCTCTTGATCTTCTCAAACAAAAACTTACCTCTGGTCCGTTGTTGGTGAGTCCAGACTTCACCAAACCATTCGTTATACAGTGCGATGCGAGCCAACAAGGTATTGGTGGGGTGCTGATTCAACTAGATGACGATGGCCACGAGAAGCCAATAGCCTACGTCTTGAAAAAGTTGAATTCAGCACAAAGAAATTATACCGTCACAGAGCAGGAATACCTAGCTGCAATCTTGAGCGTACAGAAGTTCCGGCCCTTCATTGAACTTATGCCGTTTAAGATAGTGACGGATCATGCGAGCTTGAAATGGCTGATGTCTCAAAAGGACCTCAGCGGTAGACTTGCTCGGTGGAGTTTGAAGCTTCAGGGCTTCGACTTCACTATTGAGCACCGAAAAGGAAGCCTGAACGTCGTCCCTGATGCGCTGTCACGCATTCATTGTGACAGCCTGTCCACAAATGAAGATCCTGGCCCGGAAGTTGACCTTAGTTCGCCATATTTCAATTTGTTGGAATATGAGGAACTGAGGCATAAGGTTAAAACGACTTCTGGCAAACTACCAGATCTTTGCGTCAGGGATGGCTCCGTTTATATTCGGACTGTTCCGAGAACAGGCGATCCGATTCAGGAGGACAAAGCTTGGAAGCTTTGGATTCCACGAGGGCTTGTCACCGACGTCATTTCAAGGGCTCATGATCCGCCACTGGCTTCACACGGAGGTATAGGGAAAACACTGGAACGTCTGCGAAGACATATGTACTGGCCACGAATGACAGTTGATGTCAGAAACTACGTAGGCGCCTGTGCGTGTGTAAGGAAACGAAAGCTCCCAATACTATTTTACGACCACCTATGAGAGTCCAGTCTGTGACAGAAAGGCCATGGCAAAAGCTGTACATTGATTTTCTAGGTCCCTATCCCAGGTCAGTGAAAGGAAACGTCTGCATTCTAATAGTTCTTGACCACTATTCAAAATTTTCAATTCTCAAACCTATGAGAAAAGCATCTACACTCAATGTGTGCCAATTCATTGAGACGGAAGTGTTCCACGTGTTCGGAGTCCCGCAAGCGATAGTCTCTACAATGGAGTACAGTTTTGCTCGACTCAGTTCACCAGATTGCTGGATAAGTATGGGGTGAAGCACTTGCGAACGGCATGTTACTCGCCGCAAGCAAACGCCTCAGAGCGGAGTGAACAGGTCTCTATTGTCGGGGATTAGAGCGTATATTCGGAAGGAACATACGAAATGGGATGAGAAACTGAGCTAGTTCCCTCAGGAGCTCTTTCCATCAAGCTACTGGTTTCTCTCCTTATCGCACACTTTTCGGTCAAGAAACGATTGAACATGGCAGCTCCTATTCCATCTTGAGGAGCCTTGGAACTCTTAATGAGCCATTGAGAGTAGATGCAGAAGACAAAATGAGATTGATCCGTGCGAGAGTGCAGGAAAATTTACAACATGCATTCGAACAGGGTTCAAGAGCCTACAATCTCAGGGCGAAACCCGTCGATTTCAAAGTGGGTCAGGAGGTATTTAGAAGGAATTTTGCCCAAAGCAACTTCCAACAGCAGACGAGTGCTAAACTAGGACGGAAATTTGTCAAATGTCGTGTTAAAAGCAAGAAAGGAAACTCCCTGTATGAGCTTGAAGATCTGCAGGAGAAACTGTTAGGAGTCTATCACGCCAAAGACATCAGGCAGTGATCATCAGTCTGGAAACATCGTCCATCTATTGTCACGTTTATTCCTGGTAGCCCTAAGAAGGCATCCAGCCAGCTTCACTGGCAAACTATAGGATATCACGAATCCCTCCTATTGCCCCGTCAATGGTGGGTGATATACCTGTTGAAATTCAATCTCATCAGCGCACCTCTACCTCTTATGAGTAGATAACATTTTATAGTCCCTTCCGGATCGGCCTCATTAGGAGGAAAATTTTTTCTTGTCTGTCCAGCTACAACATTTCGTTAATCGTCGGACATAGTAGTACTAAATCTATTCCTGGTAGCCCTAAGAAGGCATCCAGCCAGCTTAACTGGTAAACTATAGGATATCACGAAGCCCTCCTATTGCCCCGTCAATGGTGGGTGATATACCTGTTGGAATCCATTCCCATGTTCGGCTGTCAACATGTCACTACTTCGACGACGCTTTGGAGGCACACCCTTGAACAATCGCGGTCTGAGATAGGGGTGAGATATTGCGCTGGGAAAGCTTAGCAATCAGTTCTTTAGGTTGCTGATCGCGAGGCTTCCTCAGCATCTCGGTGAGGGAAGGCACAGCGGCATCGACTGGCTGGATTTTTTGGGTTACCAGCTTGTCGATGTGGCTTTGGCTTCCCACACTGAGAGGGATGTCGAAGTCTGGTCGAAGACTGACGAGACTTCGGAGATGTGTCTTCGATGCGTCATCGGTCAGGTAGAGTCCGAGTGATGAGGAAAGCATTGGGTCGTGTGTCGAGACACACATGAGCGCCCGCAGTGATGAGGCCTATGTTTAAGCCCGGCTAGCTCAGTCGACCATTTTTCAGAGTCGTCTGGACCATATATGGTCTAGACTACCCTGCCCTGTTATGGTCGTAGCGTACTGCAGGTAGCAGAACGCTACCCGACGGCTAGCAGCAGCACACAGCAGGGGCCACACGGCGAATGTGCTGCTGACGAGACTCGACCAGACGACTCAAGTCTGACTGGGACAAGTGCCCGGAAAAAGAGGAAGAAAGAAAAGAAGAAGGATCCGAGGTGATGGCAACAAGTAAGGAAACTGTCAGCCATTTTGACAGAGGTTATCGTGCGAGTGACTTAGTGAATTTGAGAGTCTAACCCTATATAAAATAAAAGAAACATTCCAAGCGTATACAAGAAAAATAAATAAATTTACATAGTGAATTGATGCGAAGTGGCACAACGCTGTCCCGCTTTCTCTGAGGATGCATTAGATGAAAAGGGAATACATCTATATGATAGACAGACCTCAAGGCCTTTTATTCAGGGTGCTGTGTAGGATAATAGACCCAGGTAACTAACACATTTATTTCACAAGGGGAATCAAATTAAAGTTCAGTTTAATCAGAATTAGCTAATCAGTGGGGACAAAAAAAAAACTCGTCCTGAAAAAGTAAAAGTCGAGGTACGGCCCACATGGGATGAAAGCTGGACAGACATCTAGGCCAGCACTGTACCTGGCATCCAAACTAATTGAAGATAGATAGAAGCCAAGAAATCCTCCAACTCTCAAAAAAAAAAAAAAACAGAGTAAGTCTTTACAGATTATATACGTTCAGTAGTATCTTCAACTCAAGGTGCTGATAAAATCAAAGCGGAATAAACAGTTACAAATCGAGCTCCTAGTACAAAGTGGACAGCGAAACACCACTGGTGCTAGGAGTGGAAATTACAGGATTACTGCGGTGCACTCAGCAATAGATTAATATTCTAGTTGATTAAGATCCTATTAATAAGCTAATAATAATTAATTGTTTTCCTCATGGAAAGTGACATTCAAGTAAATCTTATCATATATAATGAAGTTCAGCAGTAATAGAGTTAACAATCTTTGGCTGTTAGCGTTGTGAAATTTTCGGGAGCGGAACGTGATTCCACGATTCATGAGTTATAAGTTACAATACAATTTGATGTATGCAGAAAAGATTTTCAAACTGCTTAAATAGTCAATACGATAGGTACAATCATCAACACGTAAGCCTAAACGCACAGCGTTTAGGAAATCATTTAGTCATAGAAGAAAAAATAAATTCATAGAATTAGAAAGGTAAAGGACAATGAAGTTGTGTAATGAGTAAAATAGGAGGAGGGGAGGCAAGACTCTCTTTAATCCCAATAACGGCTATAGCATAGTAAACACCGGACGTCAACGGAGATAGGGCAAGTTTCATTAAGCACGAGGTAGGGAAAAGATGAAACATGATGTTCACCGGCATGGCACCGGCAGTGCAGCACAAGTGAAGCCGGCTAGGGCCTCTAGTAGAATTTTTTTATAAAATTATAATTTTAATTGGTATCCGTTTGGGTTCGGCCGTAGTAGAGCGAACCACCAGCGGTGACACGCATACATAAACTTTTGTTATTTTTCAGCAACCTGAATTGCTTAATACCTCCAGGGAGCTCCTTAGAGGAATCAAGAAGGATAGCAAAAAAAAAAAAAAAAAAAACTGGAAAACAAGAGTAAGTCCAAATGTTCATTTTACTAGTAATTAAGAAAATTCGTTCACTCAGAAAATTATTTGATTAAGAAACTTTTTTTGAATTTTCTCTGGAAATTAAAACTGGCGATCAAAAGCGGTAGCCAAACAGACTTTAATGATGAGTAGTTTTTAAGGCTCCTGTCTTCACTTTTGCTGTGAGCTTCAGGAGAAAGCATTATAGTTGAAGGAACCGTTTATGGTTACAGGCCTAATTATAGCTAATTATAGAATGACAATTCCAGTTTAAGTTTCACTTTTGGAATTTCTTTGTATTGCCCTATGTCACGTCAAGTTTCATGCAAGCGTCACGTCCTTTGTATTTATAGTAGTAAGGAAAGTTAGGAACGAAGGAGTCAGTTCATAGAGACGTTTCGAGTAATAAAACAGGAAATTAAGAAAAAGAAAAGAAAATCTGTTGTTATAAAGAAAATGATATTTATTCTACTTGGCCGTTTTGTGGGTCAAGAATATATTTATATATAGGTACTGTATATGCTACACTTAGGGTATGATTTTGTAAGTTTAGTTAGTGATAGCATGAGTAATTGTACTCAAGGTTAAATTAAGATTGCCACATGAATGGCCAAATGTTGTAAGGAAGAGAAAGGGATTTTGATAAAAGAAACTTTATAACGTAAAAATGGAGATCTAGGACTGTTTATTTCTTCCTTCACATCCTGGAGCCCTCTCATCCGAAGGTCGTATAGGTCCGCTTTAATCTTTTTCACAGGTCAACAAAGGGACTTTGGACGATTGTGCCCCCCAAAGTCAATGGGAGGATGGGGCTTGGCAAGGAAGGCATGCCATCTGCGCCTTCCATGGAACGTAGGTAAGTGACGTAAGGGTCCCTTCAGGACCGAGTGTATGCTAGGCTTGTTGTAAGTAGGCACGAAATTTTTTTTAATTATGGGTGATGACAAGCGACAGGTTATTTCGGGAACTCCGCCACACTCTCCGCCACCCTTAGCCGAGGTGCTAGCGTGCCGCCCTGTGCTATCGCTGTCATCGAGTGATCTGTCAGCTTATGCTGGCAGTTTGGACTTCACGTCCTGACCAATCACTCTAAACATAACTACCATAACATCTTTGCACAACGTAGGAAAAGGTTTTGACCGTAATTATACACAAAATTTCACTACTCCAATTTAGGTTACCGTAGTCGCGAGAAATATCTAGAAAAAACTTTTAAAAAAAAACTGTGTTGTTTTTAAGTAGTAGATAATTTGATTGCAACTTAATAAATATATATTTTTTGGTAGAATTAATTGTGGTTTATAAAAATTTTTAGAATCTATTACAATATAGGCAAGAAAAAAAATTATTTTAGCTTAGCGAGCTTTTCCTTTAGCTCTAAGAAGCGGGTGAAGTCCATGGTGTCGTCGTCTAATCCGGCGGGTGAAGTGAACATGTTGATCTCTGGGTGGTGCACCGGGTGCGTCCGTACGAGACTCCTTCCTCTTGTTAGGGTTCCATCAGGGACTGCCTTTCCTTTTTTTGTTTTGTTTTGAGAGCTTTTATTGGCTGCTCTTATATTTTCGATTATCTGCTGAGCACCTGGGTGCAGTTACCTTTAAAGTTTTATGTTTTTGGAGATTTATAGGCGCTTATATTGCCTTTTTTATATCCCACCGCTGCCACAACTTTTTGCTGTGCAATTGTTACAGCAAGGACTGGGAGTGCTTTTTTTAGTAGAAGATCACCAGATCTCTTTTACAATATAAACTCACTTTACAACTTTAAACTTGTATTTTTCACTTGTTTATTATTACATTACACTTTTCTTGTCTATATGTAGCTTAATTTTTAATTTAGAGGGAACAAGAGAACTTACCGTGGGTCGGGGGTCACTTGGCTCCTTTCCAAAATTACTACCAAAACCTGACTGCCTTGGGCTAGGCTTTTTATTTGAAAATTTGATTCCAAATTTTGAATAATCAGCTCAAGGCTGAATTTTTCTTAGTGCGGCTAAAGAATAGTTAGTATATAGCAATATTCTGAGTAATTCCCCAGGAGGAAATTTTTGGTTACGCCTACCGATATTGTATCGATACATAACGGCGAAAATCAATATTACATGGCTAAACAATATTTTTAAACGATTCCCCTGCATATAAGAAATTTTAAAGGCAGGCTATTAGCTAGTATTATATACATGACCAGGAACGTCATGTAGCGCCATTAAAGGGTAAAAATATCATGCATATTACACAGAGTATTGTTTTTTCATCATACACATTGCTCAAAGTATTTCCTATATACAAATGAGCAAGCGAGTGACAGCAAAAAAAGAACGAAGAACAACAGAATACAATTTGTGGGTCAAACGCTAGGCACATTGCGCGTATTTCCCAACATATGATAAAACACTTAAAGTAAACGCGCACTGCTGGTCAGGGACAGCCCTGTGCCGGTACATGGCTAGAATTGGTCTCGAGCTGAGGGGTTTGTTTCATGTAAACAATGTAGCGCGTTGTCACTATTGTATTAAAAAAAGGAAAATGTTGAGTTGACAATAACTCTGATGGAATTATTGTCAATCGATAGGAATGGAAAAGGTCAAGTCATTGTTACTTGAAACAATTTGCTACACGAGCTAGTAAAACGAGATGTGTGTAAAAGTCGTTTGACAGAATTATGAACTCGTCTAGATAGACGAGAACATTTTCACGAAGATAGAACGGGATGACTTTGTCCATAAGGCGGCACATAGTTTGTGATATGTTGTATGGCAAAAATGGTATCACCATTAACTGATAGAGAGGGTGAGCAGGTACTATAAAAGCGGTCTTCTCTCCAGAATCAGTATCTAGTAAGATCTGCCAGAAAGCATCTTTCATGTCCAGGCACGTTATGCAGTTTGCCGGAGGAAGTCGACTCAGAAGTGCGTCTATCAGCGGTAGCGGACAGGCGTCTCTCTTATTAACGGGGTTGATCCTCCTGGCGTCAAAACAGAGCGGAACCTTCCCAGACTTCCTTACATTCGCTCTAATTCGGCGTTCATCAAACTCTGCACTGCCGGTGAAATATTTTATCGGAGTAGCATCGTTTATCTATATCGTGTTAGTGACCAATTAAGTTTTTCCGAAGCCTAGAGAGGTGGACGAAGGAAAATGCTGGTGAATGGCTTCAAGACGTTGATTTTCCTGAATATAAAGAGCATGACGGTTAGTGTCAGAGGTAGCTGGTTGACCTGGTTTCACTTCAACTACACCCAGAACATCTGGAACCAACCTTAATAGACACCAGAAGTTTATAACCAGGTACACTGCTTAAGTGAGCCCAGGAACAACATAAAACGTACTTCTTGATCTCACTACGAAATGTGACATCCAAGTTCACATGACCTCTACTTGTATACGGTACCCTTCTCCATCTGGCATCTGCTTCCGCTTGCTTCTCTAGAGCTCCCTGGCCTAGGATACCGACAGTGGCACTACTATCAAGTAACACAGTCTCAGTTCGCCCGAGCAGCTTCATTTCGCCGTACGGCCTAATGTCATTTGGCATTGACACTGAAATGTGGTCCAATTTCTTTCCTTCAGTCTTGATTCGTCGACAGTATTCACGCCACCGAACTTAGGTCCAGATCTGGAATCATAATTCCTAGGAGTTCAGCCACGGAAGAGAAAATGCGGTCTCACACCGTGTTATGATTTTGTAGACGCGTATGATACTGCGTCAATGAACACACGACAGGCTCACGGCTAGTCGTCATCATAGAGCTTGATGGCCGTCTCAGTATTGAATAAGGGGGAGACCGAATTTCCTTCTCAGTAGCATTACTTGAAGTGGTTAAGATTGATTTTAATAGAATATCACAAATTAAGGACTCGTTCAAAGAAGTATCTATTAAAAATGTCTTTGACTTCCTACAGTTGGAAACGGGAGCTTGAGAATCTGCAAAGAAAGCAATTTAGTCTTCTACTTCGTTTCAGTGTCAGATGACTTGTTGAGATCACCAGAGTCACTGGACTGAAATCAATGGACAGTCTAATGAATGTTCGACGAGGTCTGTGGCTTGAGTTGACTGTCTTCCCTGTTCAGAGACTGCATTGGAGTAGTCGGGTTCGTTAGCATTCGGGACAACGTACTCGGTCAAGAAAAGGTGTCGTGATTCCCGACCCGCTTCGCGATTATCTGTAAACAATATCTACAGGTCGGCTTAAAGACATCCCTTCGTCCACATCCATAGCAGAATACTCGTTTTCTTTCATGTACAGGTGTGCTAAATTGTTGTCACACCCAGGTGATATTGTCAAGTCAGAATTAAAAATTTGTGACCTCGCTCTCGCTCACTCGCTGGTTTCAATGAGTGCTCCAGTTGCACGCGGTCGCAATTCGCAGCTGCGTAGCTTGGATTTGAGTGTCTAGATATCATAACTGCGCAATGGTGTTGGTTGGGTGTAAGCAGATCTTGTTCTGGATCTGTGGCAACAGATGGGATTTGACTATCTCCAGGAACTCACTGTCTGGCATCAAATACTGCAACTGGTGACGAATTGCACTTGATTTTGATAATATATAGTGAATGCCGGGTTTTGTTTACGCGACATCAGCTGGACTTGGGACTTTCAAGTCATCTTTGGGCACTTCCCATTCGGCCAGCAATGCAGTCTTGAGGCGTTGAGTTACGTCTTAAAAGCGACCAATACCAGTCCATATCTGGTCCTGAGAGAAATATGCACATGTTTCTGACCAAGAGGTCAAAGGTTTACGGAAATCTTTGAACTGGCTCCACTATAGGAAATGCTCCATCTTCTCATGGGACTACCTGATCGTCGTGACCATGTATTAAACTGAGTTCTGTTAGCTGAATGTGATGGTACCTGAGAAGCAAAAGGAGGTGTCGTTATAGGTGGAAAATAGTTGGTGGCATGTCTGTGCTGACTGGCTGAGGACAAGGCTCTTGAGTTGGAAGGTTTGGATGGTTACGCAAAATGTCTAGGTTGTATAACATGCTCTCAAAAAGGTGGTGGTGGACGAGATACATCCACTTGATTGACAACAGGAAATACTTCTTGTCGAACACTATTTGAGATCTCAGCTCGCAATGATTCCATACTTTGGGTGATGCCTTCGCGTACTAAGTCTTTGAGCTACATTCTAAGACCGGGTATCAATGCATCTGTGGCTGCTAAGCCTTGGCCAGTAGGAACAGGATGGGCTGTTTCGTTTAGAACATGTGTGCGAGACGGTCGCTGAATGTATGCCAGGAGATAAGGATGTACGAGTTGGCTGTGAGACTGTTGCTGAAGAGTATTGTCTTGGCTACAAAGTCGGGTAAGATTCCTTTTTGGAATCGCACCGGTGCAAATAGTAAAGCCCTGTTGTGTGAAGGCGCATGTGCAATAAGGGCAATTGGCTTCTTCACCTATCCAGGTTTGTGGATATGCTTTATGGAATACGTGTCCACTGATGGTAGTTAGCGGACCAGACTCCATCTTGACAAATGGAGCACTGCGCTGGTCTCTGTAGACTTTTCACAAAATTAGCAGTCTCAACAGAACCAAGTAATGTGCGATTATATCTCAGAATAATCAAAAATGCCTAATTCTGCCTCTGTGCAGACATTGGACGTGAACCAGAAGGAAAAGTAAGGACTGTCGTCGACTAGAATCTGAGCAAAAATTCTTTAAACAATACAAAAATTCAAAAATGTTCATCAACAGACGGTTGATATGCGATCTAATGGTGGTTGGGCAGCTTCAGTGTTGCTACTTAAACGTACGAGAAAAATATAAATTCTAAAATCACAGCTATACAGCTAACTTATGTAATAAGTTTTTCAGCAAGAAGTCAAAAAAATCAATCTCGCCAATATAACAAGTAACAACAGAACCATCGATTGTATATCTCAGAATAATCAAAAATGCCTAATTCTGCCTCATTGGACGTGAACCAGAAGGAAAAGTAAGGACTGTCGTCGACTAGAATCTGAGCAAAAATTCTTTAAACAATACAAAAATTCAAAAATGTTCATCAACAGACGGTTGATATGCGATCTAATGGTGGTTGGGCAGCTTCAGTGTTGCTACTTAAACGTACGAGAAAAATATAAATTCTAAAATCACAGCTATACAGCTAACTTATGTAATAAGTTTTTCAGCAAGAAGTCAAAAAAATCAATCTCGCCAATATAACAAGAGTCTCTAAGCCTATCAAAAAAATATAGCTAGATTCAAGAGCTGAGTGTGCTTTGTCCTCTGAAAAATCGTCGACGAGTCGTGATGGACGACGCTTAATTTCTAGATCGGCTATCGGAATATGCATCAACAACTCCTGAACTATGAACTAAAAATTCACAAAAATCGAAAATTGAAAACAAAAAACTTTAAACTTTACTCGAAAACTGTTAGCGATAAATAGATTTGTGGGTAACAAGCAGTTAGACCCAAGTCCGCATGTAACTTCAACTAGATATGAGACTTGAAGTCTGCTGAAGATATTAAAGTTCCAAACCAATATTGGCTCTGCCATCTGTTGAACTAATCAATCTGTAACTTTTGAATTGCTATATTGTCACTTTGTGTTTATTATAATTTAGTTAAGTTGTCACACCTTTTTTATGTATCAATAAGCTGTCAATAAATCTCTCTAAGTTGAAGTACAGAGCAACCCGGACATATTTTTTGTATCCTTCGCCATCCTTCTCCTAACAGGTTATGGGCCCGTGAAATACTCGGCACTACAAAAGGAATAAGATATATTTGAGGAATTATTTATCAATAAATAGTTATTTCCAGTAATTATGTCGACCCCATATCTGGAAGAATTCCTCTATTCAATGGGGAAAATTATGGAAAGTGGAAGGTACAAATGGAAGGAATATTGCACAAATTACGGCTGCTGAATATTATAAAAGGAAAAGAGACTAGACCAGCTACCGGGAACGATGATCAGGCAAAATGGGATAATCGTGACATGGATGCACGGAGTGAGTTGCTCATAGCAATGGAACCACCTCAGGTAGCATTAGCGAAAGGTTTTAAGACTTCAAAAGAAGTTTGGGACTTCTTGGAAGAATCATACGACAGGAAAAGTACAAGGCAGAAGAATTTAGGAGATTGGTGAATATTAAAATGGATCCCTCTCAGACGATGGATGAGTACCTGCGAGAATTCAGCTCGATTGTATCGCGCTTGACAGAATTAGACTCTAAATTAGACGTGGACCTCCTTGTAACTATTTTGCCCGATAGTCTACCTGAAACGTACAAGGATGTGCAAGCTGCATTTGATGCTGCTAAGGAATTTCCCTCCCTGAAAACGGTTCGACCTAGACTCATGGAGGTAAGTGACAAGAAGAAGGAAAATTCTAGCGCTCTTAAGGTAAGACATTTCCAAGTTCATAAATTTTAAAAAATTACCACGCAAAACAATAATAATCGTCATGTAGAGAAATTTTTTCCATTTAAATGCCGTCGTTGTGGAAAAAAAGGCCACAAGGCAAAATATTGTAAAAAACAATTTTCAACAGAAAGGGCTAGCTGTACTAATGAACTCGGTTTTATTGCTTATCAGTCGCAATCGTTTACAGCTGACAATATTAAAAATGAGGATGAGGGAACAGTAATGAGTTTCTTTTTTGATCAAACTAATGAATTTTGGTGTATAGACAGCGGCGCGACCTCACACATGTGTAACTCAGAATATTTTTTCACTTCATTAAAGAGAAAGATTGGTGGATACGTGCAGCTAGCCAATAATAATAAAGTGAGAGCCTTAGGTATAGGAACAGTACAACTCTCGGTGCTAATCGACGGTGAACCAAAGGTGATAAATTTATATGATACGTTATATGTACCAGATCTTCGGGGAAATTTAATCTCAGCAAGTAAAACAACGGACAATGGTTGCAAAATAATTTTTGATAGGGGCAATTATTAAAAGTAATCGCGGTACAATAATAAAAGCAGAAAAGCATAAAGGGCTGTATTTCTTGCGAAATCAGCCGATAAAAGAACAATTAAGGTTGTCGTCAGGGGAACATGAACTGGAATTAGGGAGGTGGCATAAAAGGCTTGGACATTTAAACTTGAAATCACTGAAACAGCTATCAGGTAGTAATATGGTGAAAGGATTACCTAGCTTTAATCAACTTGACATGCAGTGTGATACATGCATTCGTGGAAAGCAAACCCGTCTACCCTTTCCAGTAAAAAGTGAAAAAACAACTACCCGTCGTTTGGAATTAATACATTCGGACATTTGCGGACCTATGAGAACAGAATTTATGGGAAAAGCTTTATACTTTGTCACCTTTATCGACGATTTTTCTCGTAAAGTTCATGTATACTTTCTCAGAAAAAGAAGCGAATTGCTGGATAAATTTAAAATATTCAAAACTTTTGTGGAAAACCAAACTGGAGAAAGAATTAGGATTCTGAGGTCAGACAATGAGGCGAAATATACAAGCAGGAGTTAACAACGGAATATACCTCCCAGCAAAATGGGATAGCCGAGCGCATGAATCGAACATTGACAGAAATGACAAGGTGCCTTTTGCTTCAAGGGAATTATCCTCAGTTTATGTGGGCCGAAATGGTAAATAGTGCCGTAGATGCCCAACATCACTGAACAAAACGAAAACTTCAGAAGAATTGTGGACAGGAAAGAAGCCTTCAGTGCACCACCTGAGAATAATCGGAGCTCGCTGTTTTGTGTTAAACAAAAAGGTGAAGGGCAAGTTTGATCCAAGAAGTGAAGAATACTCCTTAATCGGATACTCTGAGGAATCCAAAGCCTATCGTCTTTAGAAAAGAGGCACTCGGAATGTAATAAAGAGCCGGGATGTAGGAGTTTTAGGAGAAATATCACAAGTCATCGCAAAAGACAATAACAACGGATCTTATGAGTTTGAAATTGAACCGAAAAATTGTGAACCAGTTGCATTTCAAGAAGAAGTATGTAATAATGAAGCTGATGTTACCCTAAAAACAACGGAAAGTAAGCGCATCGACATCAGCTCTGACTTATCGATGGAGATTGGCGAAAAATCCGAGTATGAAAGTGAAGCCTCAAATGGGTCGGAATAACTGGAGGAGGAAGGATGTGATATTGAAGTACTAAATGATAAGGAATCGAATGAAGGTTGTCATTATTTGCTGCCGAAGCGGAAAGCTGCACTGCAGGCTACACGTGTTCTAATTCGCAATAACAGCGATAATGGCGTTGATCCTAAAACATTGAAGCAAGTCAACGAGTCGCCCCATGCTTTGGAATGGAAAGCTGCAATGCAGGAAGAGTTCAACTCACTGACCAGAAATAAAACATGGGTACTTGTTGATCGCCCAAAGGCAAGAAACTTAATTGGTTGCAGATGGGTGTTTAAAACAAAACGCGATCACAATGGTGCAGTTGCTCGAAGAAAAGCTAGACTAGTAGCCAAAGGTTTTTCACAGGAACAGGGAGTAGATTATAATGAAACTTTTTCCCCTGTAGTAAGGCAGAGCTCACTTAGATTGCTGTTCGCCATCGCGGCAGAGAAGGACTTAAGCCTCTATCAACTAGACGTGTCATCAGCCTTTTTGCATGGAGACTTAGAACAGGAAATATTTATGGAACAACCAGAAGGATTTACGCAAGAAAAAAATAAAGAAAAGGTTTGCAAATTTCACAAAGCACTTTATCGACTAAAACAAGCTGGTCGACAATGGAATCGTAAGCTAGATGACAAGCTTAAGAAACTTGGGTACAATAACTCAAATTATGATCAGTGTGTATATTACAAGAATTCCTCCAACGAATTTACAATAATCACGGTTTATGTGGATGATTTATTAATAGGTACAAACAATTTAGAAAGTGTAAAAGATTAAAAGAAAGGTTATGCAAGGAATTCGAGATGAGAGAAATTGGTGAACCCCCAGTAGGAAAAGTGAGAACCGGTTCCATATTGTTTCGAAGAATTATTCGAAGAAAATATTCACAATAGCAACCGATGAAAGTTTGAGCCTCGAATCATGCATAAAGTCGGCAATGTACGTACGTGACTCATATTCTCAAAATCTGAACACGCTGGCGCTGTAGTAGGAGGTTAATTGAGCGTTAGTCATCCTTTAAATTTGACAGTGAGTGCAAGTGTTGTTCTAAGTGTTGTTGTAATAAATAAAATAAAAAGTTCTTTTCTAATTATTGTGAGTACATTTTAAGAAATATATTTATATTTATTGTGTAGTTATGAAAAAAATTGGTATAAGTAAACGTCATTTGCAACGAATTATAAAA
Organism: Dioctria linearis; assembly: GCA_963930735.1. Classification (NCBI taxonomy): domain Eukaryota; kingdom Metazoa; phylum Arthropoda; class Insecta; order Diptera; family Asilidae; genus Dioctria; species Dioctria linearis. The sequence goes on along the minus strand of OZ005743.1, from coordinate 82,256,126 downwards.
AAAGAACGGGATATTCTGTTGAAAAGACTTGAACTGAGCTTAGAGGAAGCGGAAAATAATGAGGAAAATGCCAATGTAGAAAACTGTGAAAGAGATGTGGCAACTATAAGTGGAAGCACAAATTGCTTCGACGAAGGAAATGAAAATAAGAGTTTAACGGACAATTTGCGGGACTGGTACATTCGATATAATCCATCAAGGGAGAGTTTTGTAGCTCTTTTAAAAATTCTGCAATTGGAAAATTTAAATGGACCGAGATCCTTACAAAGTGTTCTGAAAAATTCAGAACGTATTCAAACAAGGACTGTGCCGCCCGGCGAATACTTTCACTTTGGTATTAAAAAGCAGCTAGAGAAAGTTTCGGAAATTTTAATTCCTTACAATGAAGTTCTTCTAAATATCGGCATAGATGGTTTACCTCTATACAAAAGTTCGGCTCTTAATTTATGGCCAATATTAGGAAATGTAGTGAACCTAGAAGAAATAAAAGTTTTTTTAATCGGAGCATATATTGGCAAGAAGAAACCATCAAATATTGACGTGTACCTCCATGATTTTGTCAATGAAGTGAGAAATTTAAAAAGTGATGGGTTAATTTTGCTAGGAAAAAGAATTGAAGTCAAAATAATGGCTTTCATATGCGATGCACCAGCGAAATCGTTTGTTAGTGGAATTATTGGCCATAATGCATTTAATGGATGCAGCAAATGCAGGCAAATTGGCAGAAGTGTAGATAATGTTGTCACATACCGAACGTCGATTGAAGCACTACGAACGGATGATGATTTCAAAAACAGAGTGGACAAAAATCACCACAACAAATACTTTTGGAATAGACCAAGTGCACTGGAATCTTTAGGAATAGGGATGGTCTCACAATTTCCTTTAGATCCTATGCACTTGGTGGATTTAGGGATAACTAGAAAAATACTTCTTGCTCTAATTAATGGGACAACAGCTTATCCAAAATTGACCACCAATGATAAAATCTTAATGTCAACACGCTTAACATCACTGGCGCCATTTATTCCGAAGGAATTTGTTCGAAAACGCAGAAGCTTGGATGAAATCTTAAAATGGAAGGCAACCGAATTCAGGCAATTCATTCTCTACACCGGCATATTAGTTTTGAAGGACGTTATACACGAAGACGTTTATTATCATTTTCTTTTACTCCACAGCGCGTACAGATTACTCTCCTGTCCAAAAAATTACGAAGCAAATCTGAACGTGGCCATGGACCTAATAAAATCATTTGTTGAAAACTTTCCTATTGTCTACAGAGAAAAATCAGTCACATATAACGTACATAATCTGTTGCATCTACCACAATGCGTAAAGGAAATAGGTTTTATAAATAACTTCAGCGCCTATAAGTTGGAAAACTGCATGCAGGATTCGAAGAGGGAAATAAAAAAGCCATCGAAAATACTGCAGCAACTGAACAATAAAACAAGCATTCAAAATCCATTACGCCAAGTCGAAAAATATGGATTTAAGAGAAACAGAGATGGTAAAATTATCTGTCATAAATCCTCTTTACACTTTTTAAGTTTATTATTTACAAGAAATTGGCGCCTTGAAAGAAACTTTTACGAAGCAGAATAAGGAGCTAATGGAAGCTACCGCCACAAACACGGCTATTTTGAAGAAGCTAGTTGAGGTAGAAACTGTCCAAAGCGAAATGGCTAGCCAATTTCCAATTGATTCAAAGGAAGACCTAGAAAAATTCAATACAAACATCGAAGGAAATGAGAATGAAATTGTAAGTATTGACATATGCAATGTTCAACTGAATAGTAAATATTTTATTCTGTCAGATTGCTACAATCAAACGCCTACTTCATCCGGAAGGACTGAAGAAAAATATGTCTAGGTTGTTTGGAACCGGCGTGATAATTAATTACAATTATCATGGGACGAAGGGCAAGAACTCGTTTAAAGAATTAAAGCAAACGAACGATGTTTTATTCAGTAAGTATCAAATTCCTTTCTATTAATAGGAAATAAAACAATTTTACTTATATTTCCTGTATTTTAGAAGCTATCAAAAAAGAGGGATACACGGAAGCTGACTTCCTCCGTGAAATTAGAGAAAGCTTTCATGTCCACAAGAATCGGTACTTCAAGCGATTAAGTATTAATAAGAAAAAAGAAGAGTCGCAATCTTAAGATCGTGGTTATGTTTAGGTTTAGTAACGTTTTGCCTTTTATGTAAAAATATAATTTACATATAATATTTTCTTATTTTGTTGTTAAATGTGCTCGTTTAAAGTGAATTAAATTAGTATGGATGCACTCTGTGTATTTTAGAGAAAGCTTTCATGTACACAAGAATCGGTACTTCAAGCGATTAAGTATTAATAAGAAAAAAGAAGAGTCGCAATCTTAAGATCGTGGTTATGTTTAGGTTTAGTAACGTTTTGCCTTTTATGTAAAAATATAATTTACATATAATATTTTCTTATTTTGTTGTTAAATGTGCTCCTTTAAAGTGAATTAAATTAGTATGGATGCACTCTGTGTATTTTAGAGAAAGCTTTCATGTACACAAGAATCGGTACTTCAAGCGATTAAGTATTAATAAGAAAAAAGAAGAGTCGCAATCTTAAGATCGTGGTTATGTTTAGGTTTAGTAACGTTTTGCCTTTTATGTAAAAATATAATTTACATATAATATTTTCTTATTTTGTTGTTAAATGTGCTCCTTTAAAGTGAATTAAATTAGTATGGATGCACTCTGTGTATTTTATTGAGTTTTCCTTAGACGCTGTATTCATTTTCAATCATTGCCTACAAAGTGCAAATTCAATTTATTCAACAATAATTTAATAAACCATTTTGGCTTACTTTGATAACACTCCGGGAGAAGGGACAGTCGGTTTCATAGTGAAATGTAAATAAAAATTTTATATTGAAACAAAGTCCTCTTTTCATTACTGAATTCCACCATTCACGCTCATTGCTGAATTCATCGACCTTTCTGCACCATAGATTTCAATAATCCACGCACATTGTTGAATTCGTCGACCTTTCTTCACCATAGATTTCAATAATTCACGCACATTGTTGAATTCGTCGACCTTTCTTCACCATAGATTTCAATAATTCACGCACATTGTTGAATTCTTCGATTCGTAGGTAAGTGAAAGGGTAAATATTATAGATCGGTCCTAGGACATCCGCATGTTAAATTCATCGAATCTATCGTCTAGAAAGTAGGTATTATGACTCACATTCATCGATGATAGTTTCGATCCGGTATTGCTTACATTGCCTACTGGGGAACTTGTGTATTGGTATAGAAATCGAGCATGACAAACCCTCACACACTGTTTCAATATGCCAGCGTCAATACATTCTAAACTTTAAAAAATATGACTTTGAGAAAACTAAGCAATGCAAGACACCAATGGAGAATAAATTAAAACTCGAAAGAGACCCTGCTGGAACTTCAGGACGGAAAGTAAATACGGTAAAGTACCAAGAACTGATAGGATCTTTGATGCACTTAGCTGTCTACACCCGACCAGATATTTGTTACAACGTAAATATCCTCGCTCAGTTCTCTCAGGATCCTAGGTATCAACATTGGCTTTCAGCTATCAGAATATTAAAATACTTAAACAGTGACCTATCGTAGAACTGGAATACCCTTGTTTGGATACGTGGACGCCAGTTGGGCAGAGGACATTGATGACAGGAAGTCTCATACTGGGTATGCCTTCGTCTACGCTGGAGCTGTAATATCGTGGGAGTCAAGAAAACAACGCATCGTAACCACATCCAGTGCCGAAGCCGAATATGTAGCCTTGACAAGTGGTGCCAAAGACGCTTCTTACCTCAGGTATTTACTAGAAGAGATCGGATTATGTTCTAAGGAGCCTACAGTTATCTTCAATGATAGTCAAAGTGCGCAAAGTATGTCTGTGTTTCAAGGTCGTCATACGCGGACCAAGCACATACATTACCGGTATCACTTCATACGTGAAGCTATTTCCAACAATGTTGTTCAGCTGAAGTATCTTCCTACTGATGTAATGCCAGCCGATACTTTGACCAAAAGTCTACCAATAGCACGACATGAAACGAGCTTTGAGAAATTAGGAGTTCTTAAATTGAATTAATTATCCACAGAGCTAATATTGATGTGGCGTGTTGAAGATATTAAAGTTCCAAACCAATATTGGCTCTGCCATCTGTTGCACTAATCAAGCTGTAACTTTTGAATTGCTATATTGTCACTTTGTGTTTATAATTTAGTTAAGTTGTCACACCTTTTTTATGTATCAATAAGCTGTCAATAAATCTCTCTAAGTTGCAGTACAGAGCAACCCGGACATATTTTTTGTATCCTTCGCCATCCTTCTCCTATGGGCATTTCCTTTAACAAAGTCAACAACTAGCAAATTGTGTGATGAACATATCACTCTAAGTCCCAGTCCTTCCTCAGTAAAATTTACAATTAGACTACCGAAGTCTAACTGAGGTGGCCCCATGTTGGGCGCCATTTTTTTATGGTAGTACTTTAGAGTGAGTACTAGTCGACGTGAAGTCTATACTGCTAGCACTCGGTGAAACGCAACACATTTGGTCCTGAATGGATTTTTACACTCCACTTTCCTTGACATTTTGTGACGACATAATATACAGTCCCCTTTGCCGTTCGCCCATCCTCCCACCGACATTGCGGGGATTGTTTAGTTAGGAGAAAGAAAAGGCCTCTTTTTGAACATATTTTCAAATAAAAAATTTATAAAAATTCTATAAACAATCAGTCGACGTACATTTACAATTGTTCTTAAAATATATTTTTCTAATACTTTTCAACTAGATATTTTTACGATACGATTCTTGGTTCGCTAACCTTAGTGAGCTGGTTAATATTAACTTTTTACAGGCTCATTTGAGCAGCATTTTTCGCTATAAATTTTGTCAGCATGCATTCACGAGATTGCTTAATCAGGCACACTTTCGGGAAAGGCAGTGCGACGCAAAGATTCTCATTTTAAAGATCACACATCTGGGTCAATTACACAAAAAAGTTTTCTCAACTAATTCAAAGCTCTGCTAGAAAGAAAAGGGCAGGCTGTCGACTGTTAACTTGCACGGAAAACGTTTTGATGTATTTTACAACTATTCCACCCATATCGCCTTAATATATAATGTACAATTATTGTACAACTGGCTACGAGAATTGTTCCACTTCGGATTTTTAGCGCGTTAGTATCAACAGTTTTGGAAATTTTATCAATTTCACCATAATGATTTTCTTTAAACAAAAAATAAACAATATTCCTATAATTAAAATTGAGAAGCTTAAAATGTTCCCTTCAATAGTAAATATCACGCTACACATCAATTGAAATATTTGCAATAAATAACCTAAAGAATCTAATCTAAGTGGAATTTTCCCGGCATGTTAAGGGTAGCCATGATCTTTATTAAGTTCAATATGAAGTTTCATAAAAAACTGCGAAAAAATATTTAACATTTCGAACTCATTTCTGTTGACCCCATCCACTTTCTTTTTTACCTCGACACCCTTTACTTTTGAGCAAAGTTTAACATCGTTTTTACAGAACATTCCCTATGTTCTTATAATATCTCACGACTTGAGAGAATAAATATCTCTAAATCTAATCTTAATAATAAATATTTTCTTTACAGAAAGCTCTTAAATATAAATTAAGGTGCGTATGCAAACACATAATGTTGTTCAAATCACAGAAAATCTGATATGATTCCACCGAACCATGCCACATAAATAGGGAATAAATATATTATTAAAGCCCGTCGAAGAGACATTGTGGATGCTACATTAATTTTTGACATCGTTTTGCCTTCTTGATCTAATGGTGTGTATTTTGTTCCAGTTCCGTTGGGCATAATGGTTCCTGAAGGCGTACTTACACGGACAGAAGGTGCATCAACATGCCCTGGATAATGTGGTTGAAAATCTTCGAAACTCGAACCAGAGCCATCTTCTTCAGCAATACCCTCACCAGATCCTGAGCCACTGCCATAATATGGTTCGTCTTGAAGGAGTGTATCGTTAAATTTAAGGTTTACAATAAAGCCAGTTTACCCTACCTTGGTCAGACCACTCAACGTCTAATCCGTTGTAGGCATTCCTTAAATGATTTATTGCAATTTTTAAATAGTATAACTGATTTTCGACGAGGTTTTTTTGTCGAAAGGTTGCATGATTTGGAGAAAACTCAGGGTTTGTTGCACCGTCGATGGCAATCGTATGCGTAAACCTAATAATACAAAGTGTTAATTTACATAAATACGATAAAAATAAAAAATAAACTTACACATCAACTGAATAACCATTCCAACAACGTTTATTAGCATCCGGAGGTGCTGCCAAATTTTCATTGTTACATATTTGATATGGTAAATTATGCCAAAACTTTTTCGAGTCTTTAACTTTTTGTCTAATATCTTTGACTAATTTATTTAAAATTGGTTCTTTACTTATTTCATCGTCGTCTTCAGAGATTTTTCTGTTGGATTGTTTTTTTTTTTTTTTTTTATTTCCTAGATCCACCTGTTCAATTCGACTTGATTGTACTGGGGCGTATTGGATTTCCTTTTCTTTTTCAACAGATCGAATATCGCGATCGGTAAAAACAATCGTATCTTTAATATTTTCTTCAATATCGAAACGGGTATTATTAATAATATTTCTTATTATGGGTTCTACAAAATTTTTGTTGGCACTTCTTTGTCTACGACCCAATACCGGACGACCACATCCTTGAAATACTTGATTAGATATATCTTGTCCAGTTTCCTTTAAAATTAAAACAAATAATTTTTAAAAAGAAGCTAAATTCAAGCCATTTTACCTGAAAGTTCATAATAGCTTCTGAAATTTTAATATTAATAGGCTCCACTACTACAACAATATTAAAAGGACCTAACAGCCGCTCAGATACCTTTTCCATTGAAGCCACAAAATTATCCCATTCAATATCTAATTCACTATAGTAATGTAAACAACCCTTGATAACGTTTTCGCAATAATGTGCACATGGTTTTTCACTGTAGCCTTTACAAATACCACAATATTTCATTTTCATCAATGCAGCTGTACAATTTTCTCCTGGTCGTATCTGCAAATAGAAATATTTTCAAAACTATATTTTAAATTAAATCCACCTATGTATACTTATAAAATATCGCCTTCGTGCAGTATAAGAAATACTAAAATCAATAATAGTATTATCCCCGTAGTTGTTCGTTACTCACTTATAGAATGCAAATAAAAAAGTTACTGTGCGGATAGACAAAAAGCATTCAGCGTATTCGATCTTAAAACAGACCGCGAGCTGTCGATATGTATTTAATTTACCCTGAGCCTGTGCACCGAAGCCATATGTCGTGATCGAAAATACATCTAACATTATCTGGATGAACTATACAGGTCAAACGTCGCTTTAGGTGTGCTTATCAACATGGTAGGAACATATCAACCTATGTATGTTCTGCCGTCCAGATGGTGTTAAACATTTATGTGAGTTAATATGACGACGTTCGCTTTGAAGGTGGACTTTTGTAGACATCAGGCGAAGAAGGGTGTGGTCAAGATAATTTTCTAGCCGGGAAATTCACTTTATCAAAGTAGTTCACCTACAATCGTCAAAATGACAAGTCCAAAGTGTGATGTAATTTTAAAAAGGTCAAATATTAAGTTCCCTGCAGTAATTGAATTTGTTACTTGACTGGAAAAAAATACATCCCAAACTGGATAGTACATGCGCAGACCTTTCATTTGATATGCGATAAACAAGGAAAAAAGTATAGAAAACAACTTAACTGAAATGTTTATGAGGATATTTGTCCTGATAAGACCATGATTTTTAAAATGGTCGCATTTATTTCAAGTAAGTTAGAGAATCATTAAAAGTTGATGACCGTTCTGGAACAGGGATGTCTGATCACAAGTAGTTATAAAAATCGAAGATTATGGAAAATGGACGACTACAACTGAAAGACATCCCAGTTGCCGGCTTCTATACTATAACACGGAGAACTGAGAAATTTGGGAAATGAGAGTTGTTTTGACAGTTGATTCCCCACTTGGAATTCTGTAACTCGGCGTATTTGTTTTGAGAATTCTCTATTCCACTTGTTACTTCTCCGGTATTTTGCAAATGGAAAAGTAAGAGGAAAAATTCGCAACTGACAGTATTATCTGTTTTTGTTGTGTTATGTGAAATGAAAGTACCTAGGTACTTAGGAATTTTCAAATTAAATTATGAATTGACCACATATCCTGGCTATATTTTAGAAAACAAATTATGGATATCCATGCAATATTTACAGAGATATATGAATTTTGGTGATTCAAGGTACCCGCTACAAATGATAAATCACGATAAAATTGTCAATTTTGTCATCTTCCAGTACAGAAAATATGCTATAAAAATTTTAAATATGCACGTATTGCATCTATATTTTGTCCCCTAATTAGATATGTAATTAGTTTTTGAGAACGATAAATGTTTTCGGAGATAACTGCAACAGTGAATCAGTTCATTTTAAGGTTAAAAAATGGGCGTTTTTAGTACAAAAATGAACATATTTTCAAATCATCATTGTGAAGAACTGGTAAGTCAGGGAAATTTACTTCTCATGAGAAAAATGTTCACAACAAAATACTCAATGATGTCAAAGAAAGAACGGAATAAATACATGCAAAATACTGGGGTGTATATGACCCACGTGTAAAAAAGCCATTTTTGGGATGTAAAAATTCCTCCCCGCCCAATGTCTCCCCTCTGTCATATTTGCTCCGAGCTGTGATTTTTCTTTATTTCACATACATTCTCTTTTCATCTTCATTCTCAAGTTTTCCAAAAAAAAAAACTGAATCTACCTCCTACATCCTTCGAAAACTACTCTACTAAGAAAAAAATTCAATTTGTCTCGACATCGAGACGTAATAGACCCATTTATCCTCCCTAGCGATTCGCACTTTTTCACACTCCTCAGGTTTTCCTTAATTCTCCAAACATATTAGTGAATTGCGAATGGAGAATTGGGAGTTTTAATGAAAATTCTCATCTCCCAAATGCCCTAATTCTCCGGCCCCAGATAGGACCAAAATGTCAAATAGAGCAAACGAAAGCATCTCTCAACATCATCGTGGTATATCAAAAATCAGCGCATGACATTGTCAACTGCATTGTAAAACATTTGACTATCAGAACCAGTTTAACACAAGCTCGCTGCATGGACACGTTTAATAAATAAACATGCGTTTCATCACTTAGTCGGTGTTAGTATTAGTATTTTGCCTAAACATAGACCAAACACCGGATGAAATGACATGCAATTCGGCGTGGAAACAGAAAATTAAGTATTATATATACGTTTTTTTAAAACATGCTTGGAAACGTCAACGACAAAATGCTCAGCCTTAATATTAACAGCAATGCACATGCTAAAGTTGGATCTTGCGGATTTAACATGCAAAAGAGGTAACCTTCTCAGATTGTGCCCACTATCACGGAAAGAGATTTTACTATATAGAAGGGGAGACTCAATATTCGCGATTAAGAGTTGATGCACAAAAGTTACATCGGCGACCATGCGACGTTTTTCCCGCGAGTACATATTCAAAAGCTTCAAGCGGTCCTCATAAGGTGGAAGAATCAATGTATTATTCCAGGGTAGGTGCCTCAGAGCGAAGCGCAAGAAGTTCCGCTGAACAGAGTCGATGCGATCGATGTGTACCGTAAAATGGAGACCAGACCTGGCTAGCGTATTCAAGGAGGGGTCTCACAAAGCAAGTGCACAAACGCAATGTTATGGTGGGATTCGAGAACTCTCGAGACCAATGTTTGATAAAGCCCAGCATAGAACTACTCTTTGATACCATGTAGTTTATGTGAGAGATAAAATTCAATCTGTGGTCACATTTGACACCCAAGTCACAAGCAGCACCCTCGCGGCGGCCAATCGTGGAATCCGAGAGTACATAATCACAGGTGATTGGTTTCTGATTCAGCCTTCAAGACTCTAGAGATGGAATGTCGAAATAAGACTTGATATGTTCTCTTATTTAAATAAGACTTCGTCCATTTAAGAAAAGTTGGAGGAAACCCATACTTTTCCATTTTAAAGAGTATCGCGGAGTGAGATAACTTGTCGAACGCTTTACTAAAGTCAGTATAAATACAATCTGTCTAATAGCCTTTTGAAAACCCGCCAATGGTATCCGAGACAAATTCCAACAAGTTAGTGGTTGTAGACCTGCCCGAAATAAACCCATGCTGGTTTGAAGAAAGCAAATTCTTGTAGGAAATTTATAGCTGAGAGTATATGATAGATTCGAATAATTTAGGCAGACAAGACAATTTTGCAATAGGCATATAGTTAGAAATTTCATTTTTACTACCTTTTTTGTGGATAGGTATGATAAAACAATTTTTCCATAGCTTAAGTGATTTTTGGAAAATAATTCTCAGCGGAGCTGTAAGGGCATGGCATCATGACTTATGGAAAGCTGGAGGGATGCCATGAGGGTGCGCTGTGAAGTCATTTGGAAGCCCGCTAATATGATCGAGTATATCCTCTTGCACAATTGTAGCGATAGTGAATATGTGAATCGTTCATATGACTAAAGTTGTTATTTCGAGGAATGAAATTTGAAGAAGAAAATGCATTGTCAAAAAATGAAGCAAACATATTGCAAATTTCAGACGAAATCTTTGAACTCATTATAGGATGTGAGGAAATTGTTGTGACTTATAAAGTCTTTGTCCTTCATGTAACTTTTCCACAATTTATTCTTTTTATTTTTAAGATGTTTAAGCTCTTTATTGAACCATGGCGGAGATGTTTTAGAGGACCGCTGTCGCTCGCGAGGAACGTGAGAGGAAAATAAATCGAAAACAATTATACAAAACTTGGAAACGTCTTCGTAAACACTACTACTAGACAGTAATGTGTTGAAATCAATAGAGGTAATTCTGCTGGAAAGCTCCGAAAAGTTAGCCTTTCTAAAATTGAAGAAGTATTTCCTCACAATTAGTAATGTTTTCAGTTTCAAAGCAACATGAAATTAGTAGAGGGGGGTGATATTTGTCAAGAGTAGACATTAAAACTGGGCTAGGTTCGATTAAAGAGTTACCCGCGTCAGTAGAGAAAACCAGGTTTAATTGCCTACCCATGTCATTCTTTACATTACTGATTTGACTGAGACCAAGAGATGACATAGTGTCCAGGAATACTGATTCCTTTGTTGACAAGTTATTAAGAGGAAGATAGTCATCGTCATCTTCATTAAGTACCCATTGTATATTGGGTAAGATAAAATCACCAATATGTTGTAGTTTGTCAAGAGGTTGCATCTTGCCGTGAATAAAATTAAATGTTGAAGTCAGTAGGTCGTAAATATTTTGACCTTTGTCATCAACACTGTTTATGGAGTCTGGAGGAATATAGAAACATAATATGTATAAGTCGTGTTTTAAGACAGTCAACTTATGTAAGAACGATAAGTTCAATGTCAAGAGTGTTGGAATACTGGGAACCTCAATTTGGCTGCATTTAAAATGGTTTTTGCATGCGAGGAGTACACCACCGCCACGTTCCTCAGAATCTGTATGTCTATCTTTTCTAAAAACCTGGTAAGAATTGTCTAAGATTTCGGCATCACGAAAGCCATGAAGCGGCTTCAGTTTTTTGGAATAACGTTGCTTATTTTAACTGTATTTCTAGGTTGGCGCCCAGAAGGTACAAATAATTTAGTAAAAGCGCCGGAGGGCCAGAATAAGGGATCTAATAACTTATCCTGCACATCTGCTGAAACTGTTAAGACAAAGGATGCAACTAATTTCGAGGATTTACTAATTTTACGACAGACAATACTCTCTGTTGCAATGTTTTGGGATTTTAGATACCTCAATATGTCAACACACAGCGTTTCAGGAGAGAACAGAGTGACAAAAACACTCGAAGGTACCATTACCACTCCCTAATGTGGACACAGAAGTAATAATATTCGGTACTGTGGATTCTGAAGCAAGAGCTAGAGCGGTATTATCTCCGTATTGGCTCACTGCGCTACATACGTCCACACCTGCCGAAGAAGCACCCCAACTAACAGGGATTGTCAATGAAAGTTCGACTCATCATTATGATATTGAATTAAAAGAGGAGTCTATTTGTCGTAGACACTTGATGTAATCAGCACTTCACGAAGTCTAGGCACTTCATGAAATGTAGGCAGGTATTGTAACGCTTGCCATAAACATGGCGGTAGCGCAATGCCATTTACGAGAATCACAATGGCATACCGCTGCAAAGGCGTAGATTTTTTCAATTATGCAAAACGATTTCTTATAGTATGTCAATGCTTGTACAAATCGTTTTGCATTAGTAAAAAATCTACGTCTTTGCACCGGTATGTCGGCTATTTGGAACCGTCGTAATGGTATGGCATTGTGATTCACGCGAATGGCATTGAGCTACCGGCCATGTTTATTTTCATGGACTACAAAAAAATGTAAGAGTTTTTGTGTAACAAATCGTTTTAATACCGTAATTTTTCCGAGAAGTTTAATTAATTAGCCTGTAATTACGCCACGCCGGCCAGCCCTAAAATTATGATTTTCGTTTCTTAAATCACCTAAGGGTCGCCATACTTGTAACAAATGACTTGGATTTTTCTGTCATCATCTCCGGTTTATCGTATCAAACGTGAAATATTTTTATTGATTTAAATGTGTTTCTGGTTAATAATTAAAAAAAAAAATTATATGTGATAATAATATATACATATAAATACTAAAATATAATATATTTATAGAAACTTCAAAATGCTATTAATTGCCCTTCATGCATTCAACGAAATGATTGATTTTCGAAAGAAATATGGGAATGGACTCACCTCACAAAAATGCTTACGAAATGATTGTTATGATTTTGCTTTGCTCGCATTGAAAATTGAGCTGCACGTGCACGATGCGTAGAATTGGTTGGCGCGATGACTTTTATGATCGCTGTTAACTGATAATAGATTTGCTGCAGGTCGATAATTATATCGAACATGGAATAAAAATTTGCCTTTAATCCAACGATGGCTCTGCTGCGGATCGATAATTATATCGAAACTGTTATGGTCGTAGCGTATTGCATATAGCAATATGCTACATTGAAAATACTGAAGCAGGTACGCCGACATTAAAGTAAACCGCATACTGAACGCACCCGAACGAGAGAAATGCATTTCCTCACGCTCAGGTGCCATGTTGACGTGACAGAAAGGAAGAAGAAGACATCTTAATCTGTCTTATTTTCTCGAAGGAAGTGCGCGAGTGAAATACATCCTGGAGGAATTCGTTATTATCGAAAATTCTCTCAGTCATCCAGCCAAGAAAAGGTACTATTTTCGCATAAATTCCGCTAGGCCAAATTAGAGATATAAAATATTTTAGGAATTTCCAAACGGTGCTGATAAAAAAATAAAATAAAATAAGAAGAGACAACAGATAGTTTTCCATTTTCTTCCAAGGGAATCGTATTAAAGGTTTGATGAAGTCAATTTTGGAAGTGTAGCGAATTTATTTAACCTCTTCCAGGTATAGGCGGAGGAAGAGGAAATCTATATGTCTATTGTTTAACCTGAAACTAAGGCTTTTCTAAATTTCCTACGAGTGGTAATAACTAGCCTCATTGCTCCCAAGTGCCCTGCAGAAAAATTCTTCTCAAGCAAGATTATGTAAATTAATGTCTGTACATTTCGAACCGGATATTGATTTGAAAAATTATCTTTTGTAAAATTTATACGTCAAGCAAGAATTTACTGTACAAAATAGAGAGAATCGATTACTGCACGTGGATTTACGAGGAAATACAAACCCTTTTCGGGATTCTGATAATCAAAACAAGGGACTTGGGAAAATAGTGCCACCCAAAGTCAAACGGGAGGATGGACCTGGCAAAGGAAGGTAGAACACCTACGCCTTCCACCTAGATACATGTAAGTGACGTAAGGGTCGCTTCAGGACCGAGTGTGTGCTAGCTGTTCGTTTGTTGAAGGCACGATATCTCGTTTTTTATATAGTTGGTAACAGCGGCAGGTTGTTTTGTGGAACCCCCCCCCCCCCCCCCAACACTCTCCGCCAATAGTCGAGGTGGACTAGCATGCATACAACGCTGTTATCGGGTGATCTGTCAGCTCATGCTGGCAGTCTGGACTTAACGTCCGAAGTACATCACCCTCAACATAATTCCATAACAAAACTTGTAATCCTGGCTCTATCAATGGATCTGACTCGAATGGACCAATGGTGATTTGGGAATGCAATAAGGCTCCGTGATTCATTTCCATGTCGTGATACGAATTAAGGGACCGTGGGGAATGTAAAGCTGACTTTCCAAGCCGAATAATAAGAACCTTGATTATTCTGTGTGCTTTAATTTACAGATAGATTTCGTTCAAGTACTACACTTTAATTAATTAAGTACAAAAATGAGCTATGTAACAAAAGCTTGATTTAACTTCTGACGTTTACGTTATGTTCTCCCCGGCTGTCGAAAGTAGAAGAAGGTAAAGATGACGATGGAATAGCAGCAGAACAAATGCGGAGGGCAAGTGAACTGAAAGTAGTTACATTTCGACCTGTTAGCGTCAAATAAGATACGAGTGGAGGGTGCTTATAAATTGATGAAACTCCAACAATAACTATAAGCTGAAAGTGGAGAGAGAGCATGGCAAGGTGTCTGGGATGATTTAAGCTTAGGTGGAGCGCTGTATCTAAGGGCTGACCTGGGGCCGAACAATTTCCCCCCTCCCTTTGGGGGTAGTCCAAAATACGTCATGTTATGTATCAAATTAAAGAGGGAGAAACGGGTAATCGAGTGGTGTAGTTTTTTTTATCATTTTAACTTCATAACTAACTTTTTACCGCCGAAAGACGGATTTTTTGCACTTGGATCATATACACCCCAGTTCCTATATTTTGCATATATTTCTACAGTTCTTTATTTCACATCCATTAGTACTCTGTTGTGAACATTTTTCTCATGGAAAGTGAATTTCGACGACTTACCAGTTCTTCATAATGATGAGTTGAGTTTTTGTACCAGAAAACGACCATTTTTTCATCTTAAGAAGGACTGATTCACTTCTTTTACAGTTATCTCCAAAACTATTTACCGGAGTCAAAAACTAATTACATATCTAATTAGGGGACAAAATGTAGATGCGATTTCATCCTACATACAAGATTTAACGTGCATATTTAAAAATTTTATAGTATCTCTTCTGTACTGGAAGACGACCAAATTGACCATTTTTGCTTGAATTACAATTTTTAGCGGGTACCTTGAGACACCAAAATCCTTATTTCTCTGTAAGTATTGCAAGGATTTCCATAATTTGTTTTTGTAAATATAGCCAGGATATGCAATGAATGCATAAATCAATTTGAAAATCGTAGGTACATTGCTACCTTCACAAAGGACAATAAAAGCAGACAATACTGTCAGTTGAGAAATATTTTTCTTACTTCTCCACAACTAACACAGCCGAGAGTTTTTGTCGAGTTCAATAGAGAGTTTGGTAAATCTCAATACAAATTCCACGAGTTACACAATTCCGAGTGGAGAGTTAAGTGGCAAAAGAACTCTTATCTCCACAACTCTCCGAGTTAGTGAATCCGGCCCCTGGGATAGTTTCGCTTCGACGGGACATGGTGGCTGCGTCGGCATCTCTTTAGGCTGGTGCCCCGTGATATGGCTGGTCATATCACAAGGAGGGTGTCGACTTGCCACTCCTTAGATTGGTATCCGACTTGAAGTGATCTATACAAGACTCCGATTCACGGCTGTCCGAGGAGCTTCGCAGAGCGTTGTGAGGAGGAGCTGAGGCGTTGTGAGGAGGAGCTGAGAGAAGGGAGAGAGAAGCCGTTTTGTTATGGTCGCATGTAGGCACGGCAACAGCAGGATCATAGTCACTTGTAAGCATGGCATGCCGCTCTTATGTGATTGTCTTGACATCTGGTCGTCAGAACTGTCAAGGAACAACGCGCACCATACGGGGGAACAACTCAAACGGGGGGAAAAAAGGCTGAAGAAGTGACAGCCGGCGATTCGGTTTTAGGGTGATGGAGATGGAACCGAAGAAGAAAAATTAGAGAGCTAAACGTGAAACCCAGAATTGCCCGAAGATTATAAGTGGTGCAAAAAGAAGCTGAAAAGAAGAACAAAAGGAGTGTAATTAGGATGAGGGGTGAAATCGAAAAAGCAGAACAACGAATCACGAGGATTTTTTTCGGATTTAAATTTTTCTTATTTCTTAATCACCCTTGATCTCTCAAACGGTTGATGTGGACCCCCCACCGTACAATTTTTTGTTACCTAGATAGACGAAAACACTCTGTATAGGCAATTGATAAGACCGGTAATCTCCTACGCATTCCCCAGCTTGTACTGGTAAGTTTTTTAAAAGTCGTTTCAGGATGTTCTGGACGAATTCCTTATTGGGCAAGCCAGAAAACCATCCGCAGAGCTCAGAATCATCCTAACCCCGTTGATGGCAGAAATGTCACCAGACCACCGAAGTATGAATGCGACAAATGAGTACCTGTTCGCGGCTCATCCCCTCATCTTCAGTAGCATTGAAGACATTTTTATGATCACCCAGGACTGGAACAAAATTCTCATAGAGAATAGCCAAGTTTATAAATAAGTTAGTCTGTCAAAGGTATAAGTTAGATTTAATCAGATGTAATTTTATTTTATTATGATTAATCTTATGACTTATATAGTCATAGGCAGCTTTAGCGCAGGGCTAAATAATAAGATCTTAAATGTTAAAAATAAATAATAAATATCTTATAGGCAATAGGTAAGGAACTACAGTTCAATCATCGTTGGAACTCAAGGCCAAATTTTATACCAGCTGGTAAGTGATAGCATTTATAGTTAGAGTTAAAACGTTAGTAGTTAAGCACATAATTATGAAAGAATTGTACATATTAGTCAGTAAAATAAATAATCTAATCTAAAAATTTAGGAATTATTAAAAAACGAAAAAAAAAAGTTAAGTACCGCATTTTCTTTTATTTCATTTTAAAGTATATGCCATGTATACTGTGTTTTCCTTTTACGTGTGATATTTGATTTTAGTGTAATTGCCTATGTAAAAGTTAGGTTTGAAATTGAGGTTGATCGCAGTTTTGGGTAATTTTTTTATTGAAATTATAAAGTTTGTGATATTTGGGGTTTCTCGACTTCATGGTCTCAAAACCCATGTGGCTCCCAACACTTAGTGAAAATTTGTAATAATTCCCCACCTTTACATTGTTGGCAGGGGAATACGAGCAGGATAAGGGACGCGTAACAAATCGTATCATTAAATTTCAACAAAGAAGTGTGCCCTCTCCCTTCCTAATTAATTAGTGAGTACAACATTACCTCGAAGACCAAAGTGTTCTATACGGAGGTAATACTAGATTAGCATACTATATTGATCGCCTCAAATCAACTAGATATACAGTACTATCTATTATGTGTAAAGGTAATCACGTACGTTTACATGAATCTTGAAGTATACTTCAAGTAGAGTTCAGGTAATCAAAATAGGTAAACGTGCATTGACTTCAACCATACTTATATCAAGTAAATCACAAAATTTTGTTCAATTTACTTGAAAAAATTCATGTAAACGCAACATCAGTACTTGAACATTTTTCATTTCTGCGAATTATGAAAACGGCAAAGAGGAAGAAGAAGAAGATTGTTGTTGATAATTCAGGTTGTGATTTATGGCACTATTCTCAGAAGATTCATCTAAAAATCTGTACTTATGTATTGAACTTAATGCAGAGTTGTCAAATGTAAAATGTCACTTAAAGTAAATTTCAAGAAAATTTCAGGTCAAGTAATTGGAAATTACATAATTCAACCAAAAACCCTACTGGAATTTCAAGTGGATTTCAAGTCAAGTATTCATGTAAACGTACTGACTGATTCGTATGTAATGCATTTTTCGAAAACATAGAAATTTTCTAATTGATTCCCTGACCGTAAGGTTGTCAATTTTAAACCAGCCTATACAGTTACATCTCATACAGATTAAAAACATTACTTTTAAACAAAGAATCTTGAATCGTTCAAATAGCTAATACCAATAAATAAAAACCTACATTCATCACTTTTTTCGCCACTTCTGCAGCCGTCATCAAAGCTTGAGCATAGGTTCTAGTTGCCACAAAGGACCGTTTGATTTGTACAGATAATTTATCCGGTACATCTCCGAAAGGCTTCAAGTCCTTCATATGCTCACTTACACATCCTAAATACCTGAAATATAAATAAATTAAAATATTAAAATACTTTAAAAAAGAATGAAAACTTACTTATCGTTAAACGAATACTGTGCATTTAGAACTGTAAACATTTTTTGATACAGCGTATTAAAAAATGAATCAATCGCTTCCACCAGATCAACTTTTCCTCTGGAATAATATTTCTCAAGTTCGACGAAGAATCAGAGAAAACATAGGAATTTTGCTCGTATAAAACACCATAGGTCTTTTTGAACATGATGTGGAATTCTTTCTTAGATTCTGTTAAAAGCTGCTCAAAAAACTCTGAAAGATAAACATGAAATGGAAACAGAAAAATAGATAACAACTATTTAGTCATGTAAGTAATTTGTAATCTTGAATACCGGCAGGGAAATAATACATAAATCACGAACAACTCGTAAAAATAGAATGCCAATTCATTTTGTTGAAGCCTCCTATCACGAAAATACCTTGAGAAATTCAAAAATACTTTGTTAGCACAACCTGATAATTCACCAACAATTTTATTAATATTAATGTTACCGCCGTGTCTACTTAGTAAAGTCGACTTTGTAAATATCTTAAAAACACATGAAAATGAAAGAAAAGTCTCTATATTTCATAAAGTATTTGTGCGATTTGTATCATAATTATTAAATGTATGAAACAGAGAATGCCATACTAAACTGTATTCCGAGTAATAATTATTGTTATAGAACCATGGAGTGGGAATATTTATTATACTCTAGATGAAATGGGTATGTTTGTGACGCGCAAAACTCAAAATTAAGCTAGTCGAAAAACTTTGTAAAGCGCACGCCTATTGTTAAGGGATAACGCTTTGTTCTAGGACTTATCTTGCTGCTCTAAGTAATGTACCTACGTAGGGTACGTAGGAACGAAGGTACGAAGCGTATAAGCAAGTTAAAAACCGGTGTAGGTATTTGCGAACGCAAAAACCACTAGCTTATATTTATTTTTACGATAAACACGATAATTTTTTAAGTTTTTCCTCACACTTTTGTGCAAACTTCGGACTGCTAATATGTATATACATCTATAACTGTATATGTTCATAAATTATTATGTGTATACATATAACAGCGTCATGTTGTTTCCGCTTTATATACATACTCCTCAAATTGATGAAAACTTCTTCTTGCAAACCTTAAAGTACTTTTAAAAACACATGTAAATTCGGATGTGTTTTGTTGAAGCAATCATTATATTTTGCAAGCTAATAATGATGAAAATTTTAATCCAGTCATACGTATATATAGGTATATTACAGAGATCAGATAAAGATACATGCTAGAAACAATGCGTTGTTCTTAACCATAGCCTCGCGTTTCCAAAACAATGCGTAATCTCTTAACAATATGCGTGCGCTTCATAAACTCGTGCTTGTGCGCTAGTTGAAGTGTTTTTATCTGGCTTGTGCGCCTCGCAAATACGTTTGTTGATACATTTATAACACATAGAAAAAAGTTTATTAGATAGATACGTATGTACGCATAAAAAAAACATTTTGTTTTTTTGCACGATAATTTGAGAACGTGTGAAAAAAGTAAGATAAAGTTCGTAAATGTGTGTGTAAAATTGGTCAACTTTCTTATAGTTTTCAATTTGAAATGCTTTAGAAGGCGGCAACATGAGATTTGAAATTTTGTATACGTTGATATTATAAACAAGAAATTATCTGCTCTAGAATAAATTCATCATAGGCCGAGATTTTAATTATAGACAGCAATCGTATGGCAAACTGCTAAAGTAATATCTTGCGCGATTTAAACTCAAATGTTCCTTTTACTTTACTATAACCACCTGATTCTACATATGTATGACCAAGCCAAATGAGACTCACCCCATCTATCTTTTACCTGTTCTTAACAAATTCCCCACCGCTTGTGGTGAATTATATGTCGTCCGATCACTTGCCAGTTTGCATAGAGCTTTATGAGAACCCAACCATAAGCGACTGCTTGATGCAAAGCGTACTGTGCCCGGTATGAGGCGGGCGAAGGAATTCTTGAAGCCTCTGCTCTCAAGATGCGCAAATTTAGCAGACATTCGCTCAGGATGTTTACTAATGCAGTGACTGGAATGGCTCCTTCCAAATCCTCCAGAAATACTTCCCAACCCATGAAACAGATCTATATGTGCGTGCTAGTGCAATTCTCTAAAATGTTTTATATTGATTTTTATGGTAAAGTGACTAGACATTGATTTTAAATATACCATAAAGCTTAAACTAATATCCACACAGGAAAATAGTCTTCTCAGTAATTTTAAGGTCGCCTTACCTTCCAAAGGCTTAACTTGCTATATATCTACCTTACTTAACAAAATAATAAAATAGTTTTGATTAAAAAGTAACCTTACCATTTTACGCTCAAGAAATCCCAGCTGAGTAATAGTAGTTGCAATAGTATATGTGCGGCCATTCGAATTCACGGCACATCCTCATATGCAATTATTACTCAGTTGAGAGTTTTTGTTTGGGAATTGTAGTCGTTTGATTAAGATAAATTTTTTTAAATAATTTAGTTAGCAGAGATATAAAAAATTAATTACGGTTGGGAAGAGAAGAAAGTAAGCTTAAGATTAAGATTATCAGAAGACAATTTTTCTGTATGAATAGTGAACATAAGAACACTGCAAATATTTTAGAATGTTAGGACCAAGGTATATAGAATACAAGATATTCCTATTACGAATCATGTTCTCCTATTAGTTGACGTAATATTGTGAAATGTATAAGAAAGTACGGTACTGAGAACACAATACTCTCTCTCCTATCTCTGTCTTTCCTATAAAAATGTATATACATTAGTCACAGAATTATGTCACAGTACGGTACTGAAAACACAATATTCTCTCTCCTCTCTCAGTCTTATCAATAGAAATTTATATACGTTATAGGACGAAACACGTCAGAGCTCTAGTGTAAAAATTTTAATGAGAATAACTTGTATTCTATATACCTTGAGGGATTCTGTTTCATGGCTTGGGACGGTTTTGCCATTCCCTTATTTTTTGAACAAGATAGGCAAATCTGACAGCGAACTGTGTCGACAGTGCGAAGCGGCAGATGGAATTTCGAAGAATATTATATGTGAGTTTCCCGCGCTTGCATCACTGGAGAAACATTTATATCTTCTAATAAGGTTTTCAGTCTAACCCCAAGGGCAATAATCGAGCTTGTTAAAAAACTAGCTTTTGCTTAACCACTTTAGGGAAGGACACAATAGATCAACATGTACAATGTACATATATATATATAAAATATATTTTATATAATATATTTTTGCATGTCGTAATTAGTTAAGTACTTCATCAGTTGATATAAGAGTATGAAGGCGAGTCAATAGTGATCTAGTTATTCTAGTGGAAACTGACATTCTAATTTCACAGCATTTATTTCTCAAGTTTAAAACGAATTACATGAAATAAAAATTCGTGAATAAACATATAAACTTTTAAGATTTTTATACACGTCAGGTCAGATTCTTAAGATTTTTACTTTTTTTATAAAATATAAAATTTATTCCAGCATTGCAATTGTAATTACATATGAAGTGTAGTTTTAAATTTGAAACTGGAAAAACGTAAATACTTAAATATTTTCTGAACATTTAGCAACAACTTAATTAAAAACTGTGTACAGAATTAATTTTTAAAATAAAATTGAAAATTTCGCTTCATTTTACCTAATCACGGTACTAAATCGGGCACCTCCTTCTTGGTGTTACCATATAAAAATTTAGGTTTTTTACGTATACTGTAAAAACGATCAGTCCAAGACATTTTTATTGTACTAAGAACTTCAGAATACGAAATCCTATAAAATTGGTTATAATCATTTTTTCTGTCCGACAAACCGTTCTAGAAATATATGCGGAAAACCACTTCAAAAATAAAATTGTTCAAATGGGGTGACAATAAGAAATTTCATACGGGCATTCATCTAGCTAGGGTATCATAAGAATTGGTCTTAGACCAATTTTAGCTTTTTTACTTGTTGATTTATAATTCTGTTAGAGTGATATGCTTTAATACAGAAAAGGTAACTCCCTCGACTATCAGAAAGACATCCCTCTTTGGAATGAGCTTTGTAGATATTTCCTACACTTGTAAAACTGCGATCACGGCAAATAGACTGCCGAAGTCGAAGTGTTTTATAAAAAGATTGTTTGTATAATTAACTATACTCAGGTGGATGTAATAGTACACTGTCATGGAGTTCGAATCAATAATAAAATGTGTGTTGTAATCATTTTGGAAAAACGGCATAATTCAAGACCAAATGGTTTGAGATTTGTTCAGCCATGGATGACGAAAAAAACTCGCAGTTTATTTTAAGCTCAAAAATTTGATGTGTGCAGGAAAGAGCTTCTTGAACTACCAGGTACATCAAGGACAGATACAGAGATGCCAATATTAAAATGGATAAAGACGTCGATATTAAATTTGGTAATATAAAAGATGAAGGTACAAATAGAGCGCTTAGTGAAGTTGCAACATCAACAGAAAGATTTACTAACCAGGATGCAGTGTTAAAATCACTCAACCTTCGGTATTTGGGAGAATTGAAGTGTAAAAAGAATAGTGGAAAAATTCTCCATTACTTCAACGTATCCAATTAAAAAATAGAAAAAATGTCTGAAGGGGCTTAATATGTAGAAGCATTGATGCTAATTTCATTGCAGCAGTAAAACACTGTAAGGATGAGATAAATCGAGTGATGCCCGGAAAAAAGGATTTGTATCAGTTATTATAATAGTACTATAATATCATATTACATTGGTAGACTAGATAACTCATATTTTTAAAAGAAATTTATCGCTGTTTTAAAGATACATATCCCAAATTTAAATAGGATTTTTGAAATTTCCGTCGCTTCTTCCAAAATATTGTGTTGACATTCATGTGTAATACACCAGAATATCAAACTTATGATAGAGAGCTGCAGGATAAAATAATTAACAATGAATGAGGACATTCTAATTCTCAATTATTGGTCATGTCTTACTTTGGAGATATGTAAACCCCAAATGTGTGTGCCTTACTTTTTTTTAATTGCTCGACTAGAGATTTATGGAGGAAATTAAAAAAAAAAAACGAATTAAATGCATCGGTCGAAATTGGAAAGAACAATGGAATCTGCAGACGACTATATTGATAGCTTTAATCGAGCGGCTCCCATCCTTACTTTTAATTCAATTCAATTTATTTAATTAATTCAAGTTTACACAAGAGTATTTTGACTTCTTATTACTAGTACACAAAAATAGTGGCAGCCAACATCTAAAATACGACAAATTAATAAACCTACATATAAAACAAAGAAAATAATATAGAATGCAAAGAAAATTATAAGAGAATCTTAAAATAAGATAAGATAAAAATAAAAGTAAAAGATTTTTAAAAAGTTAAAGCAAAGAAACAACGAGCAAAAAATGAGAGTAATACAGTTAAACCAAATTGTAAAATTGATTTACAGATGTACCCCTCGCCAACCCCGGACATACTTGCAGTTTACATATTCAAATTTTAAATAAGCTCCTTGAATTTAACAATCGAACTAATGCGTTGAACATTTGTCGGCAGACGATTCCACAAACGCAAAGCTTGAACGAAGTAAGAGTCACTTTGAACAGAATAATGGAAAACAAGAATACGTAGGTTAAAATGTTGTGCAGAATTCAAAAATCGCAGTTGATTGATTTGCCCGTATATATAATTTTATGGAGAGAGAATAATAACGTTCTCTGAAGGTGCTTATTGAGAGAACAACCCAGAAAGTTGTTACTGAAAGACGAGATGTGATCATATCGTCTAAGTCCATACACAAATCTTACACAGTCATTAAAGCCTACATTCAGCTTTCTTAAACAAATGGAATCCAAATGTGGAAAAACTAAGCTGACATTCGTAAAATAAATAAGAAGGAGTGATCTGACTAGCAATAACCTAGTGCTAATTGGCAGAATACTGGCCGATAACCAAAGCCGCCGAGGGCCACCAAAGATTTTACCTATCATATTACCAATGTGGTCATAGCATTTCAAATTAGTACCAATTAATACCGCGATTTTTGACACGTCTAGAAAAAGGCAGAGTAAAACCATTTAAAATGACAGGTGGGAGATCAGAGTGCATAATTCATCCCGATAAAAGGCAATACACTAAAACTTGAGTGGATTCAGTTTTAAATTATTATTTGTAGCCCAACTAGAGACAATTTCCAGATCGGAATTCATGCGATCTAAGCAATCTTCTAAGAGACCGATAGGTCAGTTCATTTGAAGCTGCACGTCATCAGCATATAAATGAATATTGCAATTGTCAATAGAATTGGGCAAATCTTTTATAAACATACTGAATAATAACAGAAACTGTATGGGCCGCTGTAGTACACCGCAACTCAGCTAACAAGGGCTAGATACAAAATCACCGACTTTCACACGTTGAGATATTCCTGATAGAAAACTACCGATGAGGGCGAAAGACGGATTCGAGAAATGAAAGTAAAGCATTAGTTTAGACAGTAATTTGGGATGATTAACTGAGTCAAAAGCTTTAGAGAAGTCGAGTAAAGTTAAGACACATTGACGATTAATGTCAAGTGATTTTCTGATGTTAGACGTGAGTTCAATCACTGCCGTTTCGTAACAATGCAAACGGCGGGATCCAAATTCCAAAGTACGTCGAGGGCTTGAACATACATTTGGTGTGGAAGAAGTTTGCAAAGATGAAAAATGATGGTTAAATAAATCAAGATCAATATCGCTGACGGAAATATCTTTGCCGTATACACCTGCCTTATGAAGGAATTCCATAGATTTCTGGTAGACAGATTAGGTGAAAATTTTGCTCCGTAGACTGCTTCTTGGCTGCACGAATTTTAGTTTGACCTTATTTCGTATAAGCTTATAGTATAATCGACTTTCAATTTCTTACCCGCTGAAATCTGCGAAACAAAAAATCTCGTTCTGCAATAAGAGATCTAATTTCAGCTGTGAACCATGGGCAACCAGCATTCATCTTGATACGTCGTACATGAACAGGAACAAGGCGATCATGGAGATCATTTATTACTTCATAAAAAATTTGAATCTGATCGTTGACAGAGACGTGAGCATTAATACGAGCCCAGGCAATGATTGACATTCTTCATCAAGTGCACCCATATTTATGTAATTATAACTACGAAAGCTAACCATTCTGTAAAGAGGACAATTTCTTATATTAAAGTTGTAAGTAAGGAAGAGAAAGTCGTGATCAAATATGGAAGGGAAAGTAATTTGGTTATGGTACAAGACTGCACTCGTATCTGTAGTTACAAACAGATCCAGTAGCGAAGGGTTACTTGAGTTGAAATATGTCGGTAGATTATTAATAACATTCAAGTACAGAGATAGTAATAAAAATATAAAAGATTGAGTCAGTAAAATATTTACTTTAAAATCTCCTCCAATAACAATGTTCGTCTACCTGTGGGCTAAATCACTGAAAGTTTCTTCAAACTCAGGTATGTTTGCGGGTGTAAAGCAATTTGGTGGACAGTAAACTGAAGCCAATAAACATTTCTCTAAGCCATATTCAATCTAAGCACATAGGAATTCTATGGGATCTACAACAGAACTTCTTATCAAACTTGCCTTAATACATTTGCTTATACATACTATATATATAGCCACACCGCCCCCCCCCCACTCTGCCAGACCTATCATTCCTGAAAATCCTAAAGCCAGGTAAAGCAACCAAGAAGACGAGATTTTGGAGCGTAACCAAGTTTCGCAGACTAATATGACGTGGATATTAGACCCAGCCAACATTTCAGTCAATTCATCCATTTTAGGTCTCACGCTTCTAGCATTCAAGTTAAGAATATTCAATCCGTGTGACTGTTTACATAGTATGTTTAGAAAAACCCTCACCACGCAGAGCGCACTAAAATCGTCAGCCATTCTCATAACCACACAAAGTTCGATTTGTAATAGTCAGTTAAACCACCATGACAGCCAGCAGACACATAACCTCCATGGGAAAACAGCTCCTCAATCACAAGTACATAAAGAGAAAAGAGAGAAAGAAAGAAAACTAAGCTGCAAAAACTAGAGCATATATCACATAATAAGTATCGCCTGTCAGCAAAGCGTTAAGAGCAAATATTTAAGCAACATTACATTTAAAGACACTAAAACATACATATTTCAAAATCCAGTAATCAAATTATATAGATAGTAACTAATACTTGAAAATAATGTTCTTACTCCCGGTCCAAGGGCAAAGTAAGAGCGACCGCAGCTGATCCAAGTGACACACGATAAGACAGACCTTCATTCCCCAGCTTAACAAACAAATGACCCTCACTTGTGTACGCAGATTTTATTGTGTCCGGCTGAAGCAATCGCAGGGCTTCACGGAGCATAGCACCTGCTTTGGGAGTGACACTCCCATTAATGAATATAGCGCTTTGAGAGGAGAAGTCATCCAGATCCGACAATCGCACTTGTCCGAAAGTTTTCAGAGCAAGTAAGAATGCCCGCCGCTCGCCAGAACGTGAGAATTTAGCGATAATTGGGATATCAGCAGCTATATTTGCACTTACCGCAGGTTTGCTCTTTACTCGAAAAGCACTTACATAAGCAGATGATATATGCTGAATGCGAGCACAGATATTTGAAAGATATTTCCAGGCCTTTCATTTACTTTGAAGGAGACACCAGGAATTACTACATCACTCGCAAGCTGTAACTGGCATAAGCTCTCATTTGTTTCCTCCAGAGCAGAGTACTTCGCCCTCATGATGGAGATAGACTAGAAACTTGGTCATCTTCCAACAGAAGCCCATTTATTTTAGGTAGTAATTTGGTAACAGTTCCTTCAATAACAGCATGATCAATGCTGGTAGAAAGAGCAGCGTTCGATAAGATCTTTGGAACTCTCTCGGCACTCTTAGCCAACAGTGCAGCATCAGAGATTAGACCCACTTCAATACAAGGAGAAGTAGCAGCCTTTGTTGAGTTTTTTGTTATTCTTTCAGCACTTTTTGTCAATATCGAGGAAACCGTTTAAATTTCACGTTGAACTTTAGGTGAAAAACGAGAACAAAACTTTGCAAATATATAATAAAAACCAATATTTTCAACAGAAAATAGGAACTAAAGCAAAAAGTATCCCAAATACACAACGTGAAAGATTGAAATGACAGTAAATTTGATAAATATCACCAAAAATCACGAAAACACCGGAGCAAGCGGAAGCACGTCTATTCTTCGTCATATGTATACATTTATTATCGGTCAACAAAAAAAATATATCTTCAAGATACAAAGTGTAACCTACAAATTGATGAGATAGTTGTTGTAATGGACCTTTTTCCGAAAATTATTCCTTCATGCTACAAGATGAGATACACGCAATCCATTGAAGTAAACACCAAGCTGAAATTTACTTTCGTATATAAGATAATAGTAATGTTCAAAATACTAACTTAGTAATTATTAGTGATTGCTGTGGAATCCACGTAAAACAAATCGCGTCTTGAACTCTACCTCTACGGTGGTGTGTTTCACAAAATTGTGAACAAATGTAATATTGGTCATACTCTCATAATTTTTTATTCTATGATTCCGTTAAGATCTCAAATTAAAATTTTAATATGTTTTAGTGAATAAGATAAGGTAAAAAATATTTAAAACTAGTAAGAAAGCTAGAATTGGTCTAAGACCAATTCTTATGATACCATAGATAAATGCCCGTATGTAATTTTGTATGGTCAGCTCTCTATGCAAGTTTGATTTTTGAAGTGGAAAGCGAAAGGACTCGTCGGACAGTAAAAATGGTTACAACCAATTTCATAGGATTTCACATTCTGAAGAAATTTTTAGTGCATTAAAACCGTCTAGGACTGATCGTTTTACAGTATAAGTAAAAATCCTAAATTTTTATATGGCAACACCACTTAGTCCATTTTCTAAATTTTATTTAGTATTGCTATAAAAACACCATGTACCAAATTTCAGCTCTCTACGTCGACGCGCTCTGGGCAGTGCCCAAATATAAAGTGAAAAACGAAATTTTTCTATGGCAACCTACGAAGGAGTTGTCCAATTCAGTCCATTTTCGTACTTAAATTTACTTATTTTTTAAAAATCCCGTGTTAAAAATGTTAGCCCTCTAAGTGAACTCGCTCTCGAGTTATTGTGCGGACGGACATGCAAAAAGTTAAAATAACTTTTAATATTATGCGTGGGTGTCCAATCCATTTTTGTACAAGTATTGACATACTATAACAAATCGTTTTGCATAATTAAAAAATCTACGTCTTTGCAGCGGTATGGCGGCTATTTGGAACCGTCGTAATGGTATGGCATTGTGATTCTCGTGAATGGTATTGCGCTACCGCCATGTTTATTTTCATGGACTAAAAAAAAATGTAAGAGTTTTTGTTCAACAAATTGTTTGAATACCGTAATTTTTCCGACAAGTTTAATTAATTACCCTGTAATTACGCCACGCCCGCCGGCCAGCCCTAAAATTATGATTTTGGTTTCTTAAATCACCCTCTAAGGATCGCCATACTTGTAACAAATTACTTGGATTTTTCTTTTATCATCTCCCGGCATTCCGTTTGTAACGCAAAGAAATAATGCTAATAGAGAAAAATGGGTTGGATACCGACGCATAATACATATTAAAAGTTATTTTCATTTTAGCATGGCGGTCTGGCCGTCCGTCCGTCTGTCAGTCCTCACGATAACTCGAGAACGCGTTCACTTAGGTAGCTGAAATTTTCCACAAGAGCTTTTTTAAAAAAAAGTTAATTTGAGTTCGAAAATGGGACAAATCGGGTAACTCTTTCGTAGGGTTACCATACAAAAATTTCGCTTTTCACTATATATTTGAACACTGCCTGAGAACGCGTCGACGTAGAAAGCTGAAATTTTGTACACAGTGTTTTCATAGTAATAGTAAATAAAGCTTCGAAAATGGACTAAATCGGGGAGCTCCTTCTTGCTGTTGGCATATAAAAATTTAGGTTTCTTACGTATACTGTAAAAACGATCAGTCCTAGACGTTTTTATTGTACTGAAAAGTTCTTCAGAGTATGAAATCCTATGAAATTGATTATAATCATTTTTACTGCCGTTCTAAAATAAAACGCGAAAAACTACTTCAAAGATCAAACTTCACAGATGGGTGACCATACGAAATTACATACGGGCATTCATCTAGAGTGTCATAAGAATTGGTCTTAAACCAATTCTAGCTTTTTTACTTGTTTACATATATTTTTAAGATAACTTGAATTCTCCATATTTCAAATGAGTCATATTTCACTAGCATGAATAGGAAATAATATATAAATTTTTAAAGAAGACCGGAACATCATTTTTGCAAAATTTTAAAATGCCATAACTTGCGATATACGCATTGTATAGGGAAAATTATTAATTTGTATTTTTGTTTTCAAAATGAGTATGTCAAATTTAAAAAATATAGGTGATGATCACTTTATGTGATTCTTGGGAGATTTGCTATGGGGTGACCCAATTACAGTTCTAACAAATAAACTTCCATGAATAGTTACTATTATATTGAAACAAAATATAATAGGATCTTTCGATAAGCACTGTCTCGGTGAGACAACGAAGGCAACAATAAACAGCTCATTAATGAGCGATTTCGACATTGCTTACTTATTCTGTAAAGAAGACAATAAAAATCATGTTTTAACAACAATCTAATGATAAAATAAATAAATAAATTTAATTCAAATACTACGGTAAATCAAATTATACCAATTGACCCACAAATTCAAGTATTAAATGTCTCAGTTACTCAACGGTTAAGTTTAAATTTTGTAGCTCTACTGAAACTGCGACAGGGCGAGTGTTGCCTCAGTTAGCCAACTAAGTAGATCGCGTTGTCTCACTTAACGAGTGCAACCGAAAGGCTTTATAAATGAACGC
Organism: Dioctria linearis; assembly: GCA_963930735.1. Classification (NCBI taxonomy): domain Eukaryota; kingdom Metazoa; phylum Arthropoda; class Insecta; order Diptera; family Asilidae; genus Dioctria; species Dioctria linearis. Next base: position 82,225,825 of record OZ005743.1, on the reverse strand, counting down.
AAACAATTGTCGCTTGGTGTAAGTGTCTATATACAGCAAAATCATATTTAAAATTTTTTGAGGTGGGGTGCACATATTGTAAGTTATTTCTTACCATTGAATTTCGCTGCCCGCAATCCTAGAACTGATGATAATTTTCCAATTGAATCCTTTACGGATTTTTCAAATTGGAGCTTTAAGAACGCCATAATTTTTGTTTCCAGTCCAGACGAACAACAGCTTCCAGACAAAGGCCATTCACAGTAGCGAAGAGTTTTTCCTGTATTATTTTTTTTAAGGAATAAAAAAGTTAGAAATGTATTTATTAAATTCAAACAATATTAAATCATGGTGGGTCCGTGCCCAAATCAGGATACTTTAATAATTAAACTAACAAATAATAAATACATCCCTTAATAGATCAGAATATATATAAAAACAAGTAAAAAAGCTAGAATTGGTCTAAGACCAATTCTTATGATACCCTAGATCGGTGTTGGCAACCTTTCTGGAGTTAAGAGCCATTTTTCCCCGATGTGATAAATTATTTTTTTAAAGAACCAAATATACAAATATAACTACATACATCGGTAATATGTATAAAAATAATATAATATAACCTTTATTTGCTGTGAAACATGTATTTATTGTAAATCAAAACGTTCTGTTTTGCGTTGTAACAGACTTCCGTAGAACAAAGTCAACGTATTAAGGGGGTGTCCTGAATTAGAATGCTCTGAGTTCTCGTTTTCTGTGATTTTCTTAGAAGGGAAAGAAAGAAATGAGGGTATTGAATTTTGAGGTATGGTTTTATACATATTTAATGAATAAAAAAAAATATTTTTACATAAAAAAAAAAAAAAAAGATTTCTAAGCCGAAAAAATATGAATTTTTAGCTACTTACGCTGATAATCTGGTAATCACCTATTCCTGGTCCATATAACAGCCCTTCTACTTCTTCAACTAAATACAACCATGGATTATAACTATTGTATTGACCGACCCCCATTCCCCAACCTTTTCCAGGAATAGAATTTTAAATAGAAAGTCGGAGTGGCGAGCACACGTCGATCAGGTCGACGATCGTCTGCTCCTGTTTTATATTCTTGGAAATATTTAGAATTGGTCTCTGTAACTTTGTACACATATTCTTACATAGTTTATCTATTGATTTAAACAATAAAAAAAACATTTTTTTTTGTTTTTTATTCAGGACACCTCCTTAAAGCAAACGGAAACACCTTCTTCATAACTTAAAAAAAAAAAAAAACTAATAGTAAAACCCAATTTCAATAAGTTATATTGCTTCGCTTAAAATACAAATTAAATGTAAAAAATAATATAAATGCAAATACTTATATAATATTTGTAGTAATTAAAATTTCTTATAAAAAAAACAAATTAATATTATTTGAAATAATTTGGCACGCCACTGTCCAAAACGGTAATACTAAATATTTTTTACGCCACTGTTTATTGGAAAGCCATTGGCTCATGTGCATGACTCACAGTTCCAGCGGTATTATGTATATTAAGTATATAAAGGAAATAAAATCATGATCATATTTGAAGTTGTAAAAGATTATATACACGCTGCTGGAAGGGAGGCATTTGCATGACGCCGACTGTGATTAAAAGATTCGAAAAAGGTTGTGAGAGTTTACTTTGGAATTTGAAGAACATCGGTCGATAGTAATGAAATAAATATTTGGTGTCGAGTACAAAAAGATATTTGCGTTTATTTTTCTTTTGCTTGTTAGAATTTTGGCATTCTGACTACAATTTTCAGAAGTGGGATCAGATTTAGAATTCGGAATGTTTAGTATTGGATATAATTACGGAAAATTGTGTTTGAAAATTCGATTATTGGAGTGTAATTAGGGAAATTATATTACTGGAATAGCAATGTGGAAAATTATGATTGTGTGAGGTTTGGATAACATTGGAGAATAATTGGAGCAGAATTTATTATTGGAGCAAATTTGAAATTATTGGAGCAAGTATCATTATTGGAGTTTGTTTCGGCAAATATTGGATTATTGGAGAATAATTGGAGCAGAATTTATTATTGGAGCAAGTATCATTATTGGAGTTTGTTTTGGCAAATATTGGATTATTGGAGATTGAAGTATTATTGGAGCAGAATTTGTTATTGGAGCAGAATTTGTTACTGGAGCAGAATTTATTATTGGAGCAGAATTTGTTACTGGAGCAGATTTTATTATTGGAGCAGAATTTGTTGCTAGAGATTGGTTGTGGAAAAAAATTTGATTGTTTTAATTAGTATTGAGAATTGAAAAATAATTAAGGGATGTTTGGAAAAATTATTGAAACATTTGAGTGAAAAATTAAATAACAGTATTTTGTGGAATTAGCTAAATTTGAGTTATAAAATAATTACGTACAAAGAAAAAATTAGTTGTGTTAATAGCAGTATATGCGACTGTTTGCAGAATTAGATCATTGTTGTTTATGAAAATTAGTATTGTTAGGTTTTATTATTAGGATAATTTGGTATTTGTGAAGAATTATTAATGTGTATTAATTATTGGAGATAAAACAAAAATTAACTTTATAATGTCAATTGGTAATATAATTTAGAATTGGACAGTGACTTAGTTGGAATAAATAATTTATAAAATTTGAATAGAGGAATCGATATGTATTAGTATAAGTCGAGGTCGACTTAATGTCAGGATGGCCGAACTGTAGTAATTAAAATTTCTTATAAAAAAAAAACAAATTAATATTATTTTAAATAATTTGGCACGCCACTGTCAAAAACGATAATAGTAAATATTTATTACGCCACTGTTTATTGGAAAGCCATTGGCTCATGTGCATGACTCAGAGTTCCAGCGGTATTATGTACATATATTAAGTATATAAAGGAAATAAAATCATGATCATATTTGAAGTTGTAAAAGATTATATACACGCTGCTAGAAGAGAGGCATTTGCATGACGCCGACAGTGATTAAAACATTCGAAAAAGGTTGTGAGAGTTTACTTTGGAATTTGAAGAACATCGGTCGATAGTAATGAAATAAATATTTGGTGTCGAGTACAAAAAGATATTTGCGTTTATTTTTCTTTTGCTTCTTAAAATTTTGGCATTCTGGCTACATATAGTGAGATTTTTGGGATTGAGTACAGCCACAAAGTTGTTCCGAATTTGGTGAATATTTTAATTTCATGCAACTTTCGAGGCTTTCGTCATTAAGCGAACTTCTTAATTTGTTTTTAATAATCGTAATATTCGAAAATAATTGTTCACAGTAGTAAGTAGATCCGAAAATTGTCAAGAAGCCAAATGCATATGTTTTCACTTGATCATAAAAATCAAGAAGACAATTCCATGTATCAAATATAGTTTCTTCCTCCTTCCTACATTTTGAAAGATCTGTCCACTGGTGTCTGACAGCCAATCTTCCTTTCTCTCTAGCTAAATTTTCTAGTTCTGACTACAAATTTATGAACTTTTCTCTCCATAGATCTTTGTTTTTCAAATCTAACAACTGTAATTCAAATTGAGCTATCAGTAGTTGGGAATGGTGTAAAATTCAATTCGCACACCTTTGCCACTAGTGGCTTTGTTAAAAATGATAGAGTAGGTTTCTCAGATCTAAAATCTTTAAAACGAGCGTTAATAGACTCTCTTGCATTTTTACAACGGTTGGGACAAAAAATGCGCTGTTAATATTATAGCCTGTGTTTCTGTAATCTCTTTTAGTTTCAAAATGTAGTAACTGTCCATTCTCCATGTCTTGAACAAGTAATGTTAATTCTTGTTCAAACGAAAGTATCGCTTCTAAAAGGGTGTGTGCAATATTATCTCTCCCTTGTAGATTTTTATTCAAGTTATTTAAATGATTTTTTTTTGTTTTATGATGTTGCCAAAGCTCAGGAGTTACCCTATGACGCCGTAACATAGCCTTGGCAGGAAAGGAAGAAAGGGGTAGGGAATTGAGGATTTTTGGGTTGAGACAAATAGGTGACGGTGGGGAGGGGGACAGAGGACGACAAACTGCTCCACATTCGTACTGTTCTGCTTATGAATGATTCACGGAATTTCACGGTATGGCCGAATTTGGTTTCAAGGGCGTGAGGATGAGCTAGAGTTACAGCTCGTGTGGTGCAAATAGGAGGAAATCTACAAGGAATCAGATTAGAATTTCGTCAGAGCAATGACCATAGAAGTAGCGATAAAAGAGAGACAGACATCCGACATTACGTCGGTGTTCTAGGGAACCAATAGTTGCTATTGATATGCCATCGCTAATAAGCCGGAAGGCCTTCTTTTGGACTTTGTAGATTTGCGCCAAGTCTGATGGAGTAAAATATTTCTTGCACCTTGGCAAGAAGCCCAGGCATTTCAATGCGTTTTTTGCAATACCAAAAACGTGATCGGACCAACTAAGATTGTTGGATATTACAATGCCTAAGATGTTAAGAGATGGTGAGTTTGAGATATCTTCTCCATCGACGGAAATAGGTTGAGTGGTTGTTGGAGTACGTTTAAGTGATAACAGACAACATTGCGTTTTGGAAGCATTAAACAAGACCCGATTAGCTCTGCCAAAAGCGAGTATTTTTGTGAAGACATAGTTTAGTGAACTGAGCATGTCTGCAAAACTATGAATAGGATTGAAAGTGGGAGCTAGCAGATCATTAATAAAAATGAGGAAGAGAGCAGGAGATAGCACAGTGCCCTGCGGTACACTGGATGGATTATAAAACGGTCAGAAGTAACTCCGTTCAATATAACTTGAACTGATCGGCGGGAAAGAAAGCTTTGAATCCATTTTACGAAAAGCGGGTCTAGACCTAATACCTGAAGTTTATCTAAATGAACAGGATGCCAGACTCTATCGAAGACCTTCGAAATATCTAATGCGATGAGCTTAGACTCGCCAAAATTATGGAGACATTGATTCCAACGCTCGGTAAGGAATGTTAATAAATCTCTAGTAGAGCGGCCCGCACGAAAGCCGTATTGGCGATCGTTAATAAGGTGATTAGTTTCTAGATATTTCATCAATTGGGTGTTGAAGAGTGTTTCAAAAACCTTTGAAAGAATCGAAGTAAGGGCAATTGGTCTATATCTATAATTTGAGGGATCGCTTGCCTTTCCTTTTTTGGGTATTTGCTGAACGTTTCCATGCCGAAGGAAAGACTCCTATCAAATAGAACAGGTGAAATTGTTTGAGTAGGGGTTTAGCTAAATAAGAGGTGCAGCACTTGAGTACCAGGGGCGAAATACCATCAGGCCCAGCAGCCTGAGACACATTGAGACCTGCGAGCACTTTGAAGACATCCCTCGTGCGGAAATGTAACGGTCTTTGCCTGTAATTGCATGTTGGTGGAGGTGGAATGAAGTTGCACATTCCAAACCATAAGATGTTGATAATGGATTCAGAGCAACACTCAACATCTCTCGAGGAAAAACACTCAGACCAGTCTAACTCTCTAATGAATTTGTTAAAAGCCCAACCAGCTTGAGAACAGTGCCATACCAATCGCTTTTTACGAGGGCGACTGGTGCGGTTCAGTGATGATATGGAGAATTGGGCTGAAACCAGCCAATGATCCGAGCTGTCAAGAGGAGATGACACTGACGTGGAGTACTTGTCAGGATGAGATGTTAGAAACAGATCTAATAGGTTGGCGGTATGTCCAATTATATCAGGCAAACTAGTTGGGCTATCAACTAACTGTTGCAAGTTAAAGGACTCGCTAAATAGTTTAACATGTCTCCCCGCTGAACTTGTGGTTGAAGAATGTCTGAGCCACTGCATGTTGTGGACATTGAAATCGCTAGCAATAACGATTTCGGATGTCAATCAACAGAAAAATAAAAATTTTACAGCCACTCATCATTACTTAACTCAGGTTAATCAAATCCTTTTTGAAGTAGGCATGTCTTCATATGTTAGAATCGGCCAAAGATGAAGAATAGAAGAATTTTTAAGAAAATAAATAAAAATTGAATTTACAATTTATTTGTGCGCTTTCATCGTTACTGGTTAATGACAGCTGAAAGCAAAACGTGGCTTAGTGGGCTAGTAACAAATTATGAAAATCATCTGTTTCGTTAGCTCAGTGGTAAGAGCAGTCGCCCAGCTAGCGGAAGGTCCCGGTTTCAAACCCCGGACGAGGCGGTTGTTTTTTCTTGTATTTATGATTTGATTTAGAAGCGTTAAAAATAAAAGTTCTTAAAAATTCTTCTATTCTTCATCTTTACCCGATTCTAACAAGTGTAGGTGCGATTCCCGTCCGCGGGAATAAAAAACAAAAATAAGCTTTAGTTTTCCGTAGTTTCTATTCCTCTTATATAATGTACTAGGTTAAGATGAGAGAGGGCAAAAGAGAGTTTTAGATGATATTCAGACCCCAGCTTTGGGCAGTATTGGGCGTATACTCCCCCCATCCACCCTGGCTAAGCCTCCAAAGCCTTATCTGCTTTGCCTAGCTCCATTGGGGGAGTGTGTGTTTTACATTATGGCATCCTCCACGCGATCAGTCGTCCTTCACCCCTCACGAAGCAAGGCTTAACTACTCATCTCCATCATTTCTTCCTCTTATATTATATGTTTCCCTTTTTTTTTCTTTATGAATGTCAAAATGTGAAGAGCATAATCGGAGATGAATCAAAAGAGGGATTTTTAATTACCTTTTGAACCTTTAACTCCATAAATTTTTACTTGATTAATGCTTCAAACTTATTACACTTACTTATCGTATGTGGTAACGCTAGGATAACGCCGTACTAGCTGTCTTAACATTAAGGAGTATATTCTAACTGGAGCTTACTACTTAATTTTGGCCATAACTGATAACTAATGAAAGAGATCAAAATAAAACAAGCATCAGTAGTACGGGACTACTCACGAAAAGCTGGGGATCAGTTATGGTCGTAATTAGCAAGGAAAGAAACGTGAATATAAAAAAATACAAATCGAATATAAATAAGTAAACTGACAATAGAAAGAACAACTCTGAACTAACTTAATCATGCAAACCTTCTTAGATACTGGTTATTGGAGTGGAGTCTCTCGCTGGCTGGGTAGAAAATGTTGATTGCACCTTTTATACTTCATGGTTGCCGCTACTCTCAACTGGCCGGCACTTGTGGCATAGATATTGCATTCCGCTTGTTCATTTGGGCTCATTGGCCCCTTCTTTTCTTTATTTAACTGATGACTGAGCACATTGGCCTGTTTTTTTTTTTTTTTTTTTTTAATTTCAATTAAACACTTTTCTTTTCTTCGTTTACCTAACAAACACTACAATCGTGTCTGCTCCGCATCAGCAAAAGTCTAAAACGTTCAAAAGGCGAATATTAGTCATTGCTCTTAAATTAATTAATCTTTAACCTATCCTCTCTCGTCCATCGCGAGTACACGCCTAGAGGGTTCATAAACAGCTTGGACTTGGCTTGCCGCACAAGCTTAGAAATTCTAAACTATGTTAACACTTAATGTCTTTAAATTTGAACTTAGAGTAACTGCAGCACCAACTTAGAAAATTTAGGCCACTTGGAACTTATTGTCTTCACAATGCAGCCAAATTCTTGCACAAACGGAATGCAGCACAAACTCTGAAATCCTGAACTATGATGAAACCGAATGTCTCTAACTTACAGCAAAACTTAGATTAATAGTTGCAGCACGAACGGAGAAAAAAAATTATTGAGTACCTATTCCAATAACTAGAATTTCCTTACATTGCAACAAATTGGGTGAGCACTTTTCTCAAAAATGCAAACTTTTCTGAAGAATAACTAACATTTCCTTATGTTTTCAGGCACTTCAAATTAAGTCAGCTAAGCGCTTTTCTCTAACCGGATTTGCCGAATAATAAATAAACTTTACTATGTTTTTTCACCGACAATTCAAAATCCAATCAATTCGGATTTCCCGAATAATAATAGCCTTTCCTAATTTTTCAGCAGGAAATGAGTTCACTGACACTTCCAATCCAGTCAGGTGAGCAAAGAACTCGCGCGAATATCAGAATACTCCGAAAAAAACTCAGCAGCATTCCCAAGAATCGCCAGAACAAAAAATTTATCACACCGGCCCGGCATTTACTTAAGGCCATATTACACTATGAGTGTTGCTCACGTGAGTTCTCTTATGAAATATACCTATGAAAAGTCATATGACGTCAAACTGACATGTGTACTTGTGTACATCTTCACACCTTGAATAGCAATAATCATATGAGTGAACGTCAATTGTCATGAAAGTAACAATGAAAAACTCGACAAAAGTTTTAATTTACACCAGCATTTTGGGTATTATTCGTCGGATATTTAAGAACCGAATTAAAAAGTGTTCTTGGTCTCGGCCATGGCTATTAAAAAGAAATTCAGGAAGATGAGAAAGGCTTTCAAAACTTTGTTCGAATGACGCCAAAATTGTTTGAAAAATTATTATCAGCTAAAGCAAGGATGTTTATAACAACTTTTTACTTCTAATTTCAAACATAAAATGTTCTTCAGGTTGTTAGTAACGTTGAAGTATTTACCAAGCGGGGAAACCTTCCAAAGTCTATCCTATAGTTTCATAATATCACAGCCAGCTATTTTTGACAATACAATTCTTAGGTTATCTCACAGCAAATTAGAACCGTTTCTATTTTACTAAAACTCATGTCAGTTCAGAAAATGACGCTCACATGAGTTTATTTTTCGTCCTTACATTTTGGTATCTGTCATTTTAAGGAACTCATGTGAGAAATCACGTGAGCAACACTCATAGTGTAATATGGCCTTTACGAGTCATCACGCATCGAAGGTTCACATTCAAGTCCACGACTTAGCGCAGTCTTCCTACATCGCAGCTCGCAGCCGTTTTCCTCTCTCTCCCGACCGAAAAGCGAACAGTTTTTCGTCGAACGATATCTACCGGCGAGCACTGATGAAAACTGTAGAGAAATTTCTTTTTTTCAGGGAATTTTCGTACGATTGAGGGAAGCAGGGAAACAATGCAATTATTCAGGGAAGAAAATCCAACCCAAGCAATTTTCTCCTGTTTATGTTTTATATATGCATTGCTGTCTGGTACTGTACAGTCTACAGTGAAGTAAATAAAATGAGGCACGCCGCTCGTGGTTTAATTCACATTATCGAGCGAGTCCCAAATTAGGCTGATTTCGTCATGTTGTGTGCTGCTTACAGCAGTGAAGTACGGAAATATGCGGCTCGCCGCTCGCGGCTTATTCCAAATTTACCGGACGAATCCCAAATTAGGCCGATTCGTCATGTGCTGCAACAAGTGCAACTGCAACCAACGTGAAGTCAACCTTATACTTACATACACTTGCGTATTTCTATTAGTGCTAATAACAACAGCGCGGAAATTTATATTATTGTTTTTAGATATAAATTTATTAATATTTCTTTTCTGTCTCTGCTCTTCATGAAGGCATTTCTTTTTGTTAATGGTACTTTTAACGGTAACGTGGCAACATAAAGGCTAACTGACCGAAATTAACTGGAAAGGTGTTGTATTATAGGTATATCGCAACGCAAATAATCTGTGTACCCAAAAATCGGGCATATTTATTCAACAAAGTTAAATTTTTTTTATTTGGGAGAAAATATACTGTTATTGTTTTGCATTCTTCACTTCAACTGTGCTGTGAAGTGTTGCATTGAATTTGTCTGATATTCATGATATCAAATCAACGAGAATAAATTATTTGCTTTGAGCATTTAAGAGGGATTTTTTAACATTTGTTTAGTTACATTGCAAGATCTCGTCGTTTCATAAATTTCTGAAAAAGGTAGTTATGTCGTAATAATCAGTGTCTACTTCTACTTGGCAAATTTTTATAATTTTAGTTTTCTCAACATGGTTTCATCATCAGAACTCGATTCAAGTACTTCAGATATCCCATCTGCCAAAAAACGAAAAATCTATAAAAAGAATTATATGGAAAAATGGAAAAATTGCCCTGAATTTTCTTCATGGTTAGGAAGAGTGCCAAAGGACCGTTGTATTTTTTTTGCAAAATTTGTAATGTTGATGGTACTGCTGGATTTAGTGAGGTAAGAAAGCATTCCGTAAGTAAAAAGCATGTAGCTAAGAAAATACTGTTAAAGGTCAGCATTCTACTGTTAATGCTTTTCAAGGATCTAGTAGAAGCATCTCCCAAAATAAAACAAAGCAGATAGAAATTATATTGAGTGCATTTATTACAGATCACAATTTGTCATTCAGTTCTATGCCTCATTTATGTGCCATTATTAGGCGAATTGCTCAATATCCAAAAGAATCTATTGATAAAATTAGTTGCGGTAGAATAAAGGCAAAAATGATTATTAAGAATGTTTTAGGGGAAGAACGAAAGCACGAGCTTATTTCACGATTAAAAGCTACAGCCTTTTCCATAATTTGTGATGAGTCGACAGATAGATCGTGTATCAGGCAGTTAGCTATTGTTACGCGTGTAGTCAGCAAAAAATTTGAAATCGAGGATGCATTTTTTGCTCTATTAGAAGTAGAAGATGGTACAGCTGAAGGCCTGTATAATTTAATAAAAGCTATTATGTATAAATATGATATAGCATATGAAAAAAATTTGGTTGGATTTGCAGCTGACGGGGCCAGTGTGATGATGGGTGGCAACAATTCATTAAAAACACGATTGCAACAAGACTGTTCAAATCTCTTTTCTATTAAATGTATGTGGGATTTTGGTTATTTAGGGAAAAAGCGCGAGATATTAGTATAAAGGAATTTATTTAATTCAAATCAAACAATAAAAGTTACTAAAAATAGGCAAACTGTAGGTAAGTATAAAATTTTCGTTTCTGCTTAACAAATTTAATCTGCTCTCGATGACTACGTAGCGGGAAGTGTTCTTCACTATCGCATTGATCTGTTATCAGCGCTGGAATTTGTCGGCATGTATTCTTTTGTGTTTTGTCATCGCATGATCTGTTCTCATGATTATAACTGGACGTATTTTGGGTAAGTTGGGTAAGTATTATGCGTGGATTAGTTTTGTCGTTTTTAGTTTTGGTGCGGATCCTACATTCGGCCATCCTGCTCATCATCTGCCTCAGATGATTCATCCTCCTCATCGTTGCACCATAGCTTCATATTGTCAGCAGCGGAAGTCGTCGCGTTTGGTCCATCGGAATTGCCTACCCTTTTAAGGTCGTATCTATCGTTGCCTTTCACCTTTACAACTTCGTACGGGCCCATAAATTTAGGATAAAGTTTAGCTCCTGGGCTAAACTGCGTTTTCTTAACCGCCACCAAGTCGCGTAGCTTATATTTATGCGCCACTTTTCGTTTACGTAGTGAGTATTTCCGGTTTTCGTCTTGAATGCGAGCTATAGATTCCTTGGCACTGCTTCGCATCTCTCGTCTTTGATCCTCGAAGTTTTCGATAATAGCATCTTTTATAAGCTGTGATAACTCCAGATCCTCCGAATTCCTCATAGGAACCCCAATTAACAACTCGAACGGTGTTTTGTTAGTGGCTCTCGTCTTGGTAGAGTTTAAATACCGCTGTAATTTTGGCACGTGCTTATACCATTTCTCAGGCTCTGGTACAGAAATTTTTGCTAGTACGGCCAATATAACTCGATTTAGCTTTTCAACCTGCCCGTTTCCTCTTGGTACTCCCGTAGTCACCAAAACTTGATTTATCCTGCGTTCTATGCAGTACTCTCTAAACGCACCTGATGTGAATGCTGTACCCCAATCTGTTACCACCCTCCATGGGTTACCAAAAACTTCAGACTGTAACTCTAGTCGTTTTAAAACTTCACATGATGACGTATCCTTCACAGGGTAGATCCAACTGTACTTGGTGAAAGCATCCATAACAACTAAAAGGTATTTGTAGTTCTTTGCCGTTGATGCTAAGGGTCCAAGGTGATCCAGGTGGTAGGTATGAAGTGGTATATCTATCTTCTCAATAGGGTTTAGGACTCTTTCTTGTTTGCCTGCCTTTCTTGAAATCAGGATACACGGAATACAATTTGATATGACTCGTTCGACTCTTTTTGCTAAACCAGGTACGAAGTAATCCTGGCGAATAGTTGCTTCTACCTTTCGAGCGTTGATATGACCTTTGTCATGAACTGATTTTATTATTTCCTCTTGCATACTCTTAGCTAGCACTAATAAATAAGACCCCTTTTCAAACTTGTATAGAATTCCGTCTCTTAAGATGAAGTCTTCGTATTTATCAAAACTTAGCAAGTTCGTAATTAACCGACAGGTCTCGTCTCTCTCTTGCGCCTTTCGGATCCGATAAAGCAAGCTGTCTTCTATTGTAAGTATAACTGGATATCGGCTAAGAGCGTCGACATGTCGCATCGATGTTTCTGAGCGGTGGTGTATCGAACAATCATATTCTTCAAGAAAAAGTGCCCATCTAGCCACGCGGCTACAGAGCTCCTTCTTCGTCATAGTAAGCTGAAATGCCTTGCAGTCTGTGAAGATCTTGAATTTTAATCCTAACAAATAACATCGAAGTCTTGACAGTGCTTTTATTATGGCAAGTACTTCCAAATCGTAGCTCGCGTAGTTTTCCTCGCATTTTGTAGTCTTAAAACTTCAAAAAAATGTCGGGTGAAATTTTCCATCATCACTATGCCTTTGCAGAAGAACGGCTCCAAATCCTGATTTGCTAGCGTCCGTATGCAGCTCGGTCTCTAGCTTTGGGTCGAACAACTTGAGAACTGGATCCTGAGACAAGCATTCCTTTAGCTGGTTAAAGGCAAACATTTCCCTCTCACTGAAATAAAATGGTACGTCTTTCTTTGTCAAATCTGTTAGTGGTTTGGCTATCATAGCGTAGTTATGAATAAATTTGCGGAAGAATCCTGTCAATCCAAGAAAGCTTCGAATGTCTCTGACTGACTTTGGTATTGGAAAGTTTACTACAGCCCTCGTTTTTTCCGTAGACGGCTTAATACTGCCATTTTCTATAATTTGACCTAGGAACTCTACTTTCTTCTCTAAAAATTTACACTTAGCCCATTTAATAATAAGACCATATCTTTGAGCAACGTCTAGAAATAATTTTAATTTGCGAAGATTTTCATCGTTATCAATGGACGGAATGATAATATCGTCCATATATACAAATAATACTCCATCTCGAATCAGCTTCTGAAATATTGTATTGATGAACCGTTGAAATACGGCTGGAGAGTTACATAGGCCAAATGGAGCCTTAAGAAATTCAAACTGTCCCTCACTCGCCACAAATGCTGTGTAATTACGACTGGATTCATCTATATCGACGTGAAAAAACCCATTGCGAAGGTCTAAGGTAGTGAAGACTCTAGCCATATATAGGTTTTCTAAAATCTCTTCCATGAGTGGCAAAGGATACCTATCTTTAATGATCTTCGTGTTCAACCTCCTATAGTCTATGAACAGCTTGTGGGATCCATCTTTTTTCTAAGCAAGGACGACTGGGCTAGCGAAGTCTGACTGACTATGACGTATGATTCCATCGTGTAACCATTGTTGTATCTGCTATATTACTATTTGCTTTTCCTTTGGAGCGAGTCGACGTGCTTTTTGGTATAAAGGTGTCTCATCATCGAGTGTGATATGCATTTGCACACAAGAATTTACGAGGCTTTCCGGTTTATATTTGGTAATCTATTGTTGGATTTTAGTACGCAAGTTTTTATCTTGAACGTCAACCTGATCGAGCGAACTGTCTTCCCGAACTAATGCCATTACATCGATATTTTGAAGAAAGCTAGGGCTTTCGCTTTCTCCTTCTCCGAGTGACTTCTTTCTAATCGTAACTTTTCCACTTTCTACTATTAGAGTCGTGCTGCTGAGTAGATCCTTCCCGATTAGAACATCCTGATTCAACCAATCATCAGAAACTACGTGGCATTGAATGTCAAAATTTTCAGCGTTTATTTTCATTTCTAAGGGTATAGAACAAATAGTTTCCTTAACGTTTCGGTCGAATCCAGTGAGTATGGTGCTTGGTCCTTTATTTTCACTAGTACTTCGAAGTTTTAAGTAAAGAGATTTCTTTATAAGTGTCACGTCACTACCGGTGTCCACCAGAGCTACAAATTCTTGATTAGCTGTTTTAACGACAACATTTGAATGAGGAAGCGAAATGGTGTTCACCTGGCTCGACCTTTGCTCTGATGCACGCATCTTCTTAGGGCACCTAACCGAAATGTGGCCAAACTCATTACAGTTGAAGCATCGGGTACCTTTCGCTTTGTGGGGGCAATCATTATTTGCGTGGGAGTATGCTCCACAAATTCCACACCTTGTTTTGCCAGATCCTGGTTTTTTAGACGAGTTTGAGATTATCTTCACTGGGGCCTTACTTGCCTTTTGACCTTTCATCGTTTCGTAAGCTTTAAGTTTCACCTTCAAGTCTGCTATAGTCCAAGCTTCGTAAAGAATGGCTTTATTTGGGACATCGTCTGGGATACCTTCAATTATGTAGATGACGACTGATTCTTCATCCATAGTTCCTTCGCTAGCTATTGTCTTCATCGCGTAAACATATTCTAAAAAGGACTCGCTTGGCAACTTTTTTCGTTTTTCTAAAGTTTTGTGTAGGTTTATGCTACGTGTAGTTTTTGAAAATTCCTTAATAAGGCACTCCATCAACTCTTTCCAATTTCGTACGCTTATGTCGGACTCTATGGCTAACCTTGCCGCCCCTTTTAGTAAACGTCGTGAGTAAAGATACTTCAGTATATCTGACCATTTGCACATAGTTGCAACATCCTCGTATTCTTTTATCCATGTTGTAGCATCTTTTCCGATCTCGCCGTTAAATGATTCCAAAGATTCCTCTATATCCTGAAACGAGAAACTTCCTTCCTCAGGCATTTTCACTATGTCGGTTTTCTCAATGAAAACGTTACTTAATTTTTCTGATGAATTCGAATTGCTTCCTGCGGGTGTTTTGCTTAACTTCGGATTGTATAAGTTCTCATATATTCTTTCAAACGAAGCTTCAGAAATAGGTTCCGCCCGTTCACTTGACTGATCGTAAACTGTTCATAGACCGAATTATGACCTGACTCTTCATAAACCGAACTTTCGCTGGATTTTTCATCAACCGAATTTTCTAACCTTTCTTCACTTTCTTCCGCATAACTTTCATTAACTGAGCTCTCAGACACTACGTCCCTATTTTCGAAATTAATTGCCGTGTAAAGTCTATTTACTAAATCCTCTTTTATTTTATATTGAATTGATAGTCCGCGTTTATTTAAAAATTCTTGTAATTCTGTAATTTGAAATTTTCGTATTTCGTCCATTAATAAAAATTTCACTGCCTATACTAATTTCACTTGAGTTCATAAAAATTCAAATATTATATTTCCGCAGTTCAGTAATTTAAAATTCTCATATTAAGTGCATATTTTTCATATCCATATCGAAATTAATTTATAGAAATGTTCAAAATTCGTAAAATGATCTCCGTATATATTTGTTACGGTTTAATTTACCGGTATGTACAGATATCAGCTCTTTCGTAAAATTTTACAGATTATTACAGCTTATTTTACTGATGCAGTTAACACTGTCTGTGTAATTTAATCAATTTTTTATTTTAAAAGCGTAAAAATATATTTTATAGGTACTATATTCTATCATATAGTGGAAAGGGTTTTACTTATCTTCTAACGTATGTTCGTGCCTTGACTTCCCATCACCGTAGAGCAATTCTCGTAACTTCTTCTTTAAATAATCCTTAAGGTTCTTCGTGGCTAATTTACTTTCGTAGCTTTTCTTGCACTTTTCGTAACTTTTCTAAAAATTTTAATTTCTTTTCTTAGTGTTGTCGTATCCATTTCTTTTCACATAACAATTTTCAATTTTTTTCTATTCACTTAACAATTTTCAATGCAGAATGCCTTACTTTGTTGCAATCATGCACACGTGACAGATTAATTATTTAATGATCACTAATTATCTCGATTATTATCCCAATTATCGCACTTCTGACACCAAGTTTTTGTGGGATTTTGGTTATTTAGGGAAAAAGCGCGAGATATTAGTATAAAGGAATTTATTTAATTCAAATCAAACAATAAAAGTTACTAAAAATAGGCAAACTGTAGGTAAGTATAAAATTTTCGTTTCTGCTTAACAAATTTAATCTGCTCTCAATGACTACGTAGCGGGAAGTGTTCTTCACTATCGCATTAATCTGTTATCAGCACTGGAATTCGTCGGCATGTATTCTTTTGTGTTTTGTCATCACATGATCTGTTCTCATGATTATAACTGGACGTATTTTGGGTAAGTTGGGTAAGTATTATGCATGGATTAGTTTTGTCGTTTTTAGTTTTGGTGAGGATCCTACATGTACATATATCACATTCATTACACCTTTGTACTTCAGAGGCGTGTACCAAATTGCCTAGCTATCTCGAAAAACTCATACAAGATGTATATAACTATTTTAGTTGTAGTCCCAAAAGAACCTACGAATTTAAAGCTTTCCAAGAATTATGGGAACTAAAACCTAACAAAATGTTACATCCTGCTGCTACACGCTGGCTTTCGCTAATTGAATGTGTGCATGTTGTTTTAAAGCACTATTTACCCCTTAAGGGTTATTTCAAAGTCCAAGCTCAAATTGATAAAATAACTTCTGCTGCAAGTATTTCGTCATCACTAGACGACCCATGTACAATGTTGTATTTAGAGTTTCTACAGTTTGTTTTACCGCTTTTTATAAATTTAAACATCGAAATGCAAAATGAGAAAGTAAAGATACATCTTATTCATACCCGAATAGAAACTTTTACCCGAACATTACTTGACTTTTATATGAAACCAGAATTCTTAAAGAATACTGAGTTATGTAATGTTGAATTTACTAATCCAGCTTGCTTTCTTCCACTAGATGAAGTTTATTTTGGTGGTAAGGTGTATGCTATACTAATGAATAATGAATGAATAGTAATAATAACGAAGTTAACATAAATAATATTATGACCTTCAAAAAAAAGTGTGTTGATTTTCTTGTAGAAAGTGCTAAACAGATTAACAAAAGATTTCCTTTTGAAATATTAAAACGCCTTAAAACTTTTGAAATGCTAGATCCGGAGAACTTCGGTAAACATTCCAGTATAATTCCATTAGTTTCAAATTTTTCCCAAATCATATCATTCGAAGAATATAATGAAATTGATTTGGAGTTTAGAATTTTAAAGAACATGGCAAGGAGCCACTAAAAAATTGAAAAAAAATTAATGAATTTTGGCAAAAGGTGTCTATTATTGAGAAGGGAGATAATTCAAAAATGTTTCCTTTGATTAATAAACTATCTAAACATTTATTTTGTTTCCACACTCTTCAGCGACTGTAGAAAGAATATTTTCTATCGTAAATTTAAATAAAAGCAAAATTAGAAATAAAGTGGATACATCAACATTAGAAGGCATATTACATGCTAAACGCAATTTTAAAGAACAAAAGTGTTTTAATATTGATATAAATTCACAACATTTAAAAAGGTTTAACCAAAATATGTATGATTAAAAAAATGTTAAACAATAACTGACTTTCAAGTCGTTATTTTAAATTGGGAACAGTGCTATTCGAACAAATTTTTGTTAGTTTTTCTTATATTAAACATGTACATATGAAAAGTATATAAGCTTTAGTTTCTTATATTCAGATCCAAATATAATATATATCCTTTTGAAAAGGAAATGTAAAATGTATTACGAGGTACCTCGCATTGTTAATCTTAATCTTTTCTTAAATTTTTTTAATACGTCTTGGCAGTTTACATGCTGAATTACTTTATGCAACTCACCGCAATGATAGTCTAATAATTGCTATGTTACTTATTATTTATACGAACGTTAATCTACTACTGTTTTAAGAACTCCTTTATTTCAACATCCAACATCGTATTTATTATCTTTATATCCCACACGCTGTCCCTAATTAACATTCATTTACGTGGCACTTATGCCGGAGTTTGTAATAAATAAATTTTGAATTAATAATTCAAATTTTTTGTATTTGAATTTAAAACAAATGTTTTTTCTGTTATATCTTGTTTCAATAAAGTAGAAAAATAAGGTGGTTATGGTGCAGGGAATTTTTCTGAATGGCGGCTCCAATATGGCGGACGTAATTTGTTATTTATAGCCCGACCCTTTTGATATGGGTATCAAATGAAAGGGTTTGCCGGATTACCTTTTCATTGCAACCCCCTTGACATGTGCATCAAATGAAAGGGTTTGACGTATAATACGATAATATATGTGACGTCATTCCAAACACAACATTGCAGATTACCTTATTCTTCGTAACCCCCTTGACATGGGCATCAAATGGAACCGGTTGATAAAAGGTCCAATCCGGTCTCTACTACTATTGTGTCGGGAGTGCACAGCTTGACAGAATAAAGTTCGAAAATTTATCCGAATTTTTTCAAACTTTTCCCGCCAAAATTCACGATAAACATGACTTTTTTCAAGATTTGGAAACCCCAGTTCACTATATTCGAGGACTTTAACTATCTTTATAGTGTATAGTAAAAGTATTACAGGGTCTTACGAGGAAGTACTCATAATTAAAACCCTCTTACCACTCTAACGACGCATTACCCCTTCCCACCCAGCCCTGCAAGACAGTTTCGGTCATAACTCAAGGTCTTATATCAGTTCCCGGCATGTGGACTTTCATTTGTGGGCCACCCAATACATTTTGCATATCAATATTTACCATATGACATCTACTAGTGGATAGAAAAAAAGAAATAAACAGATTTTTATCCATTTTTTCCTTACTCAGAACCCACTGTAGGTCGCAAATTTCGCGGAAAAAACACTGTTTGATATCCAGCTAAAGCCACAAAGATGTAATTTGTATAATTTTAGTAATTGCTTGTCGAGAAAGGAGCATGATTAAATCGTGTACGAATTATAATGACTTTTTCGAATATTTCGTGTTCTTATAACAATTTTTGTTTTTGCTATTAGTCGGTTATTATTGAACTATTGAGCTATTGAGTATATATAGACATATTGTACTTTATAAATTAAATTGACATTGATGTGGTTTAGTTATTTTCGAAAGAGTTATGAAACTCTGTGACTTTGACTTATTTTCTGTCATTTGTTTAAATTCTACCGTTTAATGTTTAACCCCAAAAATATAGCTGAGGGTCTTTTATACATGTTTGGAAAAAAAACTTTAAAGACTACTTATCCGATGGGCCAGATGATTGCAGAAGTGACCCAAAAACGATAGTAACAGCGGTTCGTCTCCAGCACGTATCTTTCTTATTCAACCGATAAAGATCGTGATGAAGAAGAAATAATAATTATTTAGCAGAAGCATAAAGAAGGAATAAAAAAATAATCCGGAAAACATCACCAATTGGAGCAATGTAACCGCTTTTTTCATCGGTGATGATTTAGTTGTAACATTGTCTGAGAGTCAAACAAAAATAGAACTCACATAAAAGTGATAAAAAATACTGCCGAATGGGTCGTAAAATAATTAAACTAGAAATACTTGAAAAAAACATATATATGTATATATTAATTACAAACAACTTAAAAAATAATATTTATAAATAAAAAGAACTCCAGTTCATATCAGCGGTTAAAATAAATTATTTCTGTTATCAGCCATTCTACCCGCAACCGGTCACCTTAGAACCTGACCGTCTCCGATTTGTATGAAAAGGTTGTATGGAATACAAAAAAAGCTCGGGTGTATTTTTTTGTCCCCTACCATACCCCTCCTCTGCTAGGGAGGTTAGAAAGCCATATTTGTGATTCAAATGCCAAATGAAACTAAATGCTTTATATTTTTCATAAAAAAACATCAAACGAATTTTTTTTAATGATAGTATATTTTCCAAAAAAATTGTATTATTTACTCTTGAAATTGGGGTTCTGTAAAACTTTTTTTTTATATTTTTATTTTGAAGCCATATGCTTTATGTGCCAAAACTTTTGGTGGCGTAAGAAAATCTGATTTAATTAAAATTGAAACTGAAACTGAATTTTCAATCAAATAAAAAAAGCTCAGAAAAAAGGTATTCATTATATTATATTATATTAATTTAGTTTTTGCTAATTTTCTTAGCCAACATTTCTTCTACCTCTCAATATACTATACAACGTATTTTCCCATACTTGAACATGATATGATTCAATTTATGGCGATTCTACTTACAATTATCCATAGCAATACTTGTGAAATATAAAGGGAAAGTAATATGCACATGAGGAAACTCAGTTTTCTGAATTGCATTTAAATTTTACAGCTGAAAATAAATGTTAATTTCAGACTTGAAAAGTTCTTTTGTTATGACCATTATTATTGTCATTGTCTGATTTTTATACCCTAGATAAAATCTATATAGTCTGTCTACTAAGTCTGTCATTCCGTTTGTGACGCATAGAAAAAAAACATCTTGTAGATGTTATGGTGGTATGTTGAGTGATTGACTTGGACGTAAAGTCCTTCACTCGGTGGACAGCGTTGAGTACCGGGCGGCACGCTAGCTCGCCTCGGCTATTGGTGGAGTGTGGGGAGGTTCCCAGAAAAACCTGCCGCTGCCACCAGCCATATACAAAGAATATCATCGTGCCTACAAACCAAAAACGCCGGCACACATTCGGTCCTGAAGGGACCCTTACATAACTTACCTACATCCAGTAGGAAGGCGCAGCTGATCTGCCTTCCATCGCCGTTGCCCCAACCACCCTGTGATACTGCGGGCGATATTAAACAGTATCCCTGTGCTGACCAGAAACGAGAGAGAGCAGCGGAACCGGGCGACCTTCACATTAAGAGAGATCCGGGAGAGTAGAGGAGAAATGAAAGACCTTACAGCATCATTACGTTATAAAGTTCTTCAATTTTTTTTTTTTTAATCTACAAGTCCTAATATCAAACATGGAGATAATACATCTCTACTAACTAGTCCAGAATTCCACTGTACATAGTGAAGACATTCAAAGAAAATCAAAACTGGTTTAATACATTCCTTCTCATATAATTTTAGCGAGTTACATTCAATTGCGCTCTTTGATTTTATTTACAGGCGCTTCACCTGGCGAAACTACGATTGTACTTCTAGCAAATATGACGATAGCATTGTCGTACGTGATTCCGAACTGTACTACCGCGTGAGATCATTAAAGCACCTCAACGTGCGGGACTTAACCGGAAATATGAATGAATGAACCCTAGGTGAGCCAGGAAAGTGGTAAAGTAGTATTCGAGCCGTAGCAGAGTTAAAAAGACAACTACACTGTTTATCTAACACTACACTATTTATCTAACATGGATCCATGTGTATGATTATGCGTGGACTATCAGTCACCTATCGTTTCTATTTCATATGTTAATTTAAAATTACAGCTTTCAATAAAAAATTTTAGCTATCAAATTCGTTCAAAATGCAGCACAATTAATTGTGGATTACTTTTCCTGTTCCCAATCCCGTTATTCATTGACTGATCCTGGTTCTATTCTGAGAATCTCTTAATTCAACATTCGAATAAAACTTGTCAATTTCAATTAGTATTATTAGAACCTTTAAATTCAATACCAACAACTTATTATTATCAGTACTCAATACCACTGAGCGCGCCGTCAGCTCTCAAGTGCGACAATACTTTCGGGCTATAGCCTTTGCCTATTATGACTTTATTTCGATCGGTATACATGAAACTATTTCATATAATATAGTTTCAATATAGTAAGATGGTTTTAACATAATAATATAGTTTGGCTAAATCTAGTAAATAATTTTTCTTTATATAGTAAAGTAGTTTCTCTAAGTCTAATAGCTCAAATCACTGTAGTATAGTAAGATAATCTGTCTAAATCTATTAAATGTGGCGAATTTAACATGTGACATAGATTCTCTGCCAAATCTATGGTTTCTCCACTAATTTTAAGAAAAATGGCAATTTAATAATGATTAAATATTGACTTTCGTGACGTGACAATGATTCCTTTTTGTTACTCCGTGCTGTGTCGGACTGTCGCTGTGGCAATTCCGCTGCAACTAAACCGTAGGTAAACCTGACACCACGTCGTTTATCATCTTTTTCTTTTCCTCGAGGCTTAATCCCAATGTAACGGGTGTTGTCCTTAATGCCTGGACAGCTAACTGAATTTACAGGAGCCCCCTTAAGAGGCAATTTCTTGTAGGAGCAGGAGTTGAGTTCTGGTGAGTGCGGCCCTCGTAGCGGTCGCTTTTTCAACCTTTTTTTTTTTTTTTTTTTTTGTAAATACCTTTTTCTCCGTATATTACTTTACGCTGATCACCACCAATTTGGTGAAATAAAATTTGATGGCCAAATAATGCCAACGATGGAAACTAATGGGCTCACGTGCCTTATGCTTGCACCCTAGGCACACTTGCTTGAACATTCACAGCAGCGCTGCTATAAGTTTAACGAAATCTCGTCAGTAGTGTCACTATGACAAAAAGATGAGAAAAGAACAAATTAGTACTTACTACGGTTGATAAAATAAAACTTTTATTAGACAATCTGTAATGGCTTCCTTCTTGTGTTTCACTCTTGATAAATCTCTCGCAAAAATTTCCACCGAACAGGAAGAAAGCTCTTCCTCTTCCTTTGTCAAAACTAAAAGTAAGTGGAAACGCTCTTCTGGTCGATTCGGGTGCGTTAGAGTTGTACAGACACTCCGTCTGTCTGACATTAGGCCGGAGCACATGGAGCATTTAGCCTCAGTGTAGCACACTGCTACATGAAGTACGCTACGACCATAACATAGAGCAAAATGGATTGAACATCCACGCATTGGTTGAGAAATTTATTATTTCCAGAATCAATAAAAGCCTGGAATGTTTCGACATGAGTACGCAATCCCAAAATAACAATGAAGCTACGCCATTTTGGGATTCAGCTTGTGAAGATGACCAGAATTCAATGGAGAGTCAGAAATTGTTCTTGGAGTATAATTTTTCCACGGACAAACCTCGAGCGAATTTTTACCGAATACAACACAGCACTGCATAGTAGTACTTCGGTAGAAAGATTATTTAGCATAGGAAAACTAACGTTAACTCGTAATAGATGTCTAAATGACGAAAATTTTGAAATGCAAGAGATGGAAAAAGTATAAAGTAATACGCTGATTCTATGGAAAAATGTAAGTACAATTTCCTTAAATTGAGTTATAACATTCAAGTATGGTATTTTCCTTCCAGGTTTTACAAGTTGTTGAATTTGTACATTAGATTGAGAGAAATGATAGGTAATAAAATTAGCAAAAGCTAAATTAATACAATATAATACAATGAATGACTTTTTTGCAAGCTTTTCTTATTTGATTGAAATTTCAGTTTCAGTTTCAATTTTAATTAAATCAAATTCTCTTTATATTATTAAAACATGATTTGAGCCCGCTCAACTCAAATGATGAATCCGCTCAAGTCAACTGTTGAGCGGACTCACTGCTGAGTTGAGTCAAAATTTGAGTCCTTTACATCCCTGATATATACCCTAAGTAACATAGTAGTGCTCACATATTGCGTATTTGTGTATATGGTCACTATTAAATATTTATAACTCCAAAACAAGAGCAAGCACCACCACAATTTATGGCACGGAAAGATAAGGCTCGTGGCCAAAAATTAAAATACAAAAAAAAAAAAAAAGTTTTGCAGAGCCTAATTTCAATAGTGAGTAAATACTATTCAGTTTCTTTCGCTGTTGCCATAGTTTTTATGAAAAATAAAAAGTATTTAGCTTTATTTGGGTGTTGAATAAGAAAATGATTTTATTACATGGTATTCCATCGTAAAATCACGGGCGTAGTAGGGGAAAACAAAAAAGAATGTGTGCGCTATTTTCGTATTTCTTACAAACTGTGAAACCTTCATTCAAATCAGAAATGGCCTGTTCGAAAATTAGTCCAAGTCCGATCTAAAAACGATCCCTTCGTGTGGAATGGCTCTCCAAAACGAACCCGAACACCATCGCAATTTTTGGCATATAGATAAGGCTTCCAACTTCAAAATAAAAACAGAAACAAAAAGTGCTAGATCATATAGTAAATAATACCATATTTTTGTTATAATTAACAAAAAACTTTTCGTTCGGAAAACGACAGGAAGGCTGGTTGTGCATTCGTTGTAAAGCTTAGACGGTTTGCTATCATTTTATATGAAACTCGCCTTGATAGGGTGTATATCAAGAAATTTACAGGGTGTAAACTGGAAACATCACTAACAATCTCAAACCCCCTACCGCCGAAACGACGCGTCTTACCACCATTCCCGTACAATTTTTTTTTCTATCACCTCCTTCTCTATGGATCACCTACACCGGAACACCCTGCAGAGTTAATGTAAATTTATCTTATCTTTATCTTTAGCATATTTGAAGGTAACATATTTTGTTTAAATAATTTCTCTGATTTTTACTATTAATATATACATTGTGCTTTTGACTTATTTATAAGGATTATTTCGTATTTTGCTAATTATGTGGATTGAGTTACAGGGTTCTTATTTACTTATTACATGGTTTTTCTCTAGTTATAAAAAAAAAATGTGTATTAATGTATCGCCTTCGTTAAAGGTTTTTTATTTATTACGTTTTTACCTTCTTTATTTTCTTCTACGTGATCTGACTCGTTTTCTTGGTTTGGTTTTGTTGCTCTTGATTTTATGAACTTTATAGTGACTTTGATAAGTATTATTGAAATAATAATAATTAATATTGTGTAAATTAAGACGTATTGATGCACGTCATGAGGGGTGACCTCGTGTAGTTTTGAATTTCCAGGATTCTCAAGTTATTATGTCTTTATTAACTCGAAAAGTGCTTGTTTTTTATTTTTATTTTTTATTGTGATAGTTCTAGGGATACTATCGTTAAGGGTAGTTTGTGTTCTACCGGAGTGATCATTGAGATATTAGCTGAAGGTAATTCTTCGCTTCGTATATAGCATGAGGGAGATATTTCCAGAATTCCGTTACTTTTAGTTCGAAGGGTTCGGTGCTATGACCACATATGTTATCCACTGTTAGTGGTTTACTTAGGCTGAAGAGCCATCTATTCGGGTTGGATAGTTGTATCCATAGGGTTGATATTTCTATGGTGTAAAGCTTACATGAAGGTGGAATTTCGGTTGCGTATTTTAATAGTGATTTAGATATGTGTTGTGTGCATGAATCAAACAGTTGTTGAAATCGTTATTGATCGTAGGGTAATACTTGTCTTTATTTAGGTTGATCACTAGGTAGTCGGTTGCAGGTTTAGAAGATAAACGATAATTATTTGGTTGTTTTATTTATTTAGAACTTCATCAAAGATCTGAAATATTACATTAATAATGACAAAAGTATACATAACCATAATAACGATAAAAAGTATACATAATATAATGAAAAATAAAAGTAACTTTAACTAAGTTGATCTCATATGACTTTTTGATGATGAAAGTCAATGCAATCAAACTGGCGGTTAAAGAGACGAGACACATTAATGAAACCGGCTCGTGCATGCCATAGTTTGTACTATGCTGAGGAAAGGGGCGCACTGGAACAGATATATTGAAAGTATTTAAGGGCTTAGGGGAATTTATCACTCCTTGTATACACTGAAACACAAAAACAACTCTGGAAGTTTTTCGTCTATTCTCAAGAGAATCTAATGGAAAGAGTTTAAGCCTGTCAACATATGGAGGCAGAATAATAGGGTTATCCCAATGAAGTCCACGCAGGGCAAATCGGACAAATCTCCGCTGCACAGCCTCGATTCGATTTATGTATAGGTACAGCATAGAAGAGAGACCAGACAGGACTGGCATACTCCAAAATGGGTCTAACGAATGTGCAGTAAAGGATCTTCGTTATGAATGGATCATGAAACTCTGTTGACCATCTCTTTACAAACCCCTGAGTAGCATTAGTCCTCGCAACGATTGTATTAATATGATGCTCGAAGGAAAGACGAGTATGAAGGAAGACACCCAAATCTTTGGTTTTGTCAAGCCTAGTTAATAAGCATACATCTAAAGAATATTTAAAGTCCAATGGCCTCCTTTTACGAGAAAAGGACATAGTAGTACATTTGCTGATATTAAGAGGAAGAAAGTTAATAGCACACCATTTATGAAAGGTGTCAAGTCCGAGTTTAAAACTCCATACTCGTTTTCATTAGAAACAATGCGGAAGATTTTTGCATCGTCAGCATAGCAAAGTATTCTTGAATTAGCCAAAATCAGAGATACATCGTTGATGTAAATTATAAAAAGGAGTGGTCCAAGATGGCTGCCTTGAGGAATGCCGGAAGTATTATCTATTTCGTTAGAAAGAGCTGCGCGGAGTATAGCTCGCTGTGTACGATCAGATAAATAAGAGCGAAGCCAATTGGCAAAGACAGCAGGAAAACCAAGAACAGTCAACTTGTGAATTAAAATTTTATGATTAATTCGGTCAAAAGCTTTACTGAAATCCGTGAAAATGCAATCCACTTGCTTACCGTTTTCAATAGCAGAAATGCAGAAATTAGTAAACTCCAACAAATTAGTCGTAGTAGATTTACCTTTCATAAAGCCATGCTGTAAAGAGCATGGGAAGGGCTTGCATCAGTGGAAGTACAAAACATCGCAAAACAAGGCTTCAAATATCTTCCCAATACAACTTATTATTAGCGACAAGTCTGTAGTTAGAAATGTCGCACTTATTGCCCTTCTTGTGTAAAGGAATAATCAAAGAAAGCTTCCACTGTTTTGGAAAAAACACCACAAGTTAAAAAAACACAGAAACGATGGACGTATCAAAATGTTATATGAGTGTGGAAGGAACGCCATCCGGCCCGTCAGAAAAACTATCAGCTATACTTGAAATATACTTGGAGGCTGACGCTTCATCGAAAAACAGGTCCCTAGGTTGAAGAGAAGTCAGCGGAAGCTTCGTCAAATGGGTAAAATCATTATAACTAATATCACAGTGGTTATCACAGAAGGCAGTTTTAAAGAAGTCACTAGGGCAGTCTCTAAGGGATCCACATTGTCGATATTATCGAGTCGCAACTATGAAGGGTATCCGTCACAGTTGCGCTTAGAGTTAACAAACCTCCCAAATTGCTTTGGTTCAGCACACAAAGCCGATCTGATTCCATATACATAATCGTTGTACGAGTCAGTCAAACACGAAAGGTACTGAGCACGCGAATTAGAATAAATTACGTAATCAGCATCACTCCTTGAGGAACAAAACCTCACCCAAGCTTTATTCTTTCAATTTTTAAGATGCTTCAAAGAGCCATTGAACCACGGTTGACAATTCGAATCATGATTCGAACGAACAAGTGATACATAGTGAGTAAAATAAAGATATAATATGTCATAAAACAAGTTAACAGCTTTATCACCCAGCACACTGGTCCAATCACAAGCGGATAACCATTAATTCATTTTATCAAAATCAGCTTTTTTAAAGTTATAACAGTAGTTACTAGAAGCATTAAATGATGAAGTTACAGGATCAAAAAACTAAACTATGTATATCTGGTGCCGGATGATGACTTGTTTCAGGATCCATAAAGGTTAAACAACGTTTAACGAGAGTCCCATTGGGATCGGAAGAAAACACCAGGTCAAGAGACTTTCCAGAGTCATTAATAGCCCCGCTAGACTGCATTAGGCCCGAAGAAATAATGTTGTCAATAAAAGATATGTCATGTTGAGGAGTCGCCGAGAATGCAGGCAGCAAGCCCTCATCGTCCAGAGAGTGTTCCCAGTTAACATTAAAGTTATCAAACAGCAATAATTCGTCGGTAGGCAGAAAAACTTCAGGAAGCCTATCAATACATGAAGCCAACAAGTCAAATATCTCAGCTGATGAGCATGGAGGGATGTAAACTTAGAATATAGAGCAAACAGGAACGGTGATAAGCCAGATTTTGCGTAATGTAATTCTGGTTGTGTTGGTAGTCCATTTGTACATGTATTTACACGCCATCCCTATTCTAAACAACTTGTCAATTTGCAAAAAGTAAACAAAGGATTTGTGCGGAGCATCTGTGGTAAAAAATGTTCTTTTTCTACTTTATTTTGAAACAATTCACATAATTAATTTATATAAATCTCTGCTTATATTAACAAAAAAGATAATTTAGATAGTGCAGTTACCTCAAACAGGATTTCCCTAGTTTATAATCCAATTTATATTTGCAAGCACTGACCGAACACTTCATTTCTGTTTTTATACCCTAGATGAAATCTATAGGGTATACTAAGTTTGTCATTCCGTTTGTAACACCTCGAAATACTGATGGTAGAGCAAAATGGATTGGACACCCACGCATAATATTAAAAGTTATTTTGATTTTTGCATGTCCGTCCGTCCGTCCGTCCGTGCACACGATAACTCGAGAACGTGTATACTTAGAAAGCTGAGATTTTATACACGCACTTAAAAAATAAGAAGTAAAATTAAGTTCTAAAATGAGACAAATCGGGCATCTCCTTCGTGGGGTTGCCATACAAAAATTTCGATTTCCGCTATAAATTTGGACACTGCCTGAGAACGCGTTGACGTAGAGAGCTGAAATTTGGTACATGGTGTTTTCATATACTGACAAATAAAATTTCAAAAATGGAGTAATTCGGCCAACTCCTTCTTGGTGTTGCCAT
Source organism: Dioctria linearis (assembly GCA_963930735.1). Classification (NCBI taxonomy): domain Eukaryota; kingdom Metazoa; phylum Arthropoda; class Insecta; order Diptera; family Asilidae; genus Dioctria; species Dioctria linearis. Next base: position 82,197,193 of record OZ005743.1, on the reverse strand, counting down.
ATAAAAATTTAGTTTTTTTACGTATTCTTTGAAAAAGATCAGTCAAAGACATTTTTATTGCACTAAAAACTTCTTCAGAATACAAAATCCTATAAAATTGGTTATAATAATTTTTTCTCTCCGACAAACCGTTCTAAAAATATATGCGAAAAACCACTTCAAAAATTAAACTTGCACAGAAGGGTGACTATACGAAATTTCATAAGGGCATTCATCTAGGGTATCATAAGAATTGGTCCTAGACCAATTCTAGCTTTTTCACTTGTTTTAATTGATATGAAGATTTTAACAGGCACTAGTGGCACTATAAAACTTTGCACTAAATTAAGTTCAAAGATAAATAGTTTTGAGAAAAATTGATTCGGTACTTTTGTTAAATTTCACAAAAGAATTTTAAGTTGACTAAATCTGCTCACAAAACAAAAGCACATTTGACAATTATGCAACAGTTTTGACAACTAATCATTCCAGCATCTCACTTACTCCTATGTATAGTCTCCTGCTCTTGACAAATTACGCTCATGTACACGAATTTTACACGATTCAACCATTCTTGTTTGCTATATATTCTAAGGATGTAAACTGTAGCAATATACGTTTTTGTGTGACAGTTTGAGTGCTACACATATAAACTCCAGATCGCCGTACTCAAGAAAATCGATTAACACGCATGGAAAGTCAGTCAAAGCGCTCCACCTCCAACAGGAGCATTCAAAGACAGACAATGGCGGTTACGGCGAAACACCAAGAACTCAGGACCAAAATAGCCATGTCTCGGATAGAGAAAATGAGCATTTCTCACGATCATGTCGAGTAGATAATTTTTTGCAGGCAATCAAAGAGCTCGGAGTGCCGACACGTGATGAAATATGTCTAGTAATCTCATCTTCTGTAGTGTGAGGATGAATTCTAGATACAAGACACATTTCGGAAGCTTGGCTGACCGCAACGAAGCAACGTCTCCAATTATAGTTGGAGTATCATTGGTGGAAACACTATCCGCAACCGAAGCAGACCGCAACATATCAACATCCGAAACCGAAGCTTTCGTCCCGCCAATGGAGGCCACATTTGTATCATGTCGAACTGGAGAAATACTTGAGGCAGTAGGAATGTGATTAGGGCTGATGCGATGGTTCCTTTGTCTGTGACGACGACCCACCTTCGCTGAGGAAACATTCTCGAGGAAGGAACTATAACATGAGAATCCTGCTCAGTAGATGAAGACTGTTGGGACTCAGGCTGTAGAGTTTCAGAGCTGCGAGACTCTCTTATAGACAATTTCCCAATATCATGAACCATAGAATCCAACAGCGCAGAATTTTGCAATACGGCCGAGGAACAGGAACCAATATCGCCCTTGACCTGCTTAATAGTGTGCCTGGTATCCTCAATGATAGGTAAAGACCCGCTGTTAGCACTGGACGTCAAAGGCGCATCGCATGTTATTACCACAGAGTGAAGATCGTCCAAGGTGCTCGATACAAGATATATTTTTGATGAGATTTCATTAGTCTTTTCCAGTATCGCAATCGAATTAGAATTCAACGTGTCAGTCAAGCTGAGAACGTTCTCCATCTTGCAATGCAATATGTGTACATCATCATAAAATTTTATTTATTTTTCCCGCGGACGGGAATCGAACCTACACTTGTTAGAATCGGTCAATGATGGAGAAATAAGAATTTTAAGAACTTTTATTTTTAATGATTCTAAATCAAATTTATAAATACAAGAAGAAAAAACAACCGCCTCGTCCGGGATTTGAAACCGGGACCTTCCGCTTGCCGGGCGACTGCTCTTACCACTGAGCTAACGAGACAGATGATTTTCCCTTTTGCATTTATCAAATTTGTAACTAGCCTACTAAGCCACGTTTTGCTTTCAGCTGGCATTAACCAGTAACGATGAAAGCGCACAAATAAATTGTAAATTCAATTTTATTTATTTTTCCCGCGGACGGGAATCGAACCTACACTTGTTAGAATCGGTCAATGATGGAGAAAAAAGAATTTTAAGAACTTTTATTTTTAATGATTCTAAATCAAATTTATAAATACAAGAAGAAAAAACAACCGCCTCGTCCGGGATTTGAAACCGGGACCTTCCGCTTGCCGGGCGACTGCTCTTACCACTGAGCTAACGAGACAGATGATTTTCCCTTTTGCATTTATCAAATTTGTAACTAGCCTACTAAGCCACGCAAGCGGAAGGTCCCGGTTTCAAATCCCGGATGAGGCGGTTGTTTTTTCTTCTTGTATTTATAAATTTGATTTAGAATCATTAAAAATAAAAGTTCTTAAAATTCTTATTTCTCCATCATTGACCGATTCTAACAAGTGTAGGTTCGATTCCCGTCCGCGGGAAAAATAAATAAAATTGAATTTACAATTTATTTGTGCGCTTTCATCGTTACTGGTTAATGCCAGCTGAAAGCAAAACGTGGCTTAGTAGGCTAGTTACAAATTTGATAAATGCAAAAGGGAAAATCATCTGTCTCGTTAGCTCAGTGGTAAGAGCAGTCGCCCGACAAGCGGAAGGTCCCGGTTTCAAATCCCGGACGAGGCGGTTGTTTTTTCTTCTTGTATTTATAAATTTGATTTAGAATCATTAAAAATAAAAGTTCTTAAAATTCTTATTTCTCCATCATTGACCGATTCTAACAAGTGTAGGTTCGATTCCCGTCCGCGGGAAAAATAAATAAAATTGAATTTACAATTTATTTGTGCGCTTTCATCGTTACTGGTTAATGCCAGCTGAAAGCAAAACGTGGCTTAGTAGGCTAGTTACAAATTTGATAAATGCAAAAGGGAAAATCATCTGTCTCGTTAGCTCAGTGGTAAGAGCAGTCGCCCGACAAGCGGAAGGTCCCGGTTTCAAATCCCGGACGAGGCGGTTGTTTTTTCTTCTTGTATTTATAAATTTGATTTAGAATCATTAAAAATAAAAGTTCTTAAAATTCTTATTTCTCCATCATTGACCGATTCTAACAAGTGTAGGTTGGATTCCCGTCCGCGGGAAAAATAAATAAAATTGAATTTACAATTTATTTGTGCGCTTTCATCGTTACTGGTTAATGCCAGCTGAAAGCAAAACGTGGCTTAGTAGGCTAGTTACAAATTTGATAAATGCAAAAGGGAAAATCATCTGTCTCGTTAGCTCAGTGGTAAGAGCAGTCGCCCGGCAAGCGGAAGGTCCCGGTTTCAAATCCCGGACGAGGCGGTTGTTTTTTCTTCTTGTATTTATAAATTTGATTTAGAATCATTAAAAATAAAAGTTCTTAAAATTCTTATTTCTCCATCATCATAAAATTGTTGAAAATTAGACAGATTGGTTGAAAACTGGCTGATTTTATCGAGCATAAGTGACTGGTCTCCAGAGATTGCCTCCGAAAAACTTTTCATGAGTCGTAGGACGTGACTTGGTTTGAATCAGAGCAATCACTGCAGGTGGTGTGCCCAGAAGACGAAGGTGGAGTATTTCACTTCAAGCGTGTAGCGTGGCAAACTTTGCCGCCAACCTTAGTGGAGCAAATCTTGCAGTGATATTATAAACAAAAAGATTCGATTAAATTAAATATAAATACTTAACTGTCAGTAAAATCAGAGAAAAATAATATTAAATGTAGTTGATGAAATATAACGAAAAATATGTAAATGACACAATTTTCACAAAAAAGTACATTTAATAATGTTGTAAAAATAGCGCTCTTAATAAAAGCTGTTGTGTTGGTCTTGTTAGTGCTTGTTTGGCTTATTTTGTAAAGATCTATGAACTTGTTTTCAGATAAAGCTGTGAATGAGGAAGTTTCGGCGGGGATATTTTTACGAATTATGGTTAATATTTCCTCAAGTTGGTGAGAAGTTATGATTAATGGATTTGGTTTTCCATCCTTCATGTCTAGTAACATTTCATTATCGCCTTGAGTGAGTCTCGCTGTATCATAAGAGATATGGTAATGGTCGATGTCGTGTTTCGAGCTCTGTGGGGTTGACTGACGTTTATTGTTTTTATTGCTTGAGATATTTTATATGCTTTGTCTCGTAGGTTGGTGAATTCGAGATGAATGTGAATGGTGGATTTATTAAACAAATTAACTGCTTTGTCGACAATTAAGGTGTGGGCCCTTAAGAGCTCCAAAAGGTGATCTTCATTGTCTTTAAGGAGTTTTATTTGATCATCATAATGCTTTGCGTCGGCTTTCTCTAAGGTTCCAAATAAGGTTTTACTTAGACTGCCAATGGCATTTATTAGTCCTCGACGGCTTCTTTTTGTTGAGGGCTAATTATTTCAGCGTTTTGATTTACGTCCTCTGAATTAGTTTTAAGTTATTTATTTGGGGCTAGCAATGGTTAATATTAACGATTTTCTTTGTATTAAGAAGAAGGTAGATCTTTTCTACTTCATTTACCTGGGCTTTTAAAATGGTTAATTCGTAATTAAAACAAGTTTCCAGTTTGCACTATATATGTAGTTGGACGTTGCCAGATTCTTCGAAGCAGATTCCTGGGGTAGAAGTAAAGGTTGTCACTATGGAGAGTTATTATGAGGCCGATCATCTTGCCTGTAGAAGAATTGACTATGTTTTAGTCTATGAATATGAATGGCTACTTTATGCGAGTACTGTAGGCGTGCCTTTAATTCATTGTCATAATTATAGGAAATTTCGGGGTCTCTTTTTAATGTGTCAGGAATTTCCGCATGAAACCCGTGAAAAAGTTCGTGTGGCGTGTAGACAGTACTTGAATGAGTTGCGTTATTTAATAATTGGTGAAACTTTGTTTAAAATTACGAACTAAAAAAAAAGTTCTTTAATAAAAAAAAATCGCAATTAGGAATGTGACGAGGCTTCTAGTTCTGCGCCCCTGGAGAAATATCTCAGAGAAGATTTTAAAATTTTCGTGAAGAAGCTCCTTGTATTGAAGGTCCAGAGAAATATCTCAAATAATATGTAAATGAACGTGACGAGACCTTAGATCATAAAACGAAAGGATATGCTATGAGGAAGAAAAACAAGCATTTTTCTTGATGTAGTAGAATCGCATCGATGTATTTGATTAGTCATGGAAGTTGTAATCTACGATATTTTCTGAGCGGGCACATAATTTAGTGGTTGAAAGTTAATCAAATATTGAACAAGTTTTATAATTTCCTGTCAGCGCGATTCGTATCATTTTTTCATTTTATAATTTTATAATTCTTTTATAACTTATTACATTTTTAAGAGCTTTCCTAGTGCCCCATTTATTTGCTGATAATATTTCTTGTCGTTGCCTTTGCTTGACTGACATCAAACAAGAGCCCCAATGACAATTCAATTGTAAGCAAACAAACCGGCATTGGAAAACGTTAATTTTTTTACCACGGCTGTTTATTTTTATTAATATTTCACTTTTATTTTATTTTAAACACAATAATTAATTAGTAAAGCTATTAAGCTTACTTGAAGAATGCTTTTCCACGACAATAACGCCGCTTCTTTCTGCAGCACAACACAGCGCACTTCACCACCATAATTATAGACTCCGGAGTCTCGATTATAACAAATCTCTTGCACAGAAAAATTATTTCTACCAGTTTTTCAATATCACAAAATTATAAAACACTTTTATTATTGTTTTAACTCACAAATCACTAAAAAAACACCCGACCTAAGAAATGACAAATGAGAAATGTCAGAAATATCGAACTGACAAAAACTAAAACCCCAGCCCTTTTGTCATTTCCCTCCCGTGTCCACAAAAAAATTACTTATCACACGTACACGAATTTTATACAAGGTAGCCTATTCGTTCATTTTATGATCTAAGGATGAGACTTAATTTTATGTCCCGGAGAAGTATTACACAAAAAACGAACGTGACGAAACTCTAGTTTTGGAGTTCCGGAGAAGTATTACACACAAAAGTGAATTGGATTAAGAAATTGACGAGACTTTTAATTTTACGTCCCGGAGAAGTATATTAACATCACAACACTTGAACACTTAACCTTCTGATTGTAAAAGAAAATGTTTGGGTATAATTCAGAAAAAGAAGTCAGATTTTCAATTGATATAAAACGTGGTATTATTTATAAAATTACGCCATACATATATCATAGGTAAAGTAATATTAAAATATACAAATGTATTAAATATATACAATAATTACAGTTTATACTAACTACTAACTACTAGCGCGTTCTTCTGGTTGATAGCTGTTGCTAGCCTCTGGAAAGCGTCGAGATCCCAGGTAGCTTCCAGATCCTACACGTTGCAGTAGTTATGCACAATGCCGTACAGCTCTACTGGTGAGGTGTAGTCCTGCTCGACTAGTGCTGTTACCTCTTCTTCGTATTGTATTCTCGGGGATTTTCGGTTAGTTCAATAGCAGGCTTTCAATTTGATCCCAGTCAGCTTCAGTGAATTCTTCTTCCAGGAAAAAAAAGTCTACGAGTCCGGGGACTATATCAGAGTCTTATGCTCTGATATCCGGATCGGCTCCTGGCCAGTACATGAAAACGGTATTTATTGTTTTCGTTGGATTGGCAGATCTAGGTCTTACGAACCAAAATCTTCACCGCTGCCACCAATTTTTATGTTGTACTGGTAGGGGTATAACAAAGGTTATAGAGGTTGTCGATATCAGACTACCGGGACCTTGGAACAATTTCAAACACTCTCACTGATGTTAACGTTTAAAAGAATTATTTAATCAAATTTTAATACTTTCTCTAAGACACTTAAAAAAAATTTATTTCCTCAAACTTTTGTTATTTTTATTTATGATTTTTCACTAGAGCCCCTGACCTTTGGTAGGGGGACTCTTTAGCTTGACATTTTTTCTAATTGAAATTACTTCTCAGATGTAAAAATACTTCTGGTTTTTCTATCCCGATACTCGCGGTTTTATTTAAAAAATTAACACAGGATGATACTCCCTTCCACATGAAATCGAGTTTCCCATGGTAGACCAAATAATTTATTGGGGCAAAAAGATCTTGGCTTGCAATTTATTGATATTGATCAGAAATGCTTAGTTTCCATTTCTTTGCTATTATTGATCAATATCAATAACAGAGTACCCACATAGGTACGCACATAAATATCAAAGTTTATTTTCTTTTGACAAATATAGAGTAAGGTTATAATACGCAGATTCATAACACTACTACAACGATGAACTCACACATAAATCATTCATGGGGGTCGCCCAGAAGCGCCTTAGCAGTCACGTTGCAGTAACCTCACGCTAGTCAGCCTGGAGGTCGAGAGTTCTTGCTTGGAATATTATATCTCATTGTAAATTATTAAATTGAATAGCCGTAATACTAAAAAGTTCCAAAAACATGTACCGCAACCCAACGGGAGTATCCAATTTAGTCGTGTACCATTTCAGGTGAAGTAGCAGCCTGTGGTCAGACTCCGGAGCCAGTGAGACTCTTTCACCGAACAATGAAGCGTGAGTAGAATTTTTGAATTTTTCTCTTTTCTTAGACGATCGTCCCATTGGGTTGACGTCTCTTCGTTTCCTTATCTTATATCAATTAGGTCCTTAATGCTTCATTCGTGAATTTAAGAAAAATATTTTTAACTTAACTTACATCATTTGGGAAATACAGGTATCCGACCCAAGTCTGTAAGTTTAGAATTTCCATTTTTTCTTCTCCGACCGGAGATTCTTATTTTTTCTCGCATAGGTGTAAAGAGCCATCAGCTCAATAACATGTGCCAACTGTTGGCACTTGGAGGCTGGGACATAGCACCGTGAGGCTGATCACCATCTGGCCACACCATCATCAACCTCCAGAAGTCGAGGCAACGTCCCCTTTTGCATTTCTTGTGCACTTTTGATTATGGCACTTGGTAGTGCAGTTATTTATCTACTACTAGTCTCTTTTAGCGTTAGCCCATAATTAAATACATTTTAGCGTTTAATCCTTTTGTAGTAATTAATTCATAATACTTACCTTGATATGTACTTGTTGTTTGAACGGGCACTTTTGTTTTTGTAATTTAACTCAATAGTTCCTATAAGCATCTTTATGTTACTAATGTAAGGCTCGTACTACGTTCTTTAGTTTCTCTGTGTTACTGTATCGTATCTCATTGTTTTTTACTTCACTTTACTCTATTCTATTTTATATTATTCAGCATTTTTATGCTCTACTTTAAGTTCTCTATTATTTTACTTCCTTATCTTAATATTTAGTACTAATATTGATTCTGTCTGTTCATTGCAGCTTTGTTAGTTTGCTAAGCAATTTTGTATTCTATCGATAATTCATATTACCTTTTACTTACCCGATGTATCTAAAGATAAAGATACACGGTGAGAGACTTTTGGTCTCTAGTCTGCGATTTAGAGACTAAAATCTCCGAAATATTTACACGACAAGAGACTTTTGTTTCTGGAGACCGTAATAAAAGTCTCTAGAGACACGTCTCCGAAGTGTATATATTAAATTTATGTTTGGTCTCTAGAGATCTGTGTTAATTGTCAAGAAGGAGATTGTTAGAAAAAATTATCTCAAAAGTTATTAATATTTTTATGTTATGCGCAAAATGAAAAAGCCTAAAATATATCCTTGGTTTTACGGGATAAAGGATAGATAACACAAAACATTTGTGCATTTTTTCTCAAAAATAATCAGGAAATGGACGAAAAAAATTCTCTTCGTTAAACCCATTACTATCCCAATTCGACGTTTTAATAATTTAGTAACAAGTTTATTAGTATTTTTATTTAAAAAACATAAAAGATGCATTTTGAGATATTCAAGGATAAAGGATTTTTTTATTATCCTTAATTGTTTTTCCTATAAAAGGCATTCTTTATATAATTAATCTATAGACCATGCCTCTGTGATAATTAGATCCAAGCTTATCATTCCTTTAATATATCTCAACATAGTGTAAAGTACCCATTATCCGGACAGCTTTTCACATAAGTTAATAAAATAAGAAAACGTTTTACCACTTCCACTTTGCAGTTATAGTTTTAGCAAGATATACAGAGTAGAAGACACACTCGGCACCATAAATTCGCCATTTTCTGTGTTAGACGATTCGCATGACGCGTATGTTAAAACGTGAAAAATAAAGTGATAATATTTATGTAAATTTATCCCACTGAATTTCAGTGAAATCACTTCGGATCAAAACAAACTGCCACGAAAGTTTTTTTTATAAAAAAAATGCAAAATAAGATTGTCATACCTATAATTTGCACTAATTGATTATTTAAGATCTTTTTATTATTTCTATACTGAAATTAGTTAGTGGTAATTGTAATTTTCTCAAATAGAAGACAATTTGCAATGCATCATAACGAAGTGTAAAAAGTGGGGTTAGTGGCATATTAAAATGTGAAATACAATACAATACAATAATCTTCCTTCAATTTATCTTTATGTTTAGAAAGTAAAATGGTACTTATTTTAATATTTTAAATGGATCCAGTAGAATAAATTTACATAAATATTAAACTTTATATTTTTCAATACATGAATGAAGGTTTTCAATATCTTGCACTATATACAATATAACAAACTTTTTGCTAGTTTGAGTCCTGATTTTCATATTTCACATTAGTCAGGCAGGGAAGCCGAAACCGCTGAGAGTTCTTGCAATTATTCGTTCTTTGGCTGTACTTAAGTACATACGCACTGTCGTTCTTTGCATTCCACGAACTGAATTTATTGGAGTAAGATGAAATTGCATTAACTTCCTACCAATCTTCCTATTGATATGCTGTACATTTTCCCTACTTACCTCAATAAATACTATCATATTTAAAACATTTCTGATGTGGGAAACAATATCTTTCGATTCCATATTTTGTTCAAATTTGCAATTTTCTTAAATACGGAAACCAAAAAATGAAAAATTTAATTTTGTTGGGGGCGATTAGTGATTACCGCTTATGCGTTATTTCCCTAAATGTGCGATTTGTACCCATGCCAATAAATTTTGCTAAAGTTTGAAATTTTGTATGCTTATTCAACTATTAAAAGAAGTAAATCTCGCATTAATGTTTACCTCCTGCCACCCACCCCGCCCCTGACAGCAAACTCATCCCGTAAGACGTCAGACCGAATTTGTTCGGACCACCTGCAGCCACCAATAATGCACACGAATTCTGAAGAAATATGGTCGATTTCAATTCTAAGAAAGAAGTGTTTTTTGCCTATATTGAAGAAAAATTTTGGTTCGTACCGATAATATATTTAGCTGTAATCAGTGAATTATTGAGGTTTGCTATGAGCTCTTCCATACATCACTTTCTTAGTATGTACTACCGTCGATATTTGTAAATTGTATATTTGTAATTGTATATTTGTAAATTGAAGGTACTTAGTTATTATAATTTCATGTAAAATAGTGGTAAAATTTGATTTAAATAATAATAAAGGGTGTGCGAAGTGTCTGCTTGTTCCATTTTCCGGACATGTGTGTCCGGATTCAGGTTCTTCTTTTTTTTCAGTCAATTCCAGTTATCGGTCAGACAGTTTTCACGGGCATTTTAACAATTAAAAACTTTCGAAACATTTATTTGAATATATTTTTATTATCATTATTTTTTTATATCTGCTATTTGCTTATTGATACTGAGTGAGCTTTTAATTACAATTCCATATTAGATTTTAAATGTATTCTATGCGATATAATAACGACAGACTTCAAAGTGTTTTGCGAGAGATACGAGAAAATGGTGTTTCTATTAGGAAAGCGACTGAAAAATATTCTATTCCCAAGGCGACATTACATGATAAGATTGTAGGAAAATTTCCTGAAAAGCTTGGAAAGAGAGGTCCAGCTTCTGTACTTACTACAGTTGAGGAGAACAACATCGTTGAATCATCCACATCAATGAGTAAATGTGGATTTCCTATAAAACGAGATCAGATATTGGACACTGTCAAAAAAATAATTTCAGATGATGAAAGTGGCACTTCTTTTCAACATGGGCGTCCAGACAAAAAATGGTTAGTCCTGTTTCTTCGTCGTATTCCCCAGATAGTCTTTAGAGAACCTGAGGGAATTTCGAAGAGACGTGCACAATTTATAAATAAAGGCATTTTAAAAGTGGTTTCGGGATTTAAAAGAGTATTTGAAAGAAAGAAATGCAGAGTATTAAATGGGGATGAGACAGGATTTAGCCTTTGTCCGAAAACTGGAAAAGTTCTCGATCCAATGGGTTATAAGAATGTTTGCAAAGTAAACAATACGAATGAAAAGGAAATTATAACAGTCCTTCTGATCTTCACTGCGAATGGAGATACTGTCGTACCAATGGTTGTTTTCCCTACATACGCCCACCAAGGACTGTTGTCAACAGTATGTCACCAGATTGGTTTTTGGGAAGGTCGCAGACAGGTTGGATGAATTCCGAAATATTCTTCGAGTATATCGCGAATGGGGTCCACTCATGGTTAAAAGACAAAAGCATCCCTAAGCCAGTACTTTTATTTGTAGATGGGCAAAAACCCCATTTGACCTTAGACTTAAGTGAGTTTTGCTTCAATAACTAAATAATTTTGTACGCCTTACCACCAAATACCACACATTTAATACAACCCGCTGACGTGTGTTTTTAAGCCACTCAAATCCGAGAAGAAAAATACATTAATAGACTGGTAAGGAAATCCAAAGAATATTAACGCTTGCGTCACCAAAACAACACTTTGTCCACTGTTGAACTCAGTTTTAAAAATGGAAAATCTGCCTGAAAGTATAAAAAATGGATCCAGAAAATGCGGACCCACCCATTGAATCCGGAAAGAATTGATTTTTCAACGTGTATTAAGAATACTGTGAGCCCATCCCATATGATATAGCGAAAACCGTTATAGAAAAAATACGCTCTAATTGAATTCAAAAAGGAATAAACCCGACGACGGTCATTGAGCAAATATTGAAAGAAAAGGATAAACTAAATACTAATTTAGCTGATTTAAACCAGTCACATATTGAGTTTATGAGCAACATAAACTTAAATGATTCGGAACCTGGTATATGATTTAGTAAACGATTCGCTTATCAAATCAATTGAATACAACAAACAGGTTCTACCTGAAAATAAAACAGAAAGACAATTACTTCAAAAAATTTGCCGTTAGATTAAGTTCCAACACATGTGGAATCTAATATCAAGGACTTCTGGAATAAGAAGCATTGTAGGTAGAGGAATTTCTGAAGCATCATAAAACTGCTCCACTCCTACGACAATACCAAGTTCCTCATGCTCCGCAAGTCTAGATAAATATCTAAGATTGAAGAAGAAAGTATCCTAAGACTTCCGCCCCAAGAGCGATATCAGAATTTTGGCGAAATATTCAAATTAAATGCCGTAAAAATGCGGAAAAGAGCGTTTGAAGAGAAGAAGTGATTGAGAAAAGAAAAATGGAAAAAGTTTATTTAATATGAGGAAGAAAAAGTTAAATGAGGATACCCAATCTAAAAAGATACAATGATCATCATTCAAAGAGCAACTGGTAAGCGATGTAGAAGATGAATGCCTGATGAATGTTGGTTGTGATATCTGCCCAAGGTGGTACCACCTGAAATATTCGGAATATTGGGAAGCTACTGATAGTATATTTTTCTGTCAATTTTGCCTTCCAAAATAAATAATAAGTTACAAAATATTTTAATTTTAATTATTTTTCAAGGAGGTTACTAGAAAAAGAGGCTATTTTTTCCAGAACTGTAATTTGATTTTTAGTTTGTTAAACCAATGGAATATTTTTATTTTTTTTATTTGTTCATTTTGCATTATAATTAATGAAAAAATAACTGTTTAATTAATTTTCAAACTGTCCGACAATTGGATACTGTCTGGATTACTGTCCGGAAACTGGAGAAATAGCTATATTTTTATTTAAACTTAGTTTTTTAATGAAATAGCAATTACTTTAACATTAAAAATTAAACTAGATAAAATAGAAGTCAAAAAACGACTAATTTGCGAATATACGATCTCACATAAAAAGTTTGTGGAGTTTTGATTCAAAAAATTTAGTAACTGTCCGGATATTGGGGAAAATACGACCTGGAGTAGACATGAAAGTTGCAGATTGGTGCTGCCTAGATTCAGAACACATTTTGGAGGTAGAAGCATATACCGTTGGGGCAAGTCTCTGGAACTCTCTTCGGGGCAGTGTCAGGTCAGCCGGCTCGAATAGCAGATTCATAGAGCTTGCGACCCAAAGCATCACTATTTAGTCACACACGCTGTGCTATCGGTCCTATCTCATGTGCTGTGACTGAGATACGCGGACCAAGTCTCAACTTAATATTATTCTCTTATTCTAAAAAAAAATTCGAGCGAAACTCACTTTTAATTTTGACTCGTGAGGCTTTGCAATCTCCATGGCTGTCTTATAGTCCACTATTGAAAGCAAATTATTATTTGTGGTCATTTTTGAGGCTGTGTAGCCGTCTTGTAGGTAAAAAAAACCTCTAATAGTCTGCCAAATATTAGGTTACTTTGTTTGTTTGTTCGTTTATTTGTTGTGGGGTACATGGAAGGCACAAATATTGTACTATTTTTACTATTTATGCTCATCATTTATTGATTTAGTAACTTAAGATACCAATATCCACTCAAGCTCTATGTTTAATCACAGCGAAAAGGCATAATATATTGGACCTTATTGTTATAATACCGTAGATGAGATCTATAGGGTATACTAAGTCTGTCATTCCATTTGTAGCGCACAGAAATAATTATGGTAGAGCAAAATGGATTGGACACCCAAGCATTGTGATTTTTGCATGTCCATCCGTCTGCCCGTGCGCTCGAACTCGAGAACGCGCTCACTTAGAAAGCTGAAATTTTGTACACGGACTTTAAAAGAAAAAAGTAAAATTATGTTAGAAAATGGTGTTGCCATACAACAATTTCGTTTTCCACTATATATTTGTACGCTGCCTAAGTACGCGTCGGCATAGAGAGCTGAAATTTGGTACATGGTTTTTATAATAATAACAAATAAAATTTCAATAATGGAATAAATCGGGCAACTCCTTCTTTTTACATACATAAACTGTGAAAACGATCAGTCCTAAACATTTTTATTGTACTAAAAACTTCTTCAGAATACGAAATCTTATAAAATTGGTTATAATAATTTTTTCTGTCCGAAGAACCGTTCTAGAAATATATGCCAAAAACCACTTCAAAATCAAACTTGCATAGATCGGTGACCATACGAAATTTTATACGGGCATTCATCTAGGGTATCATAAGAATTGGTCTTAGACCAATTCTAGCTTTTTTTTATGTAATATTTTGCAGTTGTTCTGATCTGATTTAAGTACGTTGAAGGGCAACGAACGTTGTATTAATTTATGCAAGGTTAGCTTAGATACTTACAATGTTGCTCTTTTTTTTCAAAGAGTTTATAACAATGTGTATTCTTGACACTACTAAAAATTTATACTGTTTGCAATCGCTAATCACATTTTTTATTTATTATTTTTCTATAAATTAAGAATCTACCAGTGTACAACACTCGTGTAATATCGAGATACTCATCGTTCTAGGACGTGGGCGGGGTTGAAAATAAATGAGTTTTCTATTCTATTCTATTCTACTGCCGGACACATCACTTTCGGTAAAGCTCTAAAATAAGTTAGACGCTGTTCTTACCAACAATGCTGGTTTTGAAGCAATTAAGCAAATAAATGCTTACATTAATAACACAGGTCAAAGCTTGCCTGAAGTATTTCTGCGGATATGGCGCCAAATTAAAAATGTTGCTCTCTTACGTCGGTAAGCATAGAATGCTCATTTTCGGTGTACAAATTATTTATTGACAAACATCACAAATTTTAATTTGAAAATTTAGAAAAGTATATTGAAATATAGTAATTCTTCTGTGTTTTGTTGATTTTTAAATATTACTACTTCTGTTGGTTTAAATTATTTTCTAGATTTATATCGTACGTTGATTTAAACAGTAAACAAATTATCACAGGCAAAATTGTTTCTTTTTATACCCTAGATGAAATATATAGGGTATACTAAGTTTGTCATTCCGTTTGTAACACCTCGAAATAATGATGGTAGAGCAAAATTGATTGGACACCCACGCATAATATTAAAAGTTATTTTGGTTTTTGCATGTCCGTCACGATAACTCGAGAACGCGTATACTTACAGAGCTGAAATTTTGTGCACGGACTTGCATCGATATAAAGAGCTGAAATTGGGTACATGGTGTTTTCATTGTACTAGCGAATAAAATTTTAAAAATCGACTAAATCGGGCAACTCCTTCTTGGTGTTACCATATAAAAATGTAGGTCTTTTACGTATACTGTGCAAACGATCAGTTCAAGACATTTTTATTGTACTAAAACCTTCTTCAGAATACAAAATCCTATAAAATTGGTTATAATCATTTTTTCTGTCCGACAAATCAAACTTGCACAGAAGGGTGACAATACGAAATTTCATACGGGCATTCATCTAGTCTAGGGTATCATAAGAATTGGTCTTAGACCAATTCTAGCTCTTTTACTTGTTTGATACTGCATATTTTGGCCAAATTCTAACCTGGTAGCCATCGACATCCCCAACGTTGACTTGATATGAAATTAAATGTGGTATGCAGAATTTGAATTTCTGCAAATCTCACTTTCAATATTCTATTTGAGAATATAAAAATTTTAAAATAAAGTTTAATATAATTTACATAAAATAAAAAAAAAAAAATTGATTGCTATAATGCTTATCATCTTTACTGTACTATACTATTTAGTTATTAAACTCTTACTACCATTCGTCTGTTAAGGGCGAAACACAATTCCATCGTTTCGACCCGATTCGTACAAATGTCAAATTTGCTTATATGAGACATACGTGCAATTGGACCACTACTGACATCACTGACATACGTGCAATTGGACCACTACTGACATCACTGACATATAATAAGAATGGACTGAGCCATCCTATCTAATTCCCATAGTAAAAAATGGCACAAATTTTGGCTAAAATCTATTTGTCTCTTTTAAGCTCAAAATGTACACTGAACTGTAACCAATTTTGGGAACAGTACGGCCGTGTTAATCGGAATGCATTGGAATTGACATACAAATTCAGACAAATATATTCTTTATATACGTCTATATCTTACAAGCTCAATGAAATTTGATAACGTTTTAATTAACACAAAAATTGCAGATTTGATGTCAATTATGCTTGAGCTTGTAAGAGATAGACGTATATAAAGAATATATTTGTCTAAATTTGTATGTCAATTCCAATGCATTCCGATTAACACGGCCGTACTGTTCCCAAAATTGGTTACAGTTCAGTGTACATTTTGAGCTTGAAAGAGGCAAATAGATTTTCGCCAAAATTTGTGCCATTTTTGACTATAGGAATTAGATAGGATGGCTCAGTCCATTCTTATTATAGGTGCTTTCGGCAAGCACATTCTCAGTGAGACAAGTGAGATATTCTCAGTTGGCACACTGAGACTACACTTTCGGTGAACAGTCTTACTTCCATATTTAGCTACAAAATTCGAACGCAACCACTGAGCAACTGAGACAAGTGAAACTGAATTTTCTTGTCTCAGATGACTCAGTTTCGTTATTTTGTGGTTTAATTACTAATTAAAGTCTAGTGAGCTATTTGAATGAACTAACAACACTTTCCTCAATTTATTACTATCCATTTTCTGTGGTCAAAATTATTTAAATGTCAAAATTGGCAAATCAGCTGATTGGTTTGAACTGAGACAACTGAGACGATTGCTCAAAGTTTTGTCTCAGTTGTCTCACTGAGACATAGCTTGCCGAAAGCCCCTTATATGTCAGTGGAGCCAACTGAGATTATCTCATTTGGAGATACCGATATTTAAATTATTTGGGAATTTACTTATATGCATGTCAGTGGAATTTACCGAATTGACCACAAAAGTATTTGGGACTATTTAAATTGTGATATTTTAATTATGAGGCGTAGGAAGTGTTTTGTACAAGGCTGTTTTGGTTGGAAATACCGCTGAACCTCAAGCAATTTCTCGTTCCCAATCGTTATAGTTCAGTGGGAAAGTATGTTCGCACGGAAAGAGATAGAAATATGTAAGTGGTGCCATTTGCTTTCATGCATTTTTGGTTCAACGAGCAGTCCATTTATATAAATGTCAGTGAATTCAAATTCAAAGAGCATCCCTTTGATGGATGGATGTAAAGCGAAGACTAAATCCGGAATGATTTTAAAGTCAAGTGTTTGAAACCGAACGGAACAATAGTCCGTTTGAATCGAATCGGATCGAAACGTCGGAAATGTGTTTGGCCTTTACTTGTGTTTGTATAATGTTATCATTTGTTACCATTCTATTGATATTAAAACTACTTCTATTCTTTTATTGTTATCTGTAATGTAAATTTACTATGTAACTTTCAATGATGTGCCCGACGCATTGCGTGCCTTTGACACGGGTATTCAAATAAATAAATGTTTATGCTTACATCTTAACAAATTTAAAGTTCCAGTTCTGGTCTAAACATGGAATTCGCCCAAAAGAACAGTCAAAGCACTTTCGACCAGAATTAGTCCCAAACAAAAACAAAACACGGCATAAAAATGTGATTTTAACAAAAAACTTTATTCTTACCACTTATTGCATTGTTTCCACTTTCTGCTGTGTTAATTCCGTAGCTCTCAAAAGCATGTATAACAAAAGAACAGTTGGGAGATGTTGTTAACGAAGGTGTTATGGCCCAAGCAATGAGAAAATATTCGCAAACTAAAACTAGAAGCAGCCAATTTGAAGAAAACATATACGATCCCACAAATTTACTATTAACTTTTTTGCTATGCATTTTTACTGGAATTGCCATAAATAGTGATTATTCCACTTTCGTTTTTATTGAATAACAAATTAAATTAGACAAGCAAAATATTTAAGAATGCTTTTTCAAGGCACGAATACGTATACGTTGAAAGAATTTATTGGATGGGGTGCACGAAATCAGTAATTAAAATTCATAATAACACCCTACCGATATTACATTACAACTTACGATTCCGGCACATAAATAAAATTTATTTGTTAAATTTCATCTGCAAAGAATTAAGCTTTGCGTTGACAAAAGAACTAAAAGAATGACAGTACAGCGACTAACAAGCGGCGGCACCTCTATTGAAAAACTTATGTCGATTTCGATGGTACTTCACACTTCAGTACAACACCAGTGTTGCACTTTTTCTAGCAGTGCAGCACTGAAAAAGTTCGCGATGGGATGAACTCTCCGTGGGTTGGTTTAGACGGTGTAGTTTTTGCGCTGCGTGATAGCCCATTCTGTTTTGTGCAAGAAGGAAAAACTTGCTGTGCGTTAATCACTGACATATATAACATGGACTGCCTGATTTGCTATTTCATATGGGTCAACTTTTTTTGGCAGGGTATGACAATTATCTTATTTTCAAGTTTTACTTTTGCTTTAATATTCATATTAAAAGTTCAAAAAATTATAGAAGCACTCGAAATTATTTCTGTTCTTGGAAGCTTATCTCCTACAACATCAAATATTTTTTAAACTTGATTTTTAAAGAAATAAAATTAAGCAATTTTTGTCTACCTGCCCCTAAAAGTAGCTATGGGGGACAGAGAAAGGATTACAAATATTGTATTGCCATCTATTTCTATCCTATATATTCATTTGAAAAAACCACTGAACTGAAACTGGACTATGGTGTATTTTGTATAGAACTTATTATTTGTAGTTCAGCGGAATAAAGTAGTTAAACCAAAAAGGGACGACTATAGAAAAGTGATCCCATAATAATGTCAAATAATGTAAGGAATTTCAGTAGTATCAGCAGTCCATTATATATATGTCAGTGGCGTTAATACGGTAAAGTTTTTGTACGGCGCGCACGAAAACAGAAGCACAATCAGTCCTTTAACTTTAAAGGTCGAGTTAGAAAAAATATGCTATCAGATTGAACGCGTTGACATTTAAGTTTCGCCAAATTTGTTTCGATTTTTTTGTTATAAATTAGCTCGCATTTATACAAATTACATAACAAACATTTCTCTAATTCCTTTTTTGCCTTCAGAAATAAAAAAAAATCTAAAACAAATCAGGCAGCAGCAAGTGTTAGGTTAAATTGAACGCGTACGCGACGAAAAGTATCAGTTCGCCCGATTTTTGCGTCGCGAGCGTCGCGCGCGGTGGTAATTTTAAAATAAATGAGTTTTGAAGAAACATTTATTGAGGAAGTACGAAATCATAGAATAATTTATGATTTGCAAGACAGGGAAGACAAGTGGACAAAAAATACGTGGTTTGGATTGATATTGCGAGGCGCTTAAATATAAATGGTACAGTTGTGATATTTTTGGCATTTAGTTTGATTTTAATTTAGTTAATTTAAGCATTTTATTGTTGGTCCATTGAAAATCTTTCAAAATAATATAAAATATTCTCGATAAAAATCTGTTTCAAAACGCTCAAAACTAGTAACAAATGAAATTTCAGTATCTTCTTCTTTCACAATCGCCAGTCGTTGCAATTTTGTTCCCAATTTTTCGACTGTCTGTTTCCACAGCGAATTTTCTGCTGTCGTCTCTCGCCCTGTCGCCACAATTGTGTTTAAGCCTTTAATCGCTTCGTCGTCTATGGCTCAACCTAGACGTGCCATAACAATAATGAGCCCGTTTAGACCGTGTCAAATTTACTGACAAAAAACGATTTGCGTTCTATCAATTGACCAGTCTGTTCATAATAAAACGTCGTCAAGCGGTGCAGACATCCCTCTTCTATATATGCATATCAAACAATTTCTTCATTAATCCGTCTTTATTCTCTACAACATAAACAATAAAATTTATGTTAAACACTTTTCAGTCATTTCCCACTCAAAAGAGAGCAGATTATGAATATAAACACAAATATCCACTAGCATCTACGCTTTATTTTCAATTTCCGCCATCTTAATTGTACTGTACGTTTGACAGTTTATTGACTAGTCCGTACTGACTCGTCAGAAATCTTGTCAGTACAGACTGGTCAGTAAAAAAGAGTAGTCAGTAGGGGTTTACACGTGCCTGTGTTAGTGTCAATCACTGTCAGAGTTAGTTCTACTGACTCGTGTAATCCCCGGGTGTTTGACACTTACACAGGCTCGTGTAAACCCCTACTGACAATTCTTTTTTACTGACCAGTCTGTACTGACAAGATTTCTGACGAGTCAGTACGGACTAGTCAATAAACTGTCAAACATACAATTAAGATGGCGGAAATTGAAAATAAAAGGTAGGTGCTAGTGGAAATTTGTGTTTATATATTTAATCTTCTCTCTTTTGAGTGGGAAATGACTGAAAAGTCAGTGGAAACATCCTCGCATGATTTTAAAATTACCTCTTCGAAATCACGTAATTTCGGCGCAGTGGAAACGCCATATAACATACATTTTATTGTTTATTTTGTAGAGAATAAAGATGGATTAATGAAGAAATCGTTAGATATGCATATAGAAGAGGAATGTCTGCACCGCTTGACGACTTTTTATTATGAACTGACTGGTCAATTGATCGAACGCAAATCGTTTTTTGTCAGTAAATTTGACAGCGAAAATCAGGACTGTCCGTCAGCTCTATTGACTCGTGTAATCGTTGCGTTACGTAAGTCGACTTACGTAGAACTAATATGAAGTGGTGTAAACATATATGCCGCATTACGAAAAACTACTCCTACTTTAATCCGGTATTGACCTACAAAATTAGTATTAAACGTAGACATAAACCTCAGATAAGGAATTGTTTACAAACTTGAATGCATTATATTCATTCATACAGAGAATTGTTATTTTGTTTTAATGAAAATGAGTGGAATTAAGAAGGAAAAACGTGCGACTGGTCAGAGGGAAGGACAAATTCTGTTATAGACTTTTGACCTATTGAAGAAAGTATTCCGTCTGTAATGGATGATAAAAAAATTAAAAATTTAGAAAATTTAATTTTTTTTATGCTCTATTCACTTGTGCACACCGCACGCACAAAATTCTAAAACTGTCATAGCTTTAATACGAGTGGACTAAACGGCAGCCGGAGTAGTCCTAAGTAAGTCGACTTACGTAACACTAGTTCTAAATAGCTGCGGTCTAAAGGTACTCAAACGTTGCTTTGCGTAGTTCCTTATATGATTACCGAAATTAATTGTGTGCGTGTTCAATTAAGTCACAGTTTTTGATATAAACATTATTTGTATCGCAAATACGCATTTTCAAAATGGCCGGCTTGCTGTAGTATTGGTATCCGTGAAGGCCGAAACACAATGATGCCGACACGACATTTACAACGCCAAATTAAATGTTGTCATAATGGCAATACCATGTTGTTATACACAATGGCGCCGACCAGAGTTGGGAATAATCAAAACCCTCGAGAATACTTCACAAGCCATGAAACCAACGAGGTAAGAACTAAAGGAGACGCAAATGAGAAAATATCACTTACCCATTTCTAACACATTGACACTGATATTGTTTGTACATAAGCGCCGTAAAATGTGTACACCTGTACACAATTGTACAACCTGTTCGCAATTTTCATCGCTTTTATTTTCATATACTCAAAAGTATTTACTGAATTTGCAAACATGAACATAAAAAAGTTAATAATTAAGAAGAAAAGTTCAGTGATAAAAAGTTTTTGAGTAATATTTGCTTCGTGCCCCTACGGTTATTTCATGAGTTTTCCTGCGTCAATGCGCCAAGCCCAAATCAAACCAAACCTAAGTATGAATCTGACAGCGAAGACCAAAAACGTCGGAATGAAACATACACAAATGCAGGGCAATTTTGGGTACGCTCATGTACACAGATCGTACATATGATTGCATCTCCTTTAGTTATTACCTCGTTGCATGAAACAGACTCCCTCCCTACCCCATGCGAGGCACAACGTAGTCCTTACATTCTAAAATATTTGCAGTGTTCTTATGTAAAATTGACAAAAGTTTAATTTGAATAGCTCTTCCGCCCTAAACCGCTATTCATACAGAAAAATGGTGTTCTGATAATCTTAAGCTTGCTTTCTTATCTTCGGAACCGTAATAAAATTTTCATACCTTTCCTAACAAAATTATTTTAAAAAATTTATCTTCACCAAATGACTACGATTCCTCAAACAAAAAATTCTCAGCTGAGTAATCATTGTAATGTCGCTGTGCAAAACCCTCGAGAATACTTCCAAAGCCTTGAAACAGAAATCTATATGTGTGCGTGCTTAGTCCGTTTTCTAAAATGTTCTATATTGATACTTATGGAAAAGTGCTAAACATTGACTTTATATATGCCATAGCGCCTAAACTACTATCCATAAAGGAAAATAGTCTTGTATTAATTTAAAGCTTGGTTCCTTAGAATATAGAGCAAACAGGAATGGTGATAAGCCAGATTTTGCGTAATGAATTCCTGGTTGTGTTGGTAGTCCATTTTTACATGTATTTACACGCCATTCCTATTCTAAACAACTTGTCAATTTGCAAAAAGTAAAAGGTTTTGTGCGGAGCATCTGTGGTAAAAAAAGTTCTTTTTCTACTTTATTCTGAAACAATTCACATAATTAATTTATATAAATCTTTGCTTCTATTAACAAAAAAGATAATTTAGGTAGTGCAGTTGCCTCAAACAGGATTCCCTAGTTTATAATCCAATTCATATTTGCAAGCACTGACCGAGAACTTCATTTGTTTTTTTAATTGATATGAAGATTTTAACAGGCATTGGTGGCACTATAAAACATTGCACTAAATAAAGTTCAAAGATAAATAGTTTTGAAAAGAATTGATTCGGTATTTTTGTTAAATTTCACAAAAGAATTTTAAGTTGACCAAATCTGCTCACAAAACAAAAGCACATTTGACAATTAATCTACAGCTTTGACAACTTCTCTATCCATTATCTAACTTACTCCTATGTATAGTCTCCTGGCTCCTGCTCTTGACAAATTACGCTCCTGTACACGAATCTTACACGATTCAACCATTCCTGTTTGCTATATATTCTAAGCTTGGTTCCTTACCTTCTCAAAGGCTACACTTCCTTTATACCTTACTTAACAAAATTATAAAATAGTTTTGATTACAAAGTAACCTTACCATTCAACGCTCAATACCTCTCAGCTGAGTAATAATTTGCATGTGTTTATGTGCAGCTGTAGTCCGAATCTGTAGGCAGCTACATTCGATATCATCAGCCCACGGCATGCCATGACGGCACAGCGACATTACAATGATTACTCAGCTGAGAATTTTTGTTTGAGGAATCGTAGTTATTTGGTTATGATAATTTTTTTTAAATAATTTTGTTAGGAAAGGTATGAAAATTTTATTACGGTTCGGAAGATAAGAAAGCAAGCTTAAGATTAACAGAACCGTAACCCCCGCAAGATACAAGCCATGAACAAAGTCGAAAAAAGAGAGCAGCGGGCCGGTCAGCAGGCGACATCCACAGTCTTCTTGCCTTGTCTTACTGAAGGAATTTTTCATATAAAAGTGGCTTGTATTTTGTTCAAACGCTATAATTTCCGTAAATTTGTTCTACATACTATATTTTTTAAACTATTAGAAATAAAACATATTTGCCTGCAATTTGTTTTAACTTCATTTTGCTGTGAGAGCGACAGATTTCGGCTTTAGGACCGGTTGAAGATGAAATTTTAGTTTTTCCTCCATGACGAGTATACAAAAAGCCGTGAGAGTGAGCTCCTACTGCATGCTGTACCCGGCACATTAAGGCCTTTTATTGTGTCGGTGCCTTCGGAGACTTCATGGCTTGTATTATATTCCGGGGGTTACGACAGATCGCCATTTTTCTGTATGAATAGTAGTTTAGGGCGGAGGAGCTATTCAAATCAAACTTTTGTCACTTTTACATAAGAACACTGCAAATATTTTAGAATGTAAGGACTACGTTGGGCCTCGCTTGTGGTAGGGAGGGAGTCTGTTTCATGGCTTGTGAGAAGTATTCTCGAGGGTTTTGGAATAATTCAACTTTTGTCGTCGTTGCCGTCGTAATTTGATTTTGACAGTTCAGAGTAATGACCAAAAAATGTCTTACGAGGAGCAATTAATTAATTTATTGAAGGAAATGAAATATTTTTATGCCAAAAGAAATCCTCAACATCGAAATACATATTTAAAAGAAAAAAAATGGAAGAAATTGGAGAAAAGTTGAAAATAAGTGGTAGATGATATTTTGTAATCCGCATAAACTCAGTGTTAAGCCTGAAATACAATAAATGCGACACGAAATTGTCGACGCCAAATGGCGTCGTTGTTGTGAATATAAATCTTGATGCTGATCAATTGATGTTATCATAGAACAAAACAACCAATTGATCAGCATTTTCTCATTGAGTCATTGCTTTGCGAGATACTAAGTAAGACCTTGCACAATAAATACAATGCATCCAGGTCTTGCTTAAGTGTGCCAACGGTAGCCCCATTAAAAGTTGAAGTGTATCGCATTTCATAACAAACTGGAAATTATTTGGTTTGTTATGAAAGCGCGTATGCTAAACATCAAGTGGCTACCTGCTTAAAAATGTTCTAATATGACGCAACATAGCAATGGCCCAGATATGGAACGAATGAGTGAGGTGACATGGTGACTGGCCGGAGAAAGCTCTGTGAGTTCTTTCTAATATTGCTAAGAGTCAAGTTACGAAGACTCTCGTTCGTGCGGCTTTAGGTGAAAAATAGCGATCGAAGGGAAGACGTTTTTTTTTAAATAAACATTTTTTAAATTAAAGAAAAGTTTTTTATGTGGTGAACTTCCCTAACCGAACGAAATACAACATTTGGCGCAGCCGGTAGTGTTTGAATAGTGTGGGCAAGATATTCTATACCCTCAAACCTGAAATTCGACCTACAAAATAATATAAAAACAAAAACAAAAAAAAGTAGGAACGTGAAAAAAATATATATATATAAAATAAAAAGAGGGAAAGAAGAAAACTGAAAAAAAAACAGAGAAATCTGTTTAAGAAAAGAAAGTGTAAAAAGGTGCAAGTGCAAGTACCTGACAACTCGCAGCTGAAACTGAAGCAGTACCAAGGAATTATAAAAAAAAAATAAGTAAAAATTGTAAGATTTTTATATAACTTTTTTTTTAATATATATATATGTATATACCTAAGCCGCACGACGACAAAAGTACCATTGACTCAAGTTTTGCTTTTTATGATTGTTTTTATTTTATTTGCTTTCATTTTTATCTCTTACTCCCATTAGCTCTTTGCGGATATACGTATATCCAGATTTGATAGGGATATATTGAATATTTTGTTTTGATTTGGCTACAATAATAATTACAAAAAAAAAAAATTACAAACATTTGGCTGGTATGGAATACTACTCAATTATACCAAAAGGTGTAAGTGTTAAAGGGTAAGGTGATTAATGACCTTGAACAAATTATAAAATATCTCTGCAACATGAAGCGCGAATGAAAATATAAATATCCGGAAGATTTTTCTTATAGTATGACATAATTATTTATGTCTTTTTTAACACTGTCACAGCGCAATAGCATAGTTAAAATTTTGTTTAATAAGAAACCAATTAGTTTTGGTGATGATACAAGAAGTGACAAGTAATCAAAATTTTGAGCTAACAAATCTAATACGATTCTAATAACTGTCGGTGCCGAGAATTTTCGGAATTTTTCTACAAGAAAAAAAAGGGGAAACAAAGTGGGATAAACTGGAGTTCTAGTACGGATCTCGAATTTCGCATGAACTTAAGTGAGCTGGCTTGTATGGTAAAGGTGATTTATACTCTTTGTCCAAGGCTGTGTGTCCACAGAAATTTTTTTAAATAACAAATGTAAATGTGAACACTAAAAGATATTTTTGGTGCATTTGAAGAGCTTAAATTGCGAAAAACTGAGAATCCATATATAGGTTGACCTAATGATTTCATGCAGTGAATGAAGCAGTCAATCTCAAAAATCTTTTCCTAATTAAATACAATCTTCTTATTCTTCTATATTTATACTAATTTTAATTCATCAGTCATAAATGATATTATTTGTAAAGAATTGCTACTACTAACGAAGACCACTAAACCTAGCGTTACAAAACGGGCAATTGTACATTATATGGGAATTTTTGTAAAGAAAATTCAAAAACGAATAAAACTTGAAGATGCGGTAATTAGGACTTTGCGAATTGTTGTTGATCCGAGTAGAAGGCCTGTTGCACTATGTAATTGTTGTGATATTGAAATTATGACTAACATGAGATATTAATGAGAAAATTGTCATTTCAAATTTCCGAAAATCTTAACCGTAAGATTTTCTACTACGTCAACATTTAACTGATTCTATTTTATGTTTTATTTTTATTTCGTTAGCTTCTCAGGGCTTTATTTTCATATAACGGAACATATCCCCTCAGATTCGGCCGAATATTGCTGTATACACACATATGAACGGTTCAAGATCAAATGCTAGATTTTCTTGTAGTGGTGTTACAATTAAGAATAAACAGTTGAATAAAGGTGGAATAGAATTCAAAAATTGAACCATCTTAATTAATGTCACAGACAACGGATAATCCGACAGCAAATTCAAAACCAAAATCGCCTGCGAAACCTGCATATCCATTTTACGTGTTGAGTAAAGCTCAAAAGAGATTTTGGGAAAAAATTAATTCTTTTTTCTTTGAGAACACAAGCCCAAATTTAAGTGCAGATAGCACAGACCCCAGTACAAGCAGCAACCCGACAGAGAGCGGGGAAGCATCTATGCTAACGTCAGGAAAAGAATTCAGACGTCGATCAAAATCTTGTCCGCGATTATTACAAGAAGACAATATGGCAACCGTACAAGTTGACATAGCAAAAGTTAACCAACTGATTTTCAATAGTATTCCCATTTTGACGGGTGACATAGGAATAAACCTAGAGTCAGAAGTAAGCATATTTATAAACTGTTGTAAACATGTAATAAATTGCTTATCTGTCGAAGAAATTCCGTTTTTTAACCCTCCTTCCCACACGCTTTACAGGTAGAGCAGCCACCTCGTTAAAGGGGACACAATTTAAAAATTTCAGCGAATTAGAGACCAAAATTCATAGCAAACTGGTTAACACAAAGAGCTATGTGACGTTGGTAAATGAACTCCGTGTAAGTAGTCACACTATGTATGTTCTGCGACACCCTTTTAGCTTCCAGGATTTCGCCACAGATGGCGCCACCGCCGCTAGGTGGTTTGAGTTCGTACTAAATGTAGGTCTGTGTATTGGCTGTATTGGTTTGTGTCTTGGATACACCATTGCGCCTTGGATGCACCATTGTGTTTTGGGTGCACCATTGAGTCTCGACTAGCGGGATTAATCGGTACTACCGGGATGTATCATTTGATCTTGACTGCACCCTAGCGGCATTAGCCGGTACTACCAGCATGCTCCGGTACTACGGTTTTCTTGGATAGATATGTGGTGCGCCTAAATGTAGGCTTTTGGTTTTGAACTAATATTAGTAATAATTAAAGTTAACGCTAGGAAATTTTTGTTCATGCCAATGGATTCTAGATGGTTGGGGTGTTGGTATTAGGGGGGACGAAATTTTCATCAGAAATCCTCTACGGGCTCTGGTTTTCGAGATATTAGCGATTTTACCTTTTCAGATATAGTTAATATTATTAATAATTCAAGCTACCTAGGATAGTTTTGTTCATGTCAATAGATTCTAGAAGGTGTTATAGGGGCGAGGGCTATAGGGGGGATAAAATTTTTGTTAGAAATCCTCTACGGGCTATGGTTTTCGAGATATTGGCGATTTTACCTTTCTAGATATAGTTAAAATTAGTAATAATTCAAGTTTTTTTTGCTCATGGGGGTGCTGCGTCTAAATGTAGGCCTTGTTCAGCATCATTCGAATTTCACAACATGACATCACCATGAACAGATTCTAGAAGATGTCAGCGAGACATTAGCCGGTACTACCAGCATGCTCCGGTACTACGGCTTTCTTGGATGTGTGGTACGATTCTCTTGGATATGTGAAGTTTTTTGCTTCACTTTTGGCCCACACGTGGCAGCATGCTACGGTTTTGGGAAGTGTTTTGCTTCACTTTTGTCCACACGTGGCAGCATGCTACGGGTTTGGGAAGTTTTTTGCTTCACTTTTTTGGATGTGTGGTGCGCGTAAATGTAGGCTTTTGCTGTTTTCAAGTGTTGCGCCTGGTTTTGAATTAATATTAGTAATAATTGATTTTCCTTGAGCAGCTAAATGTAGGCTTTTGGTTTTGAACTAATAATTAAAGTTAATAGTAGGAAATTTTTGTTCATGCAAATGTATTCTAGAGGGGTGGTATGTGGGGATTATGATAGGGAGGGGGGGGGGTAATGAAATTTTCATCAGAAATCCTCTACGGTCTCTGGTTTTCGAGATATTAGCGTATTAATATTTCAAGTTATTTTTGCTCATGGATTCTTGGCGGTGTGGGGTGGGAGGGGGGAACGAAATTTTCATCAGAGATCCTCTACCTTGGTTTTGTCATGTAAACAATCTTATTTGCAAATTCGACCAGCAGAATAAAGTAATCAAATTAATTTGAGTGATTTTCTTATCGTGTAATTCGATATCATCTCAGCCTGTAAGCAAATTCGTTGGAATTCATCCTGTGCAATGATTGTAGAGCAGGATCATTCATGTTTACAAACCGTTGCTATAAAAGCGCAAGCAAACTCTTGGGAAGCACCAGTCAATCTAAGTGATTGAAAGTGTTAGTGTTGAATAAAAAAAATTAAAAATGTCTATCACAGTAATAAATGAAAGTTTTTCATTAATTAAGAAATTGCGAGAAGATGTGCTAAAGTGTTTAAGTGATGCAAATTTTGTGAATAAAAACAATATTATTAAAGAGTGCAACGTAAATATCAAGCAGCATTTCGGAAGTGTAATAAGAATGCTATGAAACAACATTTGCACAGCTGTATTGCTCAAATTAAATCGTTGAGATTGTTAATCAAAGCTCTCCATCGAGGTGGAGGAATTAATCAACGATTAATAAGAAGTGATTTTGTTAAGTGGGAAGAAATAAAAACAGCATTCGTAGGTAGAATTAGGGCAGGTGTTATCGTGAATATAAGCCACCTAGATCCTAAGCTGTTTATGCAAGATGCTTCCAAATTACTTGCTCGCCGCATTAAGAATACATTAAAACAACAATACCATATTAAAGTTGCTACAACGTTTTGCGGTGAGTTTATTAAAAAAAAACTGGTGATAATGAAGTTATTAAAGACATTAAGTACTTCCAAGCAAGAACTGCCCCAATCAGTGTGGAGGGTAATTTGAATGAGTGGTATAAATTAAATATATACGACCCAATACTTACTCAACTGGAAGAGTTTCAAGAGAAAGATTGTGGTTGGCCTCTGCATTCTATAATACATTTAGCGGTGCATATCAACAAGTTTGAGCCGATTCGGGGATCATTTTATATACCTCTGCCAAAGGAGATTGCATCAAAGAAAGCTTGCATCAATGTACAAAATAATGATGAAGCATGCTTCGCGTGGCCGTAATCTCAGCGCTATATCCTGCAGCAGCAAATGTTAACTCCGTTAGGACCTCATCATATCCACATTATTCAACTGTGCTAAATTTAACTGGAATAACATTTCCCATGACGCTTAAGCAAATAACGCAATTTGAAGACCAGAACGATTTATCAATAAACGTGTTCATCCTAGAGAAAGAGCGTTTCTTCACCACAGTTCCAGTTAGACTTACGAAACACAGGATGGAGCGACATGTAAATCTATTAATGCTACAAGATGACTATGACCAGGATGATGGTGAAGATGAAGCTCATATGGATGATGATGATGATGATGATGCCAGCAGATATCGTTTCTGCTGGATTAAAGATCTTTCGCGCCTTGTATCGAAACAAACTTCGAAAAATACTCGTTAGAGGCATATATGCGACAGATGTTTGCTCTACTTTTACTCTGAAGAAAAATTAACATCACACACTCCCGAATATGAGAAACAAAACGACTGTAGGATTTTGTTTCCATCAGAGGAAAAGAAATGGTTGGAATATAAGAATTATAACCATAAGAATCCAGTCCCGTTTTGTGTATATGCTGATCTTGAGTCAATATTGAAGCCGATTCAGGGAAACGATCAAAATACACAGCGAATCCAGGAACATGAAGTTCATAGCATCGGATTCTATTTCCACTGCAAACATGATGCTAAGCTCTCATATTACAGAGCATATTGAGGCAAGGACTGTCAAAAATGGTTTGCATTAGAATTGCAACCATAGCTGTACAGGAGAAGCTGAACATCAGGCCAATGCAACCCCTGACTAAAGAGGAACGGCGTTCACATATGGAAAATACTTGCTGCCATATATGTGAAAAAACGTTTGCAGCCATGAGGAACGAGTTCGGGATCATTGCCACTTAACAGGAAAATATCGAGGACCAGCGCATAATGCATGCAATCTCATGTATCAAGATTGCTCCATAGTTCCAGTCATTTTTCACAATTTATCTGGATATGATGCTCACTTCATTATTAAGGATATAGCTACATCTTTTCCAGGAAAAGTTGATCTCTTACCAATAAACAAGGAAAGATATATCTCGTTCACCAAGCACATGGACGGCAGCTACATAAAATTCAGATTCATCGATTCCTTCCGTTTTATGGCTGAATCTTTAGATAAGTTATCATCATTGCTGCCGATGGATAAATTAAACACTACAAGATCAGTATGGCAGGGATTGGATGACGACACTATCAAACTTCTTACGCGCAAAGTTGTCTTTCCATATGATTTTATTGACGACTGGGATAAATTGGATTTCCGGAACTTGCCAACACAGGAAGCGTTCTACAATAAACTGACTGACAGTGCTATATCTCCTGAGGACTACAATCATGCTGAAGAGGTCTGGCAAAAATTTGAAATACAAACACTTGGTGAATATTCAGATCTATACCTTAAGATTGATGTTCTCCTATTGGCTGATGTGTTTGAGAACTTTCGAGAAGTGTGCATGAAGACATACAATTTAGATCCAGCACATTATTACACCATGCCAGGCCTAACATGGGATGCTATGCTAAAATACACTAATGTGAAATTAGAGCTGATAACCGACGTAGATATACTGCTATTCATAGAGAGAGGCATTCGAGGTGGTATAAGTCAATGTTCGAACAGATATAGTAAAGCCAATAATAAATATATGGATGATTTTAAGCCTGAGGAGAAAGACAAATACTTGATGTATTATGATGTGAATAACCTTTATGGATGGGCCATGTCACAGCATTTACCAACCGGAGGATTCAAATGGGTTGATGTTCCCAATATTGACGTTTCCGAAATTCCTGATGATTCTCCAACTGGATACATATTCGAAGTCGACTTGGATTATCCTCAACATCTACATGATAAGTATAAGGACTTACCGTTTTGCTCTGAGCATGCAGCACCACCTGGAGCAAAATTAGAAAAGCTTCTGACAACATTACATCCAAAAATTAAATATGTCATACACTACCGAAATTTGAAGCAATGCTTATCACATGGACTCATCATGAAAAAAGTGCACCGGGTACTTCAATTCGACCAATCAGCTTGGCTTAAACCATATATTGACATAAATACCACCAAACGGATGCAGGCTAGAAGCGATCATGAGAAGGACAGCTATAAGAAGATGAATAATGCAGCTTTTGGTAAGACCATGGAAAATGTACGCAAATATAGCGATATCAAGCTTTGCATGAAGTGGGAAGGTCGCTATGGTGCAAAAGCTCGGATTGCGGCACCCAACTTCCACAGTGCAACGATATTTGATGAGAATATAGTTGCTGTGGAATTAAGGCGACTCAAAACGTTATTCAATAAGCCGCTCTATATAGAAATGGCAGTTATGGAAATTTCAAAAATATGCCTCTACGATTTTCACTACAGTTTTATGCAGCGTGAGTATGGAGATAAATGTAAAGTCATGTATACTGATACAGATTCTCTAATATATGAACTTGAAGAGAAAAATGCATATGAGTTTATGGCTGAAAATATAAACAAATTTGCTACAAGTGATTACCCAGAAGATAATGAATTCAATTTACCGCTCATGAATAAAAAGATTCCTGGGCTAATGAAGGATGAGCTGAATGGGAAAATCATGAGCTAGTTTGTAGGCTTGCGCTCGAAAATGTACAGTCTGCGTATAAACGCTGGTAAAACTGTAAAAAAAGCGAAAGGAGTAAAGACTAATGTAGTCCAGAGGCATATCAATTTCGAAGACTACGTCGAATGTTTGAATAACAAGCGAATATTAACTGCTAATCAGAACTCCATACG
Organism: Dioctria linearis; assembly: GCA_963930735.1. NCBI lineage: Eukaryota > Metazoa > Arthropoda > Insecta > Diptera > Asilidae > Dioctria > Dioctria linearis. Next base: position 82,164,827 of record OZ005743.1, on the reverse strand, counting down.
ATCTCATCAGCATAACGTATACACTATCAGTCAAAAAAAGATTGCATTGAGTCCCTATGATAATAAGCGTCATATTATGAGCGGAGCGACGGATACTCTACCATGGGGACATTACTCTATTTCATCAGATCAACAAGTAGCAGCCGCAGAAAGAATCTAAGTCAAGTGTAGATAATAAATGTATTATAGTTTTAGTTTCATTTATTCAAGTAATTTATTTTAAACATGTATAATTGTAAAATAAAAAAAGTATTGTAATTATAAATTTATTGTAATTGTATTATAGTTATAGTTGTTTTTCAACAAATTATAAAACATCTTTGTTATTAATCCAAGAATTGTGTTTTGATGAAAATTCGAGCCATTTAACGTAAGCTTTATCTCCACTCTTCTTTGAGATTTTCTCTACGAGATATAGGTATGGGTGTTTAACTTTCAGCAGCTCCAATTCATAAAAGCCTCCTGTGATTGGATTTCCTTAATAATCTTCCAGCCGATATGTGATTATGTGATGGGGTTTGTGTTTTGAACTTTAATAATTTTAAAAATCTCAGCTGTCCAGTTTGGTGTATAGCCTTTCTCAAATATATGCTTGTATTTGCTGATGCGTACAAAATCTCCAACTTTATACTTTGCAGGAACAACAATCTTTATATGACTGTATACAGTTGAAAGCAGTTGTTTCTCATTAGAGGCGTTGATATCACGTGGTCTCATTTTTGTAGTTCGATGTATTCTTGAATTGTATTCAGTGAGCAGCGACTCAAAATCTTATTCAATAAGCCTCTCTCTATATTGGAATGGCAGTTATGGAAATTTCATAGATATGCATCTACGATTTCCACTACAGTTTTATGCAGCGTGAATTTGGAGATAAATGTAAGGTCATGTATACAGATACAGATTCTCTAATATATGATCTTGAAGAGAAACATGCATGAGTTTATGGCTGAAAATATACACAAATTTGATACAAGTGATTACCCAGAAGATAACCAGTACAATTTACCCCTCATGAATAAAAAGATTCCTGGTCTAATGAAGGATGAGCTGAATGGGAAAATCATGAGCGAATTTGTTGGCTTGCGCTCGAAAATGTGCAGTCTGCGTATAAACGATGGTAAAACTGTATAAAGAAAGCAAAAGGAGTAAAGGCTAATGTAGTCCAGAGGCATATCAATTTCGAAGACTACGTCGAATGCTTGAATAACAAGCGAATATTAACTGCAAATCAGAGCTCCATACGATCCCATAACCATAGCGTGTACACTGTCAGTCAAAAGAAGATTGCATTGAGTCCTTATGATAATAAGCGACATATTATAAGCGGAACGACGGATACTCTACCATGGGGGCATTACTCCATTTCATCAGATCAACAAGTGGCAACCAAACAGCTTTGATAACTGGTAAACAGCTTTCCAAACAGCTCTGATAACAGCTTCACAGCTTTTCAAACAGCTCTTATAACAGGTAAACAGCTTTTAAACAGCTCTTGTAACAGCTTAACAGCTTTCCAAACAGCTCTGATAACAGTTTAACAGCTTTTAAACAGCTCTGATAACAGCTTAACAGCTTTCCAAACAGCTCTGATAACAGCTTAACAGCTTTTCAAACAGCTCTGATAACAGCTTAACAGCTTTTCAAACAGCTCTGATAACAGCTTAACGGCTTTTAAACAGCTCTGGGAACAGCTTAACAGCTTTTCAAACAGCTCTGATAACAGCTTCACAGCTTTTCAAACATGTCTGATAACAGCTTAACAGCTTTTAAACAGCTCTGATAACAGCTTAACAGCTTTTAAAATAGCTCTGATAACAGCTTAACAGCTTTTCAAACAAGACTGATAACAGGTGAACAGCTTTTCAAACATGTCTGATAACGGGTGAACAGTTTTAATCTACTCAGCAGGTCCAAAGGATTCGGTGTGCTTTCGGCTGAGTTACAGCATCGGCTTATGAAGATTTCGCATGTTTCATCCTTTTATAGTAGAATGAAGGAATCAAATCCTTTACGGTAGCGAGCATTGGATGGGAAACATATTACTTACCATTAGTATACCCACTAATGCCACTAGGGAACCTTACTGAAGAAATGACAATATGTAGTACCGGCTAATGCCGCTAGGGAACCTTATTCAAGAAGTGGTGTTTGCACTCGATGACTTGAATAACAGGCGAATATTAACTGCCAATCAGAGCTCCATACGATCCCATAACCATAGCGTGTACACTGTCAGTCAAAAGAAGATTGCATTGAGTCATTATGATAATAAGCGACATATTATGAGCGGAACGACGGATACTCTACCATGGGGGCATTACTCCATTTCATCAGATCAACAAGTGGCAACCAAACAGCTCTGATAACAGGTAAACAGCTTTCCAAACAGCTCTGATAACAGCTTCACAGCTTTTCAAACAGCTCTTATAACAGGTAAACAGCTTTTAAACAGCTCTTGTAACAGCTTAACAGCTTTCCAAACAGCTCTGATAACAGCTTTTCAAACAGCTCTGATAACAGCTTAACAGCTTTTAAACTGCTCTGATAACAGCTTAACAGCTTTCCAAACAGCTCTGATAACAGCTTAACAGCTTTCCGAACAGCTCTGATAACAGGTTAACAGCTTTTAAACAGCTCTGATAACAGCTTAACAGCTTTCCAAACAGCTCTGATAACAGCTTAACAGCTTTTCAAACAGCTCTGATAACAGCTTAACAGCTTTTCAAACAGCTCTGATAACAGCTTAACGGCTTTTAAACAGCTCTGGGAACAGCTTAACAGCTCTGGGAACAGCTTAACAGCTTTTCAAACAGCTCTGATAACAGCTTCACAGCTTTTCAAACAGGTCTGATAACAGCTTAACAGCCTTTAAACAGCTCTGATAACAGCTTTTAAAATAGCTCTGGTAACAGCTTAACAGCTTTTCAAACAAGACTGATAACAGGTGAACAGCTTTTCAAACATGTCTGATAACGGGTGAACAGCTTTAATCTACTCAGCAGGTCCAAAGGATTCGGTGTGCTTTCGGCTGAGTTACAGCTTCGGCTTATGAAGATTTCGCATGTTTCATCCTTTTATAGTAGAATGAAGGTATCAAATCCTTTACGGTAGCGAGCATTGGATGGGAAACAAATTACTTACCATTAGTATACCCACTAATGCCACTAGGGAACCTTATTCAAGAAATGGCAATATGTAGTACCGGCTAATGCCGCTAGGGAACCTTACTCAAGAAGTGGTGTTTGCACTCGATGGATCAATACACGCACCCCCCTAAACCCAATAATAACTATAATAATTTGCTAAGAAAACATCAAATCAAGGTGATGTCATGTTGTGAAATTCAAATGATGCTGATATCTACAACTTCCCCGCTAATAAAACTAATTCAGGTGCAGCACCTGTAAACAGCAAGAACCAAGACGATGTCATACGTGCTATCTACAACTTCCTCGCTAATAAAAGAAAACAGCAAAACCAAGGCATGCTGGTAGTACCGACTAATGCCAGTAGGGAACTTTACTCCAGAAATGGCGTTTGCACGCGAATCAAAATTATGGAATATGCTAAATTGTATCAGGGCATTGGATGGGAAACATATCACCTACACCACACATCCAAAAAAGTGAAGCAAAAAACTTGAATTATTACTAATTTTAACTATATCTAAAAGGTGAAATCGCCAATATCTCGAAAACCATAGCCCGTAGAGGATTTCTAACAAAAATTTTATCCCCCCTCTAACCCCCGCCCCTATAACACCTTCTAGAATCTATTAACATGAACAAAACTATCCTAGGTAGCTTGAATTATTAATAATATTAACTATATCTGAAAAGGTAAAATCGCTAATATCTCGAAAATCAGAGCCCGTAGAGGATTTCTGATGCAAATTTCGTCCCCCCTAATACGCCCACCCCAACCATCTAGAATCCATTGGCATGAACAAAAATTTCCTAGCGTTAACTTTAATTATTACCAATATTAGTTCAAAACCAAAAGCCTACATTTAGGCGCACCACATATCTATCCAAGAAAATCGTAGTACCGGAGCATGCTGGTAGTACCGGCTAATGCCGCTAGGGTGCAGTCAAGATCAAATGATACATCCCGGTAGTACCGATTAATCCCGCTAGTCGAGACTCAATGGTGCACCCAAGACACAATGGTGCATCCAAGGCGCAATGGTGTATCCAAGACACAAAGCAATACAGCCAAGACACACACACCAATGCAGTCAAGATACAAACCTACATTTAGTACGGGCTCAAACCACCTAGCGACGGTGGCGCCATCTGTGGCGAAATCCTGGAAGCTAAAAGGGTGTCGCAGAACATACATAGTGTAACTACTCGTGTGCTATACCAGATGCCTGGAGAGACGTTGACAGATTTTGCACACAGAGTGAAAGTTTTATATAAAAATTGTGTCTCAAAAATTTCTGAGCGTCATAAAGGTGATGCTGCTAAAGCAGTAGGAAAGCTTATGGAAACGGCCATATATGTGCTTAAAACAGGGATAATCAATCCTAATTATAAAATCCATCTTATGCAAGATACAAGTCAGGAGCTGTCTGTCGTAATCGAGAAAGCGGAAAAACTTGAGGAGATAGAAAGGCAAGCAATGTCGATGTACCATAACCCTTTGGGAGTTCAATTAATGAGCCTATCAATGGGAAACGGATATCCAGTTGCGAATAATTTAATGGGATCCAACAAAATCCAAATGATTACCAAGTAACTCCTCAGGAGAATAATTCTTACAGTGGAAGAAGATATTCGGCACATAACCGTCAAGAAAACGACAGGCGGAACCCGCCTCCCATAAAATGTAGTTTCTGTAATAAGGCAAACCATACTTTCTCCGAATGCTTCCAGCGGAAAAAAGCAGGGTTCTGCAATAACTGTTAAAGTTATGGACATGTCGCCCAGAATTGCAGAAAGAGAACCACTAACCAAAAACCTCAGATAAATTCGTTACAAGCTAATGGAAAGCCAGTCTCGCATGCAGCATTTTTTACAAGGCCACTCCAACGATGTGAATTTTGTCAAAGAAAGGGACATACTATGACCAACTGTCGAGCTAAGCAAGAGTGGGACAACAAGAGACCACAAAGTGCTCAAAGAACAAACAATTACTCGGAAAACTAGATGTAGGCTTGCGACGACACCGCGGAAGCCTGGAGAGCACCAATGAAAACCGGTGTCAGCCCTCCCAAGCCCCTAAGTGCTCAGTTAAATTACCGTTGGATATAGCAGCTACTTCCACGGTCGAGCTCTTAGTCGACACGGGAGCTGACGTTAGTTTAATAAAAAAGTCGGCATTACAAAATAATATTAAGATTAATCAAGGTAATAAAACAAACGTTATCGGCACTTTTGGAGAAGGTCAAACAGTAGGAACATGCAAGGGGAATTTTCTACTTAAAACCCCACAAGCATGTGAATTTCATGTAGAAAAGGACAACGAGAATGTACCTTGTGATGGCATACTAGGCTACAATTTCTTGTTAAAAGCATGTAATATTAAGGGTCCACAGAAAACCTTAGAGTTCCCAGTCTCAGAAGTAAATAATACAAACTTCGCTATACCACTAAACTCTCCCATTGAAAAGAAGGGGTTGAACATAGAAAAAAGTCCCTTCGAAACGGTGAAAAACAGAAAGTCGGTCCATTTTCCAAAATGGGAACTTGGTAAGCTGGAATCTGAAAGTTTCTATAATCGAAGCGATAATAGGCAACGCCAACTGAATGGAGTAGAAAATGGGAAGGTTCAGAGAAAAACCCAAGTTCCTGCCAGCTCAGAAAAAAATGTGAGAATTCCAGTGGAAAGTAATGGTGAATTTGTTTGCATGCCAAAGGAGATAAGACCTGGTATATTTGTAGCAAACTGTTTAACAAAGGCAGTAAAAAAGGAAATCACAACTATAATACTTAATTCCAGTAACAATGATGAAACGCTAGACCATGTTGAATTAGAATTACAGCCGATTGAAGATTATCACATTACAAATTGGAATGAAATCAATAATACGTTTAAGGTTAAATCAAATGTAGGAAGTAAGAACTGCATATACTACATAGCCGACACGAATAGGCGGAACAAGATACTGTATAAGGAAATCGTGTTGGATGAAAGTCTCAATAAAGAGGAACAGAAGGCAATCCGGGGGTTATGTCATGAGTATAATGAAATTTTTTTATTAACTGAAGATAAGCTATCATATACAAATTCTGTAAAGCATGAAATACATATTAAACAAGATCATGCGCCAGTAAATCAGAAAATGTATAGGTTACCTGAGAGACAGAGATATGTTATCCAGGAGCAAGTGGAGGAAATGCTTGAAAATGATATTATTACACCAAGTATCAGTCCGTGGAACTCACCTCTTCTAGTAGTACCTAAACGGGATGGTCCGAATGGAGAAAAACAGTGGCGAGTCCTTGTTGACTTCCGGAAATTAAATGATATTACTATAGGTGATGCCTTTCCCTTACCAAGGATTGAGGACATATTCGATCAACTAGGCCACTCAAGATATTTCACAACATTAGATCTGGCCAGTGGTTACCATCAAGTGCTAGTTGACGAAAGAGATCAATCCAAGACAGCTTTTAGTACTCCACATGGACATTTTGAGTTCAAAAAAATGCCTTTTGGGCTAAAAAATGCTCCAGTAACATTCCAACGCTTAATGAATCACGTCTTAACCGGACTTCAAGGATTCAAATGTTTTGTATATTTAGACGATATTGTCATATACGGAAAGAAGTTATCGGATCATAACGGGAAGTTAAGAGATGTGTTTGAAAGATTGCGAAGGAATAATTTAAAGCTGAAAATTGAAAAATGTCATTTCTTACGAAAAGAGGTAGTATACTTAGGACACAAATGCTCTAGTAAAGGCGCTTTACCAGACCCTTCAAAGGTAGTTTGCGTCCAAAACTTTCCACAGCCGAAAACTGTGTGACAAGTTCAGTCTTTTCTTGGTTTAGCAAATTATTATAGGAAATTCATCCCTAATTTTTCTAAAATTTCCGAGCCCCTCAACAAGCTTCTGCGAAAAAATACTAAATACAAGTGGTCAGACCAATGTGAAGAGGCTTTCAACAAACTCAAGGAGTTGCTTATCGCACCGACCGCCTTTACTAATATATCCCGACTTCGACAAACCCTTCATATTAACGACAGATGCCAGCATTGGGTGCGGTGTTAGCTCAAGGAAAGATCGGTGAAGAGCAACCCATTCCTTACGCAAGCAGAACCTTAAACAAAGCAGAACGGAACTACTCTGCTACCGAAAAAGAATTATTGGCAAAGTGTGGGCCACACGGAATTTCCGATGTTATTTATACGGCCGCAGGTTCACTATCTACACAGACCATAAACCCTTAAAAGGCATTTTCAATAGTAAAGATCCCTCCTCACGTTTACTTCGATTTCATCATAAGCTTTCGGAATACGACTATAGTATAGAGTACAAACCAGGAAAATTTAATAAAAACGCTGACACACCCAGCAGAATTCCCTCTAACGACAACAGTGACAATATGAATAAAGACGAAGGAATTCCGATAACCACAACAGCACAAGTTCACCACGAGATGATTTCTGAAGTTGAAACAAATTTTTGTCACCCATCCTGTCATGTTTTAACCAGGGCACAAAGAAAAGTAAATGAGGAAGACTTCAAGGAATTGGAAAATGGGAGCTCAAAGCCCAAGGAGAACGGAAATCCAGACGAGAAGGATCCCGATACTAGCTCAGTTAGTTCAGAGGAGTCCACCAACGATGAAAAAATAACAGTTTTGAGTAACCGGAATGACATAAATGTCATTCTACGAGATTACCATAACTCACCCCTCGGAGGGCACTTAGGAATCTATAAGACATACAAACGCATAAGGAGAAACTACAGATGGAAGGGTATGCTAAAAGACATCCATAAGCATATTAGGAAGTGTGTTCCATGCAGCAAAAACAAACATGGAAAGAACATCAAAATGCCTATGGTAATTAGTAGTGTTGCCGAAAAGCCATTCGATAAAGTATATTTAGATATAGTCGGACCTCTGCCAGAAACAAGCAATGGTAATAAATATAATAATATATAATAGATTAAAAACATTTTAGATTTACGATTACCTAAAGCCTAATTTATCGCGACTATTACTAAATTCGATTTATTATCTACAGATTATGCGACTGTGGTTTTTTGCAATAATACCCTGGGTGGCACCTCAGGCAGATGTAATACCTCTAAATCCCACTGGCGTAATGTTCGAACAGATATCACCAGCATACATGTATGTGCACACATGGGTCATATATACGCAAATCCAGATGATGCAAGAAACCGAAGCATTAGGATTTATTGAAAAATGCGAGAAAACAATAGGACATCTGTGCACGCTACAGTTAAAGCATGAAGAAACCGAATCATGCAAAACATGGGAAACCGAGTTACGAACGCAGGTAAACAAGGTTAAGGATAGGTTAAGAGATATAAACTTCTATTTGCAAGTTAGAAGTAAGCGAGGAATAGTTGATGGAATAGGTAGGGTGAGCAAATTTTTATTCGGTACTATGGATGACAGAGATGCCGAGCAAATATATACCAAACTAAATAACTTAGAAACTCAAAACTCTGAAAATGTGCACCTGATAGAAAAACAAATTAGCCTAGACAAGTCAAAATTCAATGAAATAAATCGGGCATTTAAGAACGTTACGGAATACCAACAAAACTTAGAGGATCGCTTTAATGGCTTGGTAGAAAATGTAATTAATTCCACCCGAATTCTCAAATCGGAAATAAGAACCGTAAATATTAAATCAGATATTAATGAAATATTGATATACATATATTTTACATCAGCTTCAACAAATATATCAATGGTTAACAAATGAATTATTGGTGATAAATGCCTTACATCAGCATACCTTACACCCTCTGATTTTGACAGCCAACGATATATCACAAATATATAGTGAAATCAATAAAATAGGCATGACAAACCTCTTGTTGGACTTCAAAACTGTCAGTCAAATAATTCAACTTGATTCTATACAGTTAGATAACAAACATTTCATCCGTATCACGCTTCCATTGCCTGAAAATATTGCCAACACCTATCTCACCCAAAAGCTCCGCTATTTTCAAAATTGAGGCAAATTATTTCCTGAACAGCACTCGAAACCAACAGTATTTAGAAATGACAACACTAGACTTAAAAGAACACTGCAAAAGGTCTACTACTACGAGTGATATAATATATATTTGTTATCAAGTCCAACCTAGTACACTTATAGTTAACAAAGCCAATTGCATGGCGAACTTATTCAATAACCCGCTAAGAGGACCTGCTCCTTGCGAACACAGAATAATAAATAATACTGTTAATACCCTAACAAAAATGGTCAGGCAAAATTCTTGGCTGTTCGTATTTTTCTCAGAGGCAACTCTTTTAACAAACTGTAGTAATCATTTTGGTCATTTAACCATCAACGGCACTGGAGTCCTCGTTTTAAACCAACCCTGTACATATACGTTAGAAAACTATAGAATTCCTTTTGAAAACAGCTTCAGTTATTATCCCCCAATACACCAACCCGAACTCTACAATGTTCCTAAAGTATCGTTCAAACAAGATCTTTATGACGAGCTACAAGGTAAATTTAATATTACCGCAAATCTAAAGGTAAATACTCATAGAAATCATAACTTCGCCCTCGTTAGTGAGAGTAAAGATTTAGATGATTTGGAAAGAGAAATAAATTCAGTAAAGTCAAGTAGGGAAAGAAAAACGCATCAAATTCAAACCCATGCCAATACAGGAATAACTATAGCGTTAGTCGCTGGATTAATTTTGTGCCTGGCTTTAAAATATCTATAACGGAAAAGAAACCAAACTACACTGAAAAAAATAATTCAATGTACGGTGTTTATTAAAATTTTCATAGGAAAATTCTTTGAATTAATGAAATTATTCATTAATAATATGAAATTTTCAATCAACTCATTCATTAGCTAATACCCCATTTATTAATAGAATGAATCGGAATTTATTACATGATTTCCTTTAAATCTAATAACCTACGAACAATGCAATAACTCTTTTCGTAAGGCAATGTACGTTTATATTTTTTTTTAATAAACCATTTAATTTTTTCAACGAACAAAGTTATCAAATAAAGCATGAGAAATATTCATTTGAATAAATTCATTAATTTAACAAACCATGTTATCAACTAATAAATAAGTTCATAAAATCAACGAACGAAAACATTGATTAATAACTGGAATACATGAAATTTATGTAAAAAGTTATCAGTCAACGCAGATATTTCTTAAATGAACGTATTCTGTTGTCAGTGGTTCACATTTGATTTTTGCAGTCATTTGAAGCGGTCAATATTATTTTTGTGGCAAGCTGCTTACTGTTAAGTGATCCAGTGTTTAAATTGTGCAGTTATTATTAAAGCAGTGTATAATACCATATAATTGTGAATAAAATAAATCAAGTTCTTGTGTTATCATCAAAATAAGGTAAAATAGTTATTAAAAAAGTTCAGAGTATTATTAAAATTTAGGGCTAATGCACACCGGCGCGATAGCGTGATTCATACGTTTTGTTGTTGTTACAACGGTGATAAAAGAATACGTTGGTATTTTGAAATCATTTAGAAGTAAACTTTTCAAGATCCCTTAATATTTTCCGACGGAGATATTTTAAATTTGGAAAGTAATACGAAGCCTTTCTTGCAGTTTTATCTAAATTCAAGGTGCATCATATGTGTAGTGGAATTACATATTTTTATTGAAGATATTATTACGTACGGTAAATAAGTAATACAATATGTATTAGTTAAAAATAATAATTTCTTTAATTTTTATAGTGTGATACTCTTGGAAATGTTCTGCTTTTTGTGCAAGAATAATTATCGCGATATACAAGTTTTAATAAAGCATTATAAAAACCAGCATTGTTTAGGCAATGATAGCACTTACAGGTGTGTAGAGGTTTCATGTTCTCAAGCATTTTCGAACTTAAAAAGCTTTAGGAAACATATAAACCGAAAACATTCAGCATTAATTACGTCTAAGAACACTGTTTCTGCGAGTAATAATGTTACTGAATTATTGACTAATCCCTTTAATGAAAATACTAATATAATATATGCTAATGACGAGCAACGTATTAATAATAATCAAGAAAAAGAAACTTCAGAAAATGTTTTACCTGACAACTTTGATTTTCAAAAGTGTTTCACTGAGATATCAAAATTAGCAGCACAGTTTGCACTTGGCTTACATAGTAATAACAATTTTTCACGGAAAGACATATATGAAATTATAAAAAGCTGTGAAAATTTTATAATATTCCCATTGCTTTCTATGTTAAAATTATTTGCTAATTCAAAATTAAAACAAGAAGTTGTGATTTATAATGAATTTTTAGGTATTTTATCGAACTGCCAAAAATTATTTCAACACTGTTGTACTGATTATAAGCTGCATAAGTGGTTGGAAGACTTAGGATATATACTCGTAAAAGGTGTCAAAGAATTTACAATCAACACAGAAATTGATAAAAGTTTCCACAATGGGTATTTATGTTATGATGAAAAGTATACTCAAGGTATTCTAATGCCTCTTGCATTTCAATTTCAATTTTTTTTTGAAAATTCTTCATTACTAAATGATACACTTGAGTATATGACTCTATTAGAAAATAGTAGTAATTTTACTAATTTCGTACAAGGGGAGTTGTGGAAAAGGAAAAAGGAAATGTACCCGAATAATATAGCAATACCGTACTTTTTATATGCGGATGACTTGGAAATTAATAACGCATTAGGAGCGCATGCAACCACCCATGCAATATGTAATATATATTACTCATTTCCAAGTATTCCATGGGATGAATCCAAAATAAAAAATGTATTTTTGGCGACAATTATTAAGACGAAAGACATGAAATGGAAATAAGAAATGCCTGGATTCACTAGTAAATGAATTAATTTCTCTCGAAGTAGAGGGCATTGAAATAAAAAGTGATGATGGTATAACTAGACGAGTTCATTTCATTTTAGGTCTTGTTTTAGGAGATAATCTGGGAATAAATTCTAATTTGGGATTTAAGAAATCATTTTCAAGTAATTCTTTTTGCCGATTTTGTAAAGCATTCAAGCTGGAATGCAAAATTTTAAGTAATGAAAACGAAGTCGAAATGCGGAATGTTGCTAATTACAACAAGGACTTAGGCAATGGAGATTCTTATGGTACTGGTATTGAAGAAGATTGTGTTTTCAACACTATTCCCTCTTTCCATGCAGTTGACAATTATAGCGTTGATGGTATGCATGATATTTTTGAAGGTGTATGTCACTATGATTTATGTGAAATTATTATGTATTTTGTTTATAAAATGAAATATTTTGACTTAGAAATGCTAAATTTCAGAAAGCTTTATTTTGAATATGGACCAACTGAAATTGATAACATTTCTGGAGAAATAAAAAAATCTCATCCCTTGAAAAAGCATCTCAAAATGTCAGCAAAAGAGATGTTGTGTTTCATTACATATTTTCCTCTAATGGTTGGTGATCTAGTTCCTCGCGAAGATGAAGTTTGGTAATTTTTAATCAATTTAGTTGAAATAGTTGATTTTGTCTTATGCTTCGAAGTTTCTGAAAGTTATATTTGTCATTTATCTACTAAAATTTCATCGCATAACCAAAATTTTGTTCGTCTATTCAATGAACATCTTAAGCCCAAATTTCACAATTTAATACGTTACCCAACAGTTCGACAGTCAGGCCCTATGCGAAAGTTTTGGTGCTTTAAATTCGAAGCAAAGCATAAGCAGTTTAAAATATATGCGCATGCTATAACTTCTCGTAAAAATATTTGTTTGACTTTAGCAAAAAAGTTCGAATTAAAATTTGCGAATCAAATTATATCCATTAACACGAAATTTAAAGAATTTAATTTCAATGAACACCATGAAATATCTACAAATTATTGTAATTTTATATGTGAAAAACTTAACGCTCCTTGTACTAAGTTAAAGTTTTTAAGTAAATTTTTTTACAAAGGTATCGAATACAGAATTGGATACGTCGTGGCAACTTTTACAAGAGATTTTGAATTATTTTCTATAATTAATATAGTTGTACATGATAGCGAATCTTGTTTTCTGTTCTGTCAAAAGCTTACCAAGACACAGTTTCTTCCTCACTACGTATCCTTTGATATCGACATAAGTATTGTTGGAGAGTTTATGCTTTTGCCAATCAAAGATATTATAGGACCTCCAGTAACAGTTGTAAAAACTGGGAAGGGTAAAACCATGATAAAATTGAAGGAACACTATTTTTCTTATATTTAGTAATTCGATTTCCTCCAACAATTAAAAACATCGTTATTTTTTTTTATTATTACTGCAGCAAACTTGAAGGGAATATATAGAATAGAATATATATACATACATTTATATATATATATATATATATATATATATATATATATTAGAATTAGATAAGCTATTTATCATTTTGGTATAAACTAAGAAATTAAATATGGATGGATTCAATGCTGATGAATATATTATACATTTACAAAGTAACATTTCTGAAAGTTTACATAATACGCAAACATCTGTTTCATCGCTTGCACCTTTAATGTCGGCACATCCAATAACACATAAAGTGATGGATTTTGAAACTCCTAATTTTTCTAACATACTTTTCTTGGACAATTCATCGGAAAATCACGCAACTTCACAATCTTCACAAGGTTGTAATGATCACAATGAAAGTGATGAATTTAAGGCACTACTTTCGACTTGGAACTTGGAAAATCTTCTTGGTCATTTAATAGGTACCTTATAATTTATTTCTATTTTCCAAAAAATTATACACAGTAATTTTCTTTACATTTGTAGCTGAACGGGTTTACGTTAACGTATTAAAAATTATGAAGCCTCACCATGTAGAGCGCTTAATTCGAAAGTTTCCATTAGGGGTACAAGTATTATTCGAACATTGTCTTGAAAATGGAGAAATGAAATTGGAAGACCTCTGAACCCTTGCAGTAATTGCTCACTCGGTCATCACGATAGCCTTAATACACCATCCAGAGTTGATTCTCCAACAACCTTAATAAGATTATCTCCTTCTCCTAGACCTGAGACTCCTCCAGATGTCATGGTTTCATTATCAGATATTTTAAATGAATCTGCAAGGGGTGCTATGATTGTCCAGTGTTTTAAAGAAGGTGAAAAGTTACAAGATGATCAAAGAAATTTGTTGGTCAATGTTGTTAGTAATTATTTTACTGAGAAAAACTTACGCATGTCCTTGGCAACAAGCTATCGTCTGGAAAAGGAAATTTGTGAGAGATTTTCTACGGAGAAATTGGTAAAGTACAAATTTTTTAACAGAAATAAACGAATTGCATTTTTACTTTAATTATAGGAGTTCTATCGCAGTGGAAAAAGAGGTAAATTATACAACAGATGCTGTAATCAAAGAACACTGTTTAAACCAATTTCTAATGTCTGTACTTCGAAAATAGGAGATTGCAAAGAAGATCCAAGTGAAACATTAGGTAATAAATGGTAGCCTAATATAAATTTTTCTATATAATTATTAATTTTTTCTTAGTTCCTGAAGAGGATGCACAAATTTGTGAACGTTCGCTCAGGTTTGAAAATTGGTCAGCGGAAGAATTCGACCGAATTTGGCAAGCATGCAGCAAACATCGGATTAAGGAAGTGCGACAGATGGAATCCACCTCTGAAATTTTTAAAAAATGGCCATTTTATAAAGAGCCTGCAGGTTATCGATTGGTATGAATTTATTTCTACACATGTAGGACTTGGGAGATAAACTTAAATTTACCTTATAGATTGACATGGATTTTGCTGTGTTGTTCAAAAATTCAAATAGTATAATGGACAAGTGGGCTGAGTTTTCGGTAAATATATCTAATGCCCTTTGTAAAATAGGAAACATAAAAGATAAAGCTATAAACGCTTTATTGTGTGACCTAAAGTCAAAAGATAATATATCTGACAGTAAGCAAAACACAATGATCAGACAGAATGCATTCATTAATTATTTATTTATAGACAGTCGCAATGCAGCATTGTTATGGGCCTTACACGGATACTTAATTCCAACACAAAAGACTATTAAAAAAGATAACGCTGGCAGAAAGACGTTTATAAAATACACAATTCGTGATTCGCAGGATGCATTTCTCTTCGTTGGTAAATCCATACAGGAAGTTGAAACTCAAATAAACTTTGTGGCTTCTAAAGAACATAACGTTCAACCATTTATATTGACGCTTGGTGAAAATATACTTAGTATTAAGGAAATATATGTTTATTTCGATGGAATTAAATTTGCTTTTTCTAACTTTTTGAGAGCTTTAGATATTTGCTTCAAGATTTTTCATTTCTTTAATTTAGAATACCCGCTTGCTGCAACTAATTTTTATATTTTTATTCAAGAACTTTTTTACCAAATTCAAAATACATGGAGTAAGAAAAACTGTCCAAAAATTAATATTATATTAAATGAAATTAAGAATTAAAATTTGAATTATATAAAGTAACGCTAACACATGAAACCTAAACGTTGTAAGAAACCAAAAATAATATTTTCTTCTACTTATGTATATAAATATTCGAAAAAAATATATACTAAACAAAAAATTACATATGTGTATGTTTATTTTTACGTAGACCAAGTAATTAAGTTCTTAATTTCAGGTTTAGTCCATTTGTGCAATTTTACTTACTATTTCTATTAAAACACAATGTAGCAAATTTCAGCTCTCTACGGAAACGCTTTCTCAGGCAGTTCCCAAATATATGGTGAAAAACGAAATTTTTGTATGACAACTCTACGAAAGTGTTACCCGATTTGTCCCATTTTCGAACTTAAATTTGCTTTTTCTTTTTTAAAAAGACCTGTGTGCAAAATTTCAACTATCTAAGTGAACTCTCGAGTTATCGCGGGACGGACAGATGGACGGTCGACCGGACATGCAAAACTCAAAATAAGTTTGAATATTCTGCGTGGATGTCCAATTTATTTTGTTCAGCCAGCATTGTTTCTATGCGTTACAAGCGGAATGACAAATTTAGTATACCCTATGATTTCATCATCTCGGATATAAAATTGAGAAAATTTAGAATTGTATGGTTTCTTTGTTTAAGGTATTTATCTTCTGATTAGTAATAGTAGGTATATTTATGCTCTGAACTACATACTAAATTGCATATCAGTCCAAATAGAGATTTTAACTGAGCAGAAATTGCAATTTGGGCTTCTTTGTGTATTTTGTCACTCAAGAATCACATCAAAATTATTTAATAATTAAATAACTCTTTAATGACATCGATAACTTTATTCATTAGTTTAACGAATACATACATTAAATAGTCCATACATGGAAATACTGAATTTATTTATTATACTAATGAATTGGTTCATTGTTATTATGAATTGCATTAATGATACCAATGTATATCTACATTATATTAATGTATATTTTTATTACGTTTACTGATGTTGATTAATTCATTCATTGTTTTGACGAAACTAGTTCATTAAATTAATAAATTTATTTATTATACTAATGAATTGGTTCATTGTTATTATGAATGGCATTAATGATACCAATGCATATCTACATTATATTAATGTATATTTTTATTACTTTTAATAATGTTGATTAATACATTCATTGTTTTGACGAAACATTATTAAATTAACAAATGTATTTATTATATTTATGCTCGCTGTTCATAAGTAATAAATAAGGTTCATGATTTTAATAAATCCGTACATTGTATTAATTAATTGGATTCGTTAATCCAATGATTTAATTAATAATTTTTTACTTTGCTTTTAATGAACCGATTCACTGATTAATGAATATTTAATACTTTTATAATTGCGTTTATTAATTTATAACTTCGAATACATTGCGATGATAACCGTGTTTATTGGAGTCAAAATAATGTAAAAATTCGTTGGAACAATGATCTTTTTTGTTGAATACACGTACCTTTTTTTTCAGTGTATTCATGCAAAGTTAAAGTCCATAATCTCATACCTTACTCCCCGAAGATCCCAAGAGATCGTAAGTATCCCCTTAACCTCGATAGCAGTATCCGAAATATCCCGGAAAAGGAAGAGCCGAACGCAATTTCTATTCCAGATAGCACCACTTCTAAAACGATTCTGTCACGGAAACTTGATCAAAAACCACCAAAATTACCCTTGAACACACCATTGAAGCCATATATATATGAAGTTTAAAGTCAAGTCATGAAGGGCTTGAGACAATGGTACAGTCAGAATTAAATATATGTATATGTATGGTTACCAGGAAATATTTTTATGGCTTAGTTATTTTTATATTACTATTTTTTTTATATCTTTCTTTCGCGGGTACACAAAAAGAAAAAAAGCAAAAAAAAATAAACGGTTGGAGCACTGTCACGTTAGATCATCCAAGCCCATAGCACAGTCCAGGATATTTCCATAGGACTACCGGAAAATTCACACGCAACGCTAAACAAAATAAAATAAGGAAATAACGCATATATCGATTTATGTACGGTAAGGCGAGGAGGCTCACGAAAAGCCATTTAATAAAATTGTATCAGCACAACTCGCAGAGGGATTACTTTCTACTGAGGCAGCAGCACTTATTGAGCTGGTAAATATCTTAAAAGATAGTTCTAGTGAAGGAATTATTTAAGACTCCTTTCCTCAAGCTAAAAGTCACCTTCAATGCTTATAGGTTAGGTTGCAAAGAAATTTTAAAATTGCGCCAAGAACTTTATATTTTGGTAAAATAGTTCCCTCCGCTCTGCGTTCTATAAAAGAAAGATGCCAAAACCCCGAAAAATATCAAAAAAAAAAAAGAAAAAAGAAAATTCAATCTTGTAGGCAATAATGCCTAATAATTTTTCTTGGCTTACTTAGAATAATTAATAAATGGGAGAGACCCTTTTAAAAAAAAAAATAATTATTTTAAATTGAAATTGATTAATTTGAAATTGGAAGTGATTTCCAAATAGGGGAAAAAAGTCTATAAATCGCGACCCGAAGTAAGCCAAGGGGCCAGTCTTTTGTCAAAATTTTCAAGTTCAGCAAGTACCAGGAGAGTAATTAGTTAAATAAAATAAATTAAAATCAAAAGAAAAAAAATCTGAAGGGGACCAGAAAGAGGAAAGGAGTTGGATAACTATCCGCAAAAGATAAGTACTGCCTGCCTTTTGTTTTATTCCTTATTCCTTTTTTTTAAAGAGATATATATATTATCATTGCTTTTTGTGCGCGGCCTCGTTAATTCTTTGTTTTTTTTCCTTTCTTAGTTAAATTTTTTTTGGAGTTTCGGAATAAATTTTATAAAGTTTTAATTAAATTTGTTTTCTATAATAATTCCCTTCATCTCTATCTATACTTAATACACAAGTTGGTGGACTCCAAAACCACCTGGCGCCCAGATCAAGTGTGTATAACACATCGAACCCCCCTATTTCCTGAACTAGCCTCGTTACTCCACGAGGGGAGTAACAAAAATTTTGGCGTCCAACGTGGGGCCCGAAAGATTACAAAGGGTGGATTAATTAAAAATAACTATGAATTTTTAATTACAAGTTATATGTTTTGAAGGTGACCGCTGAGCAGTTTGAAATTGAAGCCGTAATAAGTGTGAAGTGGTTTTAAAGTATTCGAGTGGAACAGTGTTTGACAGACAGTTTTAATTCGAAAAGTTGCAAGATAAATGTGGCAATAGCAACAGAAATTGTTGCTGGCTACATGTTTATAGAATGGTGCAACAGACGCTCAAGTGCAGTAAAAAGAAAATTTTATATTTTACTTACCAAGTCAATGAAATTTTGGTGGTCAATGCATTTAATTTATATTCCATTTGATATGGTGGCCTGCCTGGTGGAATAATATATGGGTATGATAGTACACTTAACGCTTTATGCTCAAAGTTTCTACTTTACATATTGGCACAGCTTCACTACAACTTTTGGAAATTAATTTCAACATTTTCACCTAGAATATATCGCACACCAAATATATACACTATAAATATTATTTAATATATTTTATCACATAAATTTTCGGAATTAATGAGGCCACGTTTTTATTTTAACCGCATGCACCGAAAGATGCAAATAAATTCATCCAAAGAATTTTTAAATTCGTATAAGAGTAGTCAAATATATTGTTCATTAATGGAAGATCACCGGGAGAGAAAATTTTGTACTTAAACTGTGTATTCTATTATCGAGACATTCAGGGGAATCAATAAGCAGTAGCTGAATGGGCGAGTGAAATTCAATTTCATTCACTGACCTACATACAATACAATTGCTAACATAATTCCCCGATCTAATTTTGTTTATTTTGTTGTTTTTTTCTCTTATCACTTCATCAATAATAATAATTCTCAGCTGGGATGTTAACAGCTCCCTTTCCTCCGAAATTGAATTTTGGTGAGGCACAATAGTGTTCGTGATGAAATATTTTTTTTATAAATAATTTGGTGCACCGTATTACCGATTTGTCTTGAATATGATAAAACATTGCTGATTTGTAGTATGATTCGTATTATACAATTGTGAAACATATTTCAAAGCTGTAGCGAGTATAGTAGACATATTATCAAAAGATCAGATGATTAGCCACATGGTAAAGAAAAGTTAATTAGGTTTAGTTGTTTAGGAATCTCTGTATGCTAATTTTCTTTTAAGGCCTTGGGGTTTGAGATTTGCGATTAAGTGGGAAACTATAACATATCTATGCACATACCGGATTTGTTATTTAATTGATTATATGTAATTATAGTCGTAACTATTCAGGGTGAGAAGATAAATATTAAGAAATATTACAGAGTTACCTCAAATCTCCTGATTCGTTTTGACTTGTATCTAGTAGCGACTTTACAATTAGCATGGAAATAAATCGATTAAACCAAGACGAACTCACTTATGAGGTCACGATTAGAGGCTTACCAGTGGATAAGGTGGATGATATGAGGGCCTCCCTACGAGCAGCTCTTAAAGTCGAGAGAGGTGGAAGGTCCACAATACTGAATCCGTACCCAATTAAGTTCGAGGAAGATTGCCAAGCCTTAATGAAGAAATCTGAAGAAATTGAAGAGCTTATAGAAGCTTTTATAGGGGATATAGATTCTCCCGAGTATAAAAAAATTTTAACCAAGATTGAGTGGGCATTAAATAGATTGGATAGGTCTAAGGCTCTCGAAGAGGGACAGAAAAAAGAAAAGACGAAAATTAGAGGCGAATTAATATTGGCCCTGGGCAAAATGCAAAGCAAAGTAGAAGGTAGCGAAGATAGTGAAGATAGTGATGCAGAAGTTTCTAGGTCAGCCTCATTTATGACAACCAGTCGCCCACGCGTCGTGCTACATAAATGGGGTGTTCAGTTCTCTGGGGACCGCGGACAATCGCTTAATTCTTTCTTGGAGAGGGTAACAGAGCTCGCTGAAGCCCGAGTGGTAACAAAGTACAATTGTTTCGGTCTGCTCTAGATCTATTTACCGGACGCGCATTAATATGGTATCGTGCTAACCAGTCCGCTTTCCACTCTTGGTCCGACTTAGTAAAGGAAATGAGAAAAGAGTTTCTACCTGCTGATTATAACGACAGATTAATGCATGAAATCAAAAGAACGGCTATGGGTAAAGATGAAACCATCGGGACATACATTGCCATAATGTCAAGTATGTTTTCTCGGTTGACCATTCCCTTAACCGAATCACAAAAATTAAAGATATTGAAACGGAATCTTTCTCCGTTTTACCAAACTCAATTAGCCCTGACTGAAGTAAAAACTACTCACGACTTCGATTTTCGCAAACTAAATAAAGCCACGAAAAAGGATGCTTACCCACTCCCTTATGTTTCAGCAACACTCGATAAACTGAGGGACGCGAAGTATATGTCGTCCATGGACATTAAGTCAGCGTTTTGGCAAATTCCCATGGAAGAAGGTTCGAAGCAATACACAGCTTTTACGGTTCCTAACCGAGGCTTATTTCAATTTAGGAGGATGCCTTTTGGCCTGAGTAACTCACCTGCGACTTGGCAACGTTTTATAGACCGAATTCTTTCGGGGAGTTTAGAAAAGCACGTTTTTGTCTACCTGGACGATGTAATCATTGTCACACAGTCATTCGATGATCACAAGGCAGTGCTGGAAGAGGTGATAAATCGACTGTGTATAGCGGGCTTAATAATAAATTATGAGAAATATGAGTTCTGTCGATCTGAACTGCGATATTTGGGGTACGTTGTTGGACAACAGGGGTTACAAGTGGATCCTGAAAAGGTAAAGTGTATCCTAGATATACCAAACCCAAAGACTGTTTCCGAGGTTCTACGATTTGTGGGTATGGTCGCATGGTACCGGAGATTTGTACCAAATTTTGCAACATTGTTGGCTCCGATCACGAATCTACTAAAAAAAACAGAAATTTCTCTGGTCCTCAGATCGCGAGAAAGCATTCCGAACCATAAAGAAAAGTCTGGTGATGGCCCCGATCCTTTCATGCCCCGATTTCGCGTACCCTTTTATAATACATACAGATGCCTCAGGATATGGCCTAGGTGCGGTCTTAACGCAGCAGGTTGAAGATGAAGAAAAGGTAGTCGCATACTTGAGTAGATCACTAAATAAAGGCGAACGTAATTACTCATCGACCGAGTGAGAATGTTTGGCTGTCTTATGGGCGATCGATAAGCTGCGTCCGTATATTGAAGGAACAAAATTTACGGTGATAACGGACCATGTATCTCTAGTCTGGCTTAATAATTTGAAGGATCCAACCGGTAGGCTTGCTAGGTGGGCGATGCGACTTCAGCAGTTTGATTATGAAATCATTCACCGGAAAGGGAAGGAACATTTGTTGCCTGATTAGTCATCGCGATCAGTACTCGTAGACTGTATTCAAGCGAATAACTCTGAAGATAAATGGTACGCTAAGATGCTAGCAATTGTAAGCAACCAATATTGTAAATATCCGGATTGGAAGACGGAAAATGGAATATTGTATAAACATGTTCACCCTAGATACCCCCCTTTAGCCATGGGAGCAGATAGCTGGAAGCAAGTAGTCCCCAAATCTCAAAGAAAAGGATTGATTTTCAAGGCGCATCATATACCAAACTCAGGACATTGTGGCGTCCAGAGAACATACGGTAGATTTAGCGAGACTTTTTATTGGCCTAAGATGAAATCTGATATCGGTTCGTATGTAAAGAATTGTTTGACCTGTCAAGCTATAAAACCTGAGCTTAAGAAGAAAGCGGGTCTTATGGCTTCTCGCAAAATTTCAGATAAACCATGGGAGTGCTGATGTATTGATCTGATTGGTCCTTTGCCTCGCTCGAAGCGCGGATTTGCTTATATTTTGACAATAGTTGATCACTTCAGTAAATTTCCTATGCTATTCCCCATACGCTCCGCTACTGTTAGTCAAATTAATCAAGCTCTAGAAGACAGTGTTCTCTTATTTTTTGGGATTCCCAGAATTATTATTTGCGACAATGGCCCGCAGTTTAAAGGAAAAGAATTCAAAAAATTCTGTGAAGGTTAAAATATAGAGATTAAGTATACGGCTCTATACCATCCCCATGCTAATCCTGCCGAAAGAGTTAATCAAGTAATAAAATCTATGCTTCGTGCTTATGTGTCGGAGAACCATAAAATATGGGATTCGTATCTTGCAAAGATTGCTTGTGCTATCCGAACATCAGCAGGAGAGGCTACAAGATTATCTCCGTACTTTATCAACTTTGGCCGGGAGATGGTGACAGATGGTAAGATGCCTAAGCAATTGGATAAGGAAGATGTGTTTGACCCAGAAGTGCGATCTAAGGCATTAGAAGAATTGAGATTAGATGTAAAAAAGAGGTTACGAAAAGCGGCTGAATCTTCAAAACGCTACTATGATCTTCGCCGAAGGGATATACAGTTTTTAGTAAACGATAAGGTCTGGCGTAAGAGTTACGTATTGTCAGATGCTGCAAAATATTTTAATCCAAACTGGCACCCAAATATGTAGGACCATTTAGGGTTGCTAAGATCTTATCACCATGGACATATGTACTTGAAGACAATAGGGGAAAATGTGGTGGTAATTGGCATGTCAAGGATCTAAAGCCATATTTTTCAGATAAGAAGGGTGTTTAGTAAAAATAATTTTCGCTTAGCGGCTGTATTTCTATATTTATATATTTTTTACAGCACTTAAATTTATATGAAATCTTATAAGATTGAGATCAGATTAATCCGGTTTAAATTTGGATTATTGAAGTGCAAAGAATATAGAAATTGCAGCTAAATAGTTCAGGATCTTTTTAGATATAGTAATTATTATTTTAGTGAGTAGGTAGTTAGTTGTGCATAGCAATGTATGAAGTCCAGTGCTCAAGCCGTTTTAAAGGTCAACTGTTCCTTTTCCCTGTTTCGCAAAGTGGAAGTATCTTCCTATTTGTCGATAAGGTACGTAATCTTGGCATTGATGTTCAAATGAAATACTGTCACCACATAAATGCTTGCTTGTTGTATCAACCCTGTGGTATGTATCCAATCCACATAGGAAGGATTCGTCAGTAATAAGTCAAGGTATTTAAATGCATAACAACTGCGAACCCTAGTTGTATAAGGATCTTAGGTTTTAGATACATCTTTTGGAAAATATTGAATAAAATTCTAGTGTATCGTATAGATTAGAATATTATGGGTATTTAATATGGAAAATATAATTTTAGTTGAATATTTGTAGTAGTTTAGACGAGATTTCCTAAGAAATCTCCCGGAGGAAAGGGGGGTGTGTTACGTTCCCAAAATCCACACACCATTCTGAAAAATAACGAGAAAAATCAATTCTATTATTTTTTTTTAAATAAATTACCTACCTGTGGTGGCGTTGTCTTGCTTTCCTGTACCCAACACAAGTTACTGCAAAATCTTTTATTTTAGGTCTCGGATGAGGTTGATAACCGGAGCTCTTTCGCGGGTACACAAAAAAGAAAAAAGAAAAAAATAAACGGTTGGAGCACTGTCACGTTGGATCATCCAAGCCAATAGCACAGTTCAGGATAATTCCATAGGACTACCGGAAATTCACACGCAACGCTAAACAAAATAAAATAAGGAAATAACGCACATATCGATTTATGTACGGTAAAGCGAGGAGGCTCACGAAAAGCCATTAAATAAAATTGTATCAGCACAACTCGCAGAGGGATTACTTTCCACTGAGGCAGCAGCACTTATTGAGCTGGTAAATATCTCAAAAGATAGTTCTAATGAAGGAATTATCTAAGACTCCTTTCCTCAAGCGAAAAGTCACCTTCAATGCTTATAGGTTAGGTTGCAAAGAAATTTTAAAATTGCGCCAAGAACTTTATATTTTGGTAAAATAGTTCCCTCCGCTCTGCGTTCTATAAAAGAAAGATGCCAAAACCCCGAAAAATATCAAAAAAAAAAAAGAAAAAAGAAAATTCAATCTTGTAGGCAACTGTCAAGTACTTCCGTCGATCAAATACATATAAATTTCTAAGTGCCTAATAATTTTTCTTGGCTTACTTAGAATAATTAATAAATGGAGAGACCCTTTTAAAACACAAAAAAAAAATAATTATTTTAAATTGAACTGATTGGAAAATGACATGGAAATATTGCCTCGATTGGAAATAGAATTGGAAGTGATTTCCAAATAGGGGAAAAAGTCTATAAATCGCGACCCGAAGTAAGCCGAGGGGCCAGTCTTCTGTCAAAATTTTCAAGTTCAGCAAGTACCAGGAGAGTAATTAGTTAAATAAAATAAATTAAAATCAAAAGAAAAAAAAATCTCAAGGGGACCAGAAAGAGGAAAGGAGTTGGATAACTATCCACAAAAAATAAGTACTGCCTGCCTTTTGTTTTATTCCTTATTCCTTTTTTTTTAAAGAGATATATATATTATCATTGCTTTCTGTGCGCGGCCTCGTTAATTCTTTGTTTTTTTTTCTTTTCTTAGTTTAATTTTTTTTGTAGTTTCGGAATAAATTTTATAAAGTTTTAATTAAATTTGTTTTCTATAATAATTCCCTTCATCTCTATCTATACTTAATACGCGAGTTGGTGGACTCCAAAACCACCTGGCGACCAGATCAAGTGTGTATAATACATCGAACCTCCCTTTTTCCTGAACTAGCCTCGTTACTCCACGAGGGGAGTAACAAAAATTTTGGCGTCCAACGTGGGGCCCGAAAGATTACAAAGGGTGGATTAATTAAAAATAACTATGAATTTCTAATTACAAGTTGCTATGCCCTAATGCCGTAACATATATTCGAAAATTATTTTGGCGTCGAGAAATGCGTGTCGCAGTCATTGTATTTCAGCAATTAATCATAGTTTATTATACTTTTACAACTTTTTTTTATATCTTTCCCATATTGTTAATAAATTTCAACAAATAATATTACCACCTACATATCTTTATATACGAACATTAGAATGTCGGTCGGTGTCATTGGGTTAATTCGGCGAGATCTACGACGACAGTCTCGTCGTAATTGCCGTGTCGGCATCATTGTGTTTCGGCCTTAAAGCATTATTAAGCATTTTGTTGTTTTGCGACTGCACTGCGAATGTAATGTGTTTGGACGGTCGCAAAATATTCTGTATGTTTGTGACGTATATGAGAATGTCACATCCACTTGCACTGCAAATGAAACGTCTAGGCATGGCAAACGTACAACTTACAGTCACTTGCGACCGAACAATTTCAGTCACAAGCGACTGACAACTCCCGTTTAAAAGCGCACTCTCGTGTTAGAGCGTACTTCAGTTTACAGTCACTTGTGACTGCACTCTCCCAGTCGCAAGCAACCGACAACTCTCGTTTAACAGCGCTGGTTTAATTTACAGTCGCTTGCGATCGCACACTTACAGTCGCAAGCGACCCACAACTCCCGTGTAAGAGCGTACTTCAGTTTACAGTCATTTGAGATCGCACTTTCGGAGTCGCAAGCGATCGACAACTCTCTTGTAACAGCGTATATTTAGTTTACAGTCGCGAGCGATCGATAACTCTCATATGAAAGCGTATGTTTAGCTTAGATTCGCTTGCGAACGCACACTTGCAGTCATAAATCAATTGTAGGAAACCACACTAAGAGCAATTGCGTCGTAAATAGCGTAAATTTCCCCCTGGGAGCCACGGTATTCAAGGAGAAGCCTGTCAACACATTTTTATTCTAAATGATTTATCTATTTACTGTATGTTTACCACAGAATTAATTGTTTCATGCTGTATTAAACTATACGAAAGCATAAAATATAATGAAAATGTTATAAGATCATCAAGTAGTATTTTCGTTGTTTATATTTAAATTCATTTATTGCAAAGGAAAAAATTTATTTGAATATATGTATATATGTATATATATGTATATATACTGATATATGTTTACAGATATTAATAAGATTTTAAAATGCTCACCTCCTGCTGCAACTATAATTAAATACTATACTTGAAATCAAAGTTTAAATAAAAAATATAGACATTTATTGTGAAGCACTTGTTACGCTCTCGAAAGTATCTGTGTGGGATTGGTTTCTTTGTTGATGTGGACACATTTAGTCAAGCGTTGATTCTTCTGAATCTCACAGCCATACAGGATTTTTAGAAGAGGATTCCACGGAGGCTCCTGCAGCGCCGAGTAGAAGCATTGTCCCCATACGGTGTGAGTTATCTTGGAAGCCACTGTACATTAGCAACGGCTCTGCTGAATTACAGTTCTAACCTAGTACATACCGGATACTTTAATTAAGATAGACTGAAATATCTAAAATTTATTATTGTTATTAATAGGCCTAGTACATACCGAATACTTTAATTAAGACATAGACTGAAATATCTAAAATTTATTATTATTAATAGACGCAAAGAAATGAACTCTTATATACAGACAGACTGTAATCGCAGAGCCACCTAGCCACTCTAAGTGAAAAAGAAGAACAAAATCTAATCCATGCACGAAAAAGTGAATGCATCAATGAAGGCGAATAAAGAAACGAGTAAATGTGCGTTCCCGCCTCCTTAATACCCAGACTCCTAGGTGTGAAAGTGAAACCTAATAATAATTTTTAAAAATTAGCGATAGTAATTAAGTACACGTAATTATTACCATACACAAAGCTTAGGTATAGCAAAATCAATATCTGAGTGAAGAACCCATGCTCTATGCCTTGCGCAAAACATTAGCGCCAAAAAGCAAGACGTATTTTCGACCAGGAACAAAACTGCTGAAGTGCTGACTGGCTGAATGGAGGTCGACAAGGGCAGTCATATCGGCGGGCACTCAGTGTATGTTCTGGAAGAATATCAGACGTGTTTTTGTTTTAAAGAGAATTAATAGTGAGAATTTGTTTTGGCCATAAGTTGTTACAAGGAAATTACGAAGGCAAGGCGAAGTTAAAAGAAAAAGCAAAAAAGAGAAATTGCAAAGGGAGGTTAATTTTGATTGCTACAAGATAGAGTAGTAGCAGAAAGGAAAAAGGGAATTTAAGGCTGAAAGTGGAAGTAGGAAGGACAAAGGAGTCCGGACGCAAGAATTTAAAATAAAAAAAAGCAAAAGAGGAAAATTGAAGGAAGCAGACCGTAAGGAGTGGAGGCGTTGAAATAAAGAAAGTAAAGAAAGCTAAGTATATTGTAGTATTTGTTCTTGACTTAAATCGTATTATCGCTAATCAAGTGGCTAGTTGGTGAAGGCGAACATTATTAATTTTCTTTTTTTTATACGTGATTCTGTAGTAATTCTTGTAAATTTTTCTTATTGTACTGAATATATATTGTTGCGAGCGTGGCCTTTGGTTCGTTATTTAAAACACAATATTAAATAATTAATATATAAGTTCTTTATTACACTCTAATCATATAAAGTTCACAAACATATTTAATCAACTCAACTCTAATTATCGCTAACACTGTACTTTCAATTATCGCAATCTAATTACACACTATCGCTTCTTTATTACTTTCGCTTCTTAACACTGCAACGTCTAAAACAAGACTCTTTTTCTGGCAATGACAACTGTTATATTTATACCCTAGAAACTCTCCGGATTATTCTGGAGTGTTCTATTCCAAAAGCTTCTTGACCGTTCTATTCATTCTTATTCCTGAACTTTCCTGTAGATTTCATAATCGATTCTCCGAACCTGAAGTCATTTACTCTCCGAACCTGAAGTTGTTTATTGCCAGTAGATGTCACCAGTTGCCTCTTTCTATTGCACGTAACATTGCCCCCTTCTTAAAATTGTTCGTCCCGAACAACAGGTGGTCCACGGTCTTGATGCTCGTAGTATTGACACAAGCGGTCCAAATGAACAATTTTGTGCTTGCCTCTTGTGCCACGCTGAATCCTGTATACCACGTCATTAATTCTAGTTACTACTGAATATGGTCCTTCCCAGTGTTGTTGCAATTTTGGAGAACGTCCCTTACGTCGTTTCGGGTTGTACAGCCAAACAAGATCACCTTCGTTAAATCCTGCGAAATTAGCGCGTAAGTCATAGCGGGTCTTCATCCGATCAGTATTTGTTGCTAATTTCGTCCTCGTGGCCTCGTGTACATCGGCTAATTGTTGTTTGAGCTCCGATACGTAGTCTTCTGGTAACTTTTGTTCACCTCTGGGGGTACCGAATTTGAGGTCGCTAGGTAAACGAATCTCTCTTCCGAATATGACTTTAGCTCGGGTTTGTCTGGTAGTACTATGAACGGCTGATCTATAAGCCATTAGGAATACAGGAATATGTCGATCCCAATCGCGTTGATGATAGTACACTACTTTCTTTAGATGCTCGATCACTGTTCTGTTGAAGCGCTCTACCATGCCATCAGATTGTGGGTGTAGAGGAGTTGTTCTAGTTTTTCTTATTCCCAATATTTTACACATCTCCTGGAAAGTCCGCGATTCGAAGTTCCGTCCTTGATCCGAATGAAGTTCGTGAGGCACACCAAACCTACTGACCCAATTCGTTATTATTTGTTCCGCAACTGTGGTTGCCACTTGATTAGGGATTGCATAAGCTTCAGGCCATTTGCTGAAATAGTCAATGGCAACTAATATATAACGGTTACCGCCATCCGTTTCTGGAAAAGGTCCAGCGATGTCTATAGCTATCCTTTCAAAGAGGGCTCCGACATTATACTTATGCATTTCTCCTCTGCTTCTGTGTTGCGGCCCTTTGCAAGCAGCACAGACAGTGCATCTGCGGGACCACTCCTCCACATCTTCTCGCATATGTAACCAATAAAACTTTTCTCGTATTTTGGAAATGGTTTTGTAGATGACTCCACGGTTACCAACTGTATAGTTGCTGTTGTTTCTTTTTCTTCTATTCGGGTGCAATGTTTGCACTCAAGTTTACATGGACGTCGTGAAAGGGCGTCTGCATCCATGTTGTTCGGTGTTGTATTTTAAAATCATAAGCCTGGAGTCGCTCTATCCATCTCGCCACTTGTCCCTCAGGATTTTTAAACTGCAGAAGCCATTTAAGCGCTGCATGGTCGGTGCGAAGGATGAATTTCTGCCCGTAGAGATATTTATGAAAATGCTTTGTTGAACTTACAATGGCAAGTAGCTCCTTTCTTGTAGCACAATAATTTTTCTCTGACTTTGAAAGTGCTTTGCTATAGTAAGCTACTGGAACTTCTTGACCATTCTCCTTCTGAGAAAGCACTGCACCAATACCTTCATTGCTGGCATCCGTGTCTAATATAAATGCTTTTCCCAGCTTTGGATAGTGAAGAACTGGCGCTTCACAGAGCTGTTGCTTCAAATTTTCAAAACTTTCGTTGCATTTATCCGACCATATGAACGGCTTTCCCTTTTCGGTAAGTTGATGTAGGCTTCTTGCTATATCTGCAAAACCTTTTGTACAGAATTCTTTTATTCTGCCTTGCAGTGTCAAAGCACATAAACCTTGACCAATGTAAATTGAGATGTAAGACCAAGGCACATAAACCTTGACTTCTTGTAGAAGGTGTAAACGGTGCAATGTACCGCTACACTATGATGATATGTTAGGCGGAATAACTAGCAAAAGATATGCAAACGATTTTAATGTAAACTTTATTAACTGAGTACGCTGTATGCTTTAATATAAAACTGAATGAATTTATTTCCTCAATCTTACTATATATATACAAACAGCTAACTCTAGGTCAATGCATAAAATACAAAATGCTTACAATGCTGAATTGACATTGAATTAATTTTCTTGCAAAAATCGCTCGTAAGGCAGTGACCCCAGTGAGAATGTTTTTATTGGATTGCAATAGTTACCAATTTTGTGAATTATTGCAATGTAAGTATTATTGTGTCACCGCATTCCTGAGCAATGCCGTTTTACATATGTAGCAATTATGTACAATTGTTTTTCTTGTTTTATGCGTACATTGACCTGAGGTAATTCGGTATGTACATAGTCAGCTATCTAATTTAGAAATATTCTACGATTTCAACATTCTCCCCCGCGTTGAATGGTAATTCAACTAATTTTCCTTATACGTTGAACGTAGGGTTGAATTCAAGCCCAGTGTTAGCACGTCTTGTCCTACATTCAAGATCAGCGTTGACACGTCTTGTCCCACCTTGCCGGGGTGCAGCTACTGGTGTCTTCGTCTTGAGTCGACTTCGGCATACCTTCTCTTGGCATTTCCACATCATACACAGGAGTATTATTATCGTTAGTAGAATGGCCCCATAGCCGACTGCAAATTGATGAACATCATGATGTGTCAATGTTAGCGGGATGTTGTCTTTGAATTGTATCACTTCGTTCCTTATCGATTCAATTTCAGCCAAATGTGATTGATAAGGGCCAGTTTCATGCAGTCCAGAGCTGAGTTTGTTGTCGTAGATGTCGTAAACAAATGCTGTCAAATTGCTCGATGGAATATAAGATGCTCTGATGTTGGATGGATATATTCTATGCCCTTGAATGGTCACTAGTGGTTGTTTGATGAGACATCTATCTGTGATTTTTAAAATTCCAGCGCCTTCTATGCTGTGTTGCGTGGTGTTGTCTCCACATACAACGTTGATAGTGGTTTTTTCCGTTAGTACGTATATCCACTGATTAGGACTATATAATTGAATCCAATGAGGTCCATTTCCGGTCTTGATCAACTGGCATGTTGGTGGTTGTGGCAGCTGATTTATTAGGCTTACTTCGCATGAGCTAACTGTTGATCCCCTTTTATATATTGGATGTTTTTGTTTACAAATGTGCTTGCTGTCCTCGATGATGATGCATGACTGTAATTCTTCTTCACTCAGTGGGTAGTATTGATCTCTATGTAAATTGATAACTAGGAACTGGGACGAAGGTTTGATGGTGACAAGTGAATCATTAATCTGCACTGGAAATGGTGTAATTTTGAACAGTTCAAATTCCTCCAATGATATTAAAGGAATTTGTAGTTTGAAGATTAGATGTCGTGTAGCGACTCTTCCCGCGATGGTCATGAAGTTATAATACCTCAAAGCATCGTCCTGTGATATTGGCAGTCGTAATGATGGAGATAAATGTGCTCTTATCCTCGTGAGTTCCTCTTTTAATTGGATTGGAGAGATCAATAACGGGCTAATTTTTCCGTGATGAGTGTCTGTGAGTACGTCTAGAATTGATGTTTGAATCCGTAAGAAGTTAGAAGCGGCAAGAGTGGTCTGCATGGTGAGTGCGGTGAAGGATTGGTGCAACTTCTCTTGATATAGTTCTTCTGCTATGTCATTTACTTGGTCTGCAACATGCGAGAGCTGGGTTTGCAGCTGCCGAAATCGGCTGTTGATGTCCTCTTCCTCCTTCTTCATCACATTTAAAGTAGCATCCATAATCGAGGTTTGATTCTTTATCAGCTGCAATAAGTGATCCTCATTTTTGTGAATATCATCGATGGTTCGCGACATTCTTTCAGCGTAGTCGGAGTCTAGCACACCAAATAAAGTGTTGGCGATACTTTCAACGAAATTTGCTACCCCCTTTTAGTTCTCTTGGAATTGTTATTGTCAGAGAGAAGCATGTTGTTTGTTGTTAATTCTGCCAGCAGATGTTTCACATGCTGAATGATTATTGAGCAGGAGACTCTTTCATTTATATGCTGGCACATTTTTTCGAGTGTCTGAGTACAGTTTTGCAGGAACTGATACACTCTCCAATATGGCATCATATCATAGAATATGACGAGGTCCCATTCGTTGGCTATGAGGTTTGTTACCCCTAAGTTCTCAAAGTAGATCCCTGGTTGATGAATAAATGGTTTCACTTCAATAGAGGATGCTTTAACAGGTGGTACAACTAAACAAGCTAGAAGTAATGTCACAATTGCAGATCTGAGAGAACTTCTTAGTTTCTTCCGAGGGTTAGCCTTAGTTCTGCTGTTGTCACTTTCCTTAGAGGTTGTAGGTGCTTCATTGGTGATTTCAGGATGTTGCGATGCTGTAGTTTTCGATGTTTTTTCACTATCTCGTATACTCCCATTATCTTGGACTGAAGAATGATCTGAGCCTTCAGTTGATATAGGCAATGGTGCGATACGATGAATCGGTCGCCGGAGAATGCCAGTCGAAGTGCGAATGTCGGCTACACGAACCAGTCCATCTTCGCCCTTAATGATATTGATTATACGTCCAAGTGGCCATTTCAGTGTGGGTGTATTGTCTTCCTTTATTAGGACCATAGTCCCTAGTTCAATATGTTCACAACGCTGCTTCCATTTATACCTGTGCTGTAGTTGACTTAAATATTCAACAGTCCATCGCCTCCAGAATTCGTTTTTAATGTGAGAAACGAGTTTCCAATGGGTTATGAGATTGCTCTTTGTTGGTTCAGCAGCTGGATCAATGGTGTTTATCAGTGGTTTCCCGATCAGGAAATGTCCTGGCGTCAACGCTGTCAGATCATTCGGATCCGAAGACATTGGTGTAAGTGGTCGAGAATTTAATACAGCTTCTATCTCTATCACAGCCGTCTCTAGTTCTTCATAGGTTAGTGAGGCGGCTGCTAGTGTACGTTGTAACAGATGCTTAGCTGATTTAACAGCAGCCTCCCAAAGTCCACCAAAGTGTGGGGATCGGGGCGGAATGAATCGGAAATCAATGCCTTTAGAGCTACATGCTGTCCTTATTTTATTTTGCGATGTTGTAGATTCTAATATTTCCTTCACTTCCTGCAATTGATTACGTGCACCTACGAAATTGGTCGCGTTATCACAATAAATGGTTTTGCAATGTCCTCGTCGAGCTATGAAGCGACGTAAAGCTCCCAAGAATCCTTGTGTCGATAAATCACTTACTACCTCTAAATGCGTGGCCTTTGTCGGGAAGCAGCAAAATACAGCGATGTAGGACTTCTGTGGTCTTTTTCCACGCATCTTAAAATGAGTCCATATTGGTCCACAAAAGTCCACACCACAGTTCACAAATGGTCTGGCTGGTTGAACTCTGTGTGCTGGTAGATTTCCCATCATCTGTGTTAGAAGTTTCGGTTTTGACTTAGCGCATTGGACGCAATGCTGTACTACTGAACGAGCCAAAGTCTTTCCTTTAACTGGCCAAAACATTTGTCTGCTTATTGCTAGAAGGGTTTGTGGACCCACATGCAGATTTTCCTTATGTATGTCGTTTAGTACGCATTTCGTTAGATGATGGGAATGCGGCAGAAGTATTGGATGTTTTGCTTGGTATGATAGGTTTGAGGCTTCAAGACGACCACCAACTCTAATGATTTCGTCTTCAATGAAAGGTGCCAGGCTGCTGAAGACAACTATTCTTAGATACTTCTCCAAACCGCTGAAGATGCTCAAGATCTTCCTTGAATTCTTCTCCTTGCATCAGCTTGACGATCAATGTTCGAGCATCGATTAGCTCCTGCGCAGTCAGGACAAGTGTGTCCGAACGATGTATGTTGCGCGTTCTAGCATGTCTTACAAACCGTAACATGTAGGCTGTAATGCGTTGGGCCTTGCGAAAGGAATTTCTATGGTTCATAGCTTCAAGTAATTTGGTGTGTTCCCTTACGACAGTAGATGTGATTACTGATTTTTCTCGTCTTCGTTCAATATCATTATCTGCACCTTTTTTTGTATATGGAGGTGGCCATAAGGCTTCTGAGCTATGCAGGCAGGTCGGTCCATAAAACCAAAGTGTGCATGTTCCTAGTTTTTCGGGTGCGATTCCTCTCGAGAGAATGTCTGCCGGATTTTCTTTGGATCCGATATGTCGCCATTGCTCAGGGATTGTTAATTGTTGTATAACAGATACTCGGTTGGCCACAAATGTTTGGTACGATGAAGATGACGAATTTATCCAGGCAAGAACGATTTCCGAATCAGACCACAAAAACATAGGTGCATTTTTGACATTCAGGTCTTTCTTGATTCGCTGACCGAGCTCAGCTGCAAGTTTTGCTGCGCACAGTTCCAATCGTGGTAACGTAGTCTGTTTAATTGGGGCAACCCGAGATTTTGCACACAGCAGCCGCACCCTCATGACGTGCTCTTTATCTATCGACCTGATGTAGGCCACAGCACCGTAAGCCTTCTCTGACGCATCCGCAAATATGTGAATTTGAACTGATTTGGTGTTCTTGTGAGCGAATACATGTCTTTCAATTTTCACATTGTTGAGAGCCTTCAGACCTTCCCGGAAG
Organism: Dioctria linearis; assembly: GCA_963930735.1. NCBI lineage: Eukaryota > Metazoa > Arthropoda > Insecta > Diptera > Asilidae > Dioctria > Dioctria linearis. The sequence continues at coordinate 82,130,036 of OZ005743.1, read as the reverse complement.
TTGAACCAATATGTGTGAAGTTCTTGAGGAAGTGCTGCGTCCCAATCACATTTCAAGGTCTATAATCTTTGTAGAAACACTTTAGCTGTTACTACCACTGGAGCCATCATGCTAAGTGGATCGAAGAGTTGTGCGATGTCTGAGTATGCCGTACGCTTAGTGATCTTGCTTTTGTGACACCATACAGTTTTGATGCACAGCTCATCACTTTTTGGTAACCAACTTAATCCAATTGTTTTGATATGATCCTCTTCTTTACTGCCAAAGTTTAGTAAAATTTCTTGATCCTCTTGTGGAATATCCTTCAGCAAGCTTGGGTGATTCGCACACCATTTTCTCAACTTAAATCCAGCTGATTGGAGTATGACCCTCAGCTGCGTCTGTGTTTCGATTGCCGTCGACAAGCTATCAGCTCCAGTGAGTACATCATCCACATAAAAATCGCATTTTAGTACTTCAGCTCCTAGCGAATATTGTTGGGTCTGTTCTTCCGCTAGCATTTGCAGACATCGGGTTGCTAAGTATGGAGCACACGTTGTGCCGTATGTCACACTGCAAAGTTTATAGCATTTTAGTTGATCCGTAGGGTTCTTCCGCCACCAAATAAGCTGGTATTTTCTATCTTCATTGTGGACTCGTATTTGCCGATACATCTTTTCGATGTCCGCAGTAAACACAAATCTTGGCATGCGGAATCTTAGTAACATTGAGAAGACATCATCCTGAATTGTTGGTCCTGTCGCTAATACGTCATTCAATGAGATATTTGTGGAAGTTTTGGCAGATGCGTCAAAAACGACTCGAAGTTTGGTAGTGCTACTTTCAGGCTTAATCACACAGTGGTGTGGAAGCAAGTTGTATGGTTCCTCTATATTTGTGAAGTTTTCTTCTTTCATGTGCCCAAGTTCAATATACTCTTCCATGAACCGTACGTATTGTTGTTTTAGTTCTGGATTAGTGGATAATCTTCTTTCCAAGGCTGTTAATCTTTGGAATGCTATGTTTTTAGATTCTCCCAATTCTACTGGGTTATTCTTGAATGGCAATTTTACTATGAAGCGACTATGCTCATTTCTTCTCGTAGTTTGAACAAAGTGTGTTTGAACAAAGTGTGTCTCACATTGTTTTTCTGCTGATGTAAATGCCCGCGATGATTGTTCTGAGCCGTCCAGTATCCAGAATTTTTCTACTTGTCAATTAAGTGTTTCGTCTTCTGAACACACTCCACAGGTTGTTTGGTCGGTGGCTATTCGAGGAATCGTTCCTGCTGCTGTCCAGCCGAACGCTGTGTTTTGCAAAGTTGGGAGTGCGTCCCCCAATCTAATTTGTCCAATTAACAAGATCGAGTAATATAGTTCAGCACCAATCAACAGATCTATCGTGTCTGGCTGATTAAAGCGTGGATCCGCTAATTGTATGTTTGTTGGTATTGACCATGACGAAACATCTATCATGTGCGCGGGCTGCGGAGAGATGATCCGGGGTAAGATATGAGCTTCTAGTCGAGTGTTAAAACCCTTGATGCGGGATTCTAGCCCTATATTGACACGCTTCTGCGCTTGTTGCCTTCGCGAGCCAATACCTTCTATGTTAAGTCTGTCGAAGGTTCCCGAAAGTCCAAGTCTTTTAACTAGTCTTTCTGTTATCAGATTTATTTGAAATCCAGAATCTAATATGGCTCGACAGTCGATGCTTTGACCAGAGTTGTTGCTCACTCTTACGATAACCGTACTTAGTAGGATATAATTCCTAATATTAGCCGTAGCCTTTGCGGTAAGTGAGTTCGATCGTTCAGTCTCATTGCCTGGTGGTACTAATCTGTTTCTTGATGATTGGGCCGTAGTTGCTGCAATATTGTTATTTCTTGACAGTGTATTACTCGTCGGCAGTTGACTTACAGATTGCATGTGAAGCAGTGTATTATGTCTTTTTCCACATTTAGTACACCCTCTGGATGGACAGTTGGCCATCATGTGACCTTTCTTCAAGCAGTTGAGACATGCATTAATTCTTTTTACTAGTGCAGTTCGTTTGGATGGCGATAATTGAAGGAATTTTTGACACACGAAGAGTTGATGATCGGTGTCATTGTTGCATGATGGACAGTTTGTCTTAACTGTTGTGGTTAATGCTCTCTGTGTGTGCTGCCTTCTGTTTTCTATCTTAGTTGCTTCGCCGAGGGCCTCCAGAGACTGAAACCGTGTTTCTAAAAAGTCTAGAAACTCTTTTATTGTTGAAAGTGATCTAGGCTGAGTTAGTGATTGTTCCCACAGTGTGTGTGTGGTCTTGTCCAACTTCTTTATCAAAATGTGTAATACAAGAGCGTCCCAATGACTTGTATTGACATCTAGGTTCTCCAGGGCGAGAAGGCACTCTTGTGTAGTGTCATGGATTGCCTTTATTGCAAAGGCACTCTCAGTAGTTGCTGCTGGTTGCGAAAGTAACTTGTTGAGAAGTGCAGTGACCAGTAATCTTGTATTTTCATAACGGTCCTTGATTACCTTCCAGGCTGAGAGATAATTTGCTTCGGAGATACTTAAATGTCTGACCAGTTTCTCAGCTTCTCCAGTTAGGCTACCCTTTAAGTACCACATTTTTTGACATGCGGCTATGGGTTGATTGTGAACCAGCTCAGTAAATAAGTCGCAAAATTGCTTCCACTTTAAATAATCGCCATCAAATTTGGGTAATTCTACCTTTGGGAGTTTCATCATTGGTCTTGCGCTGTGTTCTGTTCTTAATGGTGATCCATTTCTGTCAGCTTCTATATCTGATTGACAGCGACTTAAGCATTCATGTAGTTGTATGAGCATGTCGTGTGTTTGTTCTTCCAGATCAAAATAGTCTTCCATATTGTTCACGTCATCTTTGTTATTCCAATGATTCAAACTTTGTTTGTGTAAATTCTGAATTTGCTGCCAGTGGTCTTCGATGGCTTTTATTTTAATCATGTAAAATCGTTCGGAGCGAAGTGGCTCACGTGCATCCAAATTGGTCAGTATCCTCTTTAAACCGTGCATTAACACCAGTTGTTGGGGCATCGTTCCAATAACCGTCTCTGTGACTTGCTTTACTGGCTTTGATTGTGTTTTATCATTCTCCTTCTGAGTGGATTGGGCTTGCGTCGCTGTGACTTGCTTTACTGGATTTGGTTGTGTTTGATCATTCTCCTTCTGAGTGGATTGGGCTTGCGTCTCTGTCACTGGTGATATTTGTGAAGATCTTGCTTCTTCTTCCTGCAGCCGCTGCATTCTAGTGACCATCGTGCCTTTGATTTTCTCGTAGCCACTTCGAATTCCTTCGTAATACTCATTCATGAAGTATGCGTGAGATAGTTCAGAGCCATGCTTAGTGCGTATCTCGGTGTCCACCCTTTCAAAGTCATCCCATAGTTGGATGAGGGCCGTAATTCGCTGGGTTAGATACTCTAATGTCTTGCGGTATTCCGAATCCTTTCCGTAGTTCTCCGCTATTCGCTTGATTTCGTCTCCCGTTGTCTTTTGACGAGCAGTGAGTTCTTTTAGGCCCATCTTAATTTACTTGTACTTGAGTGAGCGAAGATAAAACTCTTTTGAAAAGAACGTGAATGTTAATCACGTCGGGGTCACCAAATGTACAGAATTCCTTTATTCTGCCTTGCAGTGTCAAAGCACATAAACCTTGACCAATGTAAATTGAGATTTAAGACCAAGGCACATAAACCTTGACTTCTTGTAGAAGGTGTAAACGGTGCAATGTACCGCTACACTATGATGATATGTTAGGCGGAATAACTAGCAAAAGATATGCAAACGATTTTAATGTAAACTTTATTAACTGAGTACGCTGTATGCTTTAATATAAAACTGAATGAATTTATTTCCTCAATCTTACTCTATATATACAAACAGCTAACTCTAGGTCAATGCATAAAATACAAAATGCTTACAATGCTGAATTGACATTAAGTTAATTTTCTTGCAAAAATCGCTCGTAAGGCAGTGACCCCAGTGAAAATGTTTTAATTGGATTGCAATAGTTACCAATTTTGTGAATTATTGCAATGTAAGTATTATTGGGTCACCGCATTCCTGAGCAATGCCGTTTTACATATGTAGCAATTATGTACAATTGTTTTTCTTGTTTTATGCGTACATTGACCTGAGGTAATTCGGTATGTACATAGTCAGCTATCTAATTTAGAAATATTCTACGATTTCAACACCTTTCACGAATCGCCTGTAGTAGGTAGCTAAACCAAGAAAACTCCGTAATTGATGTTTATTCTTTGGAACTGGCCAATTTTTGACGGCTTCTATCTTCTCTGGATCGGTTCTCACTCCTTGTGATGAAACTATGTGCCCTAAATATTTAACTTCATTTTTGAATAGAGTACATTTACTCGCACTGAGCTTCAATTTTGCATCTTTGAGTCTTTGAAGTACGTCCCGTAAGTTGTTTTTATGTTCCATGAATGTCCTTCCGATTACTATTATGTCATCCAAATAGACAAGACATGTTTTCCAGGTTAAACCACGTAGAACACATTCCATTAGTCGTTGGAATGTGGCTGGAGCATTACTTTGAATTGCCATAAGCCACTGCCAACTGAGAAAGCCGTTTTCTCTCGGTCCTCGGGATGTATTTCCACTTGCCAGTAACCACTCTTCAAATCCAGCGTGGAAAACCATTGCGCTCCGGAAAGGGTATCCAATGTGTCATCAATCCGTGGTAATGGATAGCTATCTTTTCTCGTCACGTTATTTAGTTGGCGGTAGTCTACACAGAATCGGGTGCTGCCATGCGTTTTTCTAACCAGAACAACCGGCGATGTCCAAGGGCTGTTAGATTCCTCTATGATGCCTTGTTTCTTCATGGAGTTCATCATGTCTGCAACTTCTGGTTGTTTGGCTAATGGCAATCTTCGTGGTGTCTGTCAAATGGGCCTGGAATCTCCTGTATCGATTCGATGCTGGACAAGTTTGTTTTACCGTAGTCATCATCATTCATTGCAAATAATTCCGAAAATTCATCGATCACCTCTTTGGCATCGTTGTGTTGTTGTTCACTTAAGACACTGGACGAAAGAAGTTTCTGAACCTGTTGAGTAGTAGCTGGTATAGTTTTTGTCTCCTTAACATTACTACCATTATCCAAATTGACGATTTGGTAAATGGGTTCACAATTTCCAATTATAGCAGCTTCTTTTAGTTGTACCTCATTTTCGGATGTGTTGAGCACTCTGACTGGTATTAATGTTGCACCTTCTGCCTTCACTAAAGTCTTGCCAACAATGATGCTAGATGTAACTTTTGTGGGGTAAGGCTCCACCAGATAGAATCGGCAGGTCCCGATGTCATCAGTAAGCTTTGTCCATATTAGTGTCTCGGAGCATGGCGAAAGAGTAATATTTTCGCAGACCATCGTCCTTACTTTCGCAGGATAATCTGCTCCTTCTCCTAGTCTCATAGGAATTTCTATATTACCATATTTGAGAATCCGTTCTCCGACATCCAGATTTATTTTGTATGTGGTCATGAAGTCTATTCCAAGAATGCATTCATCCATTATGTCTGAAACCAGGAAAGTGTGAGGAAATAGTAGTTCGCCTAGTTGAACATCTAAAGTTATTTCTCCAAACACCTGTGCTGCTGCTCCAGTTGCTGTTCTTAGTAGATATTTGGTGGTGTTGTGAAGCCATTTGTTCTTAACAAGATCTGTTCTAATAATTGATCTTGAAGCTCCAGTATCGATAGTAACTGCGCAGTCATGTTTTCCTACACTTCCATATATAACAAGACTGCTATTATTTCTCTGTAACTGACCTACTTGGATGATGACTTCGGGGCTGTCGATTCCACCAACCAACTTCTGCCCCACAAAGTTGGTTTTTACTAGTTTTCCGACTGCTCAACAGGAGAGGCGATGCGACTAGTCGCTGCTTGATATCTAGTCTCTCCACGAAAAGCTTGCTCCCTGGCTCGACATCTTTGGCATTCTTCTTTCCCCTCTTCTTCTGGTGATTCCACTCGTCGACGTTTTCTGCAGTCTCTTTGAAGGTGCCCTGGTTTATTACAATTCCAGCATCGAGGGACACCACGTCAAGGCGGGCTCTGTGATGATTGCACTCTGTTAAAAGTACATTCTTCCACTGAAATTTCTCTCACTTGTACTGCACTCCGTGAAGCTTGTCTGGCGGATTCGTATGCTAATGCATAGGCTAGTGCTTCTGCTGTTGATTTCTTTCCTGCTAGCCTTAATGATTGTTGTAAATTTTGATCTGTAATAGCGTTCACAAATGCCTCCGTCATTGAGAAAATCCGCATTCACGCTGGAGTATGACAGATGCGCTAATCTTTCTACATCTGCCTGCAGTTGTTGTAGTGATTCGCCATGTTTTTGAATCCTGTTGCGCAACTGTAGGCGATATACTTGCTGCATGTGCTCATCTCCGTAACGTAATTCTATCGCTTGTACTAATGAAGAGTAATTACGTTGATTTTCAATCGGTACAGTTTGTAAGAGTTCTGATGCAGGACCTCGAAGTGCTAACACCAGAGCTATATTGTCTTCATCATTCATCATATATTGTCTTCATCATTCCATCCATTTACCTCTGAAGCTGCCTCGAATTGTCCCTTGAAGATATGCCACGAATTTTGTCCATCAAATATGGGAGGTTTCGTCCTACCTGCACCGGATATTTCAGTTGCTACGCTTAGAGGCTGACGATGCTTTATTCTTTCCAGATCTGCTTTAAAGTTATCAAGCTGTTCCGTGACATTTTGTTGTACTCCCGACACTTGTTGTCGAACTTCCAACACTTCCTGCTGTATTCCTTCAATTTTCATATTTTGTTCGTCTAATGAAACTTTCAGAAATTTCTTCTGTTCCTCCAAACAAGTTTCTAGACAATTCAGCAAAGAAGTCTTTTGTTCATCCCAACGGGATTCCAGAGAATTCTTTTGTTCCTCAAAAGCATTCTTTTGCTCGTCCAGACGGGTTTCCATAGATTTCTTTTGTTCCTCGAGAGAATTCTTTTGTTCGTCCATAGATTTCTTTTGTTCGTCAAAACGGGCTTCCATTTTACTCATTAAAGTACTCAAAAGCTGTTCCATTTTCATCGCAGGCGCTTCTTCAACTTCGATTTCTTCCAAGTTCTCTTCGAAAACAAATGTTTCAGGAGTCTTTCCTTCCTCTATCAAAGATTGTCTAAGTCGCTCGACTAGAACTTTCTTTATGCCTGTCGTTTGTAATGAACGGTTCCCTAACTCCACTTTCAAATCCTGCGTTCGAAGCTCGTCCACTTTGCGCCCCATTATTTTACTAATTCTCTTATAGATGAATATAAATTATTTTCCAGAACTTTCACAATTTAACACAATTTCTAAAAATTAATCACTCCTTTAATTTTTAGTCAATTGCCACCACTTTATTTCGCGAATTTATTTCACTTCTGACACCAGTTGTTGCGAGCGTGGCCTTTGGTTCGTTATTTAAAACACAATATTAAATAATTAATATATAAGTTCTTTATTACACTCTAATCATATAAAGTTCACAAACATTTATTTAATCAACTCAACTCTAATTATCGCTAACACTGTACTTTCAATTATCGCAAACTAATTACACACTATCGCTTCTTTATTACTTTCGCTTCTTAACACTGCAACGTCTAAAACAAGACTCTTTTTCTGGCGATGACAACTGTTATATTTATACCCTAGAAACTCTCCGGATTATTCTGGAGTGTTCTATTCCAAAAGCTTCTTGACTTTTCTGTTTGTTCTATTCCTGAACTTTCCTGTAGATTTCATAATCGATTCTCCGAACCTGAAGTCATTTACTCTCCGAACCTGAAGTTGTTTATTGCCAGTAGATGTCACCAGTTGTCTCTTTCTATTGCACGTAACAATATATTTAAGTGAATTTAAAAATTTGTAGCACTGGCTGTTTTATTAGGTTTCGTGATCTATCCTTGCCAGTGGAAAAGATCACGTGGCGCCCAAATCTGAAACTCCGCGATCCCCACGCCCGTCTACTGAGCCAGCAGTTACGCACCCAAGGAGGCGTAACATAAATTTGGCGCCCAACGTGGGGCCCGAGGAGATACATTTTCATTACATTACATTGAAGAGTGATTTAGATCGTGTATAGGAATGGAAATGTTACAAATTTCTACAGAAAGACGTTTTTTTGGTTAAACCCGTTTACGCGTCCAAAGGTCAGATAGGTCAACGGCGGTGCAACGTTGTTGCAGATTGCGGTCATATAAGAACAGCTAGTAGAAGAGTACCAAGCACGTGTTGGGAAAACCCATAATATTTTTTTATATACGCTTCGCATTTATATATCTAGGTGCTGTTTCAGGGGTTTATCTATTACCTGGAAACACATAGTGGAATCCCTTCGAAAGGTACCACATAAGAATACCGATCAGGTACGAATTCTCGGAAATGCTTTTGAGATTTTGAATTATACCCTAGGCAGACGGGCAAAATCAATGATCATTCGTTCGTAATTGAATTTTTCAAAAATCGATTTACCATTGAATTTTAATTTTAATTACTAAAAATGTGCTGTCAATTACATACAGAAATTGACAGGACTTTCGTTTTAATCAACAAAACCTTGGGTAAGTTGATTTTTGAAAAAATCAATTACGAACGAATGATCATTGATTTTGCCCGTCTGGCTAGGGTATTATTTTGTATCCAGGAAGTTTTCGTTACACATAAAATATAAAATTTGAGGAAAAGTAATTAAATTTCGTGTCCAAGGGGAACAACCAAAACCCTCGAGAATACTTCCCAAGCCATGAAACATAAACCTATATGTGTGCGTTCGGAGTCCGTTCTCTAAAATGTTCTATAATTGATGCTTATGGAAAAATGTCAAACATTGACTTTATGTATGCTATAGAGCCTAAACTACTATCCATACAAGAAAATAGTCTTCTTGTAACTTACAGCTTGGATCATTACCTTCCCAAAGGCTACACTTTCTATATACCTTACTTAACAAAATAATAAAATAGTTTTGATTACAATGTAAACTTACCATTTTACGCTCAATACCTCTCCAGCTGAGTGATAATTGCATGTGTGTATGTGCAGCCGGAGTCCGAATCTGTAGGCAGCTACATTCGATATCATCAGCCCACGGCATGCCACGCCGGCACAGCGACATTACAATGATTACTCAGCTGAGAATTTTTGTTTGAGAAATCGTAGTCATTTGGTTAAGATAAATTTTTTTAAATAATTTTGTTAGAAAAGATATGAAAATTTTATTACGGTTCGGAAGATAAGAAAGCAAGCTTAATATTATCAGAACACCATTTTTCTGTATGAATAGTAGTTTAGGGCGGAGGAGCTATTCAAATCAAACTTTTGTCAGTTTTACATAAGAACACTGCAAATATTTTAGAATGTAAGGACTACGTAGGGCATCGCATGTGGTAGGGAGGTGGTCTGTTTCATGGCTTGTGAAGTATTCTCGAGGGTTTTGGAACAACCCAACTAATTATTTTCTTTGGGGTGTTGGTCTATCAACTGGCCAGAAGTAAACATAATAACAAGACATAGGATTTACGCATTTCTAACTTAGTAACTAAATAACTTAAATTAAACAGCTTTAATCTATTCATGGAACCGCTGGCGACTATTGAGTTGCTATCAATGAACAATACAATTTACAGGCAGGCAGTCAGGTAGTACGTCGCAGTAGATAGGTAGTTTTGAATTAATCCTCAATACATGTATATATACATGCGGTCTACATAATTAATTTTTATTTTTTTTTACCCCTTTTAGGTTTGCCATATTATTATGTAAGGGTATAGTTCTTTAGTTATGTGGTTCATACTCTTAAAAGACAGCATACAGCATTATTACCATTTAACAAGGCGGGATTTAATTTTTTTTTAATTAAAGCTCAAGTAGTAAAGCATCGACCATTCTGGGAAAAGTTGGAAAATATTACCAATAGTTAGTAGAATTCGACAAAAGAGCTCAGGTACTCGTAAAGCATGCTGATAAATCTGACAGTAGCACCTCTATTGAAACACCAGTTGATGTAAAAATAGAGCTCTTGGTTACTGACCTATACGGCACAATTAAATTGGACTTTCGGTCTCTATACATGTATGTATGTGTACAGGCTCATCATACATTAGCGTCTCCCCACCCCAAGGGAGTTAGTGTCGTTAGATTTTCCTGCTTGCAGATTTCCCTCTAGGAGGTCAACCTGGAGTATTTAGTGTCGGGAATATAGTTAGCAGCTGAACATTAATTAGCGGATTCAAACAATATAGGGACTACTTCTCGCAGTTAACGTCTAGCTACAAGATATAATAATATAATAAAATTTAAAGTGTACGAACTCGGCGTATTGGAAAGAGTAATTTGATTTGATTCCGTTTTCCACCACTATCATCTTGCATTCGATTAGAACTCAGCAAAAATATTTCTATAAGATTCAACGAAGTGTCTAGGTGTTCGGGCAATCGAGTGAGCCACAGGCAGGATTACATCGTTCAGGCTATCTTGGACTAGACGTGGCTTTAGTAACCACATAGTTAAGGCGTTGTTCCAAATTCTACTAATACAGGATTGCGTTCGGTACTCATATCCTAAATTCTGCCCAAGTAGGGTAGAGAAGTTTTGTTTGGTTTTTCGTTCCTTTCGCAGATATAAGGCACATTCCCAACTAGATACTTTTTTTTGCCTCTCTTGGAGTTCGGCGGGTTAATGATAGCAGACGGTAAGTGGGTAACAGAAATGGAGATTAACAGGTTGAATAACGAAGAGCTCGTGTATGAACTCAAGATAAGGGGCCTAGCCACTGGGAAGGTAGATGAAATGAGAATTCAGTTAGTTAACTTCACTCGTCCCGGTAAAAAAAAAAATAAAGAAATTGAATTTCAACTAAAATAAGAAGAGCAATTAAGAATTAAAACATTTATTAAAAAAAAAACCGCTCAATACAATATCCACGTACGAACTAACTTATTCTTATCGGACTTGTCCCTACCTGTTCACAATGTTCACAAAAATGTTTAATCGTCATATTTTTCCTTAACCCTGAAGGTGTAATTGTGAAATTGTGGTTTTACCTACTAAGCAGAATATTCCGCATGAATATTCTGTAAAAAATGAAATTATGTCGCAAGATAAAAATATGTGAACGTATGTATGTATGTATATTTATTAATTAATTTTGTTGTTGCGTTTCTATACTGATGTCCATGACTCCTCCCCCCTTGGTATGAAGTGACGGCCACGAGAGTTGAGCCCAGTGAAGTCCTTGTGTAGCCGGAACGTCCTGATTTTCCTTGGGTACAACGTTGATTTAATGGTTAAATGTCTGTTTCCCGTTGTTTTTGCAAGATGTCTTTTTATAGGTATATATGATAGCGGCTATGGTACTGAAGGTGATGATAGATCCATATGTAGACCAGGTTTGTTGTACTGCCTTTGTTTCGAGTAATTCTATTGCTTCTCTATTTTTGAGGTGATATGCTTTCAATTTTCGTAGACTTAATTTCCTTGTTATTTTGGACGAATTAATTATAGGCGATATTGACGGTATTATCTGTACGTTATCCCAGAACACAGTTGTCTTGCTTTTATAAGTTATTTGGTTAATGGTAACTTCACAATCTTCATAGTGCACCAGAACTGTTCCTGACATCTGTTTATTGTCAATTCCACATGTTGTTGTCATCTCGATTGTAGGTGAGTTTATTAAAAGGATATACTGCTCCTCTGGTTGGATTAAATTATATAGATCTGTGGTCTCGATTAAGTTGCATTTTGCTTCTTTGTTCTCAATGAGATTAGGTATACAGGTGTCTGATGAAATTTCCTTAAGATTCTCTTTATCACAATAGTAGGAGTCTCCGATTGATGTACATGGGTTATCCATAAACTCAATGTAATACTCGTTTATGAAGGAATATGGTTTATGTATTTCTATGGTGAAGGTATCGTTTACTGGGAGGTTGATTAAATGGAAGAGGGAAAATTTTTCTTTGGATACGATGGGAAGTTTTATATTGAAAATTATATTTGACCCATTATAATATGCTTGTAACATTAGGAATTCATAGATTTCTTCGTCAGATGTAATTGTTATGTTTTGTTCCAAAAGGTTTTGGTGTATAATGTTTAGTTCTTTGCGGTTCAGAATTTGTTTAGAAATTGTGTTCATTTTGGCGAGCATTATTGACTTAGAAATTTCTTGGAGATGATTTGTCAATGTTTCTATATTGAAATTGGTTTGGTGTATATATTGCATGTATTCAAAGTTCTCTTGTTCGGCAAGAATTTTACTTGAGATATCTCGTTTTGCCATTTTATCATTTATTCGTATCTGTTTAGTCAGTTCGTTATTAGTATCATGTATGTTCAGTTTCAGTACTTCGATTTCCTTGTTGATCTGTACAGCGTCGTCGTCGTCCATATTACCGGTAATTCTCTTTATTAGTGATCCTAAGCCGTTGATTAATCCTCCTTTCGTTCTATATTTAGGTGTTAATGTTAGTAATTTATGTTCTAGCTCTTTGAAATTTAGATTTGTAATTTCTTTCATGGGTCCTAAAAATTTGTTATTGTTAATTAACTCAACCGATTTTCTTAAGGTGTTCACATTTTCTTCGTAACTGGTTAGATTAACAATGTGGATTATTGTCAGGTGCGATTCGATTAGTCGGGCTGGTCCTAATTTGATCGGAAGAAGTCCCTGGCTCTTCGACAGATCTTGGATCTCTATTCGTTGCCTTGTTGTCGCAGTTGCCCTAAAATTTGCGTTTTCTTTTTATTTTATTCTTGTGGCATTTCCTATCTTTTAGTGTTAGTACTACTACCTTACGATTACTTTTTACCTTTAGTTTCTTAGCTCTAGGGGTTAATTTGTTACGCCTGTTATTATATTCGAATATAGAGTCATTTTCTTTAAAATTAGTTGGTGGTTCGCGATTTTCATTGATCTTGTCTATTGCTTTTCTGTTATGGCTTTCGATTTTATTTTTTATTAATTGGTATAATTCTTCTTGATGGGAATGTAATTTGTTTAGGTAATCATGTTCTGATTCGTTATGTATCATCTTATTAAATTTTGGCGTTCTCCCTGTAATTAATTCAAACGGTGTGAGATTGGTGGCAGAATGGGTGGAATTATGATACGTGATTAATGCTTCATTTAGTATGTTCCTAGATATCTGTTTTTTGTCTTTGTCGTAGATTATTCTATAGATTTCGGTGAGTGTAGAATGAAATCTTTCGACTGGTGAATTTAATGTCGAGTTCTGGGGTGTTGTGACATGTAATCGGATTTCGAATTCCTCACAAAAATTTTTAAAAACGCTGGATGTAAACTCAGCTCCGGAATCGCATACGATTTTCTTTGCAACTCCTTGTTGCGAGAAAAATTGTCTGAGACTACTAATTATGTTTAGGCTTTTTCGTGCAGTTAGAATGTAGGCTGCTGCAAATTTTGAAAATTTATCCATTACTGTTAGGATTTGTTGGTTATGAATGCTGTATATATCGATATTCAATATATCCAGAGGTTTAGAAGCGGTTTCCGAGTATTCAAACTGTATTTTTGGTGGCTTCCTATCGTATTTCAATATTTGGCATTTTTCACAATTGTTTATGAACCTAGTGATTTTTTCCCTCATTTTAGGAAAGTAATATGTTCGATGCAAATGACTAAATGTTTCATTTATGCCGCGATGATTACTTCTAGAATGGTATTCTTTGATGATACTATTTTGTCGGTCAACATTATCTACGTCCATACACCATACTAATTTAAATAACTTACTATTTACGAAATATTTCGAATAGACGCTTTGAACGGTTTTAAAGGTATCGTCATCTGTATACACAGCTGTTAATTTCCGGGGGTCTAGATATTCTTTCAGGATACCTGTCATGATTTGTTCCTCATGTAAATCAGGTTGCTGGAAGGTGCGACGATGTTTAGTATCGAATAGCACGTTATAAGTCATATTTAGTTTCACTATGCCTTCAGATTTAATTAAAACTAGTTGTTGGGTGAACTCGTTGATAGATCGTTCTGAAATAGGAATTCCATCGTCTAAATTGTCCACAGCTGAATGCACGGTGGATAAACCTGAGTTTTGGTCGAGATCATCGATATTATTTTGCATAGATTCGTTATAATTTATTTCTATGCGACTAAGTGCGTCAGCATTAGTGTTTGCTTTTCCTTTCTTGTAAACTATTTCAACGTCAAATTCTTCCAATTTAAGGCGCCATCTGACTAATTTCGAGTTAGGTTCTTTGAGTGAGAATAACCATGTAAGGGGTTTATGATCAGTAATATATTTGAATTTATGTCCGAAAATATAAGACCGGAAATATTTGGTTGCCCAAACAATGGTTAACAGTTCCTTCTCAATAGTACTGTAGTTTTGTTCGGTTACTGTTAAGGTTCGGGAAGCATATGATATCGGCTTGTCTGATCCTATAGTACCTTGACTTAAAATTGCACCAATTGCTACGTTACTAGCATCGGTGGTCAAGTTAAACGGTTTACTAAAGTCGGGGTATTGGAGTAGGGGATCGTTACTAAGGATGTCTTTGCAATGTTCGAAACATTTGATGTAACGTTCATCTAATTTTATTTGTTTGTTTTTCCTGTTAACGGTTTTGTGAGTTTAGCGAAGTCTTTAATAAACTTTCTATAGTATCCTAATAAGCCTAAAAATGATTTTATTTGTTTTTGGGTTCTAGGTATAGGAAATTCTCTAATGGCGCGAATTTTTTCGGGGTTTGGTTTTACTCCTTCCGCTGTAACGATATGTCCCAGGAAGGCAACTTCTTTACGAAGGAATTCGGATTTGTCTATTTGGATTTTGAAATTTGCTTCGCGTAGTTTGGAAAAAACTTTGGTTAGGCTTTCCATATGTTCTTGAAGAGACGTGGAGAATACTATAATATCATCCATGTATACAAGACATATCCTGCCCTGGAGCTCTCGTAATACGTTGTCCATAACCCGTTGAAATGTCGAGGGGGCATTTTTCAGCCCAAAAGGCATACGGATGTATTCGTAATGTCCACTATCAACCGTGAAGGCAGTTTTTTCGATATCCTTGGGGTTAACCTCGATCTGGTGGAATCCCGAAGCACGGTCGAGGGTAGTCAAGTAAATATATTTCCCCAACTTATCCAATATTTCTGTGATATTGGGTAAGGGGTATCGGTCGTCGATAGTTTTTTCATTTATCTTCCGATAGTCTACTACCAGTCGCCATTTTTGTACTCCAGATGCGTCTAATTTCTTGGGTACTATCCATATTGGGCTACTCCATGGAGAATAACTTGGTCGTATAATGCCTTGATTAAGTAGTTTTTGGAATTGAGATTGTACTTCCGATTTATGTACTTCAGGGTATCGTGTATATGGGTAAATCGTCTTTTAGCTGAATGCGGTGTTTAATTTTATTAGTAAATGTAAGATTTTCACCTTCTTTAAAAAATATGTCATCGAAGTTCCGACATAGTTTAGAGATTAATTTTTTCTCTTCACTGTTCAAATGCTCTGTTCTGATAAGATTTGCTATATCGTTAGAAGCAACAGGCTCTATTTGATCATAGCAGTAGTTTATATTAACGTTATTGATTTCGGCGTAATTATTGAATTTTCTTACCTTTAATGGTTGTTCTACAAATAGCAATTGTTCTGCATTCTCCCTATTTACCACTTCAACTAAGGTGTACCAATTATTTGATTGGTATATCCCTTCAGATGTATGTAAATGGTTACCAATTTTGGTGGGTTGAATGAATATATCGCCATTTTTAACATCTACTGGTAGTTTGGCTATTACTTTAGAAAGAGGAGGTACATATAGTGTATTTCTTTGACATCAAATTTGGCTTCAACAGTAGAGGAATTCTTGAATGGTTAGTTTCCAGAATTTTTTCCTCTAGGTTAATTTTTGCTTTGAGCTGATCCATTTGATCCAACCCTATTAGGCCATCGAAATAATTATGGAACTTGAATATGAAAAATTTTAATTCACCGTTGGTATTAAATTCATGAAATATGGGAAAGGTGATTTGTTTATTAATTTTATGTTTGTGGAACACAGTTGCGATTGTTATTGGTTCTATTATTTTGTGATACTGAGGGTCTGCGAATTCTGGATTTATGAAACTCACTGATGCACCCGTATCTATTAGGAATTTTAACGGTCTACCAAAGGGTGAAGATATATGTATATACGGTAAAAGGTTTCCGCTATGATTGTTTATATCTAAGTATCCGTATTGTTCTGCGAGGCAGTTATCTGAAAATTCGAGTCGTCTACTTCATTGATTAAATCGGTGTATTGGGACGTTTCCTGTGTTTCATATTCGAGATATTGATCCAATTGCTCGTACTCTTGGTGATCTTGATCTGCATCTAGTTCAGATTCTGGATTTCCGCTTATGTTATGCAGTTCTTTAAATCTAAAATTTGGGGCGGTAGTTCCTGTTCTGAGCGAGTTACTATTGTTGGGTTGTGGTTGTCTAGGTCTTTGAATATTAGAATTTCCGCTGCCAATGTCCATCGGGACAGGTGGTGGTAGTCTTAGTTGGTTAGTATTAGGTCTATTAAATGTTGGGTTGTTTTGTTGTTGGTTGCGATTTGGGTAGTTGAACCTTTGATTACCAGAAAATGGGCGGAAGTATTGTTGGTTATTAGTGAAATGATGAAAAGGTTAGAATTGAATTGCCGAGTTATTGGTTGATGAGAGGTTACTATACGGGGCAATGAATGAGGTACTGTTGGTCTTTGGTTTGTTCCAGGTATCGTAACCGATCTCATATAGTAAGTGTTTTGCTCTTTGATGCAAAAACTAAATGATTCCATAAGACTACTAGGTCTCATGGCCCTGATAGTTGAGCCTAAGGGTTCTCTAAGACCAATAAGAAACGTATTTAGGCACATTTCTGAGTAAAGGTTCTGTTTTGCAGATACTACGTTTGCGTTTTGTTCGTGAATTCTAATATGGTTAGTCAAGGTCGAGAACAATTCTATTATTTTAGAATAGAATTGTTCTACAGTGTCATTTGTCTGTCTGGTATTGTGTAAATCACGAATTAATGAAGTCTCATTTCTTTTATCGGAATAGTGAAATATTAAGTTCGTTTTAATTTTGTCCCAGTCTAAGGGTGTACCATACATATTCAAAATTTCATTGGCTTGACCAATTATTTTATTTCTAACGGCTCTCAATATAATTCTTGCATAGGTTGTACCATCTATACTTTTCATTAAACGTAAAATTTCTTCTACATTATTTATAAATTCGTGTAATAATCTAGCGTTATCGTCAAATTGTGGCAGATCTTTGATAGCATCTGGCACTCTTAAATTGCAAAAAATATCATTAATAGCTTGAGAACTTTGTACAATTACATTGCTAGAGGAAGGACTGAGAGTGCTTTTTGTAGTGTTAGCACTTCCAACTCCTGAGTCAATAATTCCATTTCCCGTGGGGTTATTTGACTGTGGTTGAGACATGTTAATTCCGTATACTGCGGCGTTAACTGATATTACTCTACCTAGTATTGAATGCGTACGTTTACTATAAGGGGTCTTACGTTTAGGAGAATTGAATGGACGGTACAGTAAAGAATTAAAACGAGTAAAACAATGGTGACTTACAGCAACTGTACAACTATTGACAGAAGTACTATGCCCATTTAATCTTGTTGCAGGTTTTCGCCTTTAAAAGCTAAATAGCTACCAGGGCTGTTCACTGTTCACTTCTTTATGTGTTTTCAATAATTTCTCACTTTATACCGATTTTCTTTCGATACCGGAAGTTCACAATAACCCGTTGTAAATTTTCCGCGAGATTTGATTTTATAATTGATCTGAATACAATGAGCACTTTCGCGACGTTAGAATATTTCTACTGCACTTGTCAGGCTTTCACAGTTTCAGTTAACACGAGAAAGATAAATCTATGAACGAAAGCTTTTCAATATCTTGGATGCCCTGTATTTGGCAATCCTACCGACTGCGCCAGTTAACTTCACTCGTCCCGGTAAAAAAAAAAAAAATAAAGAAATTGAATTTCAACTAAAATAAGAAGAGCAATTAAGAATTAAAACATTTATTAAAAGAAAGACCGCTCAATACAATATCCACGTACGAACTAACTTATTCTTATCGGACTTGTCCCTACCTGTTCACAATGTTCACAAAAATGCTTAATCGTCATATTTTTCCTTAACCCTGAAGGTGTAATTGAACTCTACTGTGGGAATTGTGAAATTGTGGTTTTACCTACTAAGCAGAATATTCCGCATGCATATTCTGTAAAAAATGAATTTATGTCGCAAGATAAAAATATGTGAACGTATGTATGTATGTATATTTATTAATTACTTTTGTTGTTGCGTTTCTATACTGATGTCCATGACTCGCGGCCTTGAAAGTAGAAAAAGAGGGTAGGTCTACACTTATTAGCCCCTATCCGTATACATTCGAGGAGGATGTAAAGGCTCTTAAAGGCAAAATTGAGGAAGTTAGGGGGCTGTTGGAAAACTTCGATGGCGATACGGGTTCATCGGATTTCAAAAATGTTTTTACGACGCTCAAGTGGGCATTGGCGAGACTCGGTAGAATGATAATTGAGGGCGATGAGCAAACGCAGGAAAAGGCACGTCTCCGTCCCGAACTCGTTATAGCGCTAGGATCGTTACATATTAAAGCAGATGGTGATGAAGACGACAGCGAATCTTCCGATGGTAATGCAGACTTATCCATGCCAACCAAAGTCTTCAGTAACAGTCATCCTAGAGTTTCGGTATGCAAATGGGAAATTAAATTCTCAGGGGAAGCTGGTCAATCGTTGAACTCTTTTCTAGAGCGGGTTAATGAGTTGGCAGAAGCAAGGGGGGGTTACAAAGAAGCAGCTTTTCCGTTCGGCTCTAGATCTGTTGACAGGGCCTGCTCTAATTTGTTACAGGGCCAATAAAGCACAATTTAAATCATGGCCAGATTTGGTATTAGAAATGAAGAGACAGTTCTTACCGGCGGGCTATGACGAGCGCTTACTCGATGAAATTAAGATACGCACGCAGAGTAAGGATGAAACTATTGGTATTTATACAGCAATGATGTCAAATATGTTCGCTCGATTGATGGTCGCTCTATCCGATAGCCAGCAGTTAGGAATATTAAAAAGGAACATCGCACCATACTACCAGACTCAATTAGGCTTGACGGATATCGAAACTGTTCAAGAACTAGTCGAAATGGGTAGAAAACTAGAATCTATTCGAAGTTCAGTGGAGGCGTTCGTACCACCTCCATCGAGGCGAAATCAGAATCTCCTGGAACCCTATCTAGCATATTTCGCTACGGAGTCTGTGAGCGTGACTACGGTAGACAATGTCACTAGCCCGCCTAGTCTGAGGAAATGTTATAGATGTGGTAAACCTGGGCATATAGCTAGAGTTTGTAAACAGAACGTAAGATGTTATGGATGCGGTACCGCTGGGGTAATCCACCCAAGATGTGGACAATGCAATAATAATGGTCAGGCTCCGAATAACAGTATAAGGGGCGGGACACCACATGTGTCGGAAAACTGCAACGGAGCTCGAGTTTAAGCGGCAGATCGAGAAATCCGCAAAAGGCCGCAATCAAATGGGATGCGAACAACAAGCAAAAGGGGTCTGGAGGTAAGAGCGGTAGGAACGCATTAAACACCTTGTTGGATTATATCTTTGCACAGGTAGAAAACGATGTGCGTCCTCATTTAAGGGTTTTAATTTACCGTTTTGTGGATTACTTGACTCGGGTGCGTCGCGGACGATAGTAGGGGGTCCTGGGTGGGAGTTACTGAAGCATATGAACTTAAAGGTTAGAGAAACGATAGCGAAAAGAGTGAGTCTAGCAAATGGAAAGTTGGTAAATGTCCTTGGGGAGACCAGCGTGCCTATTGAGTTGGATAGACGGGTTAAAATTTGCGAAGTTCTAGTAATCCCGAAACTTCCTCATACTATCATCTTAGGGATGGACTTTTGGAGAGAGAGGAGCATTCAAGCTGATTTTAGGAATAATTCTTCGAGGTTCGTAGATGGGGAAGTAGAATACCAAATAAACGCGCTACAAAGTCAGTCGAAGTTACAACCAATACAGAATCAGGAACTGGACGAAATTATTAGCAATGCCAAACTTAAAATGGGCACGGGACTCGGTTGTACTAATCAAGTGAGGCATATTATTGAGACAGATTCGAGGCCGATCAAACAACGATACTACCCTGTGTCACCCGCAATACAGAAGGTCATCGATGAAGAACTGGATGAAATGCTTCAAGTTAGGGTAGTGGAACCATCCAATAGTGCTTGGGCGTCTCCAGTGGTGATGGTGAAAAAAAGATGGGGGATATCGTTTTTGTATCGACTTTAGAAAATTGAATAAAGTTACAAAAAAGGATGCGTATCCTTTGCCATTTGTGTCGGCGACGTTAGATAAGCTACGCGATGCGAAGTATATGTCCTCATTGGACATCAAATCAGCATTCTGGCAAGTCCCACTTGATGAAAACTCCAAACAATATACTGGTTTCACGGTCCCTGGTAGAGGGTTATTCCAGTTTAGAAGGATGCCGTTTGGGCTCAGTAATTCACCAGCTACCTGGCAAAGGCTTATTGATCGAGTACTTTCTGGCCGCTTAGAGAGCAAAGTTTTTGTATACCTCGACGACGTGATTATTGTAACACAGACTTATGAAGATCATAAAAGTGTTCTGGAAGATGTTCTCGACAGGCTTCATAAGGCAGGATTAGTAATTAACTTCGACAAATGGGATTTTTGTAGGTCAGAGCTTAAATATCTGGGTTATGTGGTG
This sequence comes from Dioctria linearis, assembly GCA_963930735.1. Lineage (NCBI taxonomy): Eukaryota > Metazoa > Arthropoda > Insecta > Diptera > Asilidae > Dioctria > Dioctria linearis. The sequence continues at coordinate 82,109,158 of OZ005743.1, read as the reverse complement.
GGCGAAAATGGTCTACAAGTGGATCCCGAGAAGGTTCGATGTATCCTAGGCATTACTAATCCCAAGAATGTTTCTGAGGTCCGTAGATTTGATAGAAGATTTGTACCGAATTTTTCTACTGTCATTACCCCAATTACGGAGTTGCTGAAGAAGAAGAAGAAATTCATCTGGTCAGAGGAATGTGAACAGGCGTTTCGTAAGGTCAAGAATTGTTTAGTGAGCGCGCCGATATTAACTTGCCCTGATTTCAAGTATCCCTTCGTTATTCATACGAATGCCTCTGGATACGGCCTCGGTGCAGTTCTAACCCAGCAGATTAATGAACAGGAGAGTGTTATCGCGTATCTGAGCCGCTCGCTTAATCGATGCGAACGAAATTACTCTACGACTGAACGTGAGTGCCTAGCGGTGTTGTGGGCAATAGAGAAGCTTCGGCCATATATAGAGGGTACAAAATTTACAGTAATCACGGATCATGCCTCCTTGGTCTGGTTATACAATCTAAAAGTCCCTACCGGACGGCTAGCGCGGTGGGCCATGCGCCTACAACAGTATGAGTTCGAAATAATCCATAGGAAATGCAAGGAGCACCTGTTGCCCGATTTGCTGTCACGTTCTGTACCCATGGTTGATTGTGTAGTACAGGGTGGTCTTAGTGAGGATAAATGGTACGATAAATTGATAAAAGTAGTAACAGAGAACCCTGCAAAGTATCCAAACTGGAGAGTCGAAAATGGTAGGTTATGGAAGCATTGTCGCCCCAAGTATTCCGACCTCGCCTTTGGTAGAGACTATTGGAAGGAAGTAATCCGGAAGCGCGAAAGAAAAGATCTAATCTTTAGGGCCCATAATATACCCACTTCAGGGCATAGGGGTGTACAAAAAACGTACGATTGGTTGGTCCAAAAATACTACTGGCCCAAAATGAGGATTGATGTATCGTCTTATATTAAGCGCTGTACCACGTGCCAAGCGATTAAACCTGAGCTTACGAAGCCAGCAGGTCTTATGGCTTCTCGAACAGTCGTCAATAAACCCTGGAAATTAATATATCTATACTTAATAGGTCCATTACCGCGTTCGGACAGAAGTTGTAAATATATACTCACCGTGGTCGACCAGCTGAGCAAATTCCCGATGCTTTTCCCACTACGATCTGCTAGTGTTACGCTAATCTGCAGGGCGCTAGAAGATCACGTAATCTTACTCTTTGGGGCGCCAAGGGCTCTGATTTGCGATAATGGCTCACAATTTAGAAGCAGGGAATTTAGAAACCTTTGTGTCGAATACGGGACCGAGATCACTTATACGGCTCTTTACCACCCACAAGCAAATGCTGCTGAGAGGACAAATCAGGTGATCAAGTCAATGTTGAGAGCATACGTGTCGGACAACCACAAGAAGTGGGATTCTTATGTAGCAAAAATCGCTTACGCAATCCGCACATCTACGCACGAAGTTATGAAACTGGGGCGAAGATTATAAACCGATCGGGAACGCAGGCAATTTCGATGCAGCGGTCCGATCAAAGGCCTTGGAGAAGGTGAGAAGAGATATAAGGGAAAGCTTAGTAAAAGCAATTGAAACATCAAAGCACAGTTACGACCTCCGTCGAAGGGATCAGAAGTTTTTCGTAAATAATTTGGCCTGGCGGAAAAATTATGTCCTATCCGACGCTTCAAAGTTCTTCAGTGCGAAGCTGGCCCCTAAGTATATTGGTCCTTTCAAGGTTATAAAAGTAGTCTCTCCATGGACATACAAGTTACAGAATAGCACGGGGAAGGATGCAGGTATTTGGCATGCCAAGGACCTAAAGGCGTATCATTCAAGCCAGGACAGTCACGATTACTAGGAGTAATTATTTCCGGTCGCCCTAATAAGCCTAACTGGGTAACTACAGAATACCAGCTATCCGCTTAAGTCCGCTGCGGTTGGTATTCTCTTGATTGGTTCAAACCTTGTGTCTTGTTACTTTTTTTTATATATGGTGCCACCTGATACGGCTGGCAACCCCAAGTACAGGTTATTCCATGCTTACCGTTTTTTTTTGGACTCCTCACAATGGGAGGTGGTATTAATGTGTGATGTTGACTGGTCCATGGCGTGGGGATCGTACCCTGTGCCTCTGTGTCCGAAGTCCAGTGATCTAAATAGCTAGAAACATTTTCAAGAATATGGTGTCGTTCGGTATGCGCTAGCATACCAGCTATTCCAAGTAGAAAATCAATTTTTTTTTACAAAAGGGTTAAACATCGGAATTTTGGTCATGGTGTTAGAGGCCGTACCTTGTACGAAGTACAGTGACATACACTCGTAGCGTATTTAAGCAGTAGGGTCATATAAAATCGGCTCTGTATATAGTACACGAAGAGAAAATAAAGTTGCAAAAGTAAAAGGTGATTTAAATGCATGTCGAATAATCCCAACGTTTTGAAATGGCCATGGTATGTACCAACTGCATCTTCTGGATTGTAAAATTTCATTCAATAGTATATTTTGGGTGTGACGTGAAGTTTTGGCGAGAACATAACTTTTTATTGTGCATGTTAGAGCAAGTTTTGTCTTGAGATTTCTCCGAAATCTCTCATAGGAAGGAGAGGTGTGTTACGCTCTCGAAAGTATCTGTGTGGAATTGGTTTCTTTGTTGATGTGGAAACATTTAGTCAAGCGTTGATTCTGCTGAATCTCTAATTTCAGAATAAAATTCCTATGATGCGGCAGTGAACGTCTATGCGGTAACTATCCGGGACCCTCCTTTTGGGGCAGAAGTCACAGCCATACAGGATTTTTAGAAGAGGATTCCACGGAGGCTCCTGGAAGCCACTGTACATTAGCAACGGCTCTGCTGAATTACAGTCCTAACCTAGTACATACCGGATACTTTAATTAAGACAGACTGAAATATCTAAAATTTATTATTGTTATTAATAGGCCTAGTACATACCGAATACTTTAATTAAGACATAGACTGAAATATCTGAAATTTATTATTATTAATAGACGCAAAGAAATGAACTCTTATATACAGACAGACTGTAATCGCAGAGCCACCTAGCCACTCTAAGTGAAAAAGAAGAACAAAATCTAATCCATGCACGAAAAAGTGAATGCATCAATGAAGGCGAATAAAGAAACGAGTAAATGTGCGTTCCCGCCTCCTTAATACCCAGACTCCTAGGTGTAAAAGTGAAAGCTAATAATAATTTTTAAAAATTAGCGATAGTAATTACACGTAATTATTACCATACACAAAGCTTAGGTGTAGCAAAATCAATATCTGAGTGAAGAACCCATGCCTTGCGCAAAACATTAGCGCCAAAACGCAAGACGTATTTTCGACCAGGAACAAAACTGCTGAAGTGCTGACTGGCTGAATGGAGGTCGACAAGGGCAGTCATATCGGCGGGCACTCAGTGTATGTTCTGGAAGAATATCAGACGTGTTTTTGTTTTAAAGAGAATTAATAGTGAGAATTTGTTTTGGCCATAAGTTGTTACAAGGAAATTACGAAGGCAAGGCGAAGTTAAAAGAAAAAGCAAAAAAGAGAAATTGCAAAGGGAGGTTAATTTTGATTGCTACAAGGGAATTTAAGGCTGAAAGTGGAAGTAGGAAGGACAAAGGAGTCCGGACGCAAGAATTTAAAATAAAAAAAGCAAAAGAGGAAAATTGAAGGAAGCAGACCGTTACTAATAAAATGGAATATTTGTCTTAGAATTTTTAAGAAAACACAACTTTTATGATTTATCGGACGAATTTTTCCGCTGAAAAAGTTTTTCGGCCGATAAAACATAAAAGTTGTGTTTTTCTTCAAAATCTGAAGAAATGTAACTATTTTCTCAGTAAAATTCTTAGTTTATCCTATTTCTCTGGATTTTATTAATCATTGGAACAAAAATCTTGTTTTAAAGTGGAATAAATTGAGTATTTCGGTTTACATTTGATATGGAACTATGATGAGTGATTGGCTTTGGACGTAAAGTCCAGACTGTCAGCATGAGCTGACAGATAACTCGACGGACAGCGTTACCTGTAGGGCGGCACGCTAGCTCGCCTCGGCTCATTGGCGGAGAGTGTGGGGAGGTTTCACGAAAAACCTGCCGCTGCCGTCAGCCATAATCAAAAAAAATGTTCGTGCCTACCCAACTAAAAGCCGGCACACATTCGGTCCTGAAGGGACCCTTACGTTACTTACCTGCATACTTTGTGGAAGGCGTAGATGTTTTGCCTTCTTTGCCGGCCCCATCCTCCCATCTGACTCTGAGGGGCATAATTATTCAGAGTCCCTAATTGACCTGTAAAGAGAGAGAGACTAGGCGAGCCTAGACGACCTTCATATGAGAGGGCTCCAGGATGGTGAAGGAGAAGAATAACAAATCACCGCCTCACTCTACAACGTAACTGGTATATTTGCGAGACTTCCACTTAGCTCTATTGTTTTACAGCTTGCATTACAAAAAGTTTAATTGTTGGTTATTTAAAAAAAAATCTTTTGCTTAAAATCACCCCCGTAGCATTTTAAGCTTAAATGTCTAATACAATAGAAAAAAAATCGCACTAATCAGAAAAAAAAACTATACATGATTATATACATATATCAATACATCCAGGCAAATGTTCGTCAACTGACATAAAAATTCGATAATCAATATAAATGTGAAAAAATCCCAGATCGATCACAACAATTACCTTAAGGTACAACAAAAATGTTCGCTTCCTCCACGAAGGCCTCCTGGAGAGCAGTTGGGTTCCTGTAAATAGATTAGGAGGAAAACAAAAAAAATGTCCACCCGGGATTTCCTTTACAATTCGGTCAAGCACTAATACCGGTGATCTTCAATTATTGTTAATTTCTCCTATTCAATTATAATATGAAGCTATTCGTTATCATAAAATTTAATTTTTTTTTTTCGGTTTAAAACAAAAATTTTTTAATATATATATATCTACGTAAGAAAAAAAATCTCCAAATTTTACCATTCTAGCCATAATTATCTAGCTAGAATTCATGATAAGAGGAATTTGCTCCTTGTCCAGAGAGTTAGTCTTTAAATTTATTCTTCTCATTCAGAAAGAGATTGAATACCTATCTACGTTATAGAAAGCCGCTTGAATTTTCTTCACCAATATCGTTACGTTAGTTCATGAACCTCACTCATAACTAGGAATGTAAATGTACATCATGAATTTCAAACAAAAAAATTAATATATATCTATATATGTGACAAAAAAAAAATCCTTCAAATCTTGCGCGATAATCTCTCATTATCCCCGCTTATCCTAGATCTGCTCCTTGTCAAGAGACTAAGTTTTTAAATCCATCATTATCCAATTTTATAAGAAAAGAAATGTAAAATGTGCATCTTGTCACCAAAAACAATAGTACAGATGTACTTTACTGCTAACAGTGCTCTCTAAATACGGTTATTTCATTGTATGCTTACACGAGGGATTCTCTCCTCCTCGAGGGAATTATTCTTTACATGTATAAATGTATTTTTCTTATATGGTCAAATAAAAATATACATTTGGAATAGATCTGCGAATATATGTTATGAAAAATATGTGCTAAATGATACTTCACTCATAACAGCACTCTTGAAGCACTGTTACTCCATTGTCCTCGTTGATGCGCCTACTGCTGATACAATTATTCCTTTCTCCCCGTTATGTACTTAAAATTGAACTGGAGGCTGTCCACTGGAGACTGCCAAGGATGATTTCAAGACGAAGCTGACGCCACGGGAACTTTCCTAGCACAGTCTCTGTAGGCTTCTATACAATTCTCCCGGTTCTTCCATCCACCTTTTAATCGTTTCGCTTTTTCTGCACGGATTTTAATTTTCCAGGTTCTTCACCACTTTTTAACTAGTTTCGCGGGCTGATATAGCCTTAGTTAATTCGCAAAATTTTCACTTTCTTTCTCCTCGTCTTTTACTTTTTCCAACTCACATCAACACATCTGCCGCCACCTTACTCGTGACCGTCCCGACCTGTACTTCATTCGTTCTTCCACCGTAACTGATTGAAGTGGCGCTGGGTGTGCTAAGATGTCTAAAGGTTGGTGTCATTGACGACCATAACAGGGCAGAACTGTATAGTCCGCTTGTGGACTAGCCAGTACTGAAAAAGTCGACTGAGCTAGCCGGTCTTTTCTTTGCCTCAGAGTTGAGGGCGCTCACGTGTGAATCGACCCATGACCCAATGAGCATTCCTCATTACTCGTACTTGATCACGACTGTTGCCCTTGCTTGACTGATGACGTTGTCGATTTCATTCCCTAACTTGCTAACAGCCGTATACAGGATTGGATTCCAACAGGTATATCACCCACCATTGACGGGGCAATAGGAAGGCTTCGCGATATCCTATAGTTTACCAGTGAAGCGGGCTGGATGCCTTCTTAGGGCTACCAGGAATAAACATGACAGTCGATAGATGACGCTTAGAAGATGGATATCACTGCCTGATGTCTGTGGCGTGATAGACTCCTAGCAGTTTCCCTTGCAGATCTTCAAGCTCATAATAAGCGTTTCCCTTCTTGGCCCTGACCCGACATTTGACAAATTTCCGTCCCAGTTTAGCACTAGTCTGCTGTTGGAAGTTGCTTTGGGCAAAATTTCGTCTAAATACCTCTTCACCCACTTTGAAATCGACAGGTTTCGCCATGAGATTGTAGGCTCTCGAAACCTGTTCGAATGCATGTTGTAAATTTTCCTGCACTCTCGCACGGATCAATCTCATTTTATCCTCAACATCTACTCTCAACGGCTCATTAAGAGCTCCAAGGCTCCTCAAGATGGAGTAGGAGCTGCCATGTTCAATCATTTGTTGACCGAAGAGTGTTCGATAAGGAGAGAAGCCAGTTGCTTGGTGGAAAGAGCTCCTGAGGGAACTAGCTACTTGGCTTCGTTTCTCATCCCATCTCGTGTGTTCCTTCTTAATATATGCTCTAATCCCCGACAATAGAGACCTATTTACTCGCTCTGAGGCGTTTGCTTGCGGCGAGTAAACTGCCGTTCTTATGTGCTTCACCCCATACTTATCCAGTAATCTGGTGAACTGAGTCGAGCAAAACTGGACTCCATTGTCAGAGACGATCATTTCCGGGACTCCGAACACGTGGAACACTTCCGTCTCAATGAATTGGCACACATTGAGTGTAGATGCTTTTCTCATCGGTTTGAGAATTGGAAATTTTGAAAAGTGGTCACAAAAATATTAGAATGCAGACGTTTCCTTTCACTGACCGAGGATATGGACCTAGAAAATCGATATACAGCTTTTGCCATGGTGGTTCTGTCACAGACTGGACTTTGATAGGTGGTCTAAGAATGGTATTGGGAGCCTTCGTTTCCTTACACACGTCACAGGCGCCTACGTAGTTTCTGACATCAACTGTGATTCGTGGCCAGTACAGATGTCTTCGCAGACGTTCCAGGGTTTTCCGTATACCTCCGTGTGAAGCTAGTGGCGGATCATGAGCCCTTGAAACGACGTCGGTGATAAGCCCTCGTGGAATACAAAGCCTCCAAGCCTCTTCCTCCTGAATCGGATCGCCTGTTCTCGGAACTGTCCGAATGTAAACGAAGCCATCCCTGACGCAAAGATCTGGTAGTTTGCCAGAAGTCGTTTTAACCTTATGCCTTAGTTCCTCATATTCCAACGAGTTGAAATATTTCGAACTAAGGTCAACTTCCGGGCCAGGATCTTCGTTTGTGGACAGGCTGTCACAATGGATGCGTGACAGCGCATCAGGGACGACGTTCAGGCTTCCTTTTCTGTGCTGAATAGTGAAGTCGAAGCCCTGAATCTTCAAACTCCACCGAGCAAGTCTATCGCTGAGATCCTTTTGAGACATCACCCATTTCAAGCTCGCATGATCAGTCACTATCTTAAATGGCATGAGTTCTATGAAGGGGCGGAACTTCTGTACACTTAAGATTGCAGCTAGGCATTCCTGCTCTGTGACGGTATAATTTCGTTGTGCTGAGTTCAAGTTTTTCGAGACGTAGTCTATTGGCTTCTCGTGGCCATCGTCATCTAGTTGAAGCAGCACTCCACCAATACCTTGTTGGTTCGCATCGCACTGGATAACGAATGGTTTGGTGAAGTCTGGGCTCACTAGCAACGGAGCAGAAGTAAGTTTTTGCTTTAAAAGATCAAGAGACGTCTGGGCTGCAGGTGTCCATTTGAACTGACTAGGGCTTTTCAAGGTGTCTGTAATGGAGGCAGTTAAGTCAGCATAGTTTGGGATGAACCAACTATACCATCCCGCCATACCTAGTAGGCGCCGGGCCTGCCGAACAGTTTTAGGTGACGGATAATATAGCTGAAATTTTGTCAGGGTCAGTTCTCATACCTCTCTTTCCGACAATGAAACCCAAGTATTTGGTCTCTTTGATACAAAACTTGCTCTTCTCGACGTTGATAGTGAGGCAAGCCTTCCTCAAACAATCCGCTACACGGGCTAGCAGCGTAAGATGAGTGTCGAAGTCTGATGACAGAATTAATAAATCGTCTAGATAGACGAGAACGTTCTCACGAAGATCGAAAGGAATTACTTTATCCATGAGGCGGCACATCGTCTGTGGAGCGTTGCATAGGCCGAATGGCATCACTGTGTACTGATAGAGAGGGTGACCAGGTACAGTAAAAGCGGTCTTCTCTCTGGAATCAGCGTCTAGTGGGATCTGCCAGAATGCGTTTTTCAGGTACAGGCTTGTAATGTAGTTTGCCGGAAGAAGTCGACTCAGAAGCGCACACATCAGCGGCAGCGGATAGGCGACCTTTTTCGTAACGGAGTTGACCTTCCTGGCGTCAAAACAAAGCCGGACCTTTCCAGGCTTCCTTACTAGAACAACTGGAGAGCTCCAAGGACTCTGGCTCTTCTCTATCACACCCAGCGATAGCATTTGCCCCAATTCAGCATTCATTAAACTTTGTACTGCCGGCGAAATCGGATAAAAGCGCTGTTTTATCGGGGCGGCGTCATTCGTCTCAATCTTGTGAGTGACCAATGATGTTTTTCCCAGGCCTAAAGAGGCGAAAGAGGGGAAAAGCTGTATAGTGGCTTCTAAGCGTTGTTGATCGAGACTAGAAAGAATATGGCAGTCGGTGTCAGAGGTAGCTATTACACTTGGATTCACTTCGGCGACTATACCCAGGACATCTGGAGCCAACCCAAATAGACGCCAGAAGTCCATTCCTAGATATAGTGCTTGTGTGAGCCCAGGAACCACGTAAAAACGCACGTTTTGGGTCTTACCACGGAAAGTGATATCCAAGTCCACATGACTATGGACAGTCGTCATGGCACCATTCGCTACTTGAACCTGTGTCCGATACCTCTTCCATTTAACCTCTGCTTCCGCGAGCTTCTCTAGAGCTCCCTGGCCTAGAATACTGACAGTGGCACCACTATCAAGTAATCCAGGCTCAGTTCGCCCGAGCAGCTTTACTTCGGCGTACGGTCGAATTTCGTCTGGCATCGACACGGAAATATGTGCCAGTTTTTTTCTTTCCAGTCTCATCCGTCGACAGTATTCCCGCCTACGAACGGTAGATCTTTTCTTTCTTGGTCTCATATCCAAGTCAGGAAACACGATTTCAGCTAACTCCGCTACTGAGGAGAAGATTCGGTCTCTTGCTGCGTTGTATTTCTGCAGACGCGTATGATACGGTGTCAGCGGATGTAAAACAGGCTCACGCCCATTCGTCATAACAGTGCTTGGTGGCCGTTTTAAAACAGAAAGGACAGGAAGCCAAATCTCCTGCTCAGTAACTTTGTCAGCTAACAGTGCTGTCGGTGTTAACGGGATATCTGAAATTAAAGACTCTTCCAACGAAGTGTCTAATAATGTCATGGGCTCCCAAGAAGTGGAAATGGGAGCTTGAAGATCTGCGGAGAAGTCTATTAAGTTCTCCGTCTCTATCAATGAAGTATTCATACCAGCAGGTGTTTTGCTGATATCATCAGAATCACTGAATGATATCAGTGGACAATTCAGGGACTCGTCAAGGTCTGCTAATGGAGCGGACCTTCCTTCTTGTTCAAAGCTTTAACTGTAGTGTTCGTTGCAGTTGTCGCTCGCGATTTTGACGCTGGTCAGAAAGAGGTGGTGGTGTTCCCTACCCGTCTATCGTTTTTCTGTGCACAGTGTCCGCAGTTGGGCTTAAAAATGTTCTTGCGCCCACATTCGTAGCAGAACACTTGCTGTCTTACATGCAGGCAGTCCTGGTAGTAGTGACCTGGCTGATCACAATTCCAGCACACTACTGAGTGTCTGGTCGAAATGGCTGACACGTCGCTTAAGGTAGTGTCACTGCCTGTTGGTAGTGCCAGTTCGGGGTTTAAAGTGTGGAAGTTGTCAATCTCGTGTACTCGTTGGTTCCGGTAAGGGTTCCAAATCACAGCTATCGCAATTCGTAGCTACGTGGCTTGAATTCGAGTAACGAGCGATCTTAACTGTCCTATCGTATCGGTGGAATGTAGGCATATCTTCTCCTGAATCTCAGGCAGTTCAGTCCACATACATAATCCCGCGATGAGTCCTTGGTTCATCCCCAGATATATACCTAAAAAGATAAATAACAAAACACAAAGAATGTTATCTTACAATAATTTAAACAAAAAATACTTATCTAATATTAGGGAACTTCCTCCCTTTAATCCAACGCCGTCCTAAAACTTTCTCCACTATTTTTCACCTGAAAATAAACAAAAAACTCTTATAAATAACTAGTAAATATAATAATTAACCAAAAACTTACCATTTCTTGACCCAAATCCTACTTCCCTCGGATTATTTACATTGACATGTCAAAAATGTCAACATATCACCATATGTTCTCGCCTTCACCGCAGTCAGAGTTCAGTGCAGCGTTAAGTTTAACAAACCTTGAAAACGAACGTTGCCAAGGCAACCTATCATGAAGCCAAAACGTAGCGGTTCGCTGCGGCTATAAAAACGCGACGAGCTGCAGCAGAATCATCCATTCCCAATTCAGAATTTGATCTGAAAACATCAGGATTTACTCTGATTTTCCAAATTATCCAAACCAAATCTTGTTTCCATCCCACACCTAAGTAGGAATTTACTCCTGCTGCAGAAATTTAATTCTGCTAATTCCATCCCACACCTAAGTAGGAATTTACTCCTACTGCAGGAATTTAATTCTGCTAATTCCATCCCACACCTAAGTAGGAATTTACTCTTAGTGCAGGAATTTAATTCTGCCAATTCCATCCCACACTTAAGTAGGAATTTACTCCTACTGCAGAAATTTAATTCTGCTAATTCCATCCCACACCTGAGTAGGAATTTACTCCTACTGCAGAAATTTAATTCTGCTATTTCCATCCCACACCTAAGTAGGAATTTACTCCTACTGCAGAAATTTAATTCTGCTAATTCCATCCCACACCTAAGTAGGAATTTACTCCTACTGCAGGAATTTAATTCTGCAAATTCTATCCCACATCTAAGTAGGAACTTACTCCTACTGCAGAAATTTAATTCTGCTTAATTTTTCATCTCCCACCTGAGTAGGAATTTACTCCTACTGCAGAAATTTAATTCTGCTTATTTTTTCATCTCCCACCTGAGTAGGAATTTACTCCTACTGCAGAAATTTACTTCTGCATTAATCTCTATCAGACATCTCAATAGGAATTTACTCCTACTTATTTCATCTAAGCAGGAATCTACTCTTGCTGCAGAAATTTACTTCTGCCATTATAACTATTTTTGCATTACTGCTACCGTGCTTATACGTGTAGCACAAAACTTCTATTGTATTAATAGTGGATTTTCTCTCTCTTTTTTCAGAAATAAGGGGAGCAAATCTTTCTGGCAGTATTGTTTTGAAATTAATGAATTTATGTTGAATTGTTAGCTTAAGATAGTATAAGTTTTTGAATTCTTAGAAGTATAGTAGTAAGTTAGGTTAGTTATAAGAAAATTGAAATTGTGATAATAGTTTGTAAGCAATATATCGAATTAAAATTTTTATATTTGAATTTACAAAGGTTGAGTTATCCTTCCACAACCAGCACCCCCCTTTAGCTTGAGCACAGATCTCACATTAGATTTGACGATTTTCAAGAATTCTTGGTCTGGCATGGCGTTCTGCAACTGATCACGCAGCAACACTAGATGATGGTGGTACATGGCGAATAGTTCACCAGACTTTTGCTTTCGCGACATCAGCAGCAAGCGGATTTTTAAATCGTCCTTGGGCACCCGCCATTCAATTGACAACCCAGTCTTGACAAATTCCCAAGTTGGAAAGGGATTTTGTCTTAATATCGACCAGTACCAATCCTTTGCTGGTCCCGCGCTTCGACTCGAAAAATAAATTCATCCACGGAAAGCTCGGAGTTATTTCCGTTGTATGTCACGTTCCATCTTCTGATAGGACTGCCTGATCGTCGCGGTCCTACACTCGCCGGGATACGATGAGATGAAGCTGGTGGAGGCTGGTTAAAATTTGGTCCATGCTGACCGAAAGCCAAAGGCGGTGGGTTAACCGACTGCCTACGCTCGTCGTGAAACTCTGGTGGTGGTCTGGGATCACCCATAGTAGGAGGTGGCCGTGGAAAATTGATTAGTGGCAGTGCAGCTGCAAGCCTGCCATCAAAGGATCCGTAGCTGCTGAGGTATGTCCACTGCCAGAAGGCAGTGGGCTATTTCGTCGCGAGTGGGTATTTGTGAAGGTCATGGAATGTATATCTGGCATTCCAGGTGATATAGATCGTCGACTAGGTCATGGAACTGTCAAACATGGTAACTCTAGTGACGGCATGGAGGCAATGGATCGTGACTGACAGAGTTTCCGGGCTTTGTCGTCTTCGGGACAGCACCTGTATACTCAGTGAAATCATACTGAGTGAGATGGAACCTGCAGTTAGGGTAGTTTGACCGCTGCCCGATCCACGCTTTCAGACACGCCTTGTGGAACACATGTCCACAAACCGTCTTCACTGGCTTCCTCGGTCCTGACCTGTCGCCCTCCTGACAGATGGAGCACTGGCCTGGCAACGGTACCGGTACACCAGACGCTCGCGGTGGTGTTCGCGGCGTAGCCATTGTACAATCAGTCGTAAATCAAACGAAAAGATTTTCAAACCAAGGGTTTGGACTATATCTCAAAAAAAAATTCGAAGAATTTGAAAATTCGGAAGAGATAACAGGCTCTTCACAACGTGAGGATGACAAAATACTGAGTAAAAATTTGAAGGTGGGACGATATACTAAAATTTCAAAATAAAAAATTTTCCCAAGCGTTCGGAGAAGTTTCAAAAAAAAATTCAGAAAACTCAAAGGTTCGATAAATTACCAAAAAGTTCAATTAGGCGTTTAAAAAAAAAAGTTCTTATCAGAAACATCAGATTTTTCCTTCACTTTCAGGAGCTAACTCTCAACATAAAAGTCTTCAGGTCGCTCTCTCTCTTCTCAGGTCAGAAACTTTATACAGGCAAGCGACGTGAATGTGTGCATTGAAAAATTGTGGAGTTCCCACAGAAATCTGGGAAAAGTCGGGTTGGAGAAGCTAGAGACTGAAAATGATACTAGAGATTCTTCAGCCAGGCAGTTAGCAGTATGCCAACTCCTGATTACTGAAGGTCTCCAGCATCACTTCCATCCTCCAACGTCTCTTTCCTTCCCCTTCACCTGATTGTAATGTCTAGTTAACCCCCAACTGGGCAGAGTCATGAATCTGGTCAACTAGTTAGCTGGAAGCCAAAAAGTCGTCTCACAGATTCATAACTCTGTCCAGTCAGTTGGCCAACAGAGACATGTCTCCGTGAGAGCTTACACAAAAAATTTTGTGAGGCCACCTACCATTTCCATGACAGAAGGCCAGCGGGAAAGATCAATTTCAATAAAAATTCAAAAAAATCTCAAAACTTTCAAAAATCTTTACTTTACTTTACGAACTTTAAAACTTTAACGTTACTCTACAGCAAATTTCCACATACCAAACAATTAGACTCAGGTCCGCATGTAACTTCCACTGGATATGAGACTTGAGGTCAGTCAATTAGCAAACTGCCAAATGACCATCTCACTCTAAGTCACAGTCCCCAGTAAAATTTACACTTAGACCACTGAAGTCTAACTGAGGTGGCCCCACGTTGGGCGCCATTTTTGTTATGGAACTATGATGAGTGATTGGCCTTGGACGTATAGTCCAGACTGTCAGTATGAGCTGACAGATCACTCCACCGGCAGCGTTACCTGCGGCTCATTGACGGAGAGTGTGGGGAGGTTCCACGAAAAACCTGCCGCTGCCGTCAGCCATAATCAAAAAAAATTTTCGTGCCTATCCAACTAAAAGCCGGCACACATTCGGTCCTGAAGGGACCCTAACGTCACTTACCTGCATACTTTGTGGAAGGCGTAGATGTTTTGCCTTCTTTGCCGGCCCCATCCTCCCATCTGACTCTGAGGGGCATAATTATTCAGAGTCCCTAATTGACCTGTAAAGAGAGAGTTACTAGGCGAGCCTAGACGACCTTCATATGAGAGGGCTCCAGGATGATGTAAAAAGTACGAAGCACTTTCAGTGCCTGATTGGGTTTCAGAAGAATCCTTGTTTTCAGAAGAATCTTCGCTTTCATCATTCAAATCGCTCCTCTTCTTCCCATTGCTGAGTTGTGTTTTTGTCATTCAAATATATGCTAGAAACACCAGAATATGAAGCATCTGAGCAACTAAAAGGAGTTGCCACTAATCTCCTACGAATCGATCCTTTAGAAAGTTTTAAAATATTTTTGTATTTTGGCATAATTTTAAAAATATGTATTATATTTAGAGAATATATAATATATATATGAATATGCAAAGAAACTCGCTCAGTTGTTATACAACACCAATTTTGCACATCCGTCCTAAATTATTATCCCGCGTATTTCGTCATACGTACAAGTACAGATACGATCGCTTTCGCGAGAATCACAATAACGATGAACCAATATATGAATCGATTAAATTCTTTTAGAATTAATAGAAAACGTTCAATTCAATCTTTAAATGTTATACTCACCACTTTTGCAAATTTAAAACTAGAATAAAAATCGAATTACAATCAAAAACCACAAAAAAAATTAATGTTTGTAGGATTAAGAGCTTCGGGTTCAAAGAAAGAAAAGATCTTTTCTTTTATAAAAGTTTATAAATAGTTGAATGTATTATGAAAAATTAATCCAAAGGTTTTACAAGAACTGAGTTAAAATAAGGTTTAATTATTTGAAAGGCTTTGAACAATAGAAATTCGCTTTGCACTAAAAACTAACGTTGCGATTTGAACGGGCTCACGGCGTAGACTCGACTCGTTGCTGATCAGCCACTCGTTGCTTGGGTGAACATAGGCTCCGTTAACCCCGTAGTTGGCTTGTTATTATTATTTTTTTTAAAATCATTTTGAGGTTCATACATCCGGCCATCCTACAAATCATCTACCGCAGATGAGTCATCTTCTTCACCGCTTTCCCAAGGTTTCATGTTATCCACAGCTGAATATGTTAAGTTAGGTCCTTCGTGAAGACCTACTTTCCTAAGCTCGTATCTGTCTTTACCTTTTACTTTTGTGACCTGATAGGCATAAGCTTTGGATGTTGCTTTGTACCAGGACTAAACTGAGTCTTCTTAACAGTCACTAGGTCACGTGCACGATATTTATGGCCCTTTTTCCGTTTCCGCCGAGAGTATCTTCGATTTTCTTGCTGAATCTTATTAATAGCACCTTTAGCACCTTGTCGCATATGTTTCCTTTGCTTTTTAAATTCTTCGATCATTACATTCTCCAGTATCCGGGATAATTCCATGTTTTCAGGCTTTCTCATTGGTACACCTATTAATAATTCAAGCGGCATCTTACCAGTTGCTCTAGTTTTGGTGGAATTCAAAAAAGATTGTAACTTTGGCATGTGTTTATACCACTTTTCGGGCTCCTTAACAGACATCTTGGCTAGAACAGCTAGAATGACCTGATTCAATTGCTCCACTTGACCATTTCCTCTGGGTACTCTAGTCGTAACGAGGATGTGATTTATTCCTTGGGTTTCGCAATAAGCCTTGAAAGAAGTGGAGGTAAATGCCGTACCCCTATCTGTGATTACTCGCCACGGATTTCCAAATATGTCGCTCTGCAGCTGTAATCTTCGAAACACCTCATCTGATGCAGTATCATGAATGCGTCGACGATTACGAATAAATACTTATAGCTCTTCGCAGTAGATGCAAGTGGTCCTAGATGATCCATGTGGTAAGTATGCAATGGAACGTCAACTTTTTCTATAGGGTTCAGGGTTCCTTCTTGTTTACCTGCCTTTTTCGATACCAGGATACATGGAACGCAATTTGCGATTACTCTTTCAACTTTCATTTCAAGCCTCGGGATGTGATAATTTTGACGAAGTATCGCAGCAACCTTTCGAGCATTTAAATTACCTTGATTGTGGACTGAATTTATAACGTCGCTTTGCATAGATTTTGGTAGTACCAACAGGTAGTTACCGTTTTCGAACTTGTATAAGATACCATTTCTTAGGAGATAGTCGTCATAAGGGTTATGATTGAGGATTGTGATATCAAACGGCAGCTTTCGTCTTCCTGCTGAGATTTCCTTATTCTGTACAGCATACCATCTTCTACAGCAAATACAGTAGGATAACGGCTAAGCGCATCAACGTGGTGCATCGCAGTAGCTGAACGATGAATAACTGTACAATCAAACTCTTCTAAAATCATTGCCCATCTCGCAAATCGGCTGGAGAGTTCTTGATTTTTCCTTGTGAGTTGAAATGCTTTACAGTTCGTAAAAATCTTGAATTTAAGTCCTAGTAAATAGCTTCGTAGTCGTTGAAGTGATTTTATTATCACCAATTCATAACTTGTTAATTCTTCTCAAATTGCGACGACTTAAAGCTGATAAAAAATACTGGATGAAACTTGTTGTCGTCGTTATCCCGCTGTAAGAGCATCGCTCCAAAGCCTACCTTGCTCGCGTCAGTGTGTAACTCGGTTTCTACATTCGGATCAAATAACTTCAAAACTGGGTCTTTACAGAGGCATTGTTTTAATAGACTAAAGGCGCAAGTTTCTTCACTTCCAAATTTGAAGCCTATATATCCTTCCGCGTCAAATCCGTTAGAGGCCTGGCTATCGTCGCGTAGTTTACAATAAATTTTCGAAAGAAACCCGTCAACCCCAAGAAACTTCGTACATCCTTGACAGATTTTGGCTTCGGGAATCCTGCTACAGCCTTCACTTTTTCTCTTGATGGTCTAACAGCTCTCTTTCGACGTGGAAGAATCCATTTTGCAAGTCCAATGATGTGAAAACCTTTGCGTTATAGAGATTTTACAAAATCTCTTCGATTATTGGTAGGGGATAACGATCTTTCACAATTTTCTGGTTCAACTTCCGGTAGTCGATACACAGTCTTGGGGATCCACCTGCTTTTTTAGCAAGCATTACAGGGCTAGCAAAATATGCCCTCATCTAACCATTGCTGTACCTGTTCGTTAACTATTTGTCGTTCTTCCATTGGGAGTCGTCTCGGTCTTTGACATACTGGTGTTTCATTCTCAAGCGTAATATGCATTTCTATGCAAGAAGTAGTTGTGTGGTCAGGTGAGTATTCCTCGATTAACTTTCTCACTTCATATTGTAATGATTTGTCGTGTACTTCACTTACATTCGGGTATTCCTCATTTTGAGTGAGCGCCATTACATCCATCTGCTGAAGGAAATTAGTGTTTTCGTTTTCCTTATACGTAGCGTTTCTTTTATGGATATTAACTTTTCCTCCTTCAACTACCAGAACAGCATTTTTAAGCAAATCCTTACCTATTTGCATATCTTGTCTTAGCCATTCATCAGGAACTACATGACACATCAGTGGAAATTCTTCATAATCTATAATGATAGAAAGAGGACACGAGCAAATAGTTCTCTTCAAATTACAACCAAAGCCAGCAAGAAGAGTGCCAGGACCTCGATATTTCGATGAAACAGCGAGTTTGTTGTAAACAGATCTTTGAACTAAAGTAACATTGCTCCCCGTATCTACTAACGCAATGAGCTCATGATCATCAACAACTACTTTAACATTTGAGTCAGGTAGTGTTATTGTGTTAACTTGGTTAGATTTTCCTTCAAAATCTCTTCGCTTTTGGGTTTTGGACAATTCACAGAAATATGACCTAAGTCATTACAGTTGAAACAACGTTGACCTTTAGCTGTGGACAATCGTTCGGGGCATGCGAGTATGCTCCACAAATTGTACATCTTACTTTTTCAGGCCTTGGTTTCTGTGTACTCGGCGTTGGGATCATTTTACTGTGCGATTTCGTCGCAATTGTCTTTTGGCTTTTCATAATTTCATATGCTTTAAGCTTGGGGTTTAATTCCTGAATAGATTTCGCTTCATATAGGAGTGCTTTATTGGAAACTTCATCAGGTATGCCTGCTATTATATAAGCAACTGTAGACTCCTCATCCATGATACCTCTCTTAGCAATTTATTTCATAGCGTAAACATATTCTAGATATGATTCGCTAGGCGATTTTTTTCAGCTTTCTAACGCTTTATGCAAGGTTATGCTACACGTAGTCGTGGTAAGCTCTTCGGTCAAAAATTCTTTTGTGCTTTCCAATTTTGAACATTCGTATCAGACTCTATCGCTAACCGGGCTGCCCCTTTTAACAATCTTCTCGCGTAGATATACTTCTGAATATCGTTCCATTTACACATTGTTGCGATATCTTCATACTGCTTTAACCATTTCATGATATCTTTGCCAAATTCACCATTCAAACTCTTCAAAGACTCTTCTAGATCGCGAAAGCAGAAACTAGTTTCATTATCTGTCATTTTCGTGGTTTTATTTAAACCTATACGCCTTGGTGGAGTGATATCCTGAGTATTGATGTTCAACGTATTGTTACGTGCAATAGAAAGAGACAACTGGTGACATCTACTGGCAATAAACAACTTCAGGTTCGGAGAGTAAACGACTTCAGTTTCAGAGAATCGATTATGAAATCTACAGGAAAGTTCAGGAATAGAACAAATAAAATAGTCAAGAAGCTTTTGGAATAGAACACTCCAGAATAATCCGGAGAGTTTCTAGGGTATAAATATAACAGTTGTCATCGCCAGAAAAAGGAGTCTTGTTTTAGACGTTGCAGTGTTAGCAAGCGAAAGTAATTGAAGAAGCGAAAGAGTGTAATTAGATTGCGATAATTGAAAGTACAGTGTTAGCGATATTAGAGTTGAGTTGATTAAATGAATGTTTGTGAACTTTATATGATTTAAGTGTAATAAAGTACTTATATATTAATTATTTAATATTGTGTTTTAAATAACGAACCAAAGGCCACGCTCGCAACAGTATTTTGCTCTTGGTTTTGGCTGAAAGCAAAAGTCTCACAATTTACGGAATAATTAGAAACGGTACTTCAATTGTCTGTCGTGAATTGTCTACACTAATACAGTTTGTTTCTAAATTATTTAAAATTTCGCTCAAAATACTTTTTACAGTGCTTTCGCCCGATTTATAACTATCAGAACTTTCTTTTATATCTTCAGAATCCTGAAAACCGTCAAAACTTCCTAATTAACTTTCATCAGTATTTTCACCACTTATAGCTATATATATATATATATATATATAGACAAAGATATTAGTCTCTATGTTGCGCTTATTTTCATTTATCTATTCATTGCAAAAAAAATCCAAACCGGCACGGAACTCTGTAAGAATGTTCCTGAATTGGCGTGTGTACGGTATTTTAATTTTTATATCGCAGCACTTCTTAGTGCGAACCGTTAGAGCGTATATTGTTGGAATTATTTTAAAAATTTTGTAAAATTTTGTTGGCATAAACAACGGCATTGAAATGATAAAATAATGGAAAATTCTGACCTTACAAATCCTTTTTGTACTTATTCGTGAACTTTTCCGTCTTTCGTTGTGAGTATTTCCTTTGGGAATTGCGTATCCTTTCCTTGCTTAGGTATTTTTCAGCCTTCTTGATCTTTCCTTTTCGTATCTTGCTTTTATCGTTTCCTACTTTTCTACTTCGTATCTAAAACTCATTTACTTTGATTTAATACTGTGCTATGTACATACGTGCCTTTGATCTTCACAACAAATGCACCACTTTTCTTTTTCACAAAATGTTCAAGTTTTTCGATGCACTTTGTTATGGAAGTTTGTTGAGTGAATGACTTGGACGTGAAGTCCAGACTGCCAGCATGAGCTGACAGATCACTCGGTGGACAGCGTTAACTGCAGGGCGGCACGCCTCGGCTATTGGCGGAGAGTATGGGGAGGTACCACAAAAACCTGCCGCTACCACCAGCCATACACAAAAATGCCGGCACACATTCGGTCCTGAAGGGACCCTTACATCACTTACTTACATCCATTGGGACGACGCAGATGTTCGACCTTCCATCGCCGTTGCCCCAACCAGCCTGCGATACTGCGGGCGATGTTGTATAGTATCCCTGGAGGCGGATGCACGACGTAGAGTGCTGAAAACAAACAAGTTTGATACCTCGGGTATCATTATAATTTCTTCAAACGGCATCACAACGATTGTAACCTGTTGTTTTTGTTTCATTCCTATGCTCCACTATATGTACTATATGTATGTTTTGCTAACTACCGTAGAGCTGCAATCTAATTTAGAAGGGTTGTCTTGTCCTATGAGAGATTTTTATTAATTTCCTGAACATAACGATATATGTATAGACCATAATCCTTGCTAGCCAATACAACACTTCCATCATTCATAAGTGCAACATCAAAACATTGTGCCTGTTGCATTAATACCAACACCAATTGGATAATTGGTAATACCTTTACCACTAGTTTGTCGTAAATGACATCCTTATCATTAGGTACTTTAACACAATGTGCACGATTGGCACTTATAAATATTTCTGGGCCATCATGGCGGACTTCTATTGTAACATCGTCCGTCAAAAATTATGCAGCAACCCTTTTAATTCTGTATTTCGGGATTTACGGAAATCGATCTGACGCCGGAATATTTCACCCTTTTGCAGATGACGAGGAGTTAGGACTACAAACACTTTTCCACATGTACTGGTGAATTTATAAGGCCCTGGAACTAGCCATCTGAGCATGTGTCCTGATTACTCTGAGCGTAATTTTTCAGTTCTTCGCTTTGTTGGATTTACCAAAATTTCAATGTTGACCGCAAAAAAACACAATTTCCCAATTAACTTTGTCGAATTTTTTCCGATTTAGATTTCCAAAAACTAAGCTCGGCTTTTCGTGCTTAAGTCACTTTTTTCTCTTCAGCAGAAAACCTCGAAGTAAAAAAAGAACACGCTCTTCTTCTTCTTTTAAACCAAAAGTAAGAGCTCTTCGATTTTGGGTGCGTTCGAGCTGTACAGCAGGCCGGCATACATGTTGCTTTTTGCCTCAGTCTAGCATACTGCTACATGCAGTACGCTACGACCTTAACAGGGCAGAGTGGTCTAGACCACCCGTGGTTCAGACAACGCTGAAAAATGGTCGACTGAGCTAGCCGGTCTTAAAACATACGCCTCATCATTGCGGGCGCCCCATGTGTAGCTCGACCCACGACCCAATGAAAGCATTCTTCATTACTCAGTCTAGGTGGATACTACGATACTTGCTCGAGAGATGATGCATCAAGGACACATCCCTGAAGCCCCGTCAATCTTTGATCAGACCTCGACATCCTTCTCCGTGTTGGAAACCAAGGGTGCATTGACAAGCTGGTAACCCAAAAAAATCGAGCCGGTCAATGCCTCTCTGCCTTCCTTCACCGAGATGCTGAGAAAACCCCGCGATCAGTAACCTAACCAACTGATCACTAAGCTCTAAGCTTTCCCGGCCCAACATCTGTAGAGAACGGCGTTCCACTGACGGATATGCCCATGCTCAGCAAGCATAGACATATACCGCAGCTAAACCCTTCTGTTACAAAATCATCTTAGGGGCAGTGTGAGTAACGACACAGCAACATTGCCGCTAGCGACCAGTCGGCTAGGGGAGGTTCTTGTTACTCACGCCTCTTCGATGCTGGATAGCTGTGTCAAAAAAAAAAGAAGAACGTTTCACCGGACGGACAGACGGATGCTAAAGGTGGCTCCAAAAGATAGTACATCTCTTTTTTTGTTTTTCTTTTGTTTAGATATGCAAAAAAAACTGGCTATCACTTGCTCACCGGGCTGCATCCTGGCCTATTGGGTTCGCCATCTCATCCAGAAATTTCACCTGTAAAAAAAAAGGAATGGCTGAAAGAAGACAAGGAGCTCGCAAAGCTCCCCAACGACAGCCAAGCGCTAAGGTTCACCTGGAGCATTGCCAACGCCGGAGAGAGGGAACGCTCAACGACGAGAGAGAAAGAAGAGCTTAGAAACTTCAGCTGGTATTGAAGCTCCGGCTTTGATGGTGTTTGGGCGCAATCGCCCCCTTCCACCCATTGCTAACTCTCAAAGCCACCGACGAAAATTGTTTACTTAGCCCCGTTTGATGTATGTGGTAACGTGTGCTAGGCCGGACGTTTGGTGTGCCCCCCCCATCATGCGCGACTTAGCTAGACATTTCGAGGGAAAACCTCATCCTGAATACTTAAGAAAGAAAGAAGAAAAAAACCCCCCAAAATCAAACATCGACCCCTACCCGACGGGCTACCTTAGATCTACTTTATCGGCTTACACGAACAGCCTAGAAAGTTGAGGTGGCGTCAACCTAGGTCCTGGATCACCCTGCCTTTGGCGTTACACTGCGGAGGTCCTGAAAAGAAACTAAAACAAACCAGAAACCAAAAAGAAAAGAAAAAAAAACGTAATGATAATAACAAAGCTTATAATATAATTTTTAAATTGGCGGTACAATTTTTGCACTGTCGTCCTCGTACTCTAAGAAATGTCCTGAGTAATTAACCTTGATTCAAAAATTTGACATCCTCTCGGACTTGACGATAACGCCCTAAGCTACCCTACTGTAGGTACCTTCCTGACTTGACCTGACTTACAACTATGCTTACTTGAATTGATTAACATGATCCGCATCCGCCAAGCGCCATCGGTGATCCAAGATGGTCCAATTCGGTAGCCCTGCGTGCCAGAGCGACCACAATGTCACAAGGTGCTCGTATTGTTACGAATCTTCTTCTTTTTTTCTTCTTTTCGTATATATACAATTTGCGTACAACGTAGACAAAATTCACTGTAAGCTTCTCACGCAGGTGAGTATTACTGAATACGATCAAACGACACTACAGCGATTCTTACACAGGTAAATATTCAAGATTCTAGATAATTATTAAGACATTTTAATCTTTTCACTGTTTATCGCTTTTAATTATTAAATACTTTCTAAAAACTAAAATTTTCGATTTTTTCCTTTTACAGATAAACTGGATACAACAGACACTACGCGCTCCTTATGTAGGTAAAAATTCAACAGTCTGAGTAATTATGAAAACCTTTTTCAATCTTTTCACTGTTTATCGCTTTTAATTATTAAATAATTTCTAAAAACTAAAATTTTCGATTTTTTCCTTTTACAGATAAACTGGATACAACAGACACTACGCGCTCCTTACGCAGGTAAAAATTCAACAGTCTGAGTAATTATGAAAACCTTTTTCAATCTTTTCATTGTTTATCGCTTTTAATTATTAAATACTTTCTGATAACTAAAATTTTTGATCTTTTTCTTTTACAGGTAACCTGGATACAACAGACACTACGCGCTCCTGACGCAGGTAAAATTCAACAGTCTGAGTAATTATGAAAACCTTTTTTAATCTTTTCACTGTTTATCGCTTTTAATTATTAAATACTTTCTAAAAACTAAAATGTTCGATTTTTTTCTTTTACAGATAAACTGGATACAACAGACACTACGCGCTTCTTACGCAGGTAAAAATTCAATAGTCTGAGTAATTATGAAAACCTTTTTTAATCTTTTCACTGTTTATCGCTTTTAATTATTAAATACTTTCTAAAAACTAAAATGTTCGATTTTTTTCTTTTACAGATAAACTGGATACAACAGACACTACGCGCTTCTTACGCAGGTAAAAATTCAACAGTCTGAGTAATTAGGAAAACCTTTTTTAATCTTTTCACTGTTTATTGCTTTTAATTATTAAATGATTTCTAAAAACTAAAATTTTCGATTTTTTTTCTTTTACAGATAAACTTGAACAAAACCGTACAGCGGCACTCAAGAAGAAAATCTCTATAGTACTATACCGCCCAACAAAAAAGAAACCAAAAAGACTAACAAAAAAACCGACCGAAAACTGTGCCAACGATCAGTACGTAGATCTTAATTCGCCGAAAATCAAAACCAGACTCCTCGACCTCACACTGTCTGCCTACATCCCAGCCATCCGTTCTTCACCGCCACCGGCAGGCAAGCAGTCTCTTTCCCGCTGGAACTGAGCCATTTGCACTGCTGTCTCAGTACGGGTGCGTGTATAAGTTTGCCTGTAGGTTATCAGCAGCAGAATGTGTGCTGTGAGCGCAAAATTTCTTGCAATTCTTGTTGGGCCTGCTGGAATGCATTGTATGGTGAGATCGTATGATGCATTACAGCTAGGCGAATTACCGTTGGTCAATGAAATATCCATTGACTAACGGGTGCATTTATGTAGAAGATTTCAATTTGTGCGCTATTTTGCACAATTTAAAATTTTTCTTCTTTTAAATATTTCGTTTTCTTTCAGGGTTTACGGGAAAGATTATAATTTGCGCGCGTTCTGCGCAAATTGAAATTTTTCGTTGGCCAGCGATTTATTAAAATTTCTTTTCTGGTCGTTTTATGGGAAAGTAGCAGAGGGCTACTTTTCAAAATTATATAACCTTTTCCCTTTTTTTAGGTATGATGTTGCTTATGCCGGTAAGTGTATTTATGGGAAAGTAGCATAGGGCTACTTTCCGGAATTGTATAGCCTTTGCCCATTTTCAGGTATCTAAAGAGAGAAAAAAAGGTAGCGTGCGGGCAGAACGCTACAGCGTGGGGACGACCCACCGAGAAAAGAGTCTCAAGCCGGGCCAAACAAAACACCAAAATCTCTGAACTAGCTGGAGGAATAGGTGGAAGCATTCGCAACAGCGCCCAACGTGGGGACGACCCACAAAAGTCTCAAGCCAGGCATGCGTCAAACCCTGAATTGTTGAGAAATGAACGTCCCATCTGCGGCCATAATCCCAGCTCGCCTTGAACGAAGGAGGACCTATCAGCAGATAGACTTCGTCTATCAACTCGCCTCGCGCAATAAGCTGGCCAGGAAGAGGTGCAGCGGTCGGTTTATCACGTATGGTAATGTTCGGCTCGAGACTACGACTTCGTCGGTGAAATGCCGCTGCTTAGCGTTCTGTATTCTGCTGAGTCCAGTCGCAACGCCCCGGAAATTCCCCCAATCCCAAGGGAGGAAATCACTTCGTAACAGATAGAATTCCTCTATCAACTCACTCAGGATAACGGAAATCCCGCGGGATGCAGCAAGCGGGTTCAAGCTCTAAAGAAATTGGAGAAAGGACAGGAAAGAAAAATCCTTCAGATGAAGGCTAACCCAGAAGGGGTTAGTAACAAAGACTGAGACCATCTAAACTTACTAGTTTAGAGATAATGTACTGCATAAAAAAAAATTTCGCCGACTCCGCTCACACAACACTACTGGACACGCCAGACTAATTGACAGAAAATTGAAGAAAGGACAGGAAAGTAAAATCCTTCAGATGAAGGCTAACCCAGAAGGGGTTAGTAACACAGACTGAGACCATCTAAACTTACTAGTTTAGAGATAATGTACTGCATAAAAAAAATTTCGCCGACTCCGCTCACACAACACTACTGGACACGCCAGACTAATTGACAGAAAATTGAAGAAAGGACAGGAAAGTAAAATCCTTCAGATGAAGGCTAACCCAGAAGGGGTTAGTAACACAGACTGAGACCATCTAAACTTACTAGTTTAGAGATAATGTACTGCATAACAAAAATTTCGCCGACTCCGCTCACACAATACTACTGGACACGCCACACTAATTGACAGAAAATTGAAGAAAGGACAGGAAAGTAAAATCCTTCAGATGAGGGCTAACCCAGAAGGGGTTAGTAACAAAGACTGAGACCATCTAAACTTACTAGTTTAGAGATAATGTACTGCATAAAAAAAAATTTCGCCGACTCCGCTCACACAACACTACTGGACACGCCAGACTAATTGACAGAAAATTGAAGAAAGGACAGGAAAGTAAAATCCTTCAGATGAAGGCTAACCCAGAAGGGGTTAGTAACAAAGGCTAAGAAGATTATCACCCACCACTGAAGAAGTAGTAGGAGGGGTTGCGATAACCTGTAGTTCACAAGTGAAGCTTGCCGGATGCCTTCTTAGGGCTACCGAGATCTAATCAACTTTGATCGAGACTTAATATTCTGAGAAGAAAAAAAAATTTCCAAAGAGGAGAATTTACTAAGGCATCCTGAAAGAATGCGAAAGGAATAGAATTACTGCGTGCCTGATAAAGAAAATAAAACTTGGCCTATAATAGCCATTCACAAGATAAAACCGCTCTAGTCCGACTGACAATCCGACTAGGAAAATGGCTTCTATTGTAGTACCGATAACATTCAAAACCTAAAACGCGACAGTGATATAGACAGTGACAACCTGATACTAGACACTAGAATTTGACGCTGCCTGCCATTGGCCGTCGTTATGCTAACAACAAAACAAAATAAGTAAATATACCAAGCAATCCAACTATACGTCATCAATCCTCAAAGAAAATAAAAAAAAACACAGGCATCGGTATGACGGAGCAACGCGACGACTCATACAAAATTCGTTATATGAACAAAAAAAAACAAACAAAAAAATGTAAATTCCAAATATTCAGCCATTGCTGAAAGCATAAAATAAAATTCTCTCTCATCTCGATCACTCTCCGTTCTCCTAACGCCTGCCACTCATTACGGTGTTAACGCTCAGAATCAGCCTAATCGCTTAAGCCTTCGGTCACTCTATACTACGAAGAGCCCCAACAGGAAACGCGTACATGGGGAAGGGGAAGGTTGGTGCAATGTCAGAGATCGGAGCTATACGGTTTCCGTCTCACATTTGCATGATGGTGACAAGCACTCCCTTAGTCAAGGATATGAATCAAGGGGGATGAACATCGTTCATCAACTTGACAAGGGACTGAAGTCAATAAATCAAAGAAGGGTGAGAGGTCGGAGATTCAGTGGCTGCTGGTACTCAGGTAAGAAGCCATAGCGGTGATATATAACGATAAATATCAATATTAATCTATAACCATAACTAAGTACCCAAATATCCAGATAAAAAAAAAGAAGAGAAAAAAGATAGATCGGTAGCTATACTAAGGATAACCGTGGTGCAGTAAGGCTAACTATGCTAAACTGGAAAACACAACCTGATATAACCTAAAGATCTTCAAAATATTAACTAGAATAAAATACGGTAACTAAAATAATGTAAAGACACAGGTAATACGATAACATATCCAAAATAATGAAGAAAATACCTATAATAATAGGGATATACCTATACGATCTGCTAATTATGGTAAGTAAAAGATGATTAATATATATAATGTCTATTCCCTAAGATATATAATAAGAGATACGATACCTGCAGTAGTCTCAATATACCCAACATCGCGTGTAGATAACTATACTACAATGATATCCACACTAGTCACACCCGATGACAAAAATCGTGGGAAGCTAACCACGATAAAATCCCGATAACCCTGACAGCATGAATATCGATAACCATGACTATAAACTATTAATAACTAAAGTATGCTGTGAAGACGACCTTTCTAAGGCAGACCTAACTAAGCTAATCTAAAAAAAGGAACTAATAGAAACTAATTATGCTCAGAATGCATCCACTCAAAATTGTAGCTCAAGTGAGGTCTAGCCTACGGTACCCATGAAGGCAACTAGAAAAATGTGATGGTAGCCATACAATGATGGAATCCAAAATACTGCAAAGCTGACTGGGTTAAACTAAAAATAGTTAATATAAGCTAACGGTAGTAACGTAACGTAAGATGACATCAAATGCCAGACATAGCATAACGCTAATTCTAAAGGTAACTACAATACTGAGGTGATAAATACGCTATGAATATATTCAAGATATTAAAGATACCTATAGTAGTATTAAGAAAACTATGCGATACACTAATATAAGCAAAAATGAAGAATAACCTATGTAAGCGAAAGATACACAACATAGAATAACGGTAGCTATTATAACCAGAGGATAGCTAACGCTATGCGATAACTATAATAAAGGTAGTATTTCTCAAATATCTCAATACCAAAATCCAAAATAAACTACGATACGACTTCTTCCTGGAACCAGCCGAAGTGAACGGAAAATTGTCAATACAGAATGCTTCGCATACAACGCTCATATACTACTGATCTACTTAGCCTCTCATCACTTGAAATTAAGGGAGGTTCATGAGGATTAACGAGACAGAGAAGAAAATTGACTGTCTTCACCTCGCGTGGGACTCCGCTCCAAGAACACCGTCGCGGCAATGCATCGATCACTCCAAGTCGGATACCAATCTAGAGGATACTCAACAGCCATCATCCCGTCAGAGTGATCGAAGCAGACCCAAACAGAGTCGTGGATGCGGAGCGCCACTCAAGCGTAAAACCATAGATGGTGAAAGCAGAATCCAAATCATCAGAACCGCCAAGCTGCATCAAATCAACAAGGACAATGTCGAAATAGATGAACGTCGTACATCAACTTGTTGAATTGAGACAGGCGTGTGGTTCTTCAGACAGGCCTACATTGAGTGGTCGGCTGCTCAGTGGCCGCGAACCGAAGCTTCGCTTTCCAGTGGTGCCCGCAAGCCCAAAGCCCGCCTATATACCACTGAAGAGCAGAGCACTTCAATGCTAGAAACTGGAAAGTTTCGGAAGTCTAGATGGGAGATAAAATGCCAAGTGGTCATCACCCCGGTGTCCACGAGCTGAAGCTTGGCTTCGGAAGTGGTACGCATCGCGCACAAAGCTTGCTTTCCACCGAAGGGATGAGCACTTTGACAAAAGGATTTATCACATTTAGGGATAAAATTAATTTTGACCGAAGACAGTTTGCTAACAAACATGCAATCAGGATCATGGCCGAGTGACCCAGCCGCGATATAAAGGTCTAGCTTAACGAGGGCCAAAAGAAGCTATCGATGAGAACATATGAGAAATTATGCACCAGAAACTACTGGTTTTGCTGTCCGCTTCCAAAAGGCTGGCCCAATCCTCGTAGCGAGGATATATTATCAGGCGAGCGAACGTCGTTCGTCAACTCACTACAAGGACTAGGACCATACATGTCGGCAATCAGCCTGACAATTCGTAAGGATTCAGAAGTAGGGTGGTCGTCAGTCTGGTGTTCGCGAACCGAAGCCTTGCTTCAAAAATGGTGCTTCCAAGCACAAGGTCCACTCCCACCAAACGGGAGCGCACCCTGACAAAAACTCAGTGACTCAATTGAAGAAGAGGAAAACCAAAAAACAAAAAAAAAAAACAAAAAACACAAAGAGAAGCGATATTGGATTCCACCCTTTTGAGTAGTAATGAATGAATGAACGGAGCAGAACAGGATGCAGCCTGTGAAAAATCTAAAAAAAACCCAAAAATATCGTGACATAATTAATTGTCGGCCACCCCCTGCACAGCAGGACTCGACACCTAACGAAGGAAAAAGGGAAAGCTTCACGAGAGCACAAGACTCCACGGAGACCAAAGACTACCTTACATAGGCCGGCTGCATGAAGCTTGAGGTGGACCGCGTCTGAAACATAACAATACTATTATAGAGAAAGCTCTTACCGAGAGGAGTTCACCTTTGCTAAACGAAACTAATTGGTTGCCAGAGCAAGAAAAAAAAAGAAGAAAAAAACAAACAAACAAAAAATCTTACCAGAAATATCACAATTATCAGTAGATTAGTAAATTAATAAGATCTATCTCTGAAGGAGATAATCTGGACTTTTCAACCAGAAAGAAAACCAATGTATGACCGCCATTTGTAACGACAAATGGGCGACCAGAAATATAAAAAATTAAGATTTTACAGCAAAACCTGAATTCAAAGTTTGTATAGGAATGAGTAATATTGATTGCACTTTAGTCAAGAGAAGCTTGTTTAAAGGCCTTAAAAAAAATTCTTTTGGGCGCCATTTGTAGCGAAGCACAAATGAGCGACCAGAAATACAAAATTTAAGACAAAAGAAAAACCAAACTTGGGCGCCATTTGTAGCGAAGCACAAATGAGCGACCAGAAATACAAAATTTAAGACAAAAGATAAACCAAATTTGGGCGCCATTTGTAACAGATGGCGTTTCACTGACGGATATGCCCATGATCAGCAAGCATAGACATATACCGCAGCTAAACCCTTCTGTTACAAAAATCATCTTAGGGGCAGTGTGAGTAACGACACAGCAACATTGCCGCTAGCGACCAGTCGGCTAGGGGAGGTTCTTGTTACTCACGCCTCTTCGATGCTGGATAGCTGTGTCATAAAAAAAAAAGAACGTTTCACCGGACGGACAGACGGATGCTAAAGGTGGCTCCAAAAGATAGTACATCTCTTTTTTTGTTTTCTTTTGTTTAGATATGCAAAAAAAACTGGCTATCACTTGCTCACAAGGCTGCATCCTGGCCTATTGGGTTTGCCATCTCATCCAGAAATTTCACCTGTAAACAAAAAAAAGGAATGGCTGAAAGAAGACAAGGAGCTCGCAAAGCTCCCCAATGACAGCCAAGCGCTAAGGTTCACCTGGAGCATTGCCAACGCCGGAGAGAGGGAACGCTCAACGACGAGAGAGAAAGAAGAGGTTGGAAACTTCAGCTGGTATTGAAGCTCCGGCTTTGATGGTGTTTGGGCCCAATCGCCCCCTTCCACCCATTGCTAAGTCCCAAAGCCAACGACGAAGATTGTTTACTTAGCCCCATTTGATGTATGCGGTAACGTGTGCTAGGCCGGACGTCTGGTGTGCCGCGACCCCCTGTTTATCGCTTTTAATTATTAAATAATTTCTAAAAACTAAAATTTTCGATTTTTTTCTTTTACAGATAAACTGGATACAACAGACACTACGCGTTCCTTACGCAGGTAAAAATTCAACAGTCTGAGTAATTATGAAAACCTTTTTCAATCTTTTCACTGTTTATCGCTTTTAATTATTAAATACTTTCTAAAAACTAAAATTTTTGATTTTTTTCTTTTGGAGATAAACTGGATACAACAGACACTACGCGCTCCTTACGCAGGTAAAAATTCAACAGTCTGAATAATTATGAAAACCCTTTTCCAATCTTTTCACTGTTTATCGCTTTTAATTATTAAATACTTTCTAAAAACTAAAATTTTCGATTTTTTTTTCTTTTACAGATAAACTGGATACAACAGACACTACGCGTTCCTGACGCATGTAAAAAATCAATAGTCTGAGTAATTAGGAAAACCTTTTTTAATCTTTTCACTGTTTATCGCTTTTAATTATTAAATACTTTCTAAAAACTAAAATTTTCGATTTTTTTCTTTTACAGATAAACTGGATACAACAGACACTACTCGCTTCTTACGCAGGTAAAAATTCAACAGTCTGAGTAATTATGAAAACCTTTTTTAATCTTTTCGCTGTTTATCGCTTTTAATTATTAAATATTTTCTAAAACTAAAATTTTCGATTTTTTTTTCTTTCACAGATAAACTGGATACAACAGACACTACGCGCTTCTTACGCAGGTAAAAATTCAACAGTCTGAGTAATTATGAAAACCTTTTTCAATCTTTTCACTGTTTATTGCTTTTAATTATTAAATGATTTCTAAAAAGTAAAATTTTCGATTTTTTTTTCTTTTACAGATAAACTTGAACCAAAACCGTACAGCGGCACTCAAGAAGAAAATCTCTATAGTACTATACCGTCCAACAAAAAAGACTAACAAAAAAACCGACCGAAAACTGTGCCAACGATCAGTACGTAGATCCGAATTCGCCGAAAATCAAAACCAGACTCCTCGACCTCACACTGTCTGCCTACATCCCAGCCATCCGTTCTTCACCGCCACCGGCAGGCAAGCAGTCTCTTTCCCGCTGGAACTGAGCCATTTGCACTACTGTCTCAGTACGGGTGCGTGTATAAGTTTGCCTGTAGGTTATCAGCAGCAGAATGTGTGCTGTGAGCGCAAAATTTCTTGCAATTCTTGTTGGGCCTGCTGGAATGCATTGTATGGTGAGATCGTATGATGCATTACAGCTAGGCGAATTACCGTTGGTCAATGAAATATCCATTGACTAACGGGTGCATTTATGTAGAAGATTTCAATTTGTGCGCTATTTTGCACAATTTGAAATTTTTCTTCTTTTAAATATTTCGTTTTCTTTCAGGGTTTACGGGAAAGATTATAATTTGCGCGCGTTCTGCGCAAATTGAAATTTTTCGTTGGCCAGCGATTTATTAAAATTTCTTTTCTGGTCGTTTTATGGGAAAGTAGCAGAGGGCTACTTTTCAAAATTATATAACCTTTTCCCTTTTTTTAGGTATGATGTTGCTTATGCCGGTAAGTATATTTATGGGAAAGTAGCATAGGGCTACTTTCCGGAATTGTATAGCCTTTGCCCATTTTCAGGTATCTAAAGAGAGAAAAAAAAGGTAGCGTGCTGGCAGAACGCTACACATCTCACTCTGATCTCCAACCACTGGTTGTTCAAGGGTGTGCCCTCAAGGCTTCGTCGACATAGTGACACGCGGATTCTCGTCCTAAAATGTACAGACGTTTAGACAAGTGGGATTCCTGCGGCAAATTATCTGCCGTAGGGTTACCATATAGGAAGGGCTCTGACGTGTTATTAGGCTAGGAAGTGGGATAAAACGTCTCTATGTTCAAAAGGTATGCCGGCCGCTAGGCTGGGGAATGTCCTAAGCGGCACATTGGCATCCTGTGGTTTGCCAGTGAAGCTGGCTGGATGCCTTATTAGGGCTACCAGGAATAAAGGTCATAGTAGATTGATGACGCTTCAGCGAATAGATATCACGGCCTGATGTCTTTGGCGTGATAGACCCCTAACGGCTTCCCCTGCAGATCCTTAAGCTCGTAATAAGCGTTCCCTTTCTTGGATTTAACCCCACACTTTAGGAATTTTCGTCCCAATTTAGCACTAGTCTGCTGCTGGAAGTTGCTTTGGGCAAAATTCCGTCTGAGTACTTCTTCGCTCTGAGATTATAAGCTTTTGAACCCTGTTCGAACGCGTGGTGTAAGTTTTCCTGCACTCTCGCACGGATAAATCTTAGTTTATCTTCAGCATCCACTCTCAGAGGCTCATTAAGAGTCCCAAGGCTCATTGAGATGGAATAGTAGCTTGCATGCTCAATCATTTGCTGACCGAAAAGTGTTCGGTAGGGAGAGAAACCAGTTGCTTGGTGGAAAGAGCTCCTGAGGGAACTAGCCATCTGGCTCAGCTACTCATCCCACTTCGTCTGTTCCTTCCGGATGTATGCCTTAATCCCTGACAATCGAGACCTGTTCACTCGTTCTGAGGCGTTTGCTTGCGGCGAGTAAACTGCCGTTCGCAAGTGTTTCACCCTATACTTATCCAGTAATCTGGCGAACTGAGCCGAGCAAAACTGGACTCCATTGTCAGAGACTATCGTTTCCGGGACTCCGAACACGTGAAATACTTCAGTTTCGATGAACTGGCACACAGTGAGAGTAGATTCCTTTCTCATAGGTTTGAGAATTGGGAACTTTGAAAAGTGGTCAAGAACTATCAATATGCAGACATTTCCTTTCACTAATTGAGGATATGGACCCAGAAAGTCAATGTACAGCTTTTGCCATGGTCTTTCTGTCACAGACTGGACTCCCATAGGTGGTCTAAGAATCGTATTGGGGGCTTTACTCTCTTTACACACGTCACAGGCGCCTACGTAGTTTCTCACTTCAACTGTCAATCGTGGCCAGCACAGGTGCCTTCTTAAACGTTCCAGTGTTTTCCCTATACTTCCGTGAAAAGCTAGTGGCGGATCATGCGCTCTTGAAATAACATCGGTGACAAGCCTTCGTGAAATCCAAAGCTTCCAAGCTTCTTCTTCCTGAATCGGATCGCCTGTTCTCGAAACTGTCCGAATATAAACGAAGTCATCCCTGACGCAAAGATCTGGTAGTTTGCCAGAAGCTGTTTTAACCTTATGCCTCAGCTCTTCATATTCCAACGAGTTGAAATATGGAGAACTAAGGTCAACTTCCGGGCCAGAATCTTCGGGTGTTGGCAAGCTGTCGCAATGAATACGTGACAGCGCATCAGGAACGACATTCAGGCTTCCTTTTCGGTGCTCGATGGTGAAGTGGAAACCCTGAAGCTTCAGACTCCACCGAGCAAGTCTACCGCTGAGGTCCTTTTGAGTCATCAGCCATTTCAATCTCGCATGATCAGTCACTATCTTAAACGGCATTAGTTCTATGAAGGGCCGGAACTTCTGTACACTTAAAATTGCAGCTAGGCATTCCTGCTCTGTGACTGTATAATTTCGTTGTGCTGAGTTCAACTTTTTCGAGACATAGGCGATTGGCTTCTCGTGGCCATCGTCATCTGTTGAAGCAGCACTCCACCAATACCTTGTTGGCTCGCATGGCACTGTATAATGAACGGCTTGGTGAAGTCTGGGCTCACTAGCAACGGAGCAGAAGTAAGTTTTTATTTTAGTAATTCTAGAGACGTCTGGGCTTCGGGTGTCCATTGGAACTGACTTGGATTCCTCAGCGTATCTGTGATGGATACAGTTAGATCAGCACAGTTCGGAATGAACCGTCTATACCATCCCGCCATACCCAGTAGGCGTCGGACTTGCCGAACAGTTTTAGATGACGGATAGTCAACTATGGCTGAGATCTTATCGAAGTCAGTTCGTATACCTCCTTTTCTGACGATGAAACCCAAGTAATTGGTCTCTTTAATACAAAACTTACTCTTCTCAACGTTGATAGTGAGGCCAGCTTTCCTCAAACAATCCGCTACACGGGCTAGCAGCGTCTGATGACAGAATTAATAAATCGTCTAGATAGACGAGAACATTCTCCCGAAGATCGAACGGAATGACCTTATCCATGATAGAGAGGGTGACCACGTACAGTAAAAACGGTCTTCTCTCTGGAATCAGTGTCTAGTGGGATCTGCCAGAAGGCGTCTTTCAGGTCCAGGCTCGTGTCGTGGCCCAATATCTAATTGGCGGAATTGTGACATCACGACTCAAGCTAGCAGCAAGTGTACGGGTAATTAAGCGATTTGCAATAACTAAGCGTTTTACTTCGCACAGTGGAATGCTTGGCGATTGCGAATTGTTTACTTAAAAACTGTCGCATCCACTGCTGTTTGTAATTAGGAATTGAGTCATGGTTAAGTAATCCACTTTGCATAGTGGAATACAGAGCTAAGCTTACTGTTGTTTACATACATAATTGGGGCTTACATCTGACGGCAGTGATTGACGTAATACTTTGTTAATATAATTGCAAGGTATTGCGCTGGTCACTGGGTCAAAGTCGCTTCCGCCTAGTGGTATGGTGAAGAGCACGGCTGATTCGGTGGATCAGGTTGCTCAGTTCTTGGTAGTTGAATTGCTACAGTGTGTCGGATAAGTTCTGGTTTTCTTGTTAGAATTATTTCTATTAATAAAATAAAAGTTTTTATATGTAGATAACATGTGCGTTTTTACTAAGGACACGACAATTTGGCGCAGCCGGTGAAACTAAGGTAAGAAATGTGAAGATTTCTTACTGTGGTGTTTTTTGTTTTTGTATTGTTTTATTTATCAGTAAAAATTTTAAAACTTTTGGTATTTTTATTTTTGTTTTGAAAAAAACATCTGTTTAATTTAATTTACTTTTCAGGTTAAATTTAAGAGGTGTTATATTAAGTTTATTAAGTAGGATCTTTCAGCCTAAAGATGCTATTGTAATGCTGAGTGTGAGTTTTTGTGTTAATCGTTAATAGTTATGGGTGTTTGGAAGTTTTCTCGTGTGTTAGGTGAAAAATTTAAAATATAAGTAATTATTTCATCGGGGGATTTTTTGTTTGTTTTTTAAATATTTGGGTTTTGTTTTGTTTGCGACGATTTTCCGCATATTTTTCGTGTATCGTATACATTATTATTCTAATCGTTGATCTTCATGTTTGTTTTGTGATGATTTTATATCCTCTTCATTGTGTTTGTG
Organism: Dioctria linearis; assembly: GCA_963930735.1. NCBI lineage: Eukaryota > Metazoa > Arthropoda > Insecta > Diptera > Asilidae > Dioctria > Dioctria linearis. The sequence goes on along the minus strand of OZ005743.1, from coordinate 82,072,844 downwards.
TTGCGAATGAATCAGTAGAATTTTCGTATAAAGTAAATAGTGTAAAATTAGTTGACAGGAAATGATGACTTTTGTTATGTTAAAAATTGAGTTTTAAAGTAAGTCGTAATTGAAAATATCTAGAGCCACACTCAAGTAAATCTATTCTCTGTTTTTTTTTTTATGTGGAGAAAATGGATAAAAGTAGGAAAATTTTAACTGTAGTTTGTTTTGTTGGGTGAGATTATTATTTTTTTGTTGTTAAGCTTTTAAGTGGTCTAATCCTCCCTCGTTTTCAGGTATTAACAAATAAATTTTTGTTTAATATACTGTGTTAAATTATTTGATGTGAAGATAAAGCAAAAAGTGTGTGAGTGAGTGAGTGGCGTATAATTGTGGAATTTCATGTGTGATTTTATATTATGAAAAACTAATAATTTTAAGACGTTTTTTCTATTTTCGTGAGCAATAAAGTTTTCAACGCCACATTTTCGTAGTGGCGTTGATCGTAATCTGGGTATTCGGGATATAATAATAATTTAAAAATCTATATATACATGAAATATATAATATTGATAATTGGGTAGTATCGATCACGGTTCTCGTTATCAACATTTAAATTAGAGATCACGAGTGCCGGGATTGATCTTTGTTGAAGTGACGTGTCTAATGTTAAAAAAGTCAAATGTATCGGTAGTCATAAGTATTTAATCTTGAGTGGCAGTGAGAAGTGATATTTAAGTGCATAGTGTCGAGATAGTAATAGCAGTGATCAGATAATCTTCAGGTTCAGAGAGCATAAATGTCATCAGGAAGGAGTAATGTACTGACAAGGGAGGAGCTAATTAAATTCGAGGCTTAGAAAAAAGTATTGAGAGCAGAACGGAAAAATTAAATGACTGTCAAGTAAAACGTTAAAAGATAAAGAAGCAATTGGAAGAAACGGAAGAGATTGCAGCGGAATTAGAGAAAGGATTTAACAGTTAGTCGATTACTGCCAGAAAAAGTTCGCGACCAGGGGGGCATTAGTTGACAATAGAAACAAACAGACAATAGAGAAGAAGATCAACGGGGGCGGCCCGAAGCACATGATAAAATTATGGACATGGTGTCAAAATACGTACCAAAGTTCTCTGGGGAAAGATCTGCAAAGTTAGCGAAGGAAGTGTATCGATTTCTGAGTTGTTGTAAAGATCTATACGACCGGCTGGAAACCGAAGAGCAAGGCATCCTTATGAAGTGTGGAATATCGACTGACAGACGATGCTTACTATCTGATAAGCTCTGATGAGCCAAAGGACTTGGAAGCATTACAAAAGTCAATCAAAGCCACTTATATGCCACGGATATCGTTCAGCGAGCTACGGATAGAGTTGCTAGCCAGGCCAGGAGAAGGGATCCGAGAGTTTGCGGACAAAATGAAGGAACTGTTGGATCAGATTAAAACTGCTGTTTCTGCAAAGTACCCCGGTAAAGATGAAGGATTCCTGGCGGAGTTGGAAGCGGATGCGATAGTCACATTCAAAGCTGGAGTATGGAATCAGGCTATTCGGACTCGCCTAACAGGACAGACGTTTGATTCATTAATGGCGGTGCGAACGAAAAGGATGCGATAAGACTTCAGCTCACGGTACCAAACAATAAAGGTTTTTCACAGGAAGGAGGGAACAGCGACTACTTTAACGGAGATGTACGTGCACCTCACCAAAAACCTTTCTCTTCGTTAAAGCCGATTCACACAGAATCGTACAGAGGATATCCTAAAAAAGCATATGGATACAGACTCAGCCATTGCTTCAAGTGCGGCCAGCAGGGACATTTCGCGAGAGAGTGTCACAAGCAACCCTTCTGTGCATAATGCCAGTAATATGGGCACGAAACGACCAATTGCCGAATATATCATGTCGTCAGAGTCGCAGACATTACAGAAGGCGTTGTTGGAAGAATCCATCCAGGAGGGGAAAGGCTTAACTGCCAATTTTGCCAAACACGGGATCACTATACAGCGAACTGCCTGAAGAAATACTTAGCAGAAAAGGCCAGTGAAAAATTAAATTCCCAGAATAAGTTTATCATCACGGTTCCATTGGATATAGCATTACAAGGTAAGTTAAGGCTTTTAATAGTTACTGGATCTTCATGTAGCATAACTAAAGTTAATAGGATGAAAACGAATACGCCCATACAGAAACATCAGAAAATTAGAATTGGAGGACTCTTCGGATCCGCTAGGAGCTCCATAGGCACCTGTGAGGTGAAGTTGCAGATAGACAATAGTCAGCATGCATGCAAATTTAACGCCATTAGTGATACGGACTCGATTCCAGCCGACAGTATTCTTGGAATGGATTTCCTCAGCGACAGAGCTATTGTTGACTGCGTAAACATGAAACTGTGGATACAAGACGCCGGCAACGGTAAGAAAGGAAGTCCCCCTCGTGAAAATGTCGCAGCTTGTCCACAAGTGGGATCCACAGCTTGGCAAAATAGCAGTCAAGGAAGTCCGTATCCAGCCAGTATAGAGGAGGAAAGAATCAGAATGGCAGAAATCATTTCATCTTGCAATTATGACCGATATTCCGAATCGAAAAGTACGACACACAATGTGGACAAAACTTTACTACATGGAGTGAAAAGAGTACCCGTTTTGGAAGACACGTTTCTGCAATGCTGTGAAAAGAGCCTTACTTTAACTCACAAAAGTTCAGAGCACAACAAGCTTATGACTCAAGAATCTAGCGAAGGGTCTAGGAGTCAGCACAGATTTTATACACACAGCGGAAATAGTCGGAAGAATGGACGTGAATCCGTGAGAATTGCTAATGCAACAGCCTATTTTGTAAAATACCCAAATTCTATGCATGGACAAGCGCAACCACGCAAGCTTTCCAGACGACCTGGATGGGACCATGAGGGTAATTACAACTTCCATTTGCAACAACGGCGATCTCAGAGGATGCCACGTAGGGGTAAGTTAAAGTTACCAAAATATATTTATCAAATAGAACCGAGAGGACAAATTTTACTTCAAACCCCAACGGTATGTACATGGTAAGTAATGGTTATGACCCAGGATTTCGGGGACTTAACCATAGAAATTTCCAACAAATTCCCTCTAATTTCAGAAGAAATTTGATGAGCTGAGTTTGATAGTCTGGCGAGAAAGAATGTGAAAGGAGGTATAAGCGTGACCCTGTATCTATTCCGTTGGACTTGGAACCAATCAGTAAAGTAAATTTATAGATAAAAACGTAAAAAACTGTTCTATAAAACATATATAGAGAAAAAAATGCGAAAATATTACTTGACAAAATTATGAGCAAGATTGCAATAGAAAGATAAAAACAAAAGACTAAAGAAAATAAAGAGAAATATAATGTTAAAAATTCAGATTTATAAAAAAAAAAACAGACGAATAAGAAATTTAAGAGAAGTTTGTAACAAAAATAATTATTAAAGAAAGGAAACATAATATAAAAAAAGGCGACAAAGTAAAAAAAAAAACAGAGAGAAAGTTAGCACCTGGAGAAAAATATCACTTACGTGCAAACAAATTTGTTATGAAATCATCCGAAAGAAAAATATATAAGGCAGATTAAATAGGTTAGAAAAATATTCAGGTTTTAAAGTGTAAAAAATGTAAAAAATATGTAATAAATGTTTAAGGTTTAAAATTATAGAATAAAGGAAATAACAAAAAATTAAGAAACTAATTAGACATACTAGTGTTTAAAAAAAATAGATATATATATATATATATATATATAGTATATATAAATATGTAAATATATACGTAAATAAGTACAAGATTGAAAAAGTAAGTGCAACTAGAGAATATCAGCAGAGGAAAACAACCTCAATGCGTAAGTAGAATTGGCAGTTACATCAGTTCTGGAAACGTCCCTGGATAGTCTAAATGGAGCAATCGTCGAATCAAGAGTGTGTGTGGGGGGGGGGGGGAAATAAGGAGCAATTGAGAAAAGTCAGCTTTTCACCGTTGACACCGACTTTCTTAAATATGAGGTTAATGGTAAAGTTTGCAAAACAAAAGAAAGTCATGAAGAATACGAGATTAAAACCTCACTGCGAGGAAGAATCTGAGAGTTTCAAAGAAGTTTAAGTAACGAAGAACATTGGAAATCAAATGAAAAGCATTTGAATTATCTACAAGGTCTGACTGAGTGTCACAGGTGGGGTCGAATATAAAAGTGAAGGTTATATAACGGCAAATTTAAGACAGATAGCAGAATAAGTTAAAGGAACTAACATGCCGAATGCTATGCAGTCTTAGAAAGTACGTTACAGGACTTTCAATAGAGCAAGTGTATCTTTTTTATGTATGGGTGGACTCCCAATATATGTAATTGGGAGAACTCCATCATGCATATTGAAATGGTACAAATACGAAAGTCAAACATCAGTTAGACTGAACAAAGGCATGTAGAGACGTTCAGAATGGTTGAAGCAAACAATGAGCATATAAGTAAAAAGCTCAACAGTAAATGGACCGTTCGCTATATACGCTATTGGAAATACATTCCATAATTTCCGCAGAGTACAGCCGCTCAAGTTCATAGATGACATAGTCTATCCCGCGGATATCATCCAACGTTTAGTTGCCTCAAGTCAGAACCACACTGCCCGCAGTCATCAAGAAGCAGCCTGGATCGCTCGCAGTAGCATTAATATTATAATCTGTATTACTTATTATTGTAAAATGATAATATCATAACACGATGCTAGATCTTACAAAATAATAAGGGTCAAATAAGAAATATATGGCGTTATTTCTTAAGCAAAAAAAATGAGATGAGCGGAAGTACAAGTATAATATTAACAAATAAGCAGTAAGAATGATGTGAAAATTGGAATACGAACTGAAATTAAATACACGTAAAGCAAATAAGTATTATTGAAAGTTAAAAAAAAAGTTTTTTTAGCTGTTCCTGTTTCAGCCATTAGATAAGAAGTATAAATACTTAGGTAAATTAAACAAAAGATCGAAAAGTGGTATTTGTAGAGAAATGAAAATTTCTTGGAAGAAATAAGTATTAAGTTTATTGGATAAGTCAGGTATATTAATATTTGCCAAAGGTTGAGAATTAAAAACCAACACGAAAGGAACATAAGAAACACTCCTGTAGTACACTTAAGTGTTCGAATAAACAAATTAAAAACGCGCGAAAAATTAGAAGAAAAGGAATTTATTAGAAAATAGGCAGATATGTTATAAACAAAATACAATGTTAAGACAAAGAAATCAGCAAAGGTAATGTTAAAAAAAGTGTTTAAAGAAAGGTATACAGGATAGAAGAAAACATGATAAAGAAAATAACGAAAGAAAATATATGGTAAACAGGAGAAAGGGGAAAACACTTATAATGTGCAAGAAGCACAAAGTTATTAATTACAAATGACTAGTAAAAAAAATATATATATATGTATACAATGTATTATGTAATTATTTATGGAGTTTTTTAGGTAAATTTCATGTATGTTTCCTCTTATATACGATTATATGATCATGTGTAAAAAAAAAAAAAAAAACAAATATGTAAGGTATAACAATATAAAGTAAACGTTGATGTAATCATAGACATAAAATAGTCTATTTTTGTAAATTAGTTAATTTGGGTATTGGGACCTAACTGAGCACCCCGATCTGATTCCTCTTGGGGATCAGTTTTTCTCAGGGGGGAGGAATGTAGTGGCCCAATATCCAATTGGCGGAATTGTGACATCACGACTCAAGCTAGCAGCAAGTGTACGGGTAATTAAGCGATTTACAATAACTAAGCATTTTACTTCGAACAGTGGAATGCTTGTAGATTGCCAAATGTTTACTTAAAAACTGTCGCATCCACTGCTGTTTGTAATTAGGCATTGAGTCATGGTTAAGTAATACACTTTGCATAGTGGAATACAGAGCTAAGCTTACTGTTGTTTACATACAGAATTGGGGCTTACAGCTGACGGCAGTGATTGACGTAATACTTTGTTAATATAATTGCAAGGTATTGCGCTGGTCACTGGGTCAAAGTAGCATCCGCCTAGTGGTATGGTGAAGAGCACGGCTGATTCGGTGGATCAGGTTGCTCAGTTCTTGGTAGTTTAATTGCTACAGTGTGTCGGATAAGTTCTGGTGTACTTGTTAGAAATAGTTTTATTAATAAAATAAATGTTTTTATATGTGGATCACATCTGCGTTTTTACTAGGGACACAACACTCGTAATGTAGTTTGCCGGAGGAAGTCGACTCAGAAGCGCGTCTATCTGCGGTAGCGGATAGGCGTCCTTCCTCGTAACGGAGTTGACTTTCCTGGCGTCAAAACAAAGCCGAACCTTTCGAGGCTTCCTCACTAGAACAACTGGAGAGCTCCAAGGACTCTGGCTCTCTTCTACACACCCAGTGATAGCATTCCCTCAAATTCAGCATCCACCAAATTTTGTACGGCTGGTGAAATTGGATAAAACCGTTGTTTTATCGGAGCTTCGTCATTTGTCTCGATCTTGTGAGCGACCAAAGATGTTTTTCCCAGGCCTAAAGAGGCGAAAGAAGGGAAAAGCTGTTTAGTAGCATCCAAACGTTGTTGATCTAGACTGGAAAGAATATGGCAATCGGTGTCAGAGGTAGCTATTAGAATCGAAGTCACTTTTGCAACTATACCCAGGACATCTGGAGCCAACCCAAATAGACGCCAGAAGACTATTCCTAGATATTGTGCCTATGTGAGCCCAGGAACTACGTAAAAACGCACGTTTTGGGTCTTACCACGGAAAGTGATGTCCAAGTTTACATGACCATGCACAGTCGTCATGGCACCATTAGCTACTTGTACCTGTGTCCGATACCTCTTCCATTCAACCTCTGCTTCTGCAAGCTTCGCTAGAGCTCTCTGGCCTAGAATACTGACAGTGGCACCACTATCTAGTAATCCAGCCTCAGTTCGCCCGAGCAGTCTTACTTCGGCATACGGTCGAATGTCATCTGGCATCGACACGGAAATCTGTGCCAGTTTTTTCTTTTCCAGTCTCATTCGTCGACAGTATTCCAGCCAACGAACGGTCGATCGTTTCTTTCTTGGTCTAAGTTCCAGGTCAGGATACATAATTTCAGCTAGCTCCGCTACTGAGGAGAAGATACGGTATCTTACTGTACTGATGTAAAACAGGCTCACGCCCACTCGTCATAACAGAGCTTGGTGGACTTTTTAAGACACAAATGGCAGGAGGCCGAATCTCCTGCTCAGTAACATTGCCAGCGAAAAATGCTGTCGGTGTTATCGGGACGTCAAAGATCAAAGACCCTTCCAAACAAGTGCCTAGTAGTGTCATGGGCTCCCCATAGGTGGAAATGGGAGCTTGAAGATCTGAGGAGAAGTCTATTAAATTCTCCGTCTCTATCAATCGATCAGTGGAACTATCAGGTGGCTTGCTGGTATCATCAGAGTCACTGAATGATATCAGTGGACAATTCAGTGGTTAATCGTTAAGGTCTGCTAATGGAGCGAACTTTCTTTCCTGTTAAAGGCTTGAACTGGCCTTGTTGGAGCCGTTGTCGTTCGAGACGTCGAAACTGGTCGAGAAAGGGTGTTGGGATTCCCGACCCGTCTCTCGTTTTTCGCCAAGCATTGACTACAGTTCGGTTTAACGAAATTTCTGCGTCCGTATCCATAGCAGAACACTTGTTGTCTCCCCTGCAAGCAGCCCTGATAGAAGTAGCCCTGCTTATCGTAATTCCAGCAAATCGCCACTGGTCTATTTTTAATGGCTGATAGCTCTTGTAAGCTATTGTCACAGTTTGATAGCTTTGGCAAGTCGGAGCTAAAATTGGATGCTTCCCCTACTTCACTCACTCGATGGTGTCGACCAGTGTTCAGGCTACTAGCCGTCGCAATGCGTAATTGTGTCGCCTGTATTTGGGTGACGAGTGATCTTAACTGACTGATGTTGTTGGTAGGGTGCAGACAGATCTTTTCCTGAATCTCAGCCAGCAGATTGGACATGACGATTTCATGGAATTCAAAGTCTGGCATGGAGTTCTGCAGTTGGCCACGCAGTAACACTAGATGATGGTGGTACATGGAGAATAATTCTCCAGGCTTCTGTTTCCGCGACATCATCGTATTTTCAAGTCATCGTTGGGCACTCCCCATTCAATTGCCAATCCAGTCTTGACAAATTCCCAAGTTGGAAAAGGGTTGTGTCTTAATATAGACCAGTACCAATCCTTCGCTGGTCCCGTCAAAAGCAGGAACATGTTTCTAACTAGGAGGTCAAAATCTCCTTTTAAAGCAGAGTGCGTGAGCGCTTCGACTCGAAAAATAAACTCCTCCACAGACAGCTCGGAGTTGTTACCATTATACGACAGGTTCCATCTCCTGATAGGACTGCCTGATAATCTGTGCCAAGAAGTGTTTTGGGATCGACTGTTAGAAGGTGGATATGCCTGAGGAATATCATCTGGCCTCGAATCTTGTGAGGCATGAAGTCTTGGTTGACTGCCTGCCGCGGAGTATAGATTAGTCGGTGGTCTGGGCAATCCAGTACCGGGTCTTGATTTTAGTCCGGGTTCGCCAATAGGTGGTGGTGGTCGAGACGTGTCGACGTGATTAGGTATGAAAGGAGCTTGTCGCGAAAAAGTATTAAGGAGTTCGTCTCGCAGAGTGCTCACACTGTGTGATTCCCTCTCTAATAAGGTCCTGCATCTGTATTTTAAGACCAGCCAGCAACACGTCTGCTGCTACTAGGCCTTGACCCTGAGGTAGTATGTGACGGGCTGTTCATTCTCGAATTTGGGTGAGAGAAAGTCATTGAGTGCAAGTTTGGTCTCCCTGGGGACAAGGATTCGCGGTTTACTTGCTGACTCGTTAGTGGTGGCAAATCGAACATGGGTGCTGCCGGTCGAGGATCCTAACTGCGGGCCTCGTAAAAGTCTTTTTGGGAACAGGACCTGTATACTCAGTAAAATCGTACTGAGTGACATGGAATCTACAATTCGGGCAGTTTGACTGCTGTCCGATCCACGTTCGCAGACACGTTTTGTGAAACACATGTCCACAGACCGTCTTAACTGACTTCCTCTTGCCTGACCAGTCTCCCTCCTGACAGATGGAGCACTTCTCAGGCACCTGTAGCGGTATATCCGTTACTGGCGGTGGTGTTTGCAGTGTAGCCATTATAGGAGATAAGCAGCTCAGAATCGACAAGTTGAGTATATACAAGAATCTGACGTAATCCAGAAAAACAGGAATTGACAAGGCTAGGGTCCGGATACAGAGCTATCAATGCAGAAAAACAAAAATTTCCTTCAACTAAAGGTTGACGCTAAAACTAAGGTTGTGTGGCAAATTCAGGGTTGCTACGGTAACTTCAATCTAAATTTTTTCTCTAATTCACATATACGACTACGTAAGATTTTCAATAAAAATTCAAAATAATAATTTGGTTTCACCGAAAGATAAAAGTACCTGGGACTAATTGAAAATTACAGTGGATTTAAGCTGGCACAATATCGCGCAAATATTACAAAGTGTAATCAGTTGACTAAAAGCAAAAAAAAAGAGAATCCCCGAGAATTGTTAAAAATTACGATATCATAATTTTCTCACAGAACTCACGAAGGGCTGAACAAAAAAAAATCAACGTCAAGATGTGCATACAAATTCTCCCCTCTCAACATAAAAATCTTTCAGGTCCACTCTCTCAATCAAGTCAGAAATATAATGATACAGGCAAGTGAAGTGAATGTGTGCTTGAAAAGAAGTTGGGCTCTCACCGAGATCTGGGAAAAGTAGGGTCGGAGATGTCAAAGACTGAAAATGTTACTAGAGATTCTTCAGCTAGGCAACTAGCAGTATGCCAGCTCCTGTTTACTGAAGGTCTCTAGCATCCCTTTCATCCTCTGATAACTCTTTCTTTCCTCTTCACCTGATTGTCATATCCAGCTAACCTTCCAGTTGGGCCGAGTCACAAATCTGGTCAACTAGTTAGCTTAAAAGCCAAAAAGTCGTCTGACAGACTCCTGACTCTGTCCAGCCAGTTGGCCAACAAAGACATGCTTCCGTGGGAGTACACCCAAAAAATGTTGTGTGAGGCCACCTACTATTTCCATAACAGAAGGCCAGCGGAAAAAGATCAATCCAAAAAAAATTCCAAAAATTTCAAAAATACAAAAATTTAAAAGACTTTCAAGACTTGAGGCTTGATCAAAGTCAAACCTAGAGTCGAACTTACAAAAACTTTCAAAAACTTTCAAAAAACGTTACTTTACTTTAATGGCAAAAATTCAAAAACTCTAAACTTTTTCAAAACGAACTCTCAAAACTTTAACTTTACTCTACCAAAAATTCAACTAACAAAACCAATTAGACTCAAGTCCGCATATAACTTCCACTGATTGTGGGATTACCGAGTCAGACAACTTAGCTAACAGCCAAAGGTCCATATCTCCGAAGTAATCTCAGTCCTCAGCAAAAGTCATACTTAGAACACCGACGGTACAGTGCTGAAAACAAACAAGTTTGATACCTCGGGTATCATTATAATTTCTTCAAACGGCATCACAACGATTGCAACCTGTTGTTTTTGTTTTTGTTTCATTCCTATGCTCCACTATATGTATGTTTTGCTAACTACCGTAGAGCTGCAATCTAATTTAGAGGGGTTGTCTTGTCCTATGAGAGATTTTTATTAATTTCCTGAACATAACTATATATGTATAGACGATAATCCTTGCTAGCCAATACAACACTTCCATCATCCATAAGTGCAACATCAAAACATTGTGCCTGTTTTACTGTTGATTCCAACGCCGAAACTAATGTAACATCCTCCGTCAAAAATTAGGCAGCAACCCTTTTAATTCTGTATTTCGGGATTTACGGAAATCGATCTAACACCGGAATATTTCACCCTTTTGCAGATGACGAGGAGTTAGGACTCCATATACTTTTCCACGTATACTGGTGAATTTATAAGGCCCTGGAAGTAGCCATCTGAGCATGTGTCCCTGATTACTCTGAGCGTAATTTTTCAGTTCTTCGCTTTGTCGGATTTACCAAAATTTCAATGTTGACCGCAAAAAAACACAATTTCCCATTAACTTTATCGAATTTTTTCCGATTTAGATTTCCAAAAAACTAAACTCGGTCTTTCGTGCTTAAGTCACTTTTTTCTCTTCAGCAGAAAGCCTCGAAGTAAAAAAAGAAACACCCTCTCTTCTTTTTTTTAACCAAAATTAAGAGCTCTTTGATTTTGGGTGCGTTCGAGCTGTACAGACTCTCCGTCCGTTTGACAGCAGGTCGGCATACATGTTGCATTTTGCCTCAGAGTAGCATACTGCTACATGCAGTACGTTACGACCATAACAACTTTCAAATTACTTAGTTTTACAGTTTTTTTTATGTAAATCCCACTTCTGACACCACTTTGTAGGATTAAGAACTTCGGGTTCAAAGAAAGAAAAGAACTTTTCTTTTATAAAAGTTTATAAATAGTTGAATGTATTATGACAAATTAATCCAAAGGTTTTGGAAGAACTGAGTTAAAATAAGGTTTAATTATTTGAAACAATAGAAATTTGCCTTGCACTAAAAACTAACGTTGCGTTTTGAATGGGCTCACGACGTAAACTCGACTCGTTGCTGATTAGCCACATAGGCTCCGTTAGCACCGTAGTTGGCTTGTTATTCTTTTTTTTCATTAATCATTTTGAGGTTCCTAGTAACATGTATGACACACTTTGCATTGACTGTTCGCACTTTCTGTTCGCACTGTACTGGACGCTGGGTGGTGCCCCGGATGGCAGAGTCGGAAAGGAATGGCAAATTCTAGATCCGTACACACACAAAACTTATGTAGACGTACCAACGAAAAACGTTGTTCGTTGGTCGTACGACGAATAATAAGAAAACACGGCCGGAACATTTATTCACTTGCATATATTCCTATTCGGAATTTGATTATTGATGCAATTCTTATATTAACACTGGATTTTTTTCACTCAATGAGCTCAACTCTTCTACAAACATTACATCACTCCCCTGATGTTTTATTTGGAAAATCGTTTGTGAATGATTAGAGTTTGGTTTGAAAATGTACATGAATATGATTCTGTTAAAGAAGACTTAAGTTAGATTATTTGTTTATTTAGCAGCGTTAACTGCTATTGATATACATTTTCTACAATTTCGTATAATTTAGGTTGAAAGTTTTGTTTAATATGTTTTATGATAGCTCTTTTAAATAATTTTATATTCCTTATATTTCTAACTTCACTTGACAATGGATTGAAGTATTTAAAGCCATTATAAACTATTGAATTTTGAGAGCTGCTGTTTCTAAAATTTGGAAGTCTTAGCTGATCATTATTTTGAAGCATATACGGTTGACAATCGCCTACATAATTTATACATTGTTATGGTCGTAGCGTTCTGCAGGCAGCAGTATGCTACCCGACGGCTAGCAGCAGCACACAGCGTGGGCCACACGGCGAATGTGCTGTTGACGAAACTCGACGAGACGTCTTAAGTCTGACTGAGACGAGTGCTCGAGAGGAAAATTGGTTGAAAAAAGAAGAAGATTGAAAAAGAAATTTGAAAAAGAATGGCAAACAAATTTTTTGAGTGGTGTTATCATCATCCAAAGTAAAAATATAAATATAAAGAAAATTAAAATACGAATTAGTAATGAGTAAATAGGACGTTCTTTGCGAGTGTACAAAGTTAAAGGGAAACTGAGGATTGACTGGAAAAATCCAGAGTAGAAAGAAGACACAAGGAGAACCCATGCGGATGGTATTTTAGTGTCAACATTCATGTAAAACCATAAGGAAAAGGTACTGTACAATTATGAAAGAAGAATTTTGGGAAATTGTCCCGGAAATGCACAGCTCGGGGATGTGCTTAAATGAACCGATTAAAATTTTCAATTACACTTACAGTAGGCCAAGTAAAAGCGGTAGAATCGATTTCCCTTAGTTATGGTGGAAGGCGCCCACTAGTATTAAGTCATCAATAAATAGATATCTTAAATAAGTCTCTGCTGGGTATCATAAGAAAGGAGAAATTAATATCGTACAGAAACTACAATTCCTCGTGGCTAACGTAAAGCCCAGAAAATTTTGTTATTCATAGTGAAGAATCTTCTCGAGCGTCCAATTTCATCAGATTCTACGCTCATACCAGAAACCTAAGTAGACACGACAAGTACTTGTAACAGCATTCTCTTTTCGGTCGTACACGCCAAGCCAGAAGAAAAGTGTTAAACCAAGAAATCACAACAGTTTCATATTGCATACATCCAGAGAAAGAAAACGATACGTCAGGGCAGCGCCAGTTGCAAAATGGTCCGTTTATAGTATCGTGTATTAAATTAGTGAACGCGCAGCATGTGTGAATCCTAAGATCGTACCATCGCCATCCGAAAGTTATACCCAACCTTTTTGGTTACTTTCTCCCACACACCCAGCGAGAGGATTCTACGCGCGCATAATAACAGCTTTACTCCAATTCTAGTACTTTATTAGATTTTAATTTTTGTGGGAGATACATGAATAAGAACCTTATTATGTTATGGTAGTATGTAAAGGAGTTATTGGTTAGGACGTGAAGTCCAAACTGCCAGCATGAGCTGACAGATCACTCGATGACAGCGATAGCACAGGGCGGCACGCTAGCACCTCGGCTAAGGGTGGCGGAGAGTGTGGGGGAGTTCCCGAGATAACCTGCCGCTTGTCATCAACCATTAACAAGAAAAATTTTCGTGCCTACATACCAAAAACGAGCCAGCACACACTCGGTCCTGAAGGGACCCTTACGTCACCTACCTATTTCTTATGAAGGCGCGGATGGTCTGCCTTCTTGCCAAGCCCCATCCTCCCATTGACTTTGGGTGGCACTGTTTGCAAAGTCCCTTGTGTTGACCTATGGAAGAGATTAAAGTGGACCTATACGACCTGCAGATGAGAGGGCTCCGGGATGTGAAAGGAGAACTAAATCGAAACTCAGCACGTCATAATCGTTACAAAAATTCCCTTTATTTTAAGCGAAACCTATTACATGCTGCGGTAATCTTGTGACATGGACAACTACCGTTATACAACATTCGAAGGAAGACAAAAGTCAATATTATCACGTTCCAAATGCTACAGCATGGTTAGCGGTAAGTATGTGCACGGATATTCTAAGTAATATTAAAATAATTTGCGTGTTTTTCTTTAATTCTTATCTAATATGGAACTTGAAAAATGTATATAAGATAAACCTCAGCGACTTACATTACGCTGTCTTAAGCGTAACTTCAGTTCTTTCTAATGACTACATACCTTAAATTTAACTGTGCTCCAAATAAATGTGCACTGCGAGCTAGCACAACTGATTCTCTTAATCCAGGTTCACTATTCCCGATTCAGTAATCCTATTAAGTCACGCCCTATATATTTCAACCAATTCATTAGGCAGTCAAGACATGCATGCGTCAACCGAGAGAGAACAAATCCCTTCTTAACGTATGAAAAAGGCTACATTCTATACAAAAAAATCCCACCCTTATTGATTGTCTACATAAAAGGAATTCTTCTTAAAGAGCAACAAGAGAAAAATTTATACCTTATACACTTAACTAATCTTGAACCTTATGCTGGTTTCTGCTAAACAAAAATTTCTTCTCCAAAATTTTAAGAAGTATGTCATGTATACTTAAATAAATTTCACAGTGCTATGTGTGTATGCCAAACAAAATTTTAAAATACTAAGAGGTATAGGTTAATATATTCGAATAAATTGCCAAAAAGAAAACAAACGGAGCACTTACATGGAATTAATGCTGTGGATCCATCGTAGAGGCGCCTCCAGGAAGTTCCAATATACTACTGGATTCTAATTAAAAGTGTAAAATTGATATTAACGTACAGGCACACTTCATAGGTACACACAGTTGTTAAAATCTAAATCTAATTGTGACCTGGATACAGACTCTTTAAATCTTAATGTAGGAACTTTAGCTACTATCCGGTTGCCTAAGATATCAAAAACTGAGCACTAGAGATAATCTTCCCATAGAGTTAGGTTAAGACAGCATCATTTCTTGGGTTCTGCTATACGTTTTCCGGTCGCCGTACAAAACACATATCGCTATCAGACATGTTGCTCCAAATCCGGGTGCTTTCCTGCTTGTTCTGCTCTTAATAACCCATTCGCGGCAGACATTAGATTGTCCCCAGAACAGGATCTCATTACTGGATGCCCGTGTCGTTCTCAGACGAGCATTTAATTTTCCGTGCATTTAATTATTTGGGCGGCTTTTGGGTGCGGCACATATGTTGTACTTGTCCGTGGTCGAAAGCAATCCTTTTGTTTCTAAATAAATGTCCTATCAGTGTTCTTTAATAGGAATCATATGGAGCTGCGGCGTGAAAAGTTACTTACGCTTATAATACACATGCTTCATTTTTATCAATTCAGTTTACTCAATTTTTGGTACATAATAATATCTCGGCACACTGTATGCGCCTCTTGGTGTGATAGAACCGAATTTTCATTACTGTTCAGAACTTTGTACACTTGCTTACTTTGTATTCAGTCTTAGCAAAGTCTGCAATCAATTTTATCCGAGATATAACAGATTTTCTGTTCCCTTTTTGTTTCCTCTAACTTTAACGTAATCTGAATTTTTATTTCCATCACTTTTGACGAATTCTAGGTGCGGTGACGTGAAATTGTTTTGCTAATGAGTAATAAGCTATTACTAGAAAATAAAAATGGTCTAATATTACTTACAGGGTATAATTCCTCGCCGATGTTTGTGGAAAAGTCTTGCTAGGTAGTTAACTCGACGTGTTGAAGAAGATTTGACTCCACTGTGGCGATCGTCTTCTTCTAACTTCCCAGTCATGTCAACATGGCACCTGAGCGTGAGGAAACATTACTCTCGGGCGGGGTGCATTCAGTTTTCAAACTTGATCTCGGCCGGCTCACACGCGTCAGCATTTCGTGTAGCATATTGCTATATGCAATACGCTACGACCATAACAATTAAGACTTTAATTAACGTCAGTAAGAATTTCAGATTACTTTTGAACATTAATAATAACATTATTAAGACTTTAATAACTTCAGTAATAATTTCAGATTTCTTTTGAACATTAATAAAATCATTATTACGACTTTAATAACTTCAGTAAGAATTTTTGTATAGTTCTTTTTGAAAATGCATAATAACATTATTAGAAATATGGAAACGAATTAGATTACTAGACTATAAGAAAAATCCCAGAGAGAAATTTCTTATTTTTCATTGCAGGAAGAATGCGACACTCCAGAAGGCTTTCGTGGAGAAATTTGCAGCAGTGTTAATCGCTATCGATTTGAAAGAAACTTAAAGAAACCTCGGTGGGATTTTTCCATTCTTTTACAAAAAACAAAAAAGTTTATTTTTGTTGTAAGGAGAAACCTTATGTTTCCATAACCCGTTTTGGAACGGTAACGGGTGAATATAAGCGCTCAAACATTGTAATTGCAGAGATTAAGTTATGGTGCAAGTCTGAGGAGTACGGTTTATTTTGAATAAATTAGGTCTTTATTTCTCTCCTTCCTTCTCTCGGAGCCCTCTCACTATGAAGGTTGAATAGGTCCGCAACTCTACTCTATTTACAGGTCAATTAGGGACACTGAACAAGATGACTGCTGCCCTCAGTGTCATGGGGTGGATATGGGGCAATGCAGCTGAAGGCATATTATCTGCGCCTTTACTAAGCGTAAGTGGTGTAATGGTCCCTTCAGGACCGGGTGTGTGCTTCCTTTTTGGCTATATGGCTGGTGGCACAGCGGCACAATATGCACTCAAGTACGTAGGAACAAGACCATTCTTAACTTTAAATACAAAAATAAACACATTCAAAAATATTCTTTGTCTAACACTTAACCATTTTAGCGTATTTAACATATATTCTACACTGGTATATCTATTACCCTGAAGTATCAATCGCAAAATTGTAGTGCTATTTCCATATCGCCAGATGTAATAAATAACAAGGCATCGTCAGCGAATAAGGCTAATTTGCAATGTTGGTATATCATTTATGTATATTATAAATAAAAGAGTTCCTAATATAGATCCTTGTGGGATGCCTAGCTTGACTTCTATAGGTTCTGAAACTTGTGCATTAACTTTTGTTTTATGCAGTCTGTTAATCAAGTAATCCTCGCACCACTGCAATTCTTTACCTTTTACACCATACTTGAACAATTTCTTTATCAATATGTCCATGTCTCGAATGCTCTTTTCATATCCAAGAAAACTGCTACAACGCTGTGCTTATTCGCGATCTGCTCCTTCCATATATTCAACACCATGTTTATTGCTGATTCACATGAATGATTTTTTCGGAAGCCTGATTGGTTACTGATCAGTATATTATTCTTTTCTAGATACTTTTCCAATTGCAGATAGACGCATTTCTCTAATATCTTTTCTGCAGTTAACATCGAATTAATTAGTCTAAAATTGCCGCAATTATTTGTATTTTTCACTTGATCAGGTTTAATTCGAAAGGCATAAAAATCAATATGTGGTATACTCATAAATTATATAAATATATAGTCGCATGCGAACGTCGAACAGTCGACGTGCTACGTACTCCACAATACGCAGAGATGGCTCAGGAGAAAGGGGTGATCCAAATAGGATTAGGTTGAGCGCCATGTGATTTTCTCTCAGCCGGTTAAATCAGGAAACCAGATTTTGTTCAATACCTGTAAACTTCACCTAGAGTTTCCTTGCAATGGAACGAAAAGGAGGTATAAAAGGAATTATGAATAATAAGCCTTGTCCGGACCCATATAATATATATAAAAAAAAGTATTCCACAAAACCTTCAAGAGATGCGATTTATTAATATGGTATCGTTAGGCCAGTCAGCCACACATAATACGAGGGGCTAAAATTCACTGACGCCCCTGGCAGCCCAAATAAAATGCACAAAACAAATTTGAAAAGATTTCCTTAAAGTTATTAATATTTAAATACTCATCTTTTAACCTTGCGGTTGCCATCTGCTCCTCTTTCTCATAGGATTAATGGATACCCTTTGGTCTAGAGATGGGTAAAATTGGAGCAACCTGTTACTTTGGCACAGGTACAGCCCTGTCCCAATCTGTACTTGTTCCAACTTTTTCAGAAAAGCTGTGACAGTACCAATACTAAATAGTTTCATGCTCCTTCAGAGTAGTTGTGACAGTACCAATACCAAGTCTTATATTTCCCAATTATGTAGTTTATAAATTCCAAATAAATGTTTGACTGATATAGCCTATACATTCACACAGTCACACTACACAAGGGCTTTTAACTTTATGCAGCAGGAAGTTAAAAGTGCGATATTATATGGTAGGGTGGCTTGGAAAATGACTGAAATGTATTGTAGGAAGCCAAAATAGAACTATCATGCAACAGTGAAAACATATCACACAATAGATACAATATATACAATACAGTTGATTTAGGTTGCATTAAATTCTACTTATGTAGGTATAACATATTTTTTAATTACAATTGGCCCAGTCGTGTATCTGTATAGAAGCAGGTATCGATATTCCTTTTAAATGAATTTAAATAATCTTGAGATTCTAGGAAAATTTATGGAAGAAAGTGTGTTTTATTTACAGGTATGTTTCTGTAATTTATATTTTACTTTTATCTGTAGGTATCCGTCGTAAAAAAACTAAGAGCTACATTTTCGGTCAGTTTCCGTATTGCAATTTTAATATTTTGAGCGTTGATTTCTTAAATAAATTTAAATCAATAATATTAATTTTGGAAAAATAAAATTTACCCGAAGATTAAAATCATGATATATGTTGTAATTTTTTTAACACATCTTTTGTGTAGCCTAATCTAAAAACAATCGTCTTTTATTATTTATACCAAAGTTGGGACTTGGAACTGATATTTTGGAACAGGTACTTTTGATACTTGGAACAGGTTGGAACTGTTCCATTAAAATATCCCAATTACCCATCCCTACTTTGGTCTGTCACCGCCTGTGATAACTGTACACCCGAAATTAATTTTATGCTGAGTTCCTTCTTCAATTCTTCCCTCTTTAAGCTTTTCCTCCTAAATCTCCTCCTATTTCTTCGAATTGAGCGTTTACTTCTGCTTGCATATATACTTCCGTTGAAATGGAACTTTTCTTTATAGATAAACTCGATGAACTCTTCACGGAACTGGACTCGACTTGTGAGACTCTATTAATAAAAAAACTTTTCACTGCTAAAATTGCACGTCCGTACACACAGACTGTTCGAGAAGAAGCCCACCTGGTGGGTGTCCCTGCTTAGTGTCGATTTTCTCTCTTGTTTTTCCTTTCCTGCCCGAAAATGATACTTTTGTAATGTTACCCGCTGTCATTTAACAAAATGCATGACTGGGTTTGCACATAAACCTACAAATGTAAGTTTGTTTGGATTGCGTTCACACGGTGCTGCTTGAATTCTTCGACCTAGGGTTGTGTTCACCAGATACTATGCGCATATTTGCTGCTTTATCGCACAAATATGTTAACTATTTAGTTATTATTGCGTAATCTTTTTTTTTTTGTACCTGTTTTGTATCTCTAGTTAGGTTTTGGTATGCAAGTCTATTCTAATCTACTGTCCTTTTTATACTTGTAATTTGTTTGGTTTATTTATTTAAGCTTGTGAATTTTGTTTTATTGTTATTATACTTGTGATTTGTTTAATTTATTCACTTGTATTTTTTTTTTGGTATAATTTGTTGATGATTTCACACATTTCTTATGTTCTTAGTTTTTAATTATTACTTCTTTTAATACAATTTTCTTCTCTTTTTAAGGAATCCCGGACTGCACTCTATTTTTAGATTTAAATTCCAAAAATGACTACCGTTGCCTCTAGAAACAATTACCGCCAAGATAAAGCGCAGCAAGCAAAGCAATAGATATTAAATTAGCAAAGTAATAGATAATTTTGAGGTGTGTGGCTGATTGGCGTTGCGAATATTCGGTTAAGTTATTACTGAAATTCCTATGGAATGCAAGTTCTAAGATAAATTACAAAGACTTGATGTTTTACAGATTAAGCAAAACGCATGGAATGCTGAAAGCTAAATTATAGACTTTAATATTTAGTGATTCGTAATTTAAGCATCTCTATTCTACTTTTACACAATTCAAAAGCTAAGAAAACACAAATATATGGGACCTTAACTAATTTCACAATGTTCGTTTGTTCTAGGCTAGGGTATACAAGGATAATTCAATTTGGCGTCATTTAATGTCAATCTTCCGGTTTGTTTATGTAATTGACCAAGTTTTCAGTATCATTTTTAAGTCCCTCAGCGACATCTTTATGTTTTGTTTTTCCTTCGCCCCTTTCAGCATCTTCACTAGAAACAAGACGCAGGGTATCCGCCGTCTAGTTATCTATCTTATCATCATCTTCAAATATCTGTAAGTAGTCGACAGCATTTTCGAGTCGTCGCCGATGATATTTTGTAAGATCCAATAGATGATCCCGTTTAGCTAAAATTTCATTCGAACGTTCTTTAATACGATCAGCTCGAAAGTGACCCTCAGCAATACACTCGGCTCCAGCCTTGGCTTCCTCCAGGGGGTAGGAGTAATCAGACCGACCCAGGATGGTCGGAGAGTCAACGCCTAAAAATAATTATCTGCAGTATTACTAGCTTAAAAAAAAACAAATGACATTATTGTGGATGGGACAAACACAAGCACGTAACACAACAGGGTCGATTTTCGCCAGAGTCCGTAACAGACGTTCGCAAAATGCTTTACGGCCCGATCGAAATTTAGTAGCACGGAATTTTTCCTACCCCGAATACTTCTCACCCGTAAAAAGTGCCAATAATCTCCCCTGTGTTGGCTATGGCAAATTGATAAAAACTTCATGTTCGTGCGTGGTGCTCGGACGCTGCTCTCTACCTTTTTCGTGCGCGGCGCGCAAAAACTACACCGTCTAAACTAGCCCCATGTATATTAATGGACTGCTCGTTGAATCAAAAATGCATGAAGGCAAATGACACCACTTTTATATTCCTGTCTCTTTCTTTCCGTGAGAGCATACTTTCCCACTGAAATGTAACGATTGGGAACGAGAAATTGCTGGAGGTTCAGCGGTATTGCCAACCAAAACATGCCTTGTAAAAAACACTTCCTTCGACTCATAATTAACATTTAACAATACAAATAGTCTCAAATACTTTTGTGGTCAATTCGGTAAATCCCACTTACATGCATATAAGTAAATTCCCAAATAATTTAAATATAGTAAACATAGCGCCAATTTACGACAGTTGGGAGCATTGTCAGTCAGGGGATAATTTCTGAAATCAAAACTGGTGCCACATGACACAGGAGATCAGTCAGTCCATTTATTTACATGTCAGTGAAGCAGAAGTGCACCACTGACTTCCTCAATAAATATATATATATATATATTTTCTCGGTGTTACAACAACATATTCAAGTTGCTTTGCCATCTGCTCTGTCAAAGTGTCCTGTCGCCATTATTTGTGAATTTTTTTAGTTAAGTGAATTAAAACATTTTGTTTGGGTAACTTGCATAAAATTTAAGAAGGAATTTGTTTCTATATATCAATAAAGAACATTTATCTCTTTGACAGGTCCTTGTACTTTATACGTGTGTTCACTACTACAAGGAATATGACAGCAATATGTTCCATCCACTGACTTTTAACAATAGTCTGAGCATTTTGCTATTTCATGTGGCACAAATATTGTGTTCCTGTACATCACCGTTAGAGCACCCTTTTTAAACGTTTACTCCATACAAAACATGTAAAACTCAACCAATCAGATGACATTTTGTTATGGTCGAAGACACACGGAGCAGCATGCTGCATCATGTGGCTTCACCCGAAGGCGATGACATAGCGAAGGTGCTGCCACTTGTGAAAAACCACACGAGCTGACCCTGGCGGAGGCACAACCTCGAGCGGGAGTGTCGAAAAAAGGGAAGAAGAAGACTTTTTCCGGGCTGTCATCTCCTTTTTGGTGTTGTATTGGCTGAGAAAAAATGTGCAAGAACAAAAAATCAAGAAAGATCACAAAAAAATCAAGAAAAGTCCGGAACAACGTTTATTGTAGCTATATTATCTCTTTAGGCGATAATCTTACATGTGGTTTTTATATTTTCATTATTCAATAGTCTGAAGTGTCGTCACAATAGCGCCAGGGCTCTTACTGGCTTAAGCAAGCTCCTTGGGGCACATATTTAGACTCAGCCAGGAGTCAGCCTGCATGAGCAGCCTCAGCGGCAGGGACTGATGCGATTTGCGCTGAAGGGTGGAGTGGAGTGTGTGAATCGGATCATTTACGCTACATACACTTTATTGCCATGCGAGGTTATGCTCGCGGTATAAACTTTTGTTGAACATACTCGACGTTGTCACATAAGCAGCATCAGCCTGTAGCCGTCCATACGAGAGACAATAGGCCCACAAATTAGAGTATAAGCCAGATCTTTGTACAATATTATAACTACATTTAGCAGTATGTGTCAGTCAAACTTCACAATTAAAATCAGATTTCCGAAGTATAATAGAGATAAGAAGTAATTTCGTTTAAAACTAATTTGACAGTAGCAGTGGAACATCACGGAGGCGCCTCGGCGATGGATTGCACAGCACCACAAAATATGTAAGTCGTTCTTTTATAATTTTTACGAAATTTTCGTATATATAGTATTTTCGAAACTTGATCAAACGAAATGTGCGGATACTAGACACCTAGACGAACCAAAAATTGTATGGCAGGTGGGCGGGGAGGTGGAGGGGGGGGGGGGCAATATCAATCGTTTAGGAGTTACAGGGTGATTAAGAGAAAAAGCTAGCTTTTCACAAAACACCCTACTTTTTTTAAAACTATAGGGTATACAGTCACAGTTAAGAGCTCACTGTATGCAGAAAATTTCTGATTTTCTTCCTTTTTTTAATTTACCCTCTATTAACATAACTCTTTAATTTGACCTATTATACTCTATGTGTTAACTGTAGCCGTTAAACAGTTATTAACTTATAATCTATTCAGGTCACACCGAAATTAGACGATATTTTCTAAAATGACGTGCTAAGGGAACAAATTATTGTTGACAATAAGTTGAAAATAGGTTTGAGAATAGGTTAAGAGCTAATAATTTAATAATAATTGCTACACTTAGCACATAGGGTGTAATAGGTCAAATTAAAGAGAAATTCTACAGTTTTCACTTTTTATAAAAAAGCTATGTTAATGACCTTTTTACAAAACTAATAGAGGTAAAATTAAAAAAAGGTAAGAGAATTCGAAATTTTTAGTTTAGACAACCATAATTCTTGAGAGGCTTGTTGAGCAGTCGGTGGAAAGATCATGAAGTTCTGCAAACAGTGAGCTCTTAACTATGAAGGCGTACCTTCATAAAAAACAGGATATTTTGTGAAAAACTAGATTTATTTCTTAATCACCCTGTAACTCCCAAACGGTTGATGTGAACCCCTTTGCCATACAATTTTTTGTTTGTCTAGGTATCTAGTATCCGCTCATTTCGTTTGATCAAGTTTCGAAAATACACATTGTATGATTCTACCAATTATCGGAATGGAGTTTCAAGCGATCATAAGTGGTACCAAAACCCTAGACCACCTTTGCACTCAAATCAAACAAACGAGTTCATGTGGCAACTTAGTTAACCAATTCAATCGTCTGCAACAAGAAATTTCTACTGATAACGAACTCCTGCGTGCCAACCCTACAACTACCCGAAGTAAAAAAGGTGCTGTCAACTTCATTGGCAACGTGGGAAAAGCCCTGTTCGGCGTACTGCACTCGGAATATGCAGCAGAAATGTCTAACACTATTGATGATATCAAAGAAAATGAAAACCGCCTCCTAACACTCCTAAAAAATCAAACTTTGTTGATAGAACTTCGTTGATAGACTCCACAATCAACCTAATGAAAACCGACTAAGAAAATGCTGATAGAAAGTTCCAAGAAATAGAGAGTCAGTTTGGCGAGATAACTCTGTGCATAAATAACATCAGCGAAGGACTGTATCTGCAGAGGGCGACATGACTGTTTGTTTCGTTAACCATCCAACTGACTCTGATGACGCTAAGCTTTTAAAAAACGCAATCAGCAATAATAGACACCTTCATTAACACCCACTCCCCAAGGCAACTAGTCCAAGAGATAACCATCATAAAGCCCATCTACCTACACCTCTCCAACTACCAGCGTCTCAGGATGCTATACTACAATTCTACCGCTTGATAACAATAGAAGGCCGAGTCGTCGACGGCTGTTCCACCCGAATCAGTGGATCTATGCCTTCAATAGAAGGCTCTGGTCTCCTCAAACTTCAAGCAAACTGCGTCATCAGGCAAGAATTTTTGACAATCCAAGGGCATCATGCATATCCAAGTACAAGCAAATTGTCCTACACAAATGTTGGCAGCAGTTCCAATCCAATAAGCATCGATCGGCTTCCGATGATTAAGCACAATGCCATAGTCTACCACGTTAAATTGGCCGAACTAAAGGCCCTTCAGAAGGAAGTTCAAACGCAAGATATAAGAGAGCTCCCAAACAAACTTCACGCACACCACGTCCATCACTGGCCATGGCTGTCATCATAACTGTTGTTGCAATACATCTAAGCCACCTAAACCCAGCCCGAGACGAGGTACAACCCCAGATTACAGTGAAAACATCGACAGTTGAACAAGGTATGTTCAACGCGGGAGAGTATGTTACGACCCAGATTTTAGTTATTGAGTTAGAATTAAGCCAATTCAATTTCGTCATCATACCGATTTCATTATAAATCATAAAGTCTAGCATAAGCATTTCAAATTATCATTGTTTACAAGATCATTGAACCAACGATCATCATTCACCACCGTGAATCCACTTTTTCGCGTTATATGCAATTTCAACAATATTCACGCCTGGGGTAATTATGTTACCCATGACGATGTTCAGTTTTTGTTTTCACGATTAAATGACCTGAGAATTACTGCTGGGTCAGCATGCTCACTGCCGTGAATTGTCGATCGCTGAAGTCAATGAAGCTATCTTAAAACATTATTGAATTTGCTTGCATTGATTAAGTATAATGGATTTCTGTATAAATATGCCGCACTTAGTAAAGAATGGATCAGGGTTTATTTTATAGGCAGCTTTGAGTTTGTTATGAAAGTATGTTGGAGTGATTGGCTTGGGCGTGAAGTCCAGACTGCCAGCATGAGCTGACAGATCACTGGGTGGACAGCGTTGACTGCAGGGCGGCACGCTAGCTCGCCTCGGCCATTGGCGGAGAGTGTGTGGAGGTTCTACGAAGACCTGCCGCTGCCACCAGCCATATACAAAAGATTTCGTGCCTACAAGTCAAAGGCCATTACACATACTCAGTCCGGAAGGGACCTTTAGACTACTTACCACTTACTCCATTGGAAGCGCAGGTGTTATGCTTCCAGCACCGTTGCCCGAACCACCCTGCGATACTGTGGCCGATATGGTACAGTATCCCTGTGTTGACCTGAAAGGCAAAGAGTAGGGGACCTAAACGCCTTCACACTAAGAGGGCTCCAGGAAAGTGAAAGGAAAAATGACAAAACTTAGCCCAGCGTCATTATTTAGACTACGAGTGTTTATTCACAGGAAGGACAATCTTTGACTACAATATTTACAATGTTGTGTTCTGCACTTATACTCACCCCCGTAGCTGGTTGGATTCGTTGGCATATTCTCTTTTAACTACTATATGAGCTGAAGCTGTGGTAACAGATACTTAAAATAAATTCTGTCGATGTCAGCTCTTAACAAATGCTATCTTTTAATTCTGCCTACTCGAGCTAAAAAAAACTATTTCGTATCCCTATGAATACTACTCTCAATTTCATTCACCGAATAGACTACTGAACTGGATTACATCAGCTGGCAAGAAGCATCTGATGATGTTTTAACAACAAAAACTACTTATACTTAATTACACGGGCTCAGTAGGAGTTATTATTAATGTTTATTTACAACAAACATGGAAAATTACCATGACTCAAAATTCGCTAACGTACAAAATTATCTACAAAAATAAAATTCGTGTTGCATGTATCTAGCTTACACATTTAATTCCTCACGAGAAATTTCCTCAAGAATGCGAATTCAAAAGTGTTCACGTTACATCTAGGGTTGGGAATCCCGGGATTCCGCAGTTTTTAACAATTTCAAAATCCCGGGATCGGGCACTTAATCCCGGGATTTGAATATTTAAGCTTAAATAAAAAATTGCTTACGGTTTCCTGAAAAATTCTAGAAAAAATCGGATTTGGTTGAACAGTTTCAAATTTAAATTCTTGGAATTTTTTTAATACAAATTCTTAATATTTAAAAATTTAAAAATTTCAAGCTCTAGGCAGGGTTTGAAAGCAATAGAAGACAGCAAACGCAGCACATAAAATATGCTTATACTTGCTATGCTCCCGCAAAAATTTATTTTGGAACTGCTATGCTTGCTGCTGTTATTCGAAATTTCACTGCTGGGTATGCTGGGCTATTTCAAGTGCATTTGAATTCTGGTCATAGGCATGAAGGAAACCAATGTGATGTTACTGAGGTCAATTGTGGTCCAGTGGTCAAGAAGGTGCGAAAATTGATAGTAATGTTCAGACGATCGCCAACAAAAAACGATGTCTTGCAGAAGTATGTTGCTGCTGAATTTGGAAAGCAAATAACTCTAATAAAAGACTGCAAGACTATGTAGGTGGAACAGGCTTTTGTCAATGCTGGAACGCGTCTATTTATTAAAAAAATGTATACAAAAAGCATTGATAGACATATGTCCACCTGAAGAAGAATCTTTTGCTTTATCCAATGATGAGATTAAAATGGTATCCGCCATCATTAGTGCTCTAGTCCCAGTAAAAGCAACATTTGACGTCCTTTGCCGTCGGGATGCTAATCTGTTCACAGCCGATGTTGCCATAACTTTTATGTTAAAAAAACTTAAAGATGCTAACAACGTTATAAGTCAAAATTTGCATTCAGCTCTTATTCTTCGCATGCAACAAAGACGAACAGATATCAGTGGGGTACTTCAGTATCTGCACAATGGTAGAACAAACGATCAGTCCGAATCCGAAATAGACTTCGTAACAGTTCCTTCTTCCATAAAATGTCGCAAATTAATAGTTGAGTTACTCGAAAGATAGACGCTTCAAATCCAGCTATATCACTAACATTTCATGAGTCCGAAATTATACCTACTGTGTCAAATGAGGCACCTCTCGCAATTGTTTCAGATTCTTCTGAGCTTCCATCTGAATCTCTTTCTTGTTCTCTTGAAGAACCTTTAAGTATTTCAGACGAGCTCAATAAAGCTATAAAAAAAGAACATTTGCCGAGGATAGCAATTCGATGTGACACGCTGTCAGTGAAAATTCAAAGAGAAATGCTCTTATTTGAGAATGGAGGAACACGTGGTGACATTTTGCAAAGAGCATACGATTTTTTAATGACTATTAAGCCAACCAGTGTAGAATCTGAACGTGCTTTTTCTGCGGCTGGATTGTTTGCAACTAAAATAAGAAGTCGTTTGTACGATGAAACTTTGGATGTGCTGTGCTTCCTCAAAACGTATTTTAAAAATAATAAAAAATAATTACGTATGAATGTTATATCTATAAAAACAATGAACTTTTTATTATTTAATTAAGAATGCATAATATTATAAAAATATATATTAATAATATTAATAATTAATATATATTATAATTTAATAAATTACTTTTTATTAACCTATTTTTGAATGCGTCATGTCATTAATTTTGTTGAAATAATATGTTAATATCTTTCAAGAACAAATATTGGAAAATCCCGGGACTAATCCCGGGATCTCGGGACTAGGTAAATGCAATCCCGAAATCCCGGGATTGAAAATGTAGCACGGGATTGCCAACCCTAGTTACACCCAGACGTAACTGGACACTTTTGTTTTTCTCGATTTTGGCTCATGAGAAATTTTACGTGAGAAATTTTATGTTCACTTTTTTGATGAAGTAGCATTTTATAATTCATATCTAGCTTTAGGAAATAATATTTAAAAATGTGATTTTGTGAATAAATAATTATTGTTGTTCAATACGGTGAAGAGTAAAGTATTTTTTCATTTGATTTTTTGTGTGGCATCGGTTTTGTTAAGCAACAGCTGAAACGTGTAGCAGTAGAAGGACCTGTACTATACGATATATAAGCCAAGGTTTTTAAGCACTTTGACTATGGAAGGTCTGCAAAAGTGCACTTTGGCGCAATATACCTAAATCTAGGGTATAGCGGTACACAGAACCGTTTATACCATCGTCGTACTTGAGGATAATAATACCGGAGCCCTATCTAAATTAATCAAGGCAGACAACTCTGCAATTATTTGTCAGCAGACTTCGCTGATGCAAGGTTTACGGAACATGCTAAATCACATCAAACTACAGGCACAACCGCACTCCGCTCACTTTTATCAGATAAAAATAAAGGCTATCGAGCATCACTGGGAGAAGATTTAACACTTTCACAGCAGCAAGATACTTGAAGATTTGGATGACTCATACCTATCAGATACCATGGGAGAATACTTCGAGTTGGAAGAGCTAACACATGAAAAATTGGTGAACTTATATGAAGGCTTAAGTCACAGCCAACGTAAGCCAGAGGCCAATATAAATTCATCAGCAGCAGAACTCAGTCCAAAATCCAGTATGAAGCTCCCAAAGGTAGAACTACCAAAATTAGATGGTGCCTATCTCAAATGGCGGCAATTCTGCGATTTATTCTCGGAACTGATACACAACCAACCGCTGCCGTCATGCCATAAAATGTGGTATCTAAAGAGCATATTAATAGGTGAAGCTGAAAAATTGGTCCAACATTTAACCATAACTGAAGCAAACTACGCCACCGCATGGAAGCTCATAAATGATAGATATGAGAACCCCAGATTGCTCGTCACTGCGCTACTAAATAAAATACTTTCGCAACCAACGGCCACAACAGAGAGTGCATCTGCGATAAAAACAATTCACGACACCACTAAGGAATGCCTGCTCGCCTTCGGAAACTTAGGTATCAACATAGAGAACTGGGATCCGCTTTTACTCCAGATTCTAATGAAAAAGTTGGATAGAGCAACACATACATTGTGGGAGCAATCTTTAAGTAAACCCAGGTCACTTCAATCATTAAAGGAGTTTCTTCAGTTCTTAGAAAACCGCTTCCAATCCTTGGAAGCAATGGGAAACACAAATAGAACAGAAGGTAAAAGGGTACACACCCAAAGCGCTCTGACTACATCGGTCAAGACAGGGTGCCCATCATGTAGCAGCAACCATCAACTATTCGCATGTCCTAAGTTCCTTCAGTTATCGCCATCCAACAGAGTATCGCTTGTAAAGAGAATTAATGCGTGCCTTAACTGTTTGAGAAGTGGGCACATTATATCCAGTTGTCCATCAAGAGGATATCTCAAATGCGGCAAGAAGCATAATACTCTTTTACATTTTGAGCCAACAAAAACGAAGGCTGTCGTATCAAGAACGAATCAAGTCCCAACAAGCGAAGTCCAGCTGTCAACGAGTATCTCAACAACTTCATCACCAAACAGGGTAACGACGGAGCCATCAATACGACTTACTGCCAAGTCGACACCAACTACTAAGAATTATGTGTTATTAAGCACTGCTATTGTGAAACTAACCAACAAAACTGGTACGAGTATGGAATGCAGGGCCATCCTAGATTCTGGCTCTCAGCTAAATTTTGTAACGCAAAAATTAGTGAAGAAACTTGGTCTGATTGGAACTCCCGACTTAATGAACATAGAAGGCATTGGCCTACGCAAACAGCAAGCGCAAAAACGTGTTAATATTTTGTTGGAATCTCGAATCAATGGCTTCAGCACTACCTTAGAGGCACATATACTGCCACGAATCATTTCACCACAGCCCTCACAGTTAATAGACATTGCTTCTTGGCCAATACCAGCCAACATACAACTAGCGGACGCACAGTTTAATCAGCCAGGGACGATAGATCTTTTAATTGGGGCAGAATTATATTATTCGATTCTATCAGTAGGACAGATCAAATTGGGCAAGACATTACCTACCATGCAGAATACAGTTTTTGGTTGGACAATAGCAGGAAGAACCCAACACATACCACAAACACAAGCAATATGTGGAATATGCCCAGAAGATGAAGCACTTCAGCAGCAAATGGAAAAATTCTGGATGTTGGATGAGGCTGAACAGTCAGCTAAGGCATTCACTACCGCAGAAAGACAATGTGAAGCACACTTCGTACAAAACACACGACGAAATAAAGAAGGGCGCTTTACAGTCAAACTTCCGTTCAAGGTCGATGCTCAAACCCTAGGGGAATCGAAGAATATTGCGTTTCAACGTTTTGTGGCCTTAGAAAAAAGGTTAGACACAAACGAAGAACTTAAAAAACAGTATGTTCATGGATGAGTACATCGAATTGGGACACATGGAGGAAGTGAATTTTAATGAAATCAAGAAACCCTACAACTTCCTTCCGCACCACTGTGTCATTAAACCAGAGAGTTCGACTACTAAGCTTCGAGTGGTCTTTGACGGATCGGCCAAGACATCCAGCAATATTTCCCTGAACGACATCTTAGCAGCAGGTCCTACTATTCAGGATGATGTCTTTTCACTTCTCTTAAGATTTCGCATGCCCAGTTTCGTATTTACCGCGGATATTGAAAAGATGTACCGACAGGTAAAGGTTCACGACGATGATACAAGGTACCAACTTATATGGTGGAGAAATAACTCTCATGATCGATTAAGGTGTTAAAAACTTTGTACGGTCACATATGGTACCACTTGTGCTCGTTATGTGGCAACCAGATGCCTGCAGATGCTAGCAGGGGAACAGGCAGAACATTATCCTCTCGGAGCTGAAGTAATCAAACGAGATTTCTATGTGGACGATATCTTAACTGGAGCCGATAATCTCACAACTGCAATTGAAACTCAAGCGCAGCTCCAGTTTTTACTTCAAACAGCCGGTTTTAAATTGAGAAAGTGATGTGACAATCACCCCAGTCTTTTAAAGAGCATTCCCCAACAAGACCAAGAACTTCAGTTGGATTTTTATAACCACAAAGAAGATAACACAAAGGCAGTAGGATTAACCTGGTTACCAAAGAGTGATAATCTCTGCATCAAAACTACATGGAAAATAAGCACTCGAGTAACCAAACGAAATGCCTTATCAGATATAGCACATCTCTTTGATCCTTTAGGCATTATGGCTCCCGTAATCGTTGTTGTCAAGATATTCCTTCAAAAATTATGGGACATAAAATGCGACTGGGATACGGCACTTCCGCAAGAATTACATTCCTATTGGCTTAACTTTCGAGAGGGGTTAAAGGCACTAAATGACATAAGATATCCAAGACATGTGTTTTCCCAAAGAAGCCCTAAGACGATTCAAATCCACATCTTTGCCGATGCCTCTGAAAAGGCCCACGGAGCGGCAGCATACATAAGATCCATTGACAGAGATAATATTGTAGCTATACGACTGTTATGTGTGAAATCTAGAATTGCCCCAATTAAGCAAGTCACACTCTCACGTCTGGAGTTGTGCGCAGCGAAACTTGCAGCGGAGCTAGCTGGACGTCTAAAAAGGGATCTGAAAATCAAAAATGCACCTATTTCTCTCTGGACAGATTCAGAAATTGTTCTGGCATGGATTAACACATCATCATCGTCATATCAAACGTTTGTGGCTAATCGAATAGCAGTAATCCAGCAGCTAACAATTTCGGAACAATGGCGACATGTCAGATCTAAGGATAATCCCGCAGACATTTTGTCAAGAGGAATGGCTCCAGAGAAGTTGGGAAATTCCGTCATCTGGTTTTATGGACCAACTTTCTTGCATGGTGCTGAAACATTATGGCCGTCGCGATATACAAAGAAAACGGTTGCGAATTACAGCAAAAGAAGACGAGCACATGTAGTGGCGTCATCCACTGAAATCAAAGAAGCTGAAACAATTCTCAGTCATATAAACCACAGGAACTCTTTTCGAAAGGTCCAACGAATCATGGCGTACGTTCTTCGATTTATCAGACACACGAGGAAACTTAATCGAGACCCTGCAGGTACATTTGTCTTAAACGCAGAGGAATTAGACGAAGGTCAAGCGATGGTGGTGAGACTAATGCAGCAAGAAGGATTCAATGAAGATTTATCGCATTTAAAGAGCTTCGGAGAAGCTTCCAAAAACAGTGCCATCAGTAGCCTTACACCATTTATCGATGAGGACAACATTGTTAGAGTCGGAGGTCGCCTGGAAGAATCAAATCTAACATATCAGGCCAAACACCCAATGCTTCTGGTACAACACTGTGTTCAATATGCTAAATCCAAGCCAAAACTTTTAACACAGTTGATGGGTAATTTGCCAGCAGATAGAGTCCAACCAGCAAGACCATTCGTAAATGCTGGCGTAGACTTTTGTCATTTTAAAATTCGGGGAAAAAGATCACAGAAATCATACATTGCTGTGTTTTTCTGTTTTTCTACTAAGGCTACGCACTTAGAAATAGTGAGTGACCTATCCACACAAGGTTTTTTGGGAGCTCTACGACGCTTTATGGCTCGAAGAGGACACTGCCGAACAATTTACTGTGACAAAGCAACAAATTTTGTTCGGGCCAAAAATCAGTTGCAAGAAGTAAAATATATGATAGAATCCAGTCACTCTCGAAGAGAAATTAAAGAAGCATGCAGCTCAAAGACCATTGATTTTTGTTCTATTCCACCTCGAGCTCCACATTTCGGCGGGCTCTGGGAGGCAGCAGTCAATTCAGCGAAACATCTCTTGCAACGGACTCTAGCATCAGACTCATTAACCTACGAAGAGCTTGAAACAGTTGTTGTAGAAATAGAACCAGTGCTTAATTCTCGACCAATCACACCCATGTCTTCTGATCCAAACGACTTAACACCGGGTCACTTCCTCATCGGAGAGCCATTGACTAGTACCATTGATCCAAAGGTTAAATCGTCAAATGCCAATCTCATCACTCGTTGGAAACGTGTTTCACACATCAAAAACGATTTTTGGAGGCGGTGGACCATGGAGTATTTAAGCCAATTGCAACACAGGTATAAATGGAAACAACGATGTCAAAATGTCCAACCTGGTACCATGGTCTTGGTAAAGGAAGACAATATTCCTGCATTAAAATGGCCACTCGGACGTATTATTAACACGATGAGAGGAAATGATGGATTGGTTCGGATAGCGGACATCTGCACTTCTAGTGGAATCATCCGACGTCCAATACACAGGATTGCACCACTACCGATAGAAGCGGAATACTCCGATGAGCCTGCAACTCAGAACGAGACCGAAGACAAGGAAATCACTACAACTATACCAAGTTCAAACATATCTCAATCCACCAGAGATGAGCCCACAACATCATACGAACCAACTCAGCCAAGAAGAGATGCCAATCCTAGAAAGAAACAATGGAGATCGGTGGGATCTGCTATTGTGACTTTACTTTTGACTTGTATAATGCTACCATCAATTAATAATTCTCCCATAGAAACAAAACCCTTCACTCATCACCCAGGAATCTACTTTGAGAATCTGGGAGCTGCAAACATCGTAGCTAATGAATGGAAACTCGTCGCATTTTACGACATGACAGCTTATTGGAAGGAACTTGCTCTTCTTCAAAATTGCACCAGGGTTTTAGAGGAATTATGCCAAAGAATCAATGAAAGAGAACAATGTTTGGGAATTATTGCACACATAAAACAGCTGCAATTAGAATTGGACACAAATAGTATATTACTATCAGAACCGAGCAATTCGAACAGATCAAAGAGAGGTGGAAATATCGCCAGTGCCTTATTTGGGGTGTTAGATTCAGAGTATGCCGAAAAGATGGCACAAACGATAAATGATATTGGAAAAAATGAAAATCACTTGCTGGATCTGATAAAAAATCAGACGTCAATCATGGATGCCACCTTGAACATAATGAAGAAGGAAGAACAATCTATTGATCATCAATTTCAGCAAATAGAAACACAGATTGCCCAAACAACTCAGCAATTACACGACATAAGGGAAGAGGCGTACCAAGAAAAATTGTCACAATCATTCATGTTGCTAACCTTGTCCGCAATTCTCACAGTGTCCAACTTCTTCAGAATTCAAAGCTCAATCTTAGACGTCATCATCGATACTCATCACGGGAAAATCAGGCCGTTATTGATTTCACCACTGCAGTTAAAACAAGAATTAATAAAAATCAAAACTAATCTACCTTCATGATTACACATACCAATATAACAGGACGAGGCACTTAAATATTACACATTGATGACTATCGAAGGAAGGGTCGCTGAACGATATATTATATTCAAGCTAACTCTTCCCTTATTATCGCTTGAAGAGTTTGAACTATTTAAGGTCACTCCAGTTCCAATACAAACTAATGACACTTTTATCCAAGCATCCTTCCCGTTCTTAGTCATAAACCTACATCGGGATCACTATTATACCCTCACAGAACAGGAATTGCAACTATGTCTCATCATTGACGAAGGTCAACGTATTTGTAAACAGAAACACCCCCTATATAGAAGGGGATCGAACATCAGCGCCTGCGAAATAAACTTTTTTAACCACCTGTCGCAGTCACCATCCTGCCAGATAGTCAAGACAGGGAATGGACCACATTGCATCCAAATGTATAGTCCAAACCAGTGGATATATGCGCTGAGTGAAAAAACCACTATCAATGTAGTATGTGACAAAAACACTACTCAGTATGTCATTGAAAGAACAGTGTCGCAGCCTTTAACTGCATACTAAATTAAGAAACTAGCTAAATAAGCGAATGCTCAACAATATTAACATCACAATGTCGTAAACGCCTGCAAGTCAAGTTGGCATTGAGTTTGATTTCGAATTGATTCTGTGGTGGGGAA
Source organism: Dioctria linearis (assembly GCA_963930735.1). Taxonomy (NCBI): domain Eukaryota; kingdom Metazoa; phylum Arthropoda; class Insecta; order Diptera; family Asilidae; genus Dioctria; species Dioctria linearis. The sequence continues at coordinate 82,037,784 of OZ005743.1, read as the reverse complement.
CCGCTATAAAGCAAGCTACAGGAGCTTGTTTTTGGTCAGACTGGTATAAGCCGTCCGACGTGGAGTTTGCCATATTTTTATCGCCAGATCAGAACAAAGTGGAATTTGCCACAGAAAATAATTGGTAAACAGAAACAACTAATTATTTTTCCTTTTCTTCCTTTTTCCTATAGATTTTTTCTTGGATGTCTGGAACTAGTGGATCGCCAGAAGTGGGAATATTCAAAGTATAATTAGAGGTTGGGATTTACCATCGTCATAGGGTTAGCTTGACCAATGGGATTTACCAGAGGTTTTTAGTTTAGCTTATTTTGTTAAGTGCCAGTGAATAGGCTGTGAATAAATATCAACTTTGACATCAGCATCAACAAGAAGAAGCATCTTCACGGAGTTTATGGACAGAAATCATCTACTGCAACACCCAATAAAGTTTTTGTTTTGTTTATCACCTTTGTTTAGTAAAGGTATCAGAATCTAGTTGACTAATTAACGGAGCATCAACATTTCATAGTTTATTCGAATTGTTGGTGGAAGAAGAAGAATTGAATAACAATAAAATAAAGTTGAACATTAAAAGCATCGGCATTTCTTAATTATTGAACATTTTTAAATTCATTTGAATCAGCCCTATAAACTGATTCGGGAGGTTAGTGACGACCACAAACTTTGACACAATAGCTAACCTCCTGAGCAAGTGTTTCTTATAACTGCCGAAATAAACAGGAATTTTGAAAATCCGAGATCGTTGCCTCATAAAGCAGCCATTGGTCAGCATACAGGGACATAGTGTCTATCCTACCAATACAAGGTCTTCTTATATACCAACAAGTAATCTTACCGAATTTATCATAGCCGCTAAAAAGAACCCTACTTTCGATAACATTGTTCAACATCAGTCATACACCTCTGAAATTGATTCCATCAAAGGTGAATTATCACAGTTTCAAAAAAAAAATATTTCACTAAACACACTATCAACAGATGTTCATCAATTTTCTGTGGGTTATGTATCTATAATACTGATAATTGTCATAATCTCTATTTTGATCTGGAAACATCGTCACGAAATATGTGCAATAAGATCCATGAAGATGGCACCTGTACTAACACCACGACAATGCACAACAATGGCGGACACATCATACAGCTTCAATGCATCCTTCGACGTTTGAGATCCTTGGAAACTGAGTTGAATCATTCTTCAACGCTGGGGAGAATGTTTATTTACAACAAACATGGAAAATTGGAATGACTCAAAATTCGCTTACGTACAAAATTATCTACAAAAATAAAATTCGTGTTGCATGTATCTAGCTTACACATTTAATTTCTCACGTTACACCCAGACGTAACTGGACACTTTTGTTTTTCTCGATTTTGGCTCATGAGAAATTTTACGTGAGAAATTTTATGTTCACTTTTTTGATGAAGTAGCATTTTATAATTCATATCTAGCTTTAGGAAATAATATTTAAAAATGTGATTTTGTGAATAAATAATTATTGTTGTTCAATACGGTGAAGAGTAAAGTATTTTTTCATTTGATTTTTTGTGTGGCATCGTTTTTGTTAAGCAACAGCTGAAACGTGTAGCAGTACAAGGACCTGTACTATACGACATATAAGCCAAGGTTTTTAAGCACTTTGACTTTGGAAGGTCTGCAAAAGGGCACTTTGGCGCAATATACCTAAATCTAGGGTATACCGGTACACAGAGCTGTTTATACCATCGTCGTACCAGCCAAGGTTGATGTACCTTGACTGATTCGTCCATCAGAACAAAAGAGTTCTGATCAATTAATACAAATCAAAAATTTCAAGTGGAGAATGACAATGACATAATTAAACAATCTTAAGACAACCCGAGGGAACGTTTGTACGTTTGTTATGAGGTCACTACATGATAGGTACTCAAAAATTTGAATTACTGTAGTCTGCAGGTCTCCAGAAGGCCTCCTGAAGTTCCGACACCATTCTCTGAAATGAAATTAAATAAAAACAAGGACCAATTCTACGATCCCTTGTGATTGGACTCTTACAACAGGGCGCAAAGACGTCCGTGTGCTTAGCTAGACATTACAATCAAAAATTAAAAAAAAATTATGATACTATGAATATACAACCTAAATAAAGAAACCTAAGAGCTCGTACTACTTAACTCACTAACTCTAAAAATATTATATGCGCTATAATGTGTTATACCCTAGACGAACTACTACGAACTAATGAATCATTTGTACTAACTATTCATTAAAATGCTGTGTGTCAAATAGTATATGTCATTATAGCTCGAAAATCAGATGATAATGAAGTACATTAATGAAGTGTTTTCCTCCTTCATTATAGCTATAATGAGGAAAAATGTGCTAGATTTGGCATATAATGTAAATCTGGAGCTCCGCTGTGCATCTGCCGATTTGAAAAATAAGAAGAAGAAATGCAAAGAAATGCAAATCACAAATTATATTATTAATATTTTTTTAAATATAATGTTTTTCTCATTTGTTAATTGTTAAATTCGAAAAATAAACAAATGAAAACAAAGTTTATCGCGTTAATTTGATTCATATTGCTTCTTTAATGTGATAAGTTCATCAAAGCCAGTTTGACAGCTCAACTTAATTAAAGAAATGGCTGTGTGTCCGCAGTTTATAATGAATCATTATAGACTAATGAGTCGTTAGTTATTTCTTCATTAAGAGTGCTGTGTGTCTAAGGCATTAACAACCAGAAGCTCGAACTGCCGGCTATTCGTTCAATATCTCTCACGACATACGTCAATAGAAGCATGCAGGTAGGCAACACTTTCTGCAGTTCTGTTGTACGAAGAAGTTCATCGGCCGCGGAAAATCTCGCCTAATTATATTGATATTATTGTCGTAGATCGTTAATTGTGGATGACTATGAACATTCAATATATTCGTCTCATGTATTCAATTCATCAGACTACTGCGACTAAGCATGGATATAGCTGGTATGTGTGTATATCTTTTACACGATTACATTTATTAGGTGATTATCAATATGTAGAAACTTTCGTTTGGCCAGAATACAGCAGGTAAGTAAGGTAAGTACACATATCGTCTAGTATGTTGTTATGGTGGTAAAGTTGAGAGTGATGTACTTCGGACGTTAAGTCCAGACTGCCAGCATGAGCTGACAGATCACTCGGTGAACAGCGTTGACACAGGGCGGCATGCTAGTACCTTCGCTATGTGGCGAAGAGTGTGGGGGGGGGGGGGGTTCCCAATAAAACCTGCCGCTGTCACCAACCATGATACAAAAAAAAATCCTCATGCCTATAACCAACAAGCCAGCACACACTTGGTCCTGAAGGAACCCTTACGTCACTTACCTATATTTTGGGTGGAAGGCGTAGGTGTTGTTACCTTCCTTTGCCAGCCCCATCCTCCCAATTGACCTTGGGTGGCACTATTTTCCAAAGTACCTTATTGACCTGCCAAGAGAGAGAGAGACTAGGCGGACCTAGACGACCTTCATCTTATTTGCAAGGGCTCCGGGATGTGAAAGAAAATTAAAAATATTCAGCACGGCATATTCACGTTATAAAAGTTCTCTTTTAATTAAAATTTTCTTGACATTGCTTATCTTTCCTTCTAATAGTACAAATGAATTATTAACCCTGCTACTTTCCAGACTTAACCAACATACTATTTCCAAGATAAACAGAGCGTCTATTTCTTTACATTTCCTCACAACTTCGATATTCTTCGATATATTGAATTATTCAGAACTCGTTAGGTAACTATTTACTCTAATCTCTGGCGGAACGAATAATAAGTTTTGTCAAGTACTATTATCATACATAAAAATTATATCTAATTTGTTATTCTAAGAAAGGTACTTATGTATACCTGACAGGATTGTGCCATGATAAACTCTTTTGTTTCCGAAAATGAAATCAGATCTAATGCTATTTGAATGATTTTCCCCATTCTTTTCTTTCTTTCTTTTTTTCTTTTTTTCTTTTTAACTAAATTGATTCGACCTTCGAAGAAAACGGTTATCCATACATATAAATAATATTGCGAGAATGCTTACAAATGATATTTTCCTTTTTTGTTTTTTTTTGTTTATTTTTGAACATATATTCCTTTCTCATACAAATTTATACTTTGACGAAATTACTATATCGAATTTCAGATATTATTTAGTCTACATTTTTGTGTTTCTTTTTAGTGATTAGGAAAATTTGTATTATAAAGAATCATAATAATATACTGAGCAATATAAAAAGATTTTTTTTTTATTACTCTTCATTCGATCCCCTAAGGAGCTCCCTGGAGGCGGTTAAATCATTTGGCTGTGCTGAAATGAATCAAATTGGGAGAAGACTTTTGACAGGGAAGAGTCGTCTTCCTCATCCGCCCTACGTACTAGCCGATCGTGTAATTTCTTCTATGGAAACACAATTACCGATTCCTATCCTAATCCTCTAAAAAATTCCTTTTAATTCTCGTGTTTCATCGCAAGAATTCCTACTATTAAACTTTTCCCCTTTTTTTCTAATTCAAGGTGGCGCATCTTGTTTGTTGTTGCTTTGATTGTTCTTACCAATATTCAGACTTATAAAACTATCTTCTTTCAGTATTGTACGCTAACAAAAATCATGAGTCATTAATTAAACTCATTTACGACTCACAATGCCCGCATCAGGTATACATATGTGGATGACTTTGACTAAATTTGAGTAAACTCATGTCTGCAAGTTAGGAAATGAAATTATTTCATTAATTGAATCACGTACTAATACTAGCGAGTAACTCCTAGGTCACGTTTCTATACTATAGGTAATAACACTTTAGTTTAGCTGATACACAATTCGTTATCGTAATGTTCATATTGTTGCAATTTCTCCCAGAAAGTCACAAAAATAAAAGAGGGTCCCCTTTTTCGGTCTCGTTCGCCTTATTATCTGGCCGAGCGATCTCCAGCGGAATAAGGTTAGGTTTAAGGGCTCCAGTTGAAACTACCGGGAGATAAGCGTGCGTGAAAAAGAATTTGTTTTACCTTGTTGTTCGATCGACCTATGCCCCCTCGGGCCACTTTGCTGAGCCTTGGAATTTCCTCCTCGTCGATTCCAGGAAATCAAGACCACGCTGCAATTAAGAAGTCTGAATTTTCTTTCTATGGCTTCGCAATTGCGTCTCCGGTGATTTGTCCAATACTCTAATACTCGTCGGAACAATAAAAAGAAAACGTGAATTTTTTTGACGAGTTACTATTTATTCAAGCCACAACTTTTTTCTTTAGAAAATTTCTGGTGTCTGCTCTAAGCTAAAAAAAACTTTCTTCTCGAAAAAGACTGTTCTTCCTCTCCTTTTTACAAAAACTCAGCTAGTCAAAACTTTTCTTTACTCTACTACAAATTTTAATCAAGATGCTGCCTTTTATTTGGTCGAGCTTACTCCCTGACACCTAGGTGTGAGCAGTTCCTGTGGTGAGGCCACATTGACTTTTCTCATTACATTTCTTTTCATCTACAATTTTTCCAGGTTAACTTTTCTTATTTAAGTACATTTCAGTTTTTATTATTTCTATTATTTCTTTACAGGTTAAATTTTCTTACTTAAGTACATTTCGTTTTTTATTATTTCTATTATTTCTTTACAGGTTAAATTTTCTTATTTACGTACACCTCTTTTCCTATAATTCTTTCAGGTTACAAGGATCCACCTTTACTCTAATAAACCTCGCAAGGTTTTCTTCATTTCTTCTCTTCAATTAATGCCGAAAGGTTTACCGCTGTCACAATGTCACTACTGTTTGTATTTCAATAAAACGCCGAAAGGTTCTGTTAATTTTCAGTCGTCAAAAGTCTCTATAATTTTCTCTTTAATAAAAGTATTGAAATGTTTTTACTAGTTTCGTTTACAAAATGCCGAAGGGTTTGATTCATTTTTCGTTTAGGAACTGTCAAAAGTCTTTAAAATTTTCTTGTTAATAAAAGTATGGAAATGTTTTTACTAGTGTCATTTACCAAATGCCAAAAAGTTTGATTCATTTTTAGTTTGAGGACTGTCAAAAGTCTTTGTAATTTTCTTGTTAATAAAAGTATTGAAATGCATTTACTAGTTTCGTTTACAAAATGCCGAAGGGTTTGATTCATTTTTCGTTTAGGAACTGTCAAAAGTCTTTATAATTTTCTTGTTAATAAAAGTATGGAAATGTTTTTACTAGTGTCATTTACCAAATGCCAAAAAGTTTGATTCATTTTTAGTTTGAGGACTGTCAAAAGTCTTTGTAATTTTCTTGTTAATAAAAGTATGGAAATGTTTTTACTAGTGTAATTTACCAAATGCTAAAAAGTTTGATTCATTTTTAGTTTGAGGACTGTCAAATGGTTCATTTCCTAGGTTTAAATTATTCCCGACAATTTTCCAGGGGAATTTCGTTTATTATTACTTTTAGGTCAGCAGTACTAATTTTCTAGTGGAGAGATGACGGAATATTAGCTTGTATCTGTCGACGGTTCTTCGTCTAAGCACAAGATCAACCAAATACCTCGGCTTTGTGTGGCCACGTCTGGGTTCGCTTTTATACAGTCGGCTGGAGTAGTTCCTCTGAATTGGACTAGATTTCAAGAATTGTGGTGACCGATAGGGGTTAGAATGGAGACGAGTCTTTACTTTTAGGTTTAGGGTTCTGCTATGGTTCGAGGTCTATCTTCTGAAAGAGAGACTGCCAAATTGTATGACGTTTTCCCTGTCTCGTATGTTTGATTTTCTTGACGTATGTAAATAGACGAGAATTTCCTCGAAAGTAATTACAGTTTTTCAATATTGAGCAAAGATTGTCTTTCTTATTTTTTGTGGGAGAAATAAAAATAAAAAAAGAGTGACAAATCTAAACTTCTACGAAATACTTCCTGCATAATTTAAATGTCAACATTCTTCAAGTTTTCCACTCATTAAAATGTTGGTCTCATCGTTCAAGAAATGAACTTCTAAACACTAATTCCTAAAGGTGTTGAGAACTTATGCATGGGCAATTATTCCACTCATCCCGCAATGGACGAATGCCTTGGCAGCATACTTTTAGAACGTGATGACTCCCAGGAACGTCTTATAGATGTACTGGGGCGAATGGTCGGGAGGTATTGCACTGGAAAAGCTCCCATTGTAAGGAGGCGACCCGATTTAACAATTCTTAAGGATACTGCCCTATATTGAGAGATTAGATTTCTCTCTGGATTAGCTCCTGACTGCTAAGGCTGAGGTTGATGCTAGTGTATAACAAAAAAGGGGTAAGTCATCTTGTTACAATATAATATGCGTGTGGATCAGAGCTAAGGACGTCATACTTGTCTCGAATGAGTTATCTACTTCACTTCTATATAACAAACATAAAAATGTTCTAAAAATACTAGAATTACTGGTACACTTCGATTAGTAAGAATTGATATCCATAATGAGATCCGAACTATTTCACTTGGATAGTTTTAAAAACGACTTATATTTTTGATAAACGTTTGTGAAAATGATTAACATAATAAAAAAACAAGAAAAATCCCGGATGCCTGTGCCCTAACCTAGCCTTTGACAATTTTGACCAACGTGTTATACGGATATATATGTATAAATATCTATAAATTTCCACGGTGGTGGGGCTTACTACAACTTAACCTTACTCTACGGTAATTTATTGAGACAGAATACTTTCCGTGAATCTATATCATCCACTTTCGTTCCCCGGCATCAACATCAGCGATTTCCTGAGGCTTTCCTGGATCCGTTTCGATCCGCCCAGATTACTAAGTGAAAACTCTTGTCGCCTTTTTGTTTGTTCAATGGAACTGCTCTTGGGTTTGTTTCCCTTTTTCTCTTCAGATTTTGTCCTGCCGGCCTTAATGGCTCTTCTATTTACAACCCTCCGCAGGGTGTCGGCGATATAGGTAATCTATACCACTAAAGTTGCGGTCCAGGTCTTTCTCACCTTTCTCTTCCTTACCTATTTGTTAGGCGAAGGAAAAAGGGTGAATTATTGGATGCCCATTCTATTTTAATTTCTCAATTATTCATTTACTTGGTACTTACATGAGGTACGCTCCGCGTGAATTCTTTCTCCTTCCTTATCGTGGTATAAGCAAGGTGGACCGTGATTAATATCAACGCCCTGCTGCTTTTCCAATTAATTTTTAATTTCTTTTCTTTTCACTAATATTTTTGCTCACTTTTCTGGGGGGTGGTAAAAATAATTTTTTTTCCCAATATTCACTTCCGTTACTGAGTCGCATGACCTGCCTTGACAGCCTTTAACCAAAAAAAAGATCTTTCTGTCGCCCGCTCGGATTCTTCTTCTTCTTTGTCAGTCATGTCAACATGGCACCTGAGCGTGAGGAAATGCATTTCTCTCGTTCGGGTGCGGTCATTTTTTTTCTGTTTGACACAGCCGGCCTACACGCTTCAGCACGTGTAGCATTTTGCTATATGCAATATGCTACGACCACAAAAATGTGAAGACGTTTCTTATGATTATTAGGGGACACCAAATTGAGGTGAATGAAGCCGTGTATAGTCAACACGCTGATGTGCTCTCCTTATAAATACCGAGCATCAAAGCTTGGATACGTCAGGTAGATGTATTATTGTAGTCCCGTGCTTGTGTGATGCAATAAACTTTCTACAAGAGAATGTTACAGTCGAGCGTAGACTTATTAGTTAATTATAAAATGTATTGATGTGACATATGACTGTAAGTTTCCAGTACTTCAGTTCGCCGCACTTGAAGTACATTAATGCAAAGGAAAGCATGCGTTGTTGGGGCTGCACCCAAGAAAAGAGCACCTCTCGCGTAGAGCTTCCTAGTTTCCATCATCTAAAAAGAAAAGAAATGGCATCAACACAAAGAATCAATTCTAGATTTAAACTAATTTAATTATATGTACTTATCTGATAAATATGTTAAATTTACAATGTCATGTAGGTATATAGTATGCACATAAACATCACTTGCTCTTTGGCAATCTAAAATCAAAAGTAGAAATTAGTATTATTTTCAAGTAAAATTGTCTACATACATAACACAAACACACCACATATTGTTGAATATTCACAGCACCAAAACGAAATCGAATTTGTGTTACAATTTACACAAGTTGCACAAACCCAAGCAAAAAAAACTAACCAAAGGAAAATAAAACGATCACATCACATAAAACATTTACAATAATAAATATATATACTTACATTTCTTGATGTCCGAGTAGATTGCCATTGCATGCCTGTAGTCTGACATCTGTGACAGGTTTATTGTCACGTATAGACCACCTGTGGTTCAGACAACGCTGAAAAATGGTCGACTGAGCTAGCCGGTCTTAAAATAGGCCTCATCGCTGCGGGCGCCCAATGTGTACCTCGACCCATGACCCATGAAGGCATCTCTCATTACTCAGGCTAGGCGTCCAAAACAGTCTGATGTACTCTACAGATGACGAATCGAAGGCACATTCCTGAAGTCCCGCCAGTCCTTGAGCAGGCCCCGATATCGTCCTCCGTGTCAGGAGCCAGAGGTACCCTGACAAATCAGTAACCTAAAAAATCTAGTCGGCCAGTGCTCCTCTGCCTTCCTTCATCGAGATGAGCCGAGGAACCCCACCAACTGATGGCTGAGTTTCCCCTGCTTTAATATCCCACTCTGATCTCAGAGGTCAGACCAACGCTTGTTCAACAGTGTGTCTCCGAGGCGTCCTTGGAGTACCGGTTTTTTTCCTTAAATTTGTAGGCATTATATAAGTGGAATTCATACGGCAAACTGTCTGCCGCAGGGTTACCATATAGGAGGGGATCTGAAACGTTATCAGGCTAGGGATTCGGAAAAAAAATCTCTATTGTCCAAAAAGGTATGCCGACCGCTAGGCTGGGAATGTCCTAAGCGGGACATAAGCATCCTGTAGTTTGCCAGTGAAGCTGGATGGATACCTTATTAGGGCTACCAGGATTGAAAGTGACAATAGCCGGATGACGTGTCCGAGAATATGAGTATCACAACCTGATGTCTTTGCCGTAATAGACTCCTACCGTTTTTTCCTGTGTTATGTATGTAAATTATACCCTAGAAAAGAATAAAAAGGAAATAATTTTAGGAGGCATATATACATACATACATGTTGGAACATGATTAGCTTATCTTCAAAAACATTTGAAGAAAGCGAATCAGTTCTTCAAATTCCTAAAAACCCTAAAATTTACAAAATATTAAAATATTCCAAATCACTAATTTTCAAATAAGCTAACCATGCCTAAAACATGGTTAGCTTATCTATTCAATCAGTGTAGAAAATTGCTTCAGCAATTTTCTTCACATTCCTAAAGTCAAACGAAATTATTCCCAAAAAAATAGTTAATTTAAAAAAAAATAAAATAAAAGACAAATCGTACTGAAATTACAATATGTATGTACGAATGTATATACATATCACAAAAAAGCTTTCGCGATAAGAAGTGCGCGCCGCGAAAATACATTATGTGTATACGCGCGCCGCAATTTCAATCGCCGGGACGGTGGCTGATGTTTATAAAAACATCAAATTTCAAGCCATGGTCGAACGAAAAATATACTGGACTTGTTTAAACAAGTCCAGAATAAATGAAAATTTTTCTCAGGGTAGAAATGCAACTATGCATTTTCTACCCTGAACGAGGGCTCTTGATCGCGACGAAAGTGATCAAGAGCCGAGTTGAATTTTTAACTTGGCGGCGACGCGGTCGTGCTGAAAGAAGATAAGTAGAAAAGTTTTTTTTAAAGGAATCGTTGTGTGTTAAATAAAAAAGAGTACAAATCAAAATAGTTGTTTTGAAAAGTAAAAGGGTTACTGATTCGGTCGGTTGAAAAATAAAAAAGCAAAAGAAAAAAGGTAGTAAAATAATTCATGTGAAAATAGTTTAAGAAAAAATTAAAGAAGAAAAGTGTATGTGAAAGTGAAACAAGTTTGGATAAAATTAAAGAAAACAAAATAAACGAAGCAATAAGGTGTGTTATTCAACCCCTCCAAATACCGCTACTGGAATACGCAAGCAGAACGGAGCAGTACCCCAAGTAAAATAAACATAACAACTGACCATAAACCAGTAGTATGGCTCATGAATCTGAAAGATCACTCGTCAAGACGGATGAGATGGAGAATTCGTCTTGAGGAATGTGACTACAAAATAGTCCATAAATCACGTAAGCTCAACACAAATGCAGACGCTCTCAGTAGAGCTATTCCAGATAGTAGCGAACATTTCGCAGAACCTACCACCTTGATAAAAAGGAATCAAGTTAGAGCTCAGGCAAATCTGAACATTCCCGAAACGAGTATTATTACTCCAAACCCACCTCCATCGTAATCAAACAATTCCTCAGTCATAATAACTGAGACTAATTTTCCACTTTTACTGACTAAAAATGCGAATCCTAAATTTTTCATCTTGCCAATGCAAGATACAGAGCTTGAAAGAGTGTTGGATTCGAAACTAAAATTTTCAGATAAATCCCCACTTTCAGAAACTGAACTGAACTTCTTCAAAAGAAAAGACTCCATAATAATTATTTCCAAAACTAATTTACCTTGTCGATCCCAAAGAGATTGTTATGTTTATTGCCAATAGAATGGCGCATACGCCAATATCCAAGATTCTGTTCATGATGAAATTTAATTTAATTTGATTAATTGATGAATATATGGCGTGTGGCCGCAATATATTTATAAAAGGCTAAAAAGCCTCATTCACCTGTGGATCTGGCCAAATGCCTCAATCCGCACTAGATATATGGCTGGAGTGCCTCAATATCTATCGAGCCAAAATACTTGGCTAATTGCCTCGGTATTTTATAGAAACGATGTTTGGCTGAGAAGCCTCTTCATGCAAAAGGTTAGAGCCGCTGGCCAACTTGCCTCTGCGATCTAAAGAATAAGTAATACCTGTCTTCGCTATAGTCAATTCTTTATTCTTCGCTATTTTCTTAATGCTACCTTATTTATAATCAATAGTTATTGCTAAGTAAGCAATTTACATTAATTTCTAAATGTTACCTACAATCAATATCATTTACCTAAAAAAAAAAAAAATAAAAAAAAAAAAAAATATCATTTACCTATATCTTATTATGTGTATCGTAACAAAAGAGCGGTGACCTCACGTGAGTAATATTTTCTTTACCACTTGGTGCACTGTACATGCATATTATGCTTATTTTGCTTGCGCTGGAATTTGATGCGCTTGACTTTTAGCTCATTCATAACGAGGTGTAAATGAATCACAAAATGATTACATACGAATCTGTATGTATGTAAATTATGTTTACTCGATGAGTTAATTGAACTCGGAGTTTTACCTTTTGAGAAGGTATGCGAACTTTAGCTGCAATCTTTTTTCTTATTTTCTTTTAGGGAGATGCGCATATGATTTACATGCAATTTATGATGCATGATTACAGATGCATTACAAGATAGATCAAACCTCGAAAAGATTTTAACTGAGATCTGCTCATACACAGAAGCAAATCAGCTAAAACAAATAAATATCTCCTTCCCTATATTAGATCCACAGAATCTAATAATTATTAAAAACGCTTTTACCCAAATCTTCGCTACTAAACAAATAAGCACAAAGCTCCATCAAGATGCAATAAAATATTTATCCGATAAAGATGACATCGAACAAGTTTTGAAGGATTTTCATTCATTACCGACGGGAGGCCATCAAGGCGTTTCCCGTACAATTAACAGAATCAAAAAACAATTCTACTGGCCTGGCATGTCAGACGACATCGTAAAGCATGTAAGGAAATGTAAACTTTGTCAGGTAAACAAAGTATCCAGAAATCCAAAAATTCCTATGAAAATCTCGAGCATTAGCTCCAAACCTTTCGAAAGAGTGTACCACTATCAAGTAATCCAGCCTCAGTTCGCCCGAGCAGTCTCACTTCGGCATACGGTCGAATGTCGTCTGGCATCGACATGGAAGTGTGTGCCAGTTTCTTTCTTTCCTGTCTCATTCGTCGACAGTTTTCCCGCCAACGAACGGTCGATCGTTTCTTTCTTGGTCTAAGGTCCAGGTCAGGCTCAGGATACATAATTTCAGCTAGCTCCGCCACCGAAGAGAAGATGCGGTTTCTCGCCGCATTGTAATTCCGCAGACGCGTGTGATAAGGCGTCAGCGGATGTAAAACAGGCTCACGCCCGTCATAACAGAGCTTGGTGGCCGTTTTAATACAGTAACGGCAGGAGGCCGAATGGACCGCTCAGTAACATTGCCAGCTAAAAGTGCTGTCGCTGTTATCGGGACGTCAAAGATTAAAAACTCTTCCAAAGAAGTGTGTAGTGGGCTCCTTATAGGTGGAAACGGGAGTTTGAAGAACTGCAGAGAAGTCAATTAGATTCTCAATCTCTATCAGTGAATTGTCATTAACGTTGAGACTATCTAAAGGATGGTTACTATCACCAGAATCACTGAGTGATATTAACGGACAGTCTAACGTCTGTTCGGTGGGGTCTATTAATTGAGCGGATTGGTTTCCCTGCTCCCCGATTATTCTGGAGTTGTTGGCGCTGTGGTCAGCCTGGATATCATACTTGGTCGAGAAGAGGTGTTGTGATTCCCGACCCGCTTCAAGTTTTTCTGCAGGCATTGTCTACAGTTTGGTTTGAATACGTTTTTACGTCTGCACCCGTAACAGAATATCTGTTATCTTTCTTGTAGACAATCCTGGTAATAGTGTCCTGGCTGGTCACAATTCCAACATGTCACCGTTTCTCGGTCTGAGATAGCTGCTACCTCTGCAATGTTGGTGTCAGTCACAAGCATTTGCAACTGTTCCTCAATCTCGCTAATACGAGGAGTACCGTAAGAGTTCATACCACTAGCAGCTGCAATCCGCAGCTACGTAGCTTGAATCTGTGTAACCAGCATCCGAAATTGACCCATGGTGTGAGAAGGGTGCAAGCAGATTTTATTTTGTATATCAGGAAGTAGATTTGCTTTTACAAGCTCAAGAAATTCTGGCTTTTGCATGGGATTTAGTAGTTGGTCCCGCATCTGTACCAGATTTTGGTGGTACATCGCGAATGATTCCCCGAGTTTTTGTTTGCGCGACATCAGCTGGACTCTGACTTTTAGGTCGTCCTTTGGAGCTCCCCATTCACATAGTAGTCCGTTCCTGACATATTCCCACGTCGGCGTCGGATTATGTCTTAGAGACCAGTACCAGTCTTTAGCCGGTCCTGTCAACAGGGCGAACATGTGTTTGATCAGTAAGCTGAAGTCTCGTTCTAACGAGGAAAAAGTCAGTGCTTCCACTCTGAAGATAAACTCATTTACGGATAATTCAGAATAATTTCCGTTATACGACAGGTTCCATCTCCTGATAGGACTGCCTGAGCGTCTATGCCAGGAGTAGTTTTGAGCTTGTTGACCTAAAGGTGGTGGTGCCGGAGGCGCGAAAATTAATGGAGGCGGTGGAAAAGGTCTGGATTGTCTAGCTGGGAGCGAATGTCTCTCACGCGGATCCCTAGGAGTCCCTGCAAAGTCTCTGGGTAATTGAGCTCGCTCTCCAAACGGAGGTGGTGTCGGACGAGACGCGTCCGCTTGCCGAATAACAGCAGCGACCCGTTGTCGGACATCTGTAATCTCAGCTCGCAGCGCGTGCATACTCTGAGAGATCTCGGTTTGTACTACATTTTGCAGCTGAGTTCGGAGACTGGATATAATCCTGTCTGTGTCTATAAGGCCTTGCCCCGAAGGTGCAGGTGATAGACTATTCCTTCAAGAGCTGTTCTGTGATATTGGTGCTGAATGTAACCCAGCAGATAAAGATCTACGACTAGGCTGTGAAAGTGTCGGTGGAGGCACATTGAACTGTAATGGTTGCTTCTGAGGATCTAAACTCCCGTGCAGAGTGGGATACCTCTTCGGGATCGCACCAGTGTAAGCCACGAAGTCCTGCTGAGTGAGAGGTCTTCTGCAGTTTGGACAGTTGGCCTGTGCATTTATCCATTTTCGCAGACATGCTCTATGAAATATGTGCCCGCAAATGGTGGCAACAGGCTTCTTCTTGGCAGACCAGTCTCCCTCTTGACAAATGGTACACTGGTCTGGCCTCTGTATAGGCGCATCACCCGGAGGTGGAGTTAGGAAGATCGCCATAGTGAAATTCCGAACGTTTCCCCAAAAACAGCAAAAAATGACTCTATTTCAACCAAAAAGATCAGACGAAGAAAGGCGTGGAGATTGATTTTAACAATTACAGCTAAGCGCAATCTAGAGAGACTAAAACTTCAAATGTCTGCTCTAAAGTGCAATACTACTATACTAGGTATTATGAAGAAAACATACGAGGAGCCAAACTCCAATGAACAAAAATCAGGCAATGAGCTAAACTCAACAAAAAACCAAATCGTACAGTTTCTCCCTCACTCCCCAAAGCTTACTCTCAACACAAAGGTCTTCCAGGACCACTCTCTCCCCAATAAGGTCAGAAATTTTTCGGTACGGATAAGTAGCGTGAGTGTGTGCATGAAAAATTTTGAGTCCTCTCAGAAATCTGGGAAGAGTCGGGTTGGAGAAGCTAGAGACTGAAAATGAGACTAGAGATTCTTCAGCCAGGCAGTTAGCAGTATGCCAACTCATGATTACTGAAGGTCTCCAGCATCACTTCCATCCACCAACAACTATTTCCTTCCTCCTCAAATGATTGCAATACTTAGCTAACCTTCCAGCCGGGCAGAGCCATGAATCTGGTCAACTAGTTAGATAAAAGCCAAAAAGTCGTCTCACAGACTCACGACTCTGTCCAGCCAGTTGGCCAACAGAGACATGCCTCCGTGAGAACACAATCAATAATTTGTGAGGCCACCTACTATTTCCATAGCAGAAGGCCAGCGGGAAAGCTCAATTCAAAAAAAAATTCAAAAAAAATTCAAAAAACTCGACAACTGTTCAGACTTGAGGCTTGACCAAAGTCAAATCTAAAGTCGCACTTCAACTCCAATCAAAATAGCAAAACTTTAAACTTTATCCATTTCAAAAACTCAAAAAAAAAACTTTAATCCGAACAAAATTTCAAAAACAAAACAGCAAAAAAAAATGTTTAAGTAACAAACCAATTAGACTCAGGCCCGCATATAACCTCTACTGGATATGAGACTTGAGGTCAATCAACTAGCGAATACCAGATGATCATATCATTCAAAGTCCCAGTCCCCAGTAAAAGTCATAATTAGACCACCGAAGTCTAACTGAGGTGCCCCCGCGTTTGACGCCAATTTGTTATGGTAGCATAATACTATGCAAGCACACAACGTGTCAAAGTCACAAGCTTTACTCTACAAAAAAATCTATATTACAACAACAGTTAGACTCAGGTCCGCCTGTAACTTCTACTAGATATGAGATTACCGAGTCAAACAATTAGCTAACAGCCAAATGTCCATATCTACAAGTAGTCCCAGTCTCCAGCATCCGTTACATTCAGACACCGAAGTCCAACTGAGGTGGCCCCACGTTGGGCGCCAATTTGTTATGGTATCATGTTGAGAGTGATTCGCTTCGACGTGAAGTCCGGACTGCCAGCATGAGCTGACAAATCACTCGGTGGACAGCGTTGACTGCAGGGCGGAAGCTAGCTCGCCTCGGCCATTGGCGGAGAGTGTGGGGAGGTTATTCGAAGACCTGCCGCTGCCACCAGCCATATTCAAAAGTTCGTGCCTACAAGTCAAAGGCCGTTACACACACCCAGTCCGGAAGGGACCTTTATACTACTTACGGCTTACTCCATTGGAAGCGCAGATGTTATGCTTCCAGCACCGTTGCCCCAACCACCCTGCCATACTGTGGCCGATATGGTACAGTATCCCTGTGTTGACCTGAAAGGAGAAGAGTAGCGGACCTAGACGACCTTCACACTAAGAGGGCTCCAGGAAAGTGAAAGGAAAAATGACAAAACTTAGCCCAGCGTCATTATTTAGACTACGAGTGTATATTCACAGGAACGACAATCTTTGACTACAATATTTACAATGTTGTGTTCTGCACTTATACTCACCCCCGTAGCTGGTTGGACTCGTTGGCATATTCTCTTTTAACTACTATATGAGCTGAAGCTGTGGTAACAGATACTTAAAATAAATTCTGTCGATGTCAGCTCTTAACAAATGCTATCTTTTAATTCTGCCTACTCGAGCTAAAAAAAACTATTTCGTATCCCTATGAATACTACTCTCAATTTCATTCACCGAATAGACTACTGAACTGGATTACATCAGCTGGCAAGAAGCATCTGATGATGTTTTAACAACAAAAACTACTTATACTTAATTACACGGGCTCAGTAGGAGTTATTATTAATATAAATCCAAAATTTCAAGTGGAGAATGACAATGATATAATTAAACAATCTTAAGACAACCCGAGGGAACGTTTGTTATGAGGTCACTACATGATAAGTACTCAAAAATGTTAATTACTGTAGTCTGCAGGTCTCCAGAAGGCCTCCTGAAGTTCCAACACCATTCTCTGAAATGAAATTAAATAAAAACAAGGACCTATTCTACGATCCCTTGTGATTGCACTCTTACAACAGGGCGCAAAGACGTCCTTGTGCTTAGCTAGACATTACAATCAAAAATTAAAAAAAAAAAACAAAATTATGGTAATATGAATATACAACCTAAATAAAGAAACCTACTTAACTCACTAACTCTAAAAATATTATATGCGCTATAATGTGTTAACAACCAGAAGCTCGAACTGCCGGCTATTCGTCCAATATCTCTCACGACATACGTCAATAGTTGAAGCATGCAGGTAGGCCACACTTTCATTGTACGAAGAAGTTCATCGGCCGCGGAAAATCTCGCGGAATTATCTTGATATTATTGCCGTAGATCGTTAATTGTGGATAACTATGAACATTCAATATATTCGTCTCATGTATTCAATTCATCAGACTACTGCGACTAAGCATGGATATAGCTGGTATGTGTGTAAGCACAAGTCTAGGGTAATCTAATTATTAATAATTTTACACTGAAACGTGTGCTAAGTGAAGTATAAAGATGGAAAGATTCTTCATTACGTTCAACTAATTCATTTTATTTCACAAATACGAGATTGCTTTCTTTTACAAGAGTTTTAATTCTCCTAAAGGATCCCTAGCACGGCCGTCCTAATAGTACAATTTTATATACATATAGCTGGAGGTTAGTAATAAGCAATCAGTTTAATTTCTTTTGATTTCCTTTTGATATTTAGTGCGTTAATTTTAGTATATAGTAATTTAGTGTATCTAGTTAGGATTATTTTGTAATTTACTTATCGGTTTTTGTTTGACGAATGTCCCCTTTTGGCCTGATTGTCCGCGTGCTCCAGTTTAATTCGGATAATGCTGCGGCTGCAATCAGAAGTCCTTTGGCTACGATTCTGTCGAGCTATCTTCGTGCTTGTTGACGGCTTTTCTCCTGCTGATGACTTTTGGTTTTACTCCTGATGTTTTTGGTTTATTTGTACTCCTGATGATTTTGATTTTATTATTATGTTTTTTGTACTGCCGATGATTTTGATTATGTTCGATATATATATCTTCTTTTTTTGCACACTTGCGTGGTGACTTGATGCGGCTTGCTCGATGTCGTTCCAAGAGCAGGAAGAGGAAGAAAAAAAACACCCCTGCAAAACACAAGATGGCCTTCCCCCTTTTTTGGCAGACTCGGGCTCGCTCAGAAGGTACTTCAGAATACTGCTAATTAGGCTTCGTGTACATTGACATGTGGGTACTTATTGAAAAGTGTTCCATTTCTATTTATTGAGTCTTAATATTTTATTTTATATTGTTTACGAAAGCTTAGGTTTATTTCTAATTATTAAGATTTATTATTACATATTTTATTTTATCATATCCCTACCGTATTTATTAATTCTAATTTCTTAATTCCAATCTTACAATTAGGGTTCCCTTCAAAGTAGTTGAAATTGATCTATTTAAAAAAAAAATTAGACGCGTCCGGAGGAATGCGTTACATTCCCTCTCTTCTTGGGTAAAAAAAATGTGAAACATTTTTTTCCCAAAACGTACGTGAGAGTTTGGGCGTCACTGGCATTTACGTACTCGTGATATTGCGACAATATGATTCAAGTCAGTGGGCAGTAATTACCAGTGTATTTGCTTTGTACTGAATACTGCTATGTGTAAAGAAAAGCTGCTAGGCGTACAAGGTTTGTTAAATCCTAGCCATCCGTTATTTAAAACGATCCTGATGTAGCTCTATTTTCTAACTAATGTAATTAAAGAGTAATACCATTGTGTATATATTATATACTGGTCGCAACTTTAAGTAGTCACTTCCCCGCCAGATGGCCATAGTTGTACCTGTTTGAGAATATCATATCATTTCATCATCATATCATACATATATTTCTAAAATTGTACACAAGATTATGGTCTTATATTTAAGTACAATTTAATATGAAATCGGGAAAGAAAAAATAATAATGAAAACTTAACAGTAATCTAAGTACTAATACTAACTTATTTAAAAAAAAAGAGAGGTTACATATTAAAGATTATAGTTTAAGAAAAGAAAAGAGACAAGAACAAGAGTTTAATAGAAGTAAATGGTAAAAAGTACCAAGTAAATACATAGTAAAATATAGTTTCCAACTTAAAAATTTGAAAACACAGAAAAAGAAAGATTAAACAACTAACAGGAATTTACCACAACTGGATAAGGCATTAAAACTACGGTCATCAAAGTGGGAAACTACTAATAAGCTTTTTAAATTCGTTGACAGAGGTTACGCGACGTATTTTAGTAGGCAATGAGTTCCATAGACGAGCAACCTGGACAAAGTAAGATCCTTCAAAGGTTGATGAATAGAAACGTGGAATTTGTATGATACATCCTCTCTGAGATTGCATAAATTGAATACCGCTAGAAAGATACTCAGGCGCACCCCCATGAATAAGGTTATACAGAAACAAGAGGGAGGGTGCTTCGCTTGAGATGTGTGTCCAAGGAACAGCCAACAATAGATGATCTGTAGGGCGTGATATGGGTTGACCTACGTAGACCAAAG
The DNA here is from genome assembly GCA_963930735.1 of Dioctria linearis. Taxonomy (NCBI): domain Eukaryota; kingdom Metazoa; phylum Arthropoda; class Insecta; order Diptera; family Asilidae; genus Dioctria; species Dioctria linearis. Next base: position 82,017,710 of record OZ005743.1, on the reverse strand, counting down.
ACAAAGCGTACACAATCATTGAAGGCAACATCAAGTTTTCGTTTGCAAACTGAGTCTAGCTTAGGAAAGATTAGGTTTCCATGGGTAAAGTGGGGCATAAGCAGCACCCTAACCAGTCTCAGTCTGAGGTTCACAGGCAATATATTGGCAGATAGCCACAGTCTTCTTAAACCACCATATATTTTACCAACTGTTGTCTTAATGTGATCACAGCATTTCAACCGGGTGTTGAATTTCACTCCCAGATTTGACACACTATCAACAAAAGGTAGAGTCACATTATTGAGGATAATAGGAGGAAGATTTTCACTATCCAGGTCCGAGCTATAAAAAGCGATGCAATGTGATTTACTAGCATTGAGGAGCAGCTGATTGTCTCTAGACCATCTGCAAATTTCAGATAGGTCATCGCTTATTCTGCTAATACAGTCCACTATAAGGCCAGGAGGCCTGCTTAGGTACAGCTGTACGTCGTCCGCATAGAGATGTAGATTAACGTCATGGACTATATCATTAAGGTCATTTATAAAGAGGCTAAACAGGAGAGGTCCTAAAATTGATCCTTCCGGAGCTCCACAGGACATTGGCATGAGCGAGGATGCAGTCTCATCAACAATCACCTGTTGAGACCTGTTCGAGAGGAAATGCGATATAAACCTGACGGCAGACGGCGAAAAATAAAAATTCGAAAAAAGTTTACGGAGCAGCTTAGCATGCACAGCACTGTCAAATGCTTTAGAGAAATCCAGAAGCACCAACACACCAATATCACCCTTATCCAGAGCCAATCGCAAATCAGATGAAACCTTGAGCAGAGCAGTTTCGCAACTGTGTTTTACACGAAAACCAGACTGAGTTTTCATCAAGAGCTTATTACAGTCTATATGTTTCAAAATCTGAGTTTTCATAATTTTTTCTAAGACTTTTCCAAGGAAGCTAAGAATACTAATTGGTCGATAGTCTGCCAAATCAATCGGAGAAGCTTTCTTGGGTATTGGAAGTACCTTAGCCACTTTCCAAATGTTAGGAAAATGAGAAGACATCAGGCAGGTATTCATAATGTGTAGAATATATGGGGAAATGTAGGGGAATATCAGCTTAATAAAACGGGGATTTATATCATCAAAACCAGTCACAGGGGACTTGATAGAGTGTACAGCTTGATACAGTTCCACATAATCAATACAGCAAAACGAGAAACAATTTTCACTTTGATCGCGTAGCGAAAGTAATGATGTAATCGGTAGCTGATAGGCGGAGAGATTCGAGCTAGACCCTTCAGTAAAGTATCGATTTAACTTCTCTGCGTCAAAGGGACATTTTGAGACTTCATCCTTATAAACAGATGCCCGTTTTAAGTTGTCCCATAACATTTTGGAGGGTAAGCTAGTATCAAATTTAGAGGAGTAAAACTCGCGCTTAGCCTTCTTAATTGCAGAATTAACCCTATTTCGTGCTTGCTTGTATAGATTATGAGCGTATACGGTTTTAAGTTGTTTCCACTGCCGAAATAAAAACTCCCTTTCCTCTATTAGAGAACGAATTGCTCGGGAAAACCAAGGATAATTACATAAACGAATGCTTTTAATTTTAACAGGTACATATTTATTGAATAAGTGACTAATCAGTTCATCTAATTTGACAAGTTGATCCTCCGCCAAAGGTAGACCGAGAATGTCATTCCAAGGTAATGACATACACTCATCAAGGAGACTAATCATGTCAAGATGCTTAAAATCACGAAAATAGAAAACTTTTTCATGGATATTCATATTAGGCGAAAGATTGTAGGACAGGAAAAGCAAATCGTGATCAAGTATACTTGGCGGACTAAGCTGATTACAAAAGAGGATCTTATCGGGATCAGTTACTAAGAAGAGATCTAGAAGCGACGGGCTAGAGCAGTTATAAAAAGTCGGGACTGAATTCACAATATTCAACTGGAGGGATTGAATTGCAGATAAGAAATTATCAGTCATAGCATTCTGTCGCAGAACATTAACATTTAGATCGCCCCAACTATAACGTCTCCAAATCTTTGCACCAAGCGTGATAACGAATTCAAGAATTCACCAGCTTGTTCTTCAATAAAAATACCAGGTGGCCGATACACCGCACACAAAATACATTTACTAGACCCTAGCTCTACCTCAATACATAAGAATTCAGTAACCCCATTCACTGATGAGTCCACAATTTTGGCCCTGAAAATGTCTTTCAAATAAATAGCTACTCCACCACCGCTGTATGAAGGGCGGTCATTCCGAAAGAGTTTGAATCCAGGTATCGAGACATGTGATGAGGGTATATGGCTCCGCAGCCATGTTTCACTTACAAGGATAGCATGAACATCTGCGTTGCGGTAAATTTGACGTAACTCATCAACTTTATTACACAAACTTCTAGCATTAATCGTACACAAATGCAATCCCTGAGAGCGTCCACAAAAAATATTTAACATGGATCTTACTCTGTCCAACTCGCAAAGACTGCTAACCGAACTCATCTACACCACTATCCAGCGAACCACCGTCAACAATTATCATCATAAATATACCATTTCCAGCTGGGTTACAAAACAAATTGTAATTAGATAGAGTGCAGAAAAAATAACTAGAAACAATTATAAAAAATCCAATTTGCGAACTTCTAAATATAAAGTTACTCAGCTTAGCCGATTTTATGTAAAAATTATATAATATAAAGAAGAGAGAATACACTAAGATGAAGAATTTAGTTATTCTAAGAATATAAATTTCGTGAAAAACAAAAAACATGCTATTCCAATGCATTCTAAAATCATAAAAAGAAAACATAGCTGCTCATTTTACGTTACTCGTTGAATCCAACAGGTCAGATAGCTGACTCAAACTTATCACCTTCACAGCACGATCATCTGGTTTGATCTTAACAAAAACAAAACCATTTGTAGTAAACAGTGTTGTAATTCTACCAGCCTTTCGTATGCGATCCGCCTCACGTAAAATTTGCTGATTATTTGGCGATAGGCTCTCATTAACATAAATATTCCCCGGTGCAGAGAAACCTTTCAACCGGTTCAGCTTAACACCACTCGACCTCCTCTATAAAGAGACGAAAGTGCGACGCTCATTTGGGCAAGAGAATTTCACAATCAATGCTGAATTTGTGTAGTGCTCCCGCTTCTCATTCTGTCTACTCTCACCCACCAACCTTATTCCGAGATGCAGCCCTCAAACGGAAAGAGTCAAAGTGCGGTGATAAAGAGTGACCGATCATGGAGGAAAGATCACTCACTATGGATTTAATTAACATTTTCCCCTGACTTGCAGGGAATGCCTCTGATGACAACATCTGACAGCCGCAACGAACGACTCAAATCATTTACCTCTTCACACAACAGATCATGCCTCTTCTGCAAAGCCGCAAAATTGACATCGAGTGCATCCAGCAGATTTAATGGGCTGCAATGCGACAGATAATTCTGCTAAGATTTTCGTTTCAAGACCATTTAGCATATCACCAATTTTCTTCAGCAGCCTCTGCTCACTAACTGACTCACGATCTCCGATAATATTTTTAAATTTGATCAGTAGTCGACTTTCAATATCTGCTGATAAACCAAGCTCAGCTGGCCCAGATCCAGAAGCAAGACTGTCGCATTTAGCAGAGCTTTTGGCAGAACTTCTCGTATTAGCAGCGACCAGCGATGAGCCATCGGCAACAGAGACTGACCTCTCTTTATTACTTCTAGAAGAGACTTTCACCGCTTCTCCAGATCCAGTAGCCATGATCACCAGGAAAGAAAAATGTCAGTCAGATGTAAAGTAAGAAAAATTTCAAAATCAATGAAAAACCGTGGAAAATCTTTGGAAAACTACAGGTACTGCACAAAGAATCACTTTAGTGTCAATTTTCGGTATACTGAAAACAGCTATCTACCGTAATACTTTAAAAGTCGGAAAAATAAAAGAGCAACTAATAAACGCGTGTACTAGCTAACAGAGCACATCACTACATCCACCAAAAGAATATTGAGCTTTGTTATACAACTTTGTTATAAAACTTTTATACGTAGAACAAATCAGGTTAGTTGAGCTGAGTTTCTTTAAAGCGTTGATGACGTAACATATTTGGTGGTTGCATATATATACCTCGGTGGCGAATGCATAATGATCACCTATCTATTCTTCAAATATCATAAGTTTCTAAATTATTTTATATGTAACATTATTGAGAACAAAATGGCTATAATTATAGTGTGCACATTTTACGATTTGATTTTGATTTTTCTTCTGTTATGTTAATTTAAATAAATCATTCTGATTTGATTGTAGGATTTTATTGACTAGCCTTGGACTTGGGTTTGACGTCAGAAATCTTTTTTTATCCTAGAATCTAGATGTTGAATCATAGGGTATACTAATGACTCGACTACAATAGTCGTAAAGTTGCGGATTTCAACGAGACTAAGGTTTAGTTATGAAAAGTCGAAAACATTAAATGTGAAGATAATAACCGTTACGGAATGTGATAAAATTGACAATTTTTCGTAATTAAACCTCAGTCTCGTTGAAATCCGTAACGTCTTTACGGCTATTATAGTTGTAATTTAAGTTTGTCATTCAGTTTGTAGGGCATAGAAATAATGATGGTAGAGCAAAATGGATTGGACACCCAGACATAATATTAATAGTTATTTTGATTTTTGTATTTTCATTTGTCCTATCTGTCCGTTTGCACAATAACTTGAGAACGCGTTTACTTAACTGAAGGGTTTTTACGTATACACGTACATATACTGTGTATATTGAGCAGAGTATATAAATTTTATATGGTTGATGGAACATGCTGGAATGGACCACAACATTTGAACAACAGTTGGAATTTTGTACATGGTATTTTCATAAAAATAGTTAATAAAATTTTAAAACTGGACTAAACAGGACAACCCCTTCTTGGTCTTGCCATACAAAAATTTAGTTTTTTTTACCTATCCAATGATTTTGGTCATAATCATTTTTACTTTCCGACGAGCCGTTCTAGAAATATATGCGAAAAACCACTTCAAAAATCAAAGTTGCGCAGATGGGTGTCTATATCAAATTAAATACGGTTCATCTAGGGTATCATAAGAATTGGTCTTATTGTTACACCAATTCTAGCTTTTTTACTTGTTAAAATTAATGGATGGATAGAAAAGATAGCCGACTACACGGGAGGAATGGATGGATGGAATGTAATGAATAAATTATATTGACTAGAGTTGGAATGCCATTAATTATGGAGTGTAAAGACCGCTGCTTGAGCGTGTGAGATATCTCCTCATTCCGGTGTACGGGTTTTCTGTGATCCGCATGGCATGAGTATCGTATATAAAATCGACGAGCCTCCCCTTGATGATGTAACGAAAGGGTTAGCCAGCAATGCCTTACTCCAATATAAAGTCAACGATGCCTGAACCTGATTTAAGGAAGCCCTCAATTTTTTCTTAGAAATTTACTGAACAGAATTTTTATTATGCATATTGCTTAGGCTGCTAACAAGTTTTATGAGCTAGACGCGTAGATAAGCAATAAGCATTTTTTTTTTTTAGAATTAGAAAATAGTTTGGCAGAATTCTTATTTACTCTTGGTGGCCACTAACAATACGACTAGAATTAACTACGCGAAATTGTTTGTCACCATACTGCTATATATTCTGAGAATGATATAGATACAGTAAAGGAAATGATTCTGTTGAAATTACATGTAGGTTCTTTTAGTGCAGTTCAACGTACATTTAGTTGCCTATCAACTTTTCGCCCAAGCAAACGTGTGTGAATCTTAGAATTTTCTGGAAAGTTTGAATTAAAATTTGCCCTGCATTCGATGTCTTGATTGAAATTAATCAAATATTTTAATTTTTTAATATTTTGTGTGTGTTTTGTTTGGAAGTTTGGTTTTTGTATTCTTGGATTACTTTATTAGTATTAAATTTGATTTTTGCTTTTGGATTTTATTTTTCTCATTTATAGATTTTTAAAATTAATATTTTCATTGTGGTCTTGCATTTCAATTTTCTGATATTTTATTGCTAATTTGACGGTGTGCTTGAATTCGTTAATTGGAATTTATTAAATTCGAATTTTCTTCTGGTTTTTTATTTTGATTATTAATATTTCGACATTGGCAGTATAGGTATTTGGACTTTGTTTGGACTTCATTAAACTTGAATAATTTAATTAGATTTTCCTTCTGTTTTGTTAACTTAGTTATTAGATTTTATTAACTAGCTTTGGATTTGTCTTTGACGTCTGAATTTTGATCTCCTTTTTATTATATTTTAATATACAATTAATACAATTAATATGGTTCGATATTGCTTTTATGTCAATTGTAACAGTTGTGATCATTTTGGATCACAAATTAGTTATTTTAAGCTACCTTGCGATGAAAGGCGCGATATGTGGATATTACATTGTGGTAGTTTAGCATTTAAAACCAAAATTGAGAATATTGTGCAGGTTTTTATATGTGAAAAGCATTTTCGTTCTGAAGACATAATCTACAATGGAAGGAAGTCCAGATTGCTAACAAATTCCATACCCTTGCCGTATGAATCATCTTTTTGCAAATGTGATCAATATAGTAGAGGAGAAGGTGGTAATATGGCCCCTGCTAATTAAATGGCCCTCCATTGAATTTCAAATTGGAGAAGCGCCTTCTATGATTTCGACAGTGCATTAAGGCAAACACCTGTGGCAAAGAATTTTAGTTAGTATGCAAGAGCGCTGTTACGCCGTATTTTGTTTTCTTTCATAACGTCTATCCGCGTGCTGCAATAAAAACCTTTTTGCCGTTCGGAAGTTAATGTGTTTTTATTAGAAGAATCGTGTTACGAGTGTTTCAGCGACAATCCGTGGAAAGTTTAGGAAACCTTCTTAAATAATTTCAAGGTAAAAACATCCAATTTTTTCTAATATTTTGTTTTTTGTTTACTGTTGACAATCAGCACATGCATCTGATGTGGCCCCCTGTTATTGCAGGTATTATGGCCCCAGGGGCCATATTAAATGTGTGGACGGTAACCATTTTCTATATATTTCAAAATTTTGTATCAAATTATTATTTGATATATTTCTCGATTTTTTTTCCATGCTCCAGATGCCTAGAACGAACTTTTCTTCGAAGCCAAAACGAAAGAGGAAGGCGTGGGATGCAGATCAAATGAAAAAGGCTATTGAAGTAGTACGAAACAAAACTATGGGGTATAAGAAGGCTGTTAAGTTTTTTTCGGTACCAAGAACCATATTGAGGAGGCTGGTTAATGATTCAGAGGTTTCTTTGGATTTAGTTGTGCAGAAATCATTGGGTAGAAAGTGTGTACTACCACCATATCTAGAGCAAAAGTTAGGCGACTATATTTTGTTTATGGAGAGCAATTATTATGGTTTGACACGTATGGACGTTAGACGAATGGCTTATCAGTTAGCCACAAAAAATAATAGCCCGAACCCTTTTCGTAATGGTGCAGCTGGTCGAGCATGGTTAGATCATTTTTTAAGCCGACATAAAGATCGATTGTCTATCAGAAAACCAATGGGAACTTCGCATGCTCGGGTTCAAGGCTTCAATCGCGAAGCAGTAAATGAATTTTTCGGGCTACTAGAATTGGAATACACCAAACATCAATATCCTCCAGATCGCATCTACAATGGTTTGAGCATTTTTTAGATAAGACAAAACCAACAGAACAGTCACCGGTTCTTTTAATCCTAGATGGACATTATAGTCACACACGAAATATTCAAGTTTTAGAGCTTGCTCGTAAAAGACATGTGACTATCACTAGTTTACCTCCACACACAACCCACAGGCTGCAGCCTCTAGACCGTACATTCATGGGTGCACTAAAAACTCACTATAGTGAAGAGGTACGTAAGTTTCTGCTGCATTCTGATAGAATACTCAAGGCTTATGACATAGCTGAGTTGTTTGGAAAGGATTATTTGAGGTGCACAACTGGCGAAATAGCAGTAAATGGATTCAGAATTACTGGAATATATCCTTTCAACCGCCATATTTTTATCGACGCTGATTTCTTAGCTGAATCGCAATCACTGGGAATAAATATCGTGCAACAACCTTAAAATTCTGCACTGGCCTGCAATCAGCCGGCCCCATCATCAGCTGTTGATAAGCAGGGACCGTCATCAGGTATTTATCAACCGGGCCCAGCATCTGCTATTGATCAGCCGGGACCATCATCAGCCATTTATCAACCGGGATCATCTGTGACCCTGTCCTCGCCTTTAACTACAAATGAAGTTAGACCAACAAGCTCTCTCGTTTTGCCAGAAGATATCTTACCTATTCCTAAACCTAAACAAAAGACATCTAATCGGGGAAGGAAGGAGCCTGGAACTACAGCTGTCATCACATCTTCACCATATAAAAGGCAATTGGAGGGATCAATTAAAAGGTCTGAAGAATCGAAGAGTGGTCGAGGACGTGGTCGAGGACGTGGACGTGGTCAAGGACGCAGACGTGAACGTGCAGGACAAGGTCGAAATCAATGCATTGAGCTCACAGTCAGGACATCTACAGATAGTGAAGAGAACGAGTTGCCAAATGTAGCAAATGACTCTGACTCCGAAGAAATTTTTATTGATGCTGCAGTTTCTGAAAATGATGTAAATTGCATCTTTTGTGAAGGCCATTTCACTGATGATCTATGCGGTGAAATTTGGGTGAAATGCCAAAGTTGTGAATTATGGGCACATAATGAATGTGCTGGAGCAGAAGGCGAATACTATGTTTGTGATTTTTGCCGCTAAATGATTAAAACATTTTCATACATTTATTATGGCCCCGGGGTGCCATATTACCCACACAGTTTCTTATAATGGTATTTTGGAATCATTTTGAAAAATATAATGTTTTTTGAAAGCTGTGACTTTTATTTACATTTGTAGCTTAGTTTCTTATGACCAATAATATAATAAATATTTTAACATTAATTTACTATTAAAATAATAGTAAACTATTTCGTTATCACATAAAAACAAATTAAGGGGCCATATTACCACCTTCTCCTCTTTATGTAGGCCAAATGTCGGTTGGAATTCTAGGATAGCACGTAAAAGAAGCTATCTTCTAACAACACAAGATTTTTCATGTATAATGCCTGCTGTATCTGAGTCTTACTCACCTCCTTCACCAGATTTGGAAGTTAACCGAAGTGATAACGTGAGGACATATATACGTGACTATAAAATACCATTAATACCTGAGACAAATATTGCATCCTCTTCTCAGTTCTCAGAGCCACCTATAAGGAAGTCTCCATCCCCACCTTCTTTTTCAAAATCGTTTGAAGTGGAAGAGCTTCAGACCACAAGCAAAAATACAAGAAACGAAAATGCATGTGTCAGAGAGTTGCTCGAAACTAAAACTAAAGATGTAAAAGCATTTTTGCGTACACAATTGTTTCACAAAGTTGGCCCTGGAAAAGGATGCTCTTCTGAAGAAAAAGATGTTTTTCTTAAAATATACTATAAATCTCCGGCTTGTTATAAAGCGATGCAAAATATGGGGTTTTCAATGCCACACATTAAAACGATAATGCGTTGGCAAAGTAAGATAATTTTGTCTCCAGGAATTAACCAAACTATTCTTGACTTATTAAAATATAAATGCGAGAACTGGAGCATGTTAGAAAAAAAATACATTTTATTGTTCGATGAAATGGCTATTAAGAATGAGTTAGAGTGTGATTCCCGAGAAGACATTATTTACGGGTTCACAGATTTTGGAAATGGAGATCGCAAAGATTCTGTATCGTTTTCAGCTTTGTTATTTATGGTTAGAGGTCTTAATCTAAACTGGAAGCAACCTATCGCATATTATGTGGGGGGCTGTTGATGCAGAAAAATTAAGAGTAATTATTTTAGAAACTCTTGAAGCTCTACATAATATCGGCCTTGTTGTAATTGAAATTACTTGTGATGAAGGTCCCGTTAATCGAAAAGCGTATGCCTTATTGGGATGTACAGTGGATAGACCTTACATAGAAATTTCAAATAGAGAGATTGTTCTTTTACATGATCCTGTGCACTTAATAAAAAGTATTAGAAACTGTATATTAAAAGCTGATATAGAATGTAAACGATACCATAAAAACTTGTTAAAAGTTGACGGAAATACATATTTATCCTGACAGTTTCGATAAAATGAATGTTAAACTTGCTACACAAGTACTAAGTAGATAAGTTTCAATAGGAATGCAACTAGGTATTCTCTTAAATATATTTCCGACTGACCAAATAACAACCGCTACTTATACTGCAGAATCTTTTCAAAAATTGAGGAAGCTATGAGTGAAATCCATCAGTACTTCGATTGTCACGAAATCTAAGGCAAATTGCTTTCCAAAACGTTGCTCCTACTGTCAACACTATCTACAATATTTCAACAGATGAGACTCTATTGAGTGAGTCCTCAACTTCAAGCATCCAAGAAGGGAATCTTATAGAGATTGAAGAAGTTCTTGATGACTCACAATCTAAAGATATTGACCATTTCATTCCCCTCGCATCTAACCCAAGCCAAGCTACTGATCAGTAGGGATATTCCTAATCTATGCATGTGTTTGTTAAGTTTGCAGTGTCCAAATAAGCTGTTTTCGGTATATGTATGTACATACCCATGTATATATTGTATTCTTCCCGACAAATCTTACAAAAGGTAAAACTTGTTTTTTGATTAATTTTTTTTTTATCATAAGGAATTTGAAAAAAATTGCTAACGCAATTTTCTTCATTTATTTGGATGATAAGCTAATCGCGTTTTAAGATGAAAACCTATTGAATATATTTATTTATTTATATCCCATTTAGGTATATTTTACGTATACAACAAGTTCATCCAATTCTCTTTGTGAGCGGGGAAGACTTCGTCTTCAATGATTAAAAAAGAAATATTAATTAATCACATTCACCACCTCAGCAAGAAAGGGAGAAAAGAAGGATTGGAGAGCACGTAATTTGAATCTGATGTTCCATTTAAATGGTAAATCTCTATTTTTCTGACGAATTTATCGTCATTATTCTTTAAAATTATAATGCAAACGTTAGCCAACTTCCTCACTCATTTTCCATACCGTGCTCGATAAGCAGCGAACCAATTTGAAGAAAAGACGGCATAGGCAGCGGCTTAAACTAGTTAAAATTTCGCTTTTATTCGGTAATTTCGGTAACCCTGAGGTAATTGTGATGCGCTTAGGGAAACCATATTTTAAGTCGGACAAAAATATTTCAGAGGAGAGCAAAAAAATAAAATAATTGAAAAATCTAATAATGAAACATTATAACAAATTATTGAAATCATAGGAGCGCACAGTCACAATTGCCTAACTATCATACGCACTCGCAGTCACCTAAAAACCATAAAAACAAATCGAATGTGCAAAACTGCAATCATAATAAACTAAAAACAAAAAATTCGCAGGAAAAAATTCTCAAATCTTTATCTTCTCCCTTTACCAAGCGGCAGGCAAGCAACCAAGCAATCCAAGTTCTAAGAAAATTGTCTCGGAAAACAAATGCCTATCGGAAAAAAGACATGAAATGAATGCAGACCAAATCATTGCATTTGCTCCTCTCTATGTAAGATCAGTTGTCTACTACGCCATAACCTATACGACGCATGGGCACTGGGCAGACCTACCTCGCCCTGCTTGATGAGTAAGGCTGGCCCTGGCTCTGATTTTGGCATTTGTAAATAGCATGTGGTTCTACACTTCTTTTTTTTTCATAAAACTTTTATAGCTTTTATTCTAAGCACAATATAAAAGCTTTGCGTCTTTGATATGAATCCCTGCTGTGAAATTGTATATCAGTTCAAGTTATTTACTGCAGCGCCGCGGGTGAGAAGATGACTCAACAGCCCTGAAGTGAAGTTGCGACCACTATATAATATATACACAATGGTAATACGTTCCTCATAGTGAGGATTCATGAGAAAACTACGCCTGAATAGTTCTGAACCTACTAACCATAACGAATAATAATTGCTGAGTCTGTGTCATGAATGAGTCAGCCATAATGTTGAAACTCCTTACTTCCGATTCAGTAGATACTTTATTAAGCTATATTTCGAATACCTTATATGACTACCTTAATCTTAACTATAAATGAGCTATCACTAAAGATTCTTCTTGAATTAATTCTACGATAAATAATTGCATAATTTGTTGCAAAATGAGGTGCAATTTATTATGAATACATTATATAAAGGGAGATAAATAGCCTATCGTGTCTATTTCTAAATATTGTTACGTGCAATAGAAAGAGACAACTGGTGACATCTACTGGCAATGGGAGGAAAACACTTCAGGTTCGGAGAATCGATTTTATCTACAGGAAAGTTCAGGAATAGAACAAATAGAATAGTCAAGAAGCTTTTGGAATAGAACACTCCCGAATAATCCGGAGAGTTTCTAGGGTATAAATATAACAGTTGTCATCGCCAGAAAAAAAGAGTCTTGTCTTAGACGTTGCAGTGTTAAGAAGCGATAGTGTGTAATTAGATTGCGATAATTGAAAGTACAGTGTTAGCGATAATTAGAGTTGAGTTGATTAGATGAATGTTTGTGAACTTTTATATGATTAGAGTGAAATAAAGAACTTATATATTAATTATTTAATATTGTGTTTTAAATAACGAATCAAAGGCCACGCTCGCAACAACTGGTGTCAGAAGTGAAATAAATTCGCGAAATAAAGTGGTGGCAATTGACTAAAAATTAGTGATTAGTTTTGAGAAATTGTGTTAAATTGTGAAAGTTCTGGAAAATAATTTATATTCATCTATAAGAGAATTACTAAAATAATGGGGCGCAAAGTGGACGAGCTCGAACGCAGGATTTGAAAGTGGAGTTAGGGAACCGGTCATTACAAACGACAGGCATAAAGAAAGTTCTAGTCGAGCGACTTAGACAATCTTTGATAGAGGAAGGAAAGAATCCTGAAACATTTGTTTTCGAAGAGAACTTGGAAGAAATCGAAGTTGAAGAAGCGCCTGCGATGAAAATGGAACAGCTTTTGAGTACTTTAATGAGTAAAATGGAAGCCCGTTTTGATGAGCAAAAGAATTCTCTCGAGGAACAGAAGAAATCTATGGACGAACAAAAGAATTCTCTCGAGGAACAAAAGAATTCTCTAGAATCACGTTTAGATGAACAGAAGAAATCTATGGACGAACAAAAGAATTCTCTAGAATCACGTTTAGATGAACAGAAGAAATCTATGGACGAACAAAAGAATTCTCTAGAATCACGTTTAGACGAACAGAAGAAATCTATGGAAGCCCGTTTTGATGAACAAAAGATTGATTTTGAGGAACAAAAGAAATCTCTGGAAACCCGTTTGGACGAACAAAAGATCTCTCTGGAGAATTGTCTAGAAACTCGTTTGGAGGAACAGAAGACTTTCCTGAAAAACTCATTAGACGAACAAAATTTGAAAATTGAAGGAATCGAGCAGGAAGTGGCGGAAGCTCAACAAAAAGTCACCGAGCAGCTTGACAGTTTTAAATCAGATCTGGAAAGAATAAAGCATCGTCAGCCTCTAAGCGTAGCAACTGAAATATCCGGTTCAGGTAGAATGAAACCTCCCATATTTGATGGACAAAATTCGTGGCATATCTTCAAGAGACAATTCGAAGCAGCTTCAGAGGTAAATGGATGGAATGATGCAGACAAAGCTATAGCTCTGGTGTTAACACTTCGAGGTCCTGCGTCAGAACTCTTACAAACTGTACCGATTGAAAATCAACGTAATTACTCTTCATTAGTACAGGCGATAGAATTACGTTACGGAGATGAGCACATGCAGCAAGTATATCGCCTACAGTTGCGCAACAGGATTCAAAAACATGGCGAATCACTACAACAACTGCAGGCAGATGTAGAAAGATTAGCGCATCTGTCATACTCCAGCGTGAATGCGGATTTTCTCAATGAAGTGGCGACGGAGGCATTTGTGAACGCTATTACAGATCAAAATTTACAACAATCATTAAGGCTAGCAGGAAAGAAATCAACAGCAGAAGCACTAGCCTATGCATTAGTGTATGAATCCGCCAGACAAGCTTCGCGGGGTGCAGTACGAATGAGAGACATTTCGGTGGACGAATGTACTTGTAATAGAATGCAGTCATTCCAGAACTCACCTTTGCGTGGTATCCTTCGATGCTGGAATTGTAATAGACCAGGGCACCTTCAAAGAGACTGCAGGAAACGCCGACGAGTGGAATCTCTAGATGAAGAGAGGAAAGTGGAATTGCAAAGATATCGAGCTGAGCAACAGACTTGCAATAGATTGCAGTTATCACTGAGCACCCCTTCACGTAGTGTTCTTCGATGTTGGGATTGTAATAAATTAGGACACCTTCAAAACGACTGCAGGAAACGCCGTCGAAAGGAATCAACAGAAAAGAAAGGGAGAGAAGAATGTCCAAATTAGCGAGCTAGAGAGCAAACTATTCTTAGGGAGACTAGAATCCAACCTTATGGCTTTGAGAGCCAACACAGGAAAGGACGTATCCATGGAAATGCAGAAGCCTTTGTACAACGTCAATGGGAACCTGAATGTAAGCATTACGGCTGGGAGAAAGGAAATGAGAAACCAGCTACTATACAGTTGGTAACTGTGGAGCCATCAACAGGTTGGGACATCGAGAGTTTGCAAACAGCGCAACGAGAAGATCCGGACATATCGCCTATTCTTGCTTGGAAAGCAGACATAAAAAAACCAGAATGGAAGGATATTTCGAGGATGAGTGAAAAGCTGAAAAGCTACTGGGCTCAATGGAATTCTCTTCATATTGAATGCGGTATATTAAAACGCAAGTGGGAAGCACCTAACGGTAAATCGTTCCGAATGCAAATAGTCGTGCCGGCATCAAAGGTTAACGAGGTTCTAGGTAAAGTGCATCGTGGAGCATCTGGAGAACATTTGGGAGTGAATAAAACAATTTCTATAATACGAGAAAAGCTTTATTGGCTACATATGCGGGAGGATGTAGAGAAGTGGTGTCGCAGATGCACTGTGTGTGCTTTTTACAAAGGGCCGCCACGTAGCAGACAGAAAGGAAATGTACAAGTGTAATGTCAGAGCCCCATTGAAACTGAGAGCTGATGTACAAAGGGCCACGGGGGCGAAATTAGCAGTAAGTACCCATCGGATGAGGACACGCTATGACTTATGTGCGAATTCAGCAGGATTCAATGAAGGTGATCTTGTTTGGCTATACAACCCGAACCGCCGTAAGGGATGCTCTCCAAAGTCACAACAACAGTGGAGGGACCGTATTCAGTAGTAACTAAAATAAATGACGTAGTATACAGGATTCAACGTGGTACAGGAGGCAAACGAAAAATCGTCCATCTGGATCGCTTGTGTCAATACTACAAGCATCAAGACCGTGGACCACCTGTTGTTCGGGACGAACAAATTTAAGAAGGGGGTAGTGTTACGTGCAATAGAAAGAGACAACTGGTGACATCTACTGGCAATGGGAGGAAACCACTTCAGGTTCGGAGAATCGATTATTATCTACAGGAAAGTTCAGGAATAGAACAAATTGAATAGTCAAGAAGCTTTTGGAATAGAACACTCCAGAATAATCCGGAGTGTTTCTAGGGTATAAATATAACAGTTGTCATCGCCAGAAAAAAAGAGTCTTGTCTTAGACGTTGCAGTATTAAGAAGCGAAAGTAATAAAGAAGCGATAGTGTGTAATTAGATTGCGATAATTGAAAGTACAGTGTTAGCGATAATTACAGTTGAGTTGATTAGATGAATGTTTGTGAACTTTTATATGATTAGAGTGAAATAAAGAACTTATATATTAATTATTTAATATTGTGTTTTAAATAACGAACCAAAGGCCACGCTCGCAACAATATTTTTAATGTCTTTCGCATGCCACCATCCTATGTCTCTACCGCTTTCGCCTGCGAGCCTATAGACCAAATCAGATTTTTTTTTAAGCACAGTGCATTTTAGGAATTTCGGCGCAAGCTTTACCGAAAAACCCTGTGCAGCATCAGAAATTACATAGTTACGTTTGTAAACTATATCTCCCTCTTCAAACTTGACTTTAACTTTACTTTTATCAAAATACTTCTTGTTGGCTTCATAAGCCTTCAGAATTCTGTTAGATACAGTGGTGGAAATTTACATTAAAACACTAATGTTTTTTGATTTTTTCAACTAAATCTTCAATAAAATTAGATCTTTTTTATATATTTAAATCCATATATAATCAGAGATAATATTACTACCTTTTAAAAGTAATTCCAGGATTTTTTTCGATACTAAAAACCAAGAAAACACTGAACGACAACTGTTTTTATATAAATTTCCACCAAAATTATACAAATATTCATTAGCGCGTTCAAATAGTAAATGTGGAGATGAACAATGAATGATATGAGAGAGAGAGAAAAAGTCATAACGGAATTCTTGGTAAGAGTCTGATGGATGATCTAAATAAGAAAAAAAACTTAAGGTGTTGCCAAAAATAATGCAATTTCAAATTATTTACGACACATCATGTTGTTTTTATGTAAATTTCCACCACTGTATGTCATCATAAATTTTCTCTAGCTGCTTTAGGTATTTGGTCCGGTGCTCTAGACCGGGTGTTTCTACTGGAATATTCAAGGTGTAATCCGATGCCGAGAAGGTATATTCGCGACCGAAATTTAAATAGAAGGGAGAGTATCCCGTTACTGCGTTGACTGCTGTACGTTAAGCGACTTGAATTGGTCCCACTTCGTGATCCCAACGCCTATGGTTATCAGTTATATATGACCTGAGTGCGCTTCCGATCACCTTATTCCACCTCTCGGTGAAATTATTGCGTGGGTGGTAACGACAATTTAACCAAAATTTGTGAATACCATAGTCTGCGAGAAGTTTTCTAAATTCTAGTGAATCGAACTTTCGCCCATTGTCAGTGATAACAATTTCTGGAACTCCATATTCCAAAAAATTCGATTTTCGACTATTTCCTTCACCTTTTTAGCAGTTGCTTCACGAATTGGGAATAAACAAGGCATTTTTGTAAACCAATCTGAAACTACTAAGAGCCAGCAATTGCCTTTCGTTGAGCGTGGGAGCGGGCCGATTAGGTCTATGGCAATCATATGCCACGGACGTTTGGCTTCCTTGAAATTTCCCATTGGACCAAAGGGAGGTTTTGTGGTTGACTTGGATTTCAGGCAGATTTCACAATTTCTTACATATTCGGAGATGTATTTTAGCATTCCTGGCCAGTAATATCTTTCCGTTACCCGTTTTTTGGTTTTATAAGCACCTAAGTGGGCTGCAAGCGGGGAGTCATGAAATTCTTTTCAGACGTCAGCACGTTTGGAAGGTGAAACTACCAATTTCCAATTATTTTCATCAGGTTTAATGGATTCGCGAAAAGGCTTGATATATAAGACACTACCTTCTACCTTCCAATTTTTCATGCGAGACGGACTTTCCTTCACCTTGTTGATCATATTTAAATACCAATCATCACACTCATGTGGATGGTACTCGATGGAGTTTAGTTCTGGTATTCTTGATAGTGCATCGGGTACGACATTTTTTTTCCTTTCACATACTTTAGCTCAAAGTCAAACTGTTGTAATCTTAATATCCATCGAGCAAGGCGATCAGTGACGTTTTGTTGCCGGAATAGCCACGTTAAAGGCGAGTGATCCGTAAGAATAAATTTTGTTCAAGAACGAATTTTTTAGGATTCTCCGGTATATAGCAAAAGCTAAAAAATGTTCTAATTTGTTATTTCATCTCACAACTCATTAATTTTTGGTGACAAGTTTCAAGTCTTGGTTTGACTCATCAACAGGTCCCAAATAGCGAAATTGGGTGATTTGAAAAACAAATGAAAAAATGAAAAAAAGAAGAAAGAAATGAGAAGTTTGAGAAAAATAGAAAAAACAATTTTTTTATTTATTAAAAGAATAAAGAATAAGAATAAAGAATTTGTGACCTTCAAGATATCCACGAAGCTTCTCCATGGAAAAAACGATACTGAAACAATTCTTTTCCGTCACTGTATAATTAAGCTCGGCTCCTCTGAGTTTACGACTTACGTATGCTATAGGATGCTCCGCACTATCATCGCCCTTTTGAAAAAGCACACCAGCTATAGCATGATTTGAAGCATCACATTGGATAAAAAAAGGATTTTCAAAGTTGGATGATGCCAAAACAGGAGCTTTGACTAGCGCACACTTTAGCTCGATAAATGCTTTATCAGCTTCAGGTGTCCATTTTAATGGCTGTGGTTTTTTACCACCTTTCGTGAGTCCATGAAGAGGCGCAGCTATTTGTGCGAAATTAGGCACAAAGCGTCTGTACCTGGAACTTAGGCCAATAAAGCGTTTCATTTCGGTAAAAATTTTTGATCGGGGAAAATCTACCATTGCTTGGACTTTCTCCGGATCTGTTCGTAGGCCATAGGCATCAACGACAAAACCCAAATACTTCAGACTGGACCTGAAAAACTGACATTTCTCTCGATTTATGGTAAGATTGGCCTCGAGGAGACGTTTAGCTACTCGATTAAATTTCCGAATATGGTCCTCGAATGTTTCAGTTGCTATTAAAAGATCATCAAGGTATGTAAATATGTTGTTTTCTGTAGGACCGAAAAGTTTACCCATTAGACGTTGCTGTGTAGCTGGGCTATTTGTGAGCCCAAATGACATAACCACAAACTGAAATAGCCAGCCAAAAGAATTTGCCAAAAGGCATCTTTCAGATCGATAGACGACAAGTACTTGGCTTTATTTAGGCGGTTCAGTATTTCTGTAATTCTTGGCAAAGGGTAGGCACATTTTTTAGTGACGCCGTTTAATTTTCGGCTGTCTATACACAACCGATCCTTGCCATTTGATTTTTTTACCAGGACTACTGGTGAACACCAAGGACTTACTGAAGGTTCTATTACCCCTAACTCTTTCATTCTTGTCAATTTCCTACCAAAGCGAGCCTGGACAGCAGGAGATACCTCATAGCCTGGTTGGACTATAGGTTCTGTATCTTCGGTATCTATTTCATATACTATCAAGTGAATTCGTCCAAGCGTAGGCCGATCTAATTTACCAAACCCGGGTAGGCAATTCTCAATGGCTATTTCCCGTTCGGGGTTTGGTGTATAGATACCAGCATCGCGATTGTTAGGACCTTTATCATCTACTAAGAGATTGTAACAGGTCCAGTGTGTATATGCTTGTCGTTCCAACCTTAATTGGAAGGCATCCCAAAAGTCGACACCTAAAATTAAATCTTGTTTTAGAGTCGGAACCGCTAAAACTTTTAAAATTCGTCGAGAATTATCCACTGTTTTAATGGAAGACTGACTTTCGGACATAAGCTTAAACCCTAACTCATTGAGCATTTCGATGCCATACTTCCTAACCACAGAGCCATTAGCTCCAGAATCTAGAAGACTCTTGATGTTTCGTCGAAGAATTTTTACTAACAGGTATGGTCTCGTATCGTTCTCGTCCCTTACAACGGTGGGAGCTCTTCGTTTTGGATTTGTGGACCCTGCGATTTTGGAGCCGAACCAGTCCACTCGTGGGTAGCTCCTATTTCGTTTTCCGAGTTCATTGGATTGAATTTGCTGGAGTATGTTTGGTATGACTGGTAGTTGTCTTGGCTATCAACATTCTGGTGGGATATGTTGTGATAGTTAATGCAGCATTATTCTTTAGTGCTGCATGCGGTTGGCTATTAAAGGCATTAGGTGACCCCACACAGTTTACATGCACTTGGCTTGATGATGGGAAAACGGTTGTTGCCCTAAAACCCGTTATCGTTTCGATTGTTATTGTAACTTTGACGGTTGAGGTGACTTGGTAATTTTGATGGTACTGAGGCTTCGGTGCAGTGGTGTTGAAATTGTGGTTTACACTGAGGGGTCTACTTCCGGCCTGTTGATCTTTGTAATAATTGAAATTGGGAGTGCTTTGGAAACTAGTCTCATTCGTATTATTAGAATTTCGGTGATCACGATAGGTATTGTAGGCCTTGTGATAGGACGGCCTAAGGCCCCTCATGGCGTTCTAAACAATTACTATTTTTTTTTGGCCTGCATTTCACTTAGCTCAACTTTTCGAAAAGCTTCCTCAAGAGCATCTGTCGGGGAAAAGTCCAGAAATGCAATGGTTCGAATATATTTCGGTAGCAAATTGTTGCGAATGATTTTGACCCTCTCTGTTTCGGTGGGTATACGAGGTAGTCTAAGAAATTGGTCCTCCATAAAGGAGATGTATTGAACAATAGTTTCGTTAAATTTTTGTGTGCGACCACGGAGAAACTCTAATAATTGATCAGTTTGGAGAAGAGGTTCAAAATGTTGAAGAAAATGTATCGCGCTTTCTTCGGTACCATCGCAGAGCTGACCCGTCCAAAAGATCGGAAATAGATATTAAAAGCTCAGACTCGCTTACCTGTCTGGACCTAGAATAATCAGCAACCATTTGAATAGAGTCGGAGGTGGTCTAGAGAAAGAAATGTTTTCTCTAGGAAATCTTGGTCCCAGTCAATCTTGTTGCGGTAACGAATCTTGTAGTTCTTTGATAGGATTCGTCGGACTAACCTTAGATGAGCATGGTAAGTAGTTACGCTATGCGGATTCTGGAACACTTTTTCCATACAAAAAGTGTCCGGAAAATTCCAGCTATTTTGGTAGCTCTGGACCGGGGTTCTGGGCCACTGGCGGATTCCGTCTAGTGGTGTACGTCAAAGGGCCTGCCTGGGGGAATTCTTTTCCTACCGTCTGGCTAACCAGGGGATGACGCCAACTTTTTTTTAATAATAATTCAAGTTTTTTTTCTCATGGGGGTGTTGCGCCTAAATATAGACTTTTTCATGTTCTGGGCCACTGTGGGATTCTGTCTAGTGGTGTACGTCACAGGGCCTGCCTGGGGGAATTCCTTTCCTACCGTCTGGCTGACCAGGGGATGACGCCAACTTTTTTTTAATAATAATTCAAGTTTTTTTTTCTCATGGGGGTGCTGCGCCTAAATAGAGGTTTTTTCAGGTTGGTTTTGAATTTATATTAGTAATAATTAAAGTTAATAGTAGGAAATTTTTGTTCATGCCAATGGATTCTAGATCGTTCAGGTGGGGCTTTTAGGGGGGATAAAATTTTCATCAGAAATCCTCTACGGGCTCTGGTTTTCGAGATATTAGCGATTTTACCTTTTCAGATATAGTTAATATTATTAATAATTCAAGTTACCTAGAATAGTTTTGTTCATGCCAATAGATTCTAGAAGGTATTAGAGGGGTGTCGGATAGAGGCGGATATAATTTTTGTTAGAAATCCTCTACGGGCTATGGTTTTCGAGATATTAGCGATTTTACCTTTTTAGATATAGTTAATATTAGTAATAATTCAAGTTTTTTTGCTCATGGGGTGCTGCGACTAAATGTAGGCTTTTTTTACTATGATTTTTCTTGAGCGCCTAAATGTAGGCTTTTGGTTTTGAACTAATATTAGTAATAATTAAAGTTAATAGTAGGACATTTTTGTTCATACCAATGGATTCTAGATCGTTGGGGTATTAGGGGGGGGGACGAAAGTTTCATCAGAAATCCTCTATGGGCTCTGGTTTTCGAGATATTGTTAATATTATTAATAATTCAAGCTACCTAGAATAGTTTTGTTCATGCCTATAGATTCTAGAAGGTGTTACAGGGGAGGGGGTTAAAGGGGGAATAAAATTTTTGTTAGAAATCCTCTACGGGCTATGGTTTTCGAGATATTAGCGATTTTACCTTTCTAGATATAGCTAATATTAGTAATAATTCAAGTTTTTTTGCTCATGGGGGTGCTACGCCTAAATATATGCTTTTCCAGGTTGGCTTTGAATTTATATTAGTAATTAAATTTAATAGCAGGAAACTTTTGTTCATGTCAATGGATTCTAGATCGTTGGGGTGGGAGTATTAGGAGGATAAAATTTTCATCAGAAATCCTCTACGGCCTCTGGTTTTCGAGATATTAGCGATTTTACCTTTTCAGATATAGTTAATATTACTAATAATTCAAGTTACCCTGGGGAGTTATAGATATCAGCATGATGTTGCCTTGGATTTGCTGTTTTCTTATTTGTATATTTCTTAGCGAGGAATTTGTAGATATCAGAAGTTCTGGATCACTTTCTATATCGGTTCTGGGTATCAAATATTAAATGTTTACCAAACATTAGGCATGCTTCCCCTCTTTATGATGTAATTTGATATCACCGCTGTAAACAAATTTGCATTTAAGCTGAATGGTTCATACACATCTGTGTAAACAAATTTAAGCAATATCAGCACATTTATTCTTTTCATGTAATTTGATACCACACTTCCTGTAGGTAGCCAAAAATTTTATTGTTCCAAGAATTTTACGGATCGAAACGTTTCATTGTAATTCGCATAAAGTAAACAAATTTTCACATTTTCCTGTATGCATTCATGTAAACAATCTCACTCATATTTGCAAATTCGACCAGCAGAATAAAGTAATCAAATTAATTTGAATGATTTATGTTTTTTTTTTTATCGTGAAATTCGATATCATCTCCCCCTGTAAGCAAATTCGTTGGAATTCATCCTGTGCAATGATTAAAAGCTTATTGAATTTTTTGTAACGCCACAGCTTAATATAAACTACTTAAATCCTCCTATTGCAGTATTTGAGAGCAATACTTGTAGCAATTTCTCCTTTCGCTATATAACTCTTGAAGAGCTTGGGCATGCTTTTTCTTCCATTAAATCGAATGCGACTGGGTCTGACAACATTAGCCCTCGGTTTTTACGTCTATTATTTCCTATAATTAGTC
Organism: Dioctria linearis; assembly: GCA_963930735.1. Lineage (NCBI taxonomy): Eukaryota > Metazoa > Arthropoda > Insecta > Diptera > Asilidae > Dioctria > Dioctria linearis. The sequence goes on along the minus strand of OZ005743.1, from coordinate 81,994,822 downwards.
AGTATATATTGCATATTATAAATAGTTCCCTCACATTTTCTACATTTCCTACTGCATGGAAAATGGCGGTTGTGTTACCCACTGCGAAGTAGGCTCAACCTGAATGTTTCTCTGACTTTAGGCCAATTAGTATTCTTCCCTTCTTATCTAAAGTCCTAGAGAAAATTATGCACGACCAAATTCAAGAATATCTATCCCGCAACAAGTTATTAGCGTGCTGCCAATCGGGCTTCCGTCATCATCATAGTTGTGAAACTGCCTTACTGAAGGTTACTACAGATATTCGAAGGGCTATGAATGATGATAAAATATCCATTTTGGTATTGCTAGATTTCACTAAGGCGTTTGATGGCGTTGTTCACAGCTAATTGATCCATAAATTGGAGGCTCTTTACGGGTTTTCAACATCTGCATCTCGTCTTCTCAGAAGTTATTTAATGGATAGATATCAACAGGTAAAGATAGGCAACAATCTTTCTAGTTGCTTACCTTTAGGATTGGGTGTGCCTCAGGGTTCTATTTTTGGACCACTGCTGTTCAGTATGCTCATTAATGATCTGGTGGAAGCCGTTGGTGATGTTCGACTGCATCTTTATGCTGATGATGTACAACTTTACCTGGAGAGATCTATTGGGTTAATTGAAGACTGTGTGGAGCGAATTAATTGCGATCTGGTGCGTATCTCACATTGGTCTGTGCAAAACAGCTTGGTTTTGAATCCTGGGAATGCCTAGCATGTTCTCGTGGTTCTCTTGATCTTGATGGTTTACCCCAGATTAAGCTTGGCGACAGCGTATTCCCCTTTGCGTATTCTGTACGAAACCTTGGGGTTATATTAAATTCTAATATGAAGTGTTGTGATCATACTAAATCCCAGTTGTCCAAAATATACTCCACACTAAGGAGGCTATGTCTTTCTGCAAGCATTCTGCCATCGCAAACACGACTGAAGTTAGTTAAAACTCTTCTACTTCCTTTCTTTACTTATGGCTTTATAATTTTCCCACGAATGGACAGTGTTTGTAAGCGGAAAATGAACGTTGCCTTTAGTGATTACCTAAGGTTTATTTTCGGATTAAGGCGGTATGATCATATCTCTCCATTTAGATCTCTACTCTTGGGCTGCTCACTAGAGTGTTATTTGGAACGCAGGATTCTAGTTTTCTTATTCAATTTAATTTATACCAGAAATCCTGAATACTTGTTTAATAATATTGAATTCCTACAATCACCACGACATCGTAATATCATGCTGCCTCGTATAAATTACAGTATCTTAGAGAACTCTTACTTTGTCCAAGCTTCTAGATTATGGAACTCTCTTCCTACACACATTCAGCGTGCGGGTACTGTTGGCACATTTAGGAGGTTAATAGAGGAGCACATTAGCTATTAAGTATTAAGTCTAATCAATAGTTGACTTCTTTTATTAGTTATTTAATTGCTTTTATTTGCTCTTATATTATTTCTTCCATTTCTTTGTATTCTTATTTTATTTTGTAATATTAGTTAATTTTAGCTCCTTGTTTTTTTTCTTTTTGTATTTTATTTGATTATCCATTTTAGTAGTCCTTGTGTACTTACTTAATTCTTTTATTTATATGAATTCATATTACCTATTTTTAATTGTACTCTAAAAGATTGTAAATCTTGTGTACTCTCCTTGTTTCATATAGAATAAATTGAATTGAATTGAATTGAATTAAAAGCCCAAGCAAACTCTTGGGGAGCATCAGTCAGTTTTAGTGAGTCTCAGTGATAGTTTAAAACATACAAAAATTAAAAATGTCTTCGGTGTCAGTAAATAAAAGTTTTTCAATAATTGAAAATTTGCGAAAAGATGTGATGGAGTGTTTAAAAAATTCAGTGAATAAAGACTATATTTTTAAAAAGTGCAATAGAAACATGCATAAATTTCAAGTTGCATTTCGGAAGAGCACTAAGAGTGCTAGGAAACGACATTTCGAGAGCTGTCTCGAGCAAATTAAATCATTGAGAGCACTATTGAGAACTCCCTGTGGAGGTGGAGGAATTACTCGCGTAAGAAGACGTGATTTTGTAAAGTGACAGTGACAGACAGACAGACAGACAGAATTCGATAAGGTGTTATTGCAAATTTAAAACATATCGATCCGAAGCTATTTATGCAAGACGCTGTCAAATAATTTACGCGTCGTGTTAAAAATACCTTAAAACATCATTTTAATATTAAAGTTTCAACAACGTTTTGCGGTGAATTTGTTAAAGAAACTGGTGACAATGACATTATAAAAGACGTTAAATATTTCCAAGCGAGAACTGCTCCAATTAGTGCAGATAATAACTTAAAGGAGTGGTTTAAATCAAACATTTTGGATCCAATACACACTCTGCTGGAAGAATTCCAGGAAAAAGACAGTGGATGGGCACTGCACTCTATAATACATCTAGCAGTACACATCAACAAGTTTGAACAACTTCGAGGATCTTGGTATATACTCTTACCAAAGGAAATTGCATCAAAGAAAGCATGCATTAATGTGAAAAATAATGATGAAGTATGCTTCGCGTGGGCAGTAACATCAGCGCTATATCCTGCAGCAGCAAATGTTTGCTCCGATAGGACCTCATCGTATCCACATTACTCTACAGTGCTAAATTTAACTGGGATAACATTTCCCATTACGCTTAACCAGATTAAACAATTTGAAGGACAGAACGATTTATCAATAAACGTATTTATCCTAGAGAAAGAGCGTTTCTTCACCACAGTTCCAGTTAAACTTACGAAACACAGGATGGAGCGACATGTAAATCTCTTAATGCTATAAGATGACTATGATAATACAAAGGATTAAGATCATATGGATGATGATGATGATGATGCTGGCAGATATCATTTCTGCTGGATTAAAGATCTTTCGCGCCTCGTATTGGGACAAACTTCAAAACATAAGTCTAGAGTATATACATGTGATAGATGTTTGCTCTACTTTTACTCTAAGGAAAAATTAGCATCACACACACCGGAATGCGAGAAGCAAAATGATTGTAGAATTATGTTTCCATCAGAGGAAAAGAAATGGCTAGAATTCAAGAATTATAACCATAAGAATACAGTTCCGTTTTGTGTGTATGCCGATCTTGAATTAATGTTGAAGCCGATTCAGGAAAACGATCAAAATACACAGCGAATCCAGGAACATGAAGTTCACAGAATAGAATTCCATTTCAACTGCAAACATGATGCTAAGCTCTCATATTCCAAAGCATATCGAGGCCAGAATTGCCAGCAATGGTTTGCATTAGAATTGCAAAAGATTGCATCCATATCTGTATAGGAGAAGCTGAACAACAGGCCAATGAAACCCCTGACTAAAGAGGACCGGCGTTCACATATGGAAAATACTTGCTGCCATATATGTGAAAAAACGTTTGCAGCCGATGAGGAACGAGTCCGGGACCATTGTCACTTAACAGGTGAATACTGGGAATCATAATTTCATTTATCATAATTTCTTTTAACAGGAAAATACCGAGGGCCAGCGCACAATGCATGTAACCTCATGTATCAAGATTGCTCCATAGTTCCAGTCATTTTTCACAATTTATCTTGATATGATGTTCACTTTATTATTAAGGATATAGCTACAGCCATTCCTGGGAAAGTGAATCTCCTGCCAATAAATAAAGAAAGATACATTTCGTTCACCAAGCACGTTGAAGGCAGTCATATCAAATTCAGATTCATCGATTCCTTCCGTTTTATGGCAGAATTTTTAGATAAGCTATCATCATTGCTGCCAATGGATAAATTAATTATTGCAAGACCTGTATGGCAGAAATTGGATGATGATAACTTTAAGCTACTTACATGCAAAGGTGTCTTCCCATTCGACTTCGTTGACGATTGGACAAAATTGGATTTCCAACACTTACCGGCGCAGGAGCAATTCTATAATAAAATGAGTGGCAGTGATATATCTGCTGAGGACTACAGCCGCGCAGAAAAGGTGTGGAGGACATTTGAAATACAGACACTTGGCGAATATTCCGATCTATACTTGAAAACTGATGTCCTTCTATTGGTCGATGTCTTCGAGAACTTTCGAGATGTCTGTATGAAGACGTACAATTTATGTAGATCCAGCACATTATTACACCATGCCAGGTCTAACATGGGATGCAATGTTAAAATATAGCAAAGTGAAACTAGAGCTGATAACCGATGTAGACATACTGCTATTCATAGAGAGAGGTATTCGGGGCGGTATAAGTCAATGTTCCAATAGATACAGTAAAGCCAACAATAAATATATGGATGATTTTAAGCCTGAGGAGAAAGAGAAATACTTGATGTATTATGATGTGAATAACCTTTATGGGTGTGCCATGTCACAGCATTTACCTACCGGAGGATTCAAATGGGTTGATGTTCCCAATATTGACGTTTTCAAAATTTCTGATGATTCTCCAATTGGATACATATTCGAAGTTGATTTAGACTATCCTCAACATCTACATGATAAGCATAAGGACTTACCGTTGTACTCTGAGCATGCAGCACCACCTGGAGCAAAATTAGAAAAGCTTTTGGCAACATTACATCCTAAAACTAAATATGTTATACACTACCGAAATTTAAAGCAATGCTTATCACATGGACTTATCCTGAAAAAAGTGCACCGGGTTCTTCTATTCAACCAATCAGCTTGCCTTAAACCATATATTGACTTAAATACGACCAAACGGAGGCAGGCTACCAGCGATCATGAGAAGGACAGCTATAAGAAGATGAATAATGCAGCTTTTGGTAAGACCATGGAAAATGTTCGCAAGTGTAGCGATATAAAACTTTGCGTAAAGTGGGAAGGTCGCTATGGTGCAAAAGCTCGGATTGCAGCACCTAACTTCCACAGTGCAATGATATTTGATGAGAATTTAGTTGCTGTGGAATTAAGGTGACTCAAAATCTTATTCAATAAGCCTCTCTATATTGGAATGGTAGTTTTGGAAATTTCAAAGATATGCCTCTACGATTTCCACTACGGTTTTATGCAGCGTGAATTTGGAGATAAATGTAAAGTCATGTATACAGATACAGATTCGCTAATATATGAACTTGAAGAGAAAAATGCATATGAGTTTATGGCTGAAAATTTAAACAAATTTGATAAAAGTAATTACCCAGAAGATAAGCAATTCAATTTACCGCTCATGAATAAAAAGATTCCTGGTCTTATGAAGGATGAGCTGAACGGGGAAATCATGTGTGAATTTGCAGGCCTCCGCTCGAAAATGTAATTTTCGGCTGTTTATACACAACCGATCCTTGCCAATTGACCTTTTTACCAGGACTGCTGGTGAACACCAAGGACTATTATACTAACTCTTTCATTCTTGTCAATTTCCTACCAAAGCGAGCCTCGACAGCAGGAGATACCTCACAGCCTCGTTGGACTATAGGTTCATGGACTATCAAGTGAGTTCGTCCAAGCGTAGGCCGATCTAATTTATCAAACCCGCGTAGGCAATTCTCAATGGCTATTTCCCGTGTTAGTTCTGATTTGAATTCGATTGGTACATTAAAGAACCCTGTCGAGAATTATCCACTGTTTTAATGGAAGACTGACTTTCGGACATAAGCTTAAACCCTAACTCATTGAGCATTTCGATGCCATACTTCCTAACCACAGAGCCATTAGCTCCAGAATCTAGAAGACTCTTGATGTTTCTTCGAAGAATTTTTACTGACAGGTATGGTCTCGTATCGTTCTCGTCCCTTACAACGGTGAGAGCTCTTCGTTTTGGATTTGTGGACCTTGCGATTTCGGAGCCGAACCAGTCCACTCTTGGGTAGCTCCTATTTCGTCTTCCGAGTTCATTGGATTGAATTTGCTGGAGTATGTTTGGTATGACTGGTAGTTGTCGTGGCTAATCAACATTCTGGTGGGATATGTTGTGATAGTTAATGCAGCATTATTCTTTAGTGCTGCATGCGGTTGGCTATAAAAGCAACCATATTCACCCACTCCTTGTGTCTCCTCCTGCTGGAGGTATACTGAAAATCAACCTCGAATTGCCTGAATGACCAGAATTGCTTATCGATCATATATCAAACAGCTGGAGCTCAGTCACGCCTCATGCAGAACATATTGGTGGTGAGAATAACTCTCCCAATTTTTGATTCTCCAAAAATGAGGGTACAACAAATTCGATGCTATCCTATACCCAAGTCAGCAAACTATTCTTTAATCCCAGACCCTGGCTACTCTTATGTGGCAAATAGCGCACAAACACAAGAGTTTCTCCTATTAACGAACAAAGGCATGAAAAGCTTCAAACAAATTACTCATAGGAAGAAAACACGTACATATGTATGTAGCTATCAGATCATATATGGTGGGTTCTAATATGTCTAGTTAGCCGTATATTTTCATGTTCCCACTGTCTACTCTGACGTCTAGATAGTCTTGTGGAGTTCCTTCTATCAATAGATTTGAGCTAATGCGTCCCGGTGTTGTTTTGATTATATTGGCGACATCTTGAGTTGTTATGAAATTAAAAAGATGACCGTGGCCCAGGTGCAGAGCGTGACTCTTTGTCTTTTGCTTGGCGGGTGGTTCTTATTGGTGATCGCTGTCTGATCTTGAGTCCTTGAAAAGGAGGAGTGTGTCTTTTGTTGGAGAAATGCTTCTTTTGCTTCATAGTGGTCATCATTGCTTTCATGGGTGCAGGCTCAGAGTCTTCGTTTTCTGAAGTGGGTATGTCCACCGGCAATTGACAAAGTTTATTGAGAGGACGTTCCTTTATGACATCTTTGTATTGTACTGAGACTATGTGTACAATACCATCCACGCCAGGGTAAAGTTCTACAATTATTCCAAGTGACCATTTTTGAGGAGGCAGGTTGTGATTTTTTACTAAGACTAGCTCGCGGATTTTAGGATTTTCCTTTGCTGTCTTCCACTTGCTTCTTTGCTCCAATGTGGTTAGATATTCTTCTGACCATTTCTTCCAGATATCTTGTTGGTACTTCGTCAATTGTTTCCATCTTTTATGTATCTGTTCGTTGGTGATATCAGGTCCTGGAGGCGCTAATAGCAGCCTTCCTATTAACAAATGTCCTGGTGTTAAGGGTTCTAGATCTCTGGGATCTGTAGAGTGTTGGCAAATTGGTCTGGAGTTCAAACATGCTTCTACTTGATTAAAGACTGTAGTGACTTCCTCGTAAGTTAGTAGAGTTTCACAAAGAACTCTTTTCAGCATTTGATGCATCTATGGATTATGGATTGAGTAATACTTTTGGCATTCATTATCCAGTATTCTGTTCTCACCTCGCGCATTTTTTTCAGCCGACAACAAAAAATCTACTAATCGAAATCAAGGGCTGGCTCTTAACTAAAAGATTTCTCGGACTGGTCACCCAAAGATATTAACAGAAATCTTCCCTTCAATTATAATACGCACGCATTGGCATCATATTCCTATTTGCCAGCATTTAAACTTCGTGATCGTGTTAAAAGTTTACCTTGCTGGAAGATGTAACGTCGGTGTTGGTGTGCGGGCAGTCAGGAGATTGTCCAGGGCCGTTTTCCGACGTTGCTGGGTTTCAGAGCGCTGTTCTAGCTCTGCGGTTCGGCCGGTATACGGAATACACACACACTACTTAATCTACACTCACTCACTTACTTATACTAACTTAAGACTACGCGGCGTAGGTGCGGGGTAGGAGCGTGCGCTTACTATTCCTTAGACCAGCACGATTAACGTGCGCTTGTAGTTAGGAGTAGCCAACAAGGGGTATGCGGGACGGAACGTGCGCTCGCTATTCTTCGAACCAACACGATGACGTGCGCTTGTCGTCAGAATAGCCAACACGGGGGATGCGGGACGGAGCGTGCGCTCGCTATTCTTCTGACCAACACGATGACGTGCGCTTGTCGTCAGAATAGCCAACACGGGGGATGCGGGACGGAATGTACGTGTGCGCTTACTACTCCTCTGACCAACACGATGAACGTGCGCTTCGTCGTCAGAGTAGCCAACACGGTACGGGGACGGAATTGATATTCGTGCGCTCGCTACTCTTCCGATCAACACGATGAACGTGCGCTTATCGGTAGAGTAGCCTACACGGGGGTACGGGGACGGAATGCGTGCGCTTACTAATTCTCAGGCCAGCACGATTAACGTGCGCTTGCCGTTGAACTAGTCAACACGACTTGCAGATAGGACTGGACGGGAGATGTTTCTAGTCGAGCTGCTGGGAGGCAACTGACTAATCTGTCGGTGCTTGACTGACTTTTATAGCCAGCCTTCTGGTATTCCACTGGTGGGGGTCAACTCGGTTTACGTTGGAGTTGTACACACGCGGTCGGATATTTTGTTTGAACGGTGACTAGTAGCTTTCGGATGATTTCACTTCGATGCTTACTGATCGACTGAGTGATCTTGTTACTGGCTGCCGGCTATTTATAGGCAGGCTGGCTGATGGCGTCGGCTGTAGAATGCTCCCTTCTACTATCACGCCACCAGCACGGGACACTACTGAGCTGCTTATCAGTAGTGTGCTCTCCTCTCGGCGGCTGGCTTACATTGTTGCGGCTGCTAGACACTCGTTTTCGCTGGCGTCTAGCTGAAATGTATGTAACTTCGTTACATCTCCCCCTTTCTTCGCAAAAAAAAATAGGTAACGATTTCTTTTTTTTTCTATGCGGCCGGACTCTTCTTACGGTAGGTATTTTATTGTCATTCGAGGCGCATACGGGTGTTGTGTTGATTCTATATATTTCACTGCTGGTGTCCGGCAGTGGTTGTCGGGACGGTGCACCGGCTACAACATTTTGCATTCTTTTTCGGTATTACTGCTGATATCTGGTGGATGTGATATCTGGCTACATCGACAGTCTTTTGATAGGACGCCTTGTTTTGTGCATCGCGAACAGAATATTTTCGCTGGGTTTCTGCAGTGCATGCGTGTATGCCCTCTTTGGCCACACCTCCAACAACACTCATTTCTGGAATACTGAAATGTGATCGAGAATGCGCTATGAGATGGCTCGGAGCGTCTCTTTTCTTCTCGCGGATTAGATTTCGGTTTCATCTTTCGTTCTTCTTCTCTTACTGATTCATATTCTACGGCTAATTTTACTACGTCTGCTAGATTTGTAAAATCTCGGGGTCGGATATACAATCTATACTCTGGTAATAGATTCTCATATATTCGGTTTAAATTTTCATCGGTAGTACTTCTCTGTTGCCATCGCATCAATGATTGAATCGCTGTGATGTATGTTTTCTCCTTTTCTCCGGGTTTCTGTGTTCTGGTTCTGATTTCATCTGCCAATTTGATTTCAAATCGAGGCGGCAGAAAAAATTCTTTCAGGTCCTCTATGAAATGACTCCACTTGGACCAGTTCTGGCGGTTATTTCTATACCATTGGAGCGCATTTTTATGCATTAGCTCTGGTAGTGCTCGTAATAATCGGTCTGTCGGAATTTGATAGCAATCGGCCAACTCTTCTACTCTTTCCAAGAAGATCAGTGGCTCTTGCGTCTCATCAAATTTTACGTTCCACTTCCTCACTTTGTCCATCACTTCTGAATCTGTGATATGAGAAGTGCTCGTTGCTACTGGCAACGGTTACGGTATAGGGGTTGTATATGTCTGTGTGCAGACTGGCGGTACTGGTGTCATGGTCGTGAACTGATAGCTAGTTATCGGTGTGATACAATCAGTTGTTCTGGTTCTGGTCAGACCACTCACATTACTAGTCGTAGTTATGATGCTGGTTGTTGTCACAGTATCACTTGCTATGGTAGTGACAACCTCACTGCTTGGCTTGGCTTTTGTCTGGCTTTCTCGTTTGAGATGTTCGCTCAGCCTTTTCCTTAATTCATCGGCTGTGCAGTACAGTCCAGATTCCGCTGGATTAATTCTGTAGCCAAGTCATCCTTCTTTAGTGTGTACACCAAACTGAGGGTCTTTTCTGGATTCATCTCGCTCTATCTATTCTGCTTGCACAGCCGGTCCTTGCTCGGGCGCCAAATTTATGTAACGTCGGTGTTGGTGTGCAGGCAGTCAGGAGATTGTCCAGGGTCGTTTTCCGACGTTGCTGGGTTTCAGAGCGCTGTTCTAGCTTCGCGGTTCGGCCGGTATACGGAATACACACACACTCCTTAATCTACACTCACTCACTTACTTATACTAACTTAAGACTACGCGGCGTAGGTGCGGGGTAGGAGCGTGCGCTTACTATTCCTTAACCAGCACGATTACCGTGCGCTTGTCGTTAGGAGTAGCCAACACGGGGGATGCGGGACGGAACGTGCGCTCGCTATTCTTCTGACCAACACGATGACGTGCGCTTGTCGTCAGAATAGCCAACACGGGGGATGCGGGACGGAATGTACGTGTGCGCTTACTACTCCTCTGACCAACACGATGAACGTGCGCTTCGTCGTCAGAGTAGCCAACACGGTACGGGGACGGAATTGATATTCGTGCGCTCGATACTCTTCCGATCAACATGATGAACGTGCGCTTATCGGTAGAGTAGCCTACACGGGGTACGGGGACGGAATGCGTGCGCTTACTAATTCTCAGGCCAGCACGATTAACGTGCGCTTGCCGTTGAACTAGTCAACACGACTTGCGGATAGGACTGGACGGGAGATGTTTCTAGTCGAGCTGCTGGGAGGCAACTGACTAATATGTCGGTGCTTGACTGACTTTTATAGCCAGCCTTCTGGTATTCCACTGGTGGGGGTCAACTCGGTTTACGTTGGAGTTGTACACTCGCGGTCGAATATTTTGTTTGAACGGTGACTAGTAGCTTTCGGATGATTTCACTTCGATGCTTACTGATCGACTGAGTGATCTTGCTACTGGCTGCCGGCTATTTATAGGCAGGCTGGCTGCTGGCGTCGGCTGTAGAATGCTCCCTTCTACTATCACGCCACTAGCACGGGACACTACTGAGCTGCTTATCAGTAGTGTGCTCTCCTCTCGGCGGCTGACTTACATTGTTGCGGCTGCTAGACACTCGTTTTCGCTGGCGTCTAGCTGAAATGTATGTAACTTCGTTACAAAGATTTAAACCACGGTTAGCGAATTTCAATTCAAACGTGGCGGAATACTTAAATTATGGTATAAACTAAATACTTTTTCAAAGGGGAATATATCCTCCTGAGAGTGTTGTGAACACGCAGCAATATGGATTAGCAATGTTAATGTCAAAGGACAGTAAAATCGAAGAATTGTTGAAAAAACGTACTCTCTCAAGTTCAAGAATGGTTGTCTGAAAATCTTCTTGAGAAAATACCTATGATTATTACAAACTTTCACACCCCAAAGAAGTTCTGGAGTGTTGGGATTCTAAAGTGCAGAATTTGTGCAGAAAATAGAAGTATTTTATAGGAACAAAATTTACCTATAGTCACACGTGCAATTTTCATAGAGAGAGGAGTTCCTTTCTCTAAAGAGTCTTTGGAAAAAAATTGTGTGACCTTATCAAAAGTTCAGCGATATTAAAGATTGAAAGCTTGCTATCAGACGGAACTTGTAGTAACTGCGCCTATCGAGGATGAAATTGTTATTCATGAAGATTTAACGACTCTAGTTTAAATCAATGGAGTAGACAATATGTTAAGTACATAGGATATAGTATCTTATATAAATTTCAATCTGTTTCTTTTACATTAGCATATAAAAAAAAATTAGCTTCCAGATTCCAGTGGCAGCGTGAAACTCCCGGAGGCCTCTGCGAGGGATCCGCATCACCAGTTATGTAAGTGTGCGACTTAGTTACGTTTGTTATATTTTAAATTACGTACGCAATCAATACGGAAAAGCAAATTTGGCTGAAACTTATTGTTCTCAATTTTATAATCATTTAAATATAATTTGTTGTGTTGCACCAACGATTTTTTTCATGAAAACTTTGTGATAATTTAGTGCACGCCATTAAAGTCATTATACAAAATAGAAAAAATAGAAAATAAAATAGAAAAAAATACATGAATCCAAAAGAATAAATAAGATAAAAAAAGGAGGAAATTAAGTAATAATGCTAAAAGCGCTGCCTTCATATAGTTACAGGCAATGGCGTCAAGACATTTCTTTACACGTGTATGTCTGAGAAACGTGGTGTTTGAGTTGGAAAGTTTTATATAAAAATACTCAAAAATATTCTACATTAATATACAACCATTGTATGAGTCAATATCTTTTAATTTTGATCAGTAATTATCAAACGATTGGTATAGTTAAGTTTGTAATTTTGCTTATAAGTATCATAGACACCCTTTTAAAGGAGTACAAATGTACGGAAATATCTCTTTTTAGCAATTAAAAACATGTACGGTGAGCTACTGTTAGAGTGTAGATGATTAACCAACGGATAACGAATGAAAAGTCAAAACCGTTCATTATGATTAACAATTAGTATTACAATTAAATTGAAAAGGAAATCTTTGCTAAGAAAGACTAATGAATAGAAAAAAATATCAGTAAAATTTTTTTATGTGCCCATAAGACTTCGGTGAGCTTATTAAAATTAAAAACGCATTTGTGCTAGTCTAAGACATCAGTATTAATTGTCCAGTTATAAAAATTTATCCACCAGTTGAAATCAGTTTTGTTTCGGATGAATTTAACTTTTTCGTTTAGTTTTAATACGGCCTTGGATTACTTTATACAACCCCTATGGATGCAGGTGTGTGCCAAGGATCATAATTAACTAGCAAGACCCTACCCAGGCATAAGTCCGTAAGATAGAACGAAACCTTGTCGCATCTTGAATTCTTAATGGATTCATGTTCAGTCATATCAAGATTGGATTCGTTTTGTCTTTACATGAATAATATTATTAGTAGTGCCTAAGCTGCAATTCATTATTACTTTCCAAATGTTCCATTTTAACGAGAATGTGGGGAAAAAGAATTTAGTGAATAATTCCTAACTTTAAACGACTGAAAACTTTGCAAAAATTTCCTTTCCTTTTTGCTTAATTTTTGTTTTCGTGCCTTCGATGCCAATAGAGGATAACTGAAGAACTTTGAAAGAAATCATTTCTCCAACTTTGAACTTTTTATAGGAAAAGAGAAAAAGGGAAATTTACACTAGCATACATAATTTCTTTATGATTAATATATAGCCTAGATAACATAGCCCTAGCGTTCTAATAGCAAGCTTTAAATAAAGGTACAAGTCAGCGAATTTTATAACGTAATGGCGAGATAATTTTTCTTTCATTCCTTCACTATCCCGGAGTCCCCTCACGTAGGTTGAAGGTCGTCTAGGCTCGCCTAGTCTCTCTCTCTCTCTCTACAGGTCAACTAGGGACTCTGAAGAATTATGCCCCTCAGAGTCAGATGGGAGGATGGGGCAGGCAAAGAAGGCAGAACATCTGCGCCTTCGATGGTATACAGGTAAGTGACGTAAGGGTCCCTTCAGGAGCGAATGTGTGCCGGCTTTTGTGTTGATAGGCACGAAATATTTTTTTGATTATGGCTGACGGCAGTGGCAGGTTTTTGTGGAACCTTCCCACACTCTCGGCCAATAGCTGAGGCGAACTAGCGTGCCGCCCTGCAGTCAACGCTGCCCGTCGAGTGATCTGTCAGCTCATGCTGGCAGTCGGGACTTTACGTCCCAAGCAAATCACTCATCATAGTTCCATAACACAAGAGCAGATGTATCTGGACTCAAGCGCCTATATAATTCCGTCACATCTTGTACACGATCTTTAACAGCCCTGGGAGTTTCCTCTACGAGCTATTACGTAATTTTAAAGGGCATTTTATTACGTTGTTTACCTAACGAGCTACGTGTGGATTTTCACCGTTTTTTCGATAAACTGCAGCAAGCCATAAGGTCGTGAACGAACCAGAAAATAATGATGATGATAAAACCGATACATCTTCTATTACTTCGGCATCATCGCTTGCTTTTGTTGGCGATAATCAGTTAAAAAACATTTCACGATTCTTAAAAAGAGAAGTTGAATCTTTAGAGAAGGCCCGTGAAGCTAAATCAGGTTCAATTCAGAATCAAATTACAAAAACCGTAAAAACAGCTGTAGGATTATTCGCCGCAAGCACAAACGAAATTTCGTGTTTCTGCTGTAAATCGCCTAGTCATAACACAAAGGACTGCAGCAGCCCCCAAACTTTAATGGAACGCAAAGTTATGCTGAAACGGGACGGCAGATGCTTCGCTGTTGCAAACGTGGGCACAATTCAAAGATCTGCAGAAGTGGAAAACTCACATGCAAGAAATGCAACAATCGCCACGACTACCTGTATGTGTGCTTCAAAGTACACCAATGTTTTCTTGCAAACCGCCCTTGTATTTGCAGCCAGTCCAGATACAAAGGTTTCATTGTACATTCGACTTATCATGGATGGCGGCAGTCAAATATCGTTCATTAAGTCTAGCATTGCCCGTAAGTTGAATTGTGGGCACACAGAATCTATGTGTGCTTCCCTTTGGAAGCGAGAAATGAACACCAACTCAGCTCTTCAATGGAGTGCGTGTTATGCTTCGTAGTCAGCATGACGGCAGAGCAATTGTTTTAAATGGCGTGGAGGTGCCAGAAATATGTGTTGACGTTCTTGCAATGCCAAGCCAAATGCAGATGACTCCACTTTGAAAAAATTTACTTTGGCAGACGCGCGATCACTGACATATAATAAGAATGGACTGAGCGTTCTTGCTTCAAAAATGGCACAAATATTGGACAGGCTGTGAAAACCCTTTATTTCGTACAATTGCACACCGATTTATAATTAATTATTATTTGTCAATTGGAAACACTAAAGATGTTATAAAATAGTATTGCATTAAATTAAAATTATTTAGAAAGTTAAACTTGTTTTAATTAACCCAAAAACTCATTTGTAATATTACTGAAAAATGTGCTCCTCTGCAGATTTGTTGTCAAATTTCCTTGAGCTTGTAAGAGATAGACGTATAAAAACAATATATTTGTCTGAATTTTTATGTCAATTCCAACGCATTCCAATTAATACAGCCGTACTGTCTCCAAAATTGGTTACAGTTCAGTGTACATTTTGAGCTTGAAAGAGACAAATAGATTTTGGTAAAAATTTGTGCCATTTTTAACTATAGGAATTAGATAGGATAGCTCAGTCCATTCTTATTATATGTCAGTGCGCGCGATTAATGGATAGAGTTCTCGAAGAAGGTATTAGCACAGTAATATCATACAGTAGCCCAGCTCTGTCAAAATTGTCAAGCTAGTAGGATGCTTCTATAAAGAGACTATACTTTCTCTTTCAACACTTTTAACTAACACAATAGTCAATTTCTAATGCAAAGGTTCCTATGTAAATTAAAAGTGGAAGAAACAGAACTTACAGCATGCACAAACTTGTACTAGAGGAAGAGGGACAATATGACAATCAAAACTATTTCTGCAAGAAAAAAAAAGCTAAAAACAATTTGTGCCACTTCCCATGCCATTCGGCTTGGTAGAAATATCAAACTGTCACAAACATTATTTCCTTAGAATATGTAGCAAATAGGAATGGTTGAATCGTGTATAATTCGTGTACATGAGCGTAATTTGTCAAATGTGCTTTTGCCTTGTGAGCAGATTTAGTCAATTTAAAATTCTTTTGTGAAATTTAACAAAAGTACGTAATCAATTCTTTTCAAAACTATTTATCTTTGAAGTTTATTTAGTACAAAGTTTTATAGTACCACTAGTGACTATTAAAATCTTCATATCATTTAGAAAAACAGAAATGAAGTGCTCGGTCAGTACTTGCAAATATAAATTGGATTATAAACTAGAGAATCCTGTTTGAGGCAACTGCACTATCTAAATTATCTATTTTGTCAATAGAAGCAACGATTTATATAAATTAATTATGTGAATTGTTTCAAAATAAAGTAGAAAAGAACATTTTTTACCACAGATGATCCGCTCAAAACCTTTGTTTACTTTTTGCAAATTCACAAGTTGCTTAGAATAGGGATGGCGTGTAAATACATGTAAAAATGGACTACCAACACAACCAGAAATTCATTACACAAATCTGGCTTATCACCATTCCCGTAACCTCCGCAAGATAAAAGCCATGAACAAAGTCGAAAAAAGAGAGCAGCGGGCCGTCAGCAGGCGACATCCACAGTCTTCTTGCCTTGTCTTACTGAAGGAGTTTTTCATATAAAAGTTGCTTGTATTTTGTTTAAACACTATAATTTCCATTAATTTGTTCTAGATGCTATTTTTTTTTAAACTATTAGAAAGAAAACATATTTGGCTGCAATTTGTTTTAACCCTATTTTGCTGTGGTAGCGACAGTTTTGGGCTTTAGGACCTGTTTAAGATGAAATTTTATTTTTCCTCCATGACGAGTATACAAAATGCCGTGAGAGTGAGCTCTTACTGCATGCTGTACCCGGCACGTTAAGGCCTTTTAATGTGTCGGTGCCTTCGGAGACTTCATGGCTTGTATTATATTCCGGGGGTTACGCCATTCCTCTTTGCTATATATTCTAAGGTTATTACAGCCATTTGCCTGTGACACTGTCCATGGAACGAACACCACTTTGCAATCAAACAGCTGTTTGGTAATGGAACAATACATTTGCAGGTGGCACTGAGAAGTGTACTTACATAAAACTAATACTTCTCCCAACCATTGTGCAACTAGCTACTGTTCGTTCATTTACATCCGTATCATACTTAATAGTTCTCTCTTATGGGAGAAATTTTGAGGTTTTTTTTTGTAATTAAAATTCTAAAATTCACTTTTCAGTAGTTTGTTCTAAGCTGGGCTACTGTATGATATACTGTGGTATTAGTGTGCTTATAGCTGCTGTTACTTATTGGCAGTTTGCAACAGGCGAATGTCAACGCATATCTGAAAAATTAACAGCGATAAATACATTGTTTGGGTGGACATTGCAATGCCCTTCGCCTACCTGCGCTCAAGGAATAAATGTTAGAAAATGCATATGCGATC